>CAWUFW010002226.1:600000-1200000 GCA_963921515.1 Calotriton arnoldi
AGAGGCGGTCATTGGGGGGCTCCAACAAACATTGTCGCACAGGGCGCCACCAGGCACAGGAAACATTCACCTCAGGCTGATGTATACGGCTCGAGTACGAGCACACGAGAACGTCCATAATGGTTACACCCCTGTACTCAGAGCATATAAGAACACTGCGGGTCATGCACGAATACAATGCGCGCAACGCCCATAGAACTTCAGACCTCCCCTCCCCCCCCCCTGTATCTGCCCGGGCTGAGACAGCTTCCCGGGCACACACACAGACAGTTTTTGAGCTGCTGTAGGCTGGCTGGTCTGGCGTCCGTCTTATAGCAGCCGCACCCGAGTGCTTCGCAGGTCTTTAAAAGGTCATTTACTTGTTAATGAGGCATTGTTGTTTTTTCATCCCTTCTTAGAGCCCCTGCATCTCCACTCTGCCTATTGCTGGAAGAATTAGCCACCCCCCCACCCGAAAATTTTAGTAGCCCCCATACCCCGAAATTTGGCTCTAGTTGCGCCTCTGACGAATACCCACCACTCACGTCATATTTCTGCTATGCTTTAGCGTGCACTAGTGGTGTGAGGCACACTCGTCCGCTCTGTATATGTGCTGTGCAGGATCCCTTTGCACCAACCGATGCATAGAGCATCACGAACAGGCGCGTTCTTCCCCACTCCCTCACGTGCAGCAGCCCGAAGGGCTTTATTTAATTGCAAGTCTAAATTCTGACCAAGGAAACAGGAGAACAAGCGTAAAAAGGCCACTGGCCGCTGCGTTTGCAGCTTTCTGTACACTTATGCCATTAGGCGTTCCCGACACCCGTTCGGACATCACTTCTGTGTCACAAGGAAAGGTTAGACCTGGAACACATGTCGTATGTCTTCTGAACGCTTTGCACACGAACCGTGTGCGCCTGAGCACACCGCCTCTGCAGCCTGGACCCCTCGTGACACACAGCATTACAGGCTCAACTAAGCTTATGTCGTCCACCAACTATGAACGTGTAATGAGCAGTTAAATCCAGGGGCGTAACGCAGGCCCCTATGGTGCAACGAACATGGGGTGGGGGGCATTCAGCCCAAAGTCAATGATTATCAGTGTGATATGGCAAGGGGGCCCTTATCACATTCTGCAGGAGGTCCCGTCATTTTGTGTTACACCACTGGTTAAATCTACACCCGATGGGAGGATATTTTTGGAAACATTAGGACGCCATATGTATGCCATGGGATATTTCTGTACATGATAGTCTGACATAAACATTGCAACATGTCAATCACATATTTATTTGCAAAGGTCTTGGTGCTAATCACACAGAAGAAACGCAGACATCTATCTGCACAAGAACATTGAACACGGGACCACTGTCAGGTGCTTGGTTGCAGGATTCGTTAAAATAACTAACTGTGCTCGTCTTCTAAGCCCGACTGGTAAAATCCAGTAGGTTGTGGCAACAGTCAAGAACAAGCATTGGCATAGCCAATAGGTCTCGCCTTTGGGACCTTATAAGTGTTTAGCCATGCAACAGTTGCATAACTAAATACTTATAAGGTCCCAAAAGCGAGACCTATTTGCTACACCATTTGCTTGTTACTTTGCTATAATCGCGGCACCAGCGCTTTACTTTTAACATTAAAAGTAAAGCGCTTTAAAATTAAAAGTAAAGCGCGGGTGCCGCAATTATAGCAAAAGTAAAGAAATAGATTATTTTTCTATTTCTTTACTTTTGCTATCACATGGCACCGCGCTTTACTTTTAATGTTAAAAGTAAAGCGCGGGTGCACGATTATAGCAAAAGTAAACAAATAGAAAAATAATCTATTTCTTTACTTTTGCTACAATCGCGGCACCCGCGCTTTACTTTTAACGTTAAAAGTAAAGCGCGGGTGCCGCGATTATAGCAAAAGTAAACAAATAGAAACAAGCATTGGCACGCCCGCAAAGCCGCGAAAGTGATCGCAATCGCGATGCACTTAATGACCCGTGACGGAGAAAATACAGATGGCGGCTGCACGCATGCACGCTCGCGTGAACGCAAGCTGGTAGCCAGCAAAAGCCTCTGGCAGCACTTCCAAAAGCCCCTTACTAAATGTCTGCAGAGCAGCGCATGCGCGCTGGCTCAGCGAGACCTAAAAAGGTCCTTTCACTCCTTATTGCTGAAAAAATCTCTTTGCAGAGGTCTGCACACATGGTTTCACCATGTGTTCCACAGTACTATCCCAGTTTGTTATATACTGTCGGAGTAGCCAGCTGGGTAGGTACATCCCACCGTTACCGGCCTCAAGTGGACCATGTGCCAGAGGATTTCCGATTGTTCCTCCCTCTTTGTCATGCACACACTATTTCCCGTCGTTGTCCTTCCTCCACCACTTGGCTCACCTCTGTGATGTTATGCTGTTTCATTGTAGTCTACCCACTTTATGACTTGTCTTTTCACATTGGTTGCTTGCACAGCTCTTATGATGACACCATTCGGCTTCAAAGCAGCGCGGGAATAGGAAAGGGAAAAGGAAGCTGCTGGAGGGAAGCAGGAAATAGGAGAAGGATGGAGAAACTGATGGTATTTCATGCTAGTCGTTTAGGACTAACGTCACCCTTGCACCACTTCAAACTGCTATGGAGCAATAAGAAAGAGAAGTGGGTATCTGATGATATGTCATGTTGGTTTCTTGGATATAATTTTGTCAACCTTTATGCGTCTTAGAAACGCTGCTAACTAACAAGAGAAGTAAGTAAGGGATATGAAAATGATCGACAGAACCTAACAAAGAGACACAAGGAGGAAGTGTGTTTTTCTCTTTTAGTCTAGACCTGAAGGCACTGGGCAACATGCAAGCGGTTACGGTTGAGCATTGTATAGAAACTGAGCAATACACTACATCCCAAAGCAGGCAAAAGTAAGGCCTGACCTATTCCTCTCTATCCGTGCCCCATGACCTGTATAGAACTCAGGTGGCAAGCTACTCCTGGACCAGTTTTCAGTTGCTGTACGTCATGATCAGTGGGGCGCCTAGGGTGGAAGCATACCCACCCACACAGAGGAGCAAGAGGTAATAACCAGGACCACTGGAATTATTTGGCAGAGGAGGAGCAAATTATGCGGCAATGTTGACTAAATTATGCAGCAAGAAAACCTGAATTATGCAGCAAAATGTGTCATATTTTGTGGTATTACTTCATTATTTTGTCATTTTTAAACATAGTAATCCTATCACCTTATTAGTACTAATTTAACACCCAAATACAGCAACAATCAACTGAAAGATGATCAGTCAACCTTTCCGAAGGGCCTTCCGGTGCGCAGAAATGTGACACTATATTATAGTAACTTTTGATCCGTGTGAGCTAGAAACAACATTTTTTTGTTAAACTCTGCAGATTATGCAGCCGATGATGGATTATGTATCAAATCTGGCAAATCCATACATTTGCGAAAAATGCAGTGGCCGCAGAATCACTTTTTTTCAGTGGCCCTGGTAATAAGTTAAAAAACAACAATTGATGGACAGAATGCAGCACAATGCCATACATTCTCCCCAGTACAGAGATCTGGGCCTAAATCCATCGTTTTTTGCTCCCCATGCCATTCCAGTTTGAACCCAGCCATATGCAAATCAGTCTTGACCCTGCGCCCAATGGGAACAGTCCAGCCCGAACTGCAAAGCCAGGTCCTCCCTGGACTGGAAACAAGCATCCTAGGACCGGTTTCGGGGTTTCACCCCTCATCAGCCAGGATAGCTTGACTCCAGTGGCATGGAGAGCACGGGACCCACGTCTGGGCATACCCGTCCCACTCGGGGTGACAAATGCAAAAACAACAATTGATGGACAGAATGCAGCACAATGTCATACATTCTCCCCAGTACAGAGATCTGGGCCTAAATCCATCGTTTTTTTGCTCCCCATGCCATTCCAGTTTGAACCCAGCCATATGCAAATCAGTCTTGACCCTGCGCCCAATGGGAACAGTCCAGCCCGAACTGCAAGGCCAGGTCGGGCTGGACTGTTCCCATGAGGGACAGGGTCAAGACTGATTTGCATATGGCCAGGTCTAAACTGGGGTGGCATAGTGAGCAAAAGAATGATGGATTTAACCCAGATCTCTTGACTGGGGGTGAATGTTTTGATTTGTTCTGCATTCCGTCCATCAATTGTGTCTTTTGCTTTCTCGCCCTAAGTGCGCCGGGTATGCCCAGACGTGGGTCCTGGGCTCACTGTGCCACTGGATTCAAGCTATCCTGGCTGATGAGGGGTGAAACCCCGATACCGGTCCTAGGATGCTTGTTTCCGGTCCAGGGAGGACCTGGCTTGGCAGTTCGGGCTGGACTGTTCCCATGAGGCACAGGGTCAAGACTGATTTGCATATGGCCAGGTCTAAACTGGGGTGGCATGGTGAGCAAAAGAATGATGGATTTAACCCAGATCTCTTGACTGGGGGTGAATGTTTTGATTTGTTCTGCATTCCGTCCATCAATTGTGTATCTTTTGCTTTCTCGCCCTAAGTGCGCCGGGTATGCCCAGGCATGGGTCCCGGGCTCACTGTGCCACTGGATTCAAGCTATCCTGGCTGATATGGGGTGAAACCCCGAAACCAGTCCTAGGATGCTTGTTTCCGGTCCAGGGAGAACCTGGCTTGGCAGTTCGGGCTGGACTGTTCCCATGAGGCACAGGGTCAAGACTGATTTGCATATGGCCAGGTCTAAACTGGGGTGGCATGGTGAGCAAAAGAATGATGGATTTAACCCAGATCCCTTGACTGGGGGTGAAAGTTTTGATTTGTTCTGCATTCCGTCCATCAATTGTGTGTCTTTTGCTTTCTCGCCCTAAGTGCGCCGGGTATGCCTAGACGTGGGTCTAGGGCTCACTGTGCCACTGGATTCAAACTATCCTGGCTGATGAGGGGTGAAACACCGAAACCAGTCCTAGGATGCTTGTTTCCGGTCCAGGGAGGACCTGGCTTGGCAGTTCGGGCTGAACTGTTCCCATGAGGCACAGGGTCAAGACTGATTTGCATATGGCCAGGTCTAAACTGGGGTGGCATGGTGAGCAAAAGAATGATGGATTTAACCCAGATCTCTTGACTGGGGTGAATGTTTTGATTTGTTCTGCCCTCACTCCAGCCTTCAGCATTGCCGCCGTGACCGGGGACTTCAATCCCCAAGTGCCCTTGCGCCAGGAGGTGCCGTCACAGCCCACAGCGCCCGGAGGCGCATAAAATCAACGGCGGGCTCCCGCAGTGCGGGAGCCCTCACTCCAGCCTCCAGCATCGCCGCCGTGTCCGGGGACTTCAATCCCCAAGTGCCCTTACGCCAGGAGGTGCCGTCACAGCCCACAGCGCCTGGAGGCGCATAAAATCACTGGCGGGCTCCCGCAGCGCAGGAGCCCTCATTCCAGCCTCCAGCATCGGCGCCGTGACCGGGGACTTCAATCCCCAAGTGCCCTTGCGCCAGGAGGCCCCGTCACAGCCCACAGCGCCAGGAGGCGCATAAAATCACCGGCGGTCTCCTGCAACGCGGGAGCCCTCATTCCAGCCTCCAGCATCACCGCCGTGACCGGGGACTTCAATCCCCAAGTGCCCTTGCGCTAGGAGGCCCCGTCACAGCCCACAGCGCCGGGAGGCACATAAAATCACCGGCGGGCTCCCGCAACGCAGGAGCCCTCATTCCAGCCTCCAGCATCACCGCCGTGACCGGGGACATCTGAAAGAAACACGTTAGTGATTGATTCCTTACCTTAGAATTACCCCCAGGCGTCAGACTGGATCCGGAAAGTTTTCGTTAGCAGTACCCCTGCGCGTCGGAAGGTGGCGTCGTGTGGCTCCGCGTCCGTCGTTGGCGTCGTGGTCTCCGAGACGACGTCGCGGCAGCTACTTAGACGCCGCCCTCGCGCGCTGACGTCAGTTCTTTCTTTTTCCGCGCCAGCAAGCGCAGATCCGGAGAGAGCGGTACCCCCAGTCACTTTTTGACTGAGTTTTTTCGAGTCTTTTTGTCTCTATTTTTTGAGTCCATCGACTCCTGGTGCAGTAGGGATGCCCGGCTTCAAGACCTGCGGGGACTGTCATCGCATGATGTCGGTGACGGACCCGCACCGCATGTGTCTTTACTGCCTGGAGCGCGACCACGACCCCAAGTCGTGCTCCGACTGCCGGGCCATGGCGCCGAAGACTTTGCGGGAGCTGTCCTGAAAGTTGCTAGAAGTCCGGCAGTCGGCTCCGCGCCGCTCAAGGTCCCGGTCCCGTGGGAGGTCGAGGGACCGGTCGCGGAGCCGCCACCACCGTTCATCGGGATCGAAGTCTTTGCACTCTGGGTCAGGTAAGACGAAGCGCTCAAAGAAGTCGAAGAAGTTCCATCGCTCTCCGACATCCCCTCGCCCGTCGCGCGCGTGGCTGAGGGTGCGGGGGTGCCTCCCCCGCGGCTCCGGCAGAGCCTACGCAGTCGCTGCCGGCCTACCCGCCCTTCCCGGGTCCGTCGGCGACTCCAGCCCAGCTACAGGAATTTCTGTCAGCCATGGCCTCTTTGGGCCGTCGGGCCCCGTGGGCCCGACTGGGGGTTCTAGCCCTTTACTGCCAGCGGCTCCGACATCGCTGTCGGCTCCGGCGCCGCTGGACCTCCATGGATCCGGGCCTGGATCCCGATCGACGCCGGTTGACCTTGTGACACCTCCACCGACGTCGACCTCACCGGCACCACCTCCGACGTCGCCCAGCCCACCGGTTTCAGCCCCGATGTGGATACGGCGCTGGACCGGCGTCGCTCGACGTCGATTCCGATGCCGATGGGGGATTTCTATCCCTATGTCCGTCCTCCTTATTTTCGGCCTGTTTATCAGCCTTCGGAGGAAGGGGAGAACTGAGAAGGGTTTGAGGACCCTCTCACAGCACAATGTGAATTTGACCCGGACTAGGCAGAGGAGTTGGGGGATGCCTGTGGTCTTGATACCTCTCCTGACCTTGGCATGCTGTCTCCTCCTACCGTGGCTACGGAGGAGGGTGCAAGTTACGCAGTGGTGTTGCGTAGGGCGGCCGAGGCCCTCCACCTCCAGCTCCCTACAGCGGCCGTCAGGACTAACCTCCTGACAGAAGTGCTTCAGCCGGGGGCTACCTCTTCGGAGCCACTGCTGCCTTTTAACGATGCACTTTCGGACATTCTTTTAGGCACCTGGTCCAGGCCCAACACAGGGGCTCCTGTGGATAGGAACGTGGCCCGACGCCATCGCCCGGCCCTGGGCGACCAACTTTTCCTTTCCCAACACCCCACCCCTGAGAGCTTGGTTGTCCAAGCCTCTGCGTCCCCGAGCGCATTCCCTACCGCACCTCCGGACAGGGAATCCAAGAAACTGGAGCATTTCGGTAAGAAGATTTTTTCTTCTGCCAGTTCAGGGCTGCGGTCTGTGAACACCCCATGCCTCTTGGGCCGTTATTCCCACTCTGTGTGGGATACGGTGGCGCGCGTGCTGCCTCAATGTCCGGAGGAGGCCCAGACAGTGCTCTCTCAAGCTATTGCTGAAGGGAGGGATGCAGCCAAGTTCACTATTGGTTGTGGCCTTGACACCGCCGACTCGCTGGGCAGGGCGATTTCCACGACGGTGGCGCTCCGTCGCCACGCCTGGCTGAGGACAACTGGTTTTTCTGGGGATGTCCAGAACACTTTGATGGACATGCCCTTTGATGGTTATCGCCTTTTCGGCAACAAAGCAGATAGTGCGTTGGAGCGCTTTAAGGACTCGCGGGCTACGGCCAAGTCCTTCGGCCTTTCCACCACAGGCCCTCCTCCGCCTTCTGCTTTTCGCTCCTTTCGTGGCCACGGAAGGGGCACCCCGACACGTTCGTTTCAGAGCCACAGGCCTGCGCAGCAACAGTCTCAGCGCGGACGTGGGACCCGCCGAGCCGGGTCAGGGGGCCAGCGGGTGGGTCAGTCTACCTCCACCCCAGCCACCACTGCCTCCAAACCTTCCTAGTCCAGTTTTTCAGGCCCATCAAACGCCAGTGGGCGGCAGGATTCGCTATCACCTCCCCCAATGGCGCACCATCACTTCGGACAGGTGGGTTTTACAGATAGTCCGAAGGGGCTACTCCCTCCCCTTCGAGACTACCCCTCCAGCCATGCCACCCCAGTACCACCGCATGTCGGGGGATCACTTGGTACTTCTTCAACAGGAAGTCGCGGCCCTCTTGGCCAAGGGGGCCATCGAACGCGTTCCTGCGCCAGAAGGAGGACGTGGTTGTTACTCCCACTACTTTCTGGTGCCCAAGAAGGACAAGGGCCTGCATTCTATCTTGGACATCAGGGACATCAATCGCTTCCTCCGGAAGGAGAAGTTCAAGATGTTAACTCTAGCTCAGGTCTTGTCTGCCCTCGACTCTGGAGACTGGATGGTAGCGTTGGACCTGCAGGACGCATATTTCCACATTCCCGTCCTGCCGGCCCACCGGCGTTACCTGCGGTTTACGGTAGGCCACGAGCACTTTCAGTTTACCGTGCTCCCCTTTGGCCTTACCAGCGCCCCTCGGGTGTTAACAAAAGTGATGGCGGTGGTCGCAGCTCATCTGCGCAGATCAGGGGTACCAGTCTTCCCCTATCTAGATGACTGGCTGTTGAAGGCGGGCCCGCCCCGGACAGTCGTCTCCCACCTCCAGACTACGGCCGACCTCCTGCATTTGCTGGGGTTCTCCATCAATGTGCTGAAGTCGCAGCTGATTCCCTCTCAGAAGCCCCTCTTCATCGGAGCGGTTCTGGATACGACGCACTTTCGGGTCTATCCTTCCGAACGGCGAGTCCAGGATATTCAGGCTCTCATTCCGATCTTTCAGCCTCTATCCTGGGTTTCGGTCAGGATGACCCTGAGGCTGCTGGGCCTCATGGCCTCCTGCATCCTGCTGGTCGATCATGCCAGATGGCATATGCGGGCTCTGCAGTGGGACCTGAAGTTCCAGTGGGCGCAGCATCAGGAGAACCTGTCCGATTACGTCCAGATCTCGGAGGGCACTGCTCAACAACTGCAGTGCTGGCTGACGAACCGGCATTGGGTCAATGGCAGAACCCTCTCCCTTCCCCAACCGGAGCACACAGTGGTGACGGATGCGTCCCTCCTGGGATGGGGCAGCCACATGGGAGAGGCGGAGATCAGAGGCCTCTGGTCTCCGGCGGAGTCCAGGCTCCATATCAACCTTCTGGAGCTCCGGGCGATCCGACTTGCACTGAAGGCATTCCTTCCCCCTGTCAAGGGGAGAGTAGTGCAGGTGTTCACAGACAACACCACCGCCATGTGGTACTGCAACAAACGGGGTGGGGTCGTGGACCCTATGTCAGGAGGCCCTGCGCCTCTGGAAATGGCTGGAACGTCAGGGCGTTTCCCTGGTGGTTCAACACCTGGCAGGTTCCTTGAACGCCAGGGCGGACGAACTCAGCCGCAGGTGCATGATGGATCACGAATGGCGTCTTCACTCGGAGGTGGCGCAAGGTCTCTTTCAGCAGTGGGGAGAGACTTGGTTAGATCTATTCGCCACCGAAGAGAACGCGCAATGTCAGCAGTTCTGCGCGTTGGAATTTCCAAGGCGGCACTCGCTAGGCGACGCTTTTCGTCGCGAGTGGAGTTGTGGTCTGTTGTACGCCTTTCCGCCTATACCACTTCTGCCCAGAGTGCTGACGAAGATCAGGCGCGACCCGGCCCAAGTCATTCTTGTGGCTCCGGACTGGGCTTGAAGGGTTTGGTATCCCGAGCTACTCAGTATGACCATCGATCCCCCGATCCGACTGCCTCTTCGGGAGGATCTTCTGTCGCAGCAGCAGGGGACGGTCCTCCACCCGAACCTGTCCAGTCTCCACCTCCTTGCGTGGAGATTGAGCGGCGGCAGTTGATTCCTTTTGACTTGCCTCCTGAAGTCTGTGATGTCATTCTGGCAGCCAGGCTTCCCTCCAGTAAGTTGGTATACGCCTGCAGGTGGAACAAGTTTGTGGCATGGTGCACAGCAAAGGCTGTGGATCCCCTTTCTGCCCCTCTTTCAGAAGTCCTACTGTTCCTTCTTTCTTTGGCCCAGCAGGGTTCTGCTCTGGGCACTATCAAGGGCTACCTTTCTGCTATTTCAGCCTTTCTTAGGCTTCCTGATCCGCCCTCTCTTTTCAAGTGCCCTGTTGTCAATAGATTCCTCAAGGGCATTACTCATCTTTTCCCTCCTATTCCCTTCGTAATGCCTCAGTGGGACTTGAACCCGGTTCTCACATATTTAATGTGCGCTCCCTTTGAGCCTCTTCACAACTGTCCTCTTCGTCTGTTAACTTTGAAGACTGCTTTCCTGGTTGCCATCACCTCGGCTAGGAGAGTGAGTGAGCTCCAGGCTCTTTCTTGCAAACCTCCTTTTCTGTCTGTCCATCCGGACAAGGTTGTGCTCAGAACACGTCCATCTTTTCTGCCAAAAGTTGTCACTGCCTTTCACATCGGGCAGACCATTGCTTTGCCAACCTTCTTTCCGCCTCCGCATCCTTCCAGAGAGGAAGAGAGGCTCCACCATCTGGACCCAAAACGTGCGCTCTCATTTTACCTGAGTCGCACACAACAGTTCCGGGTGGATGACCATCTCTTTGTTGGCTACGTAGGCGCCAAGAAAGGTCGGGCCGTACACAAGCGGACTATCTCCCGATGGGTCGTCTTGTGTATTAAAGCCTGTTATTCTCTGGCGAAAAAGGAGCCTTTCCACCAGGGCGACGGCTGCCACTACGGCATTGGGACGTGGAGTCCCCTTACAAGACATCTGTCAGGCAGCTACGTGGGCCTCGTTGCACACTTTTACTAAGCATTATTGCCTGGACAGCCAAGTCCAGAGAGACGGCTTCTTTGGCCGTTCTGTTCTCCAGGACTTCCTGGTGTGATCATGGTTCGCAGACCCACCACCGGGGTTGGTATTGCTGGAGTATCAATTCTAAGGTAAGGAATCTATCACTAACGTGTTTCTTTCAGATGCACAAGTTACTTACCTTCGGTAACAATATATCTGTAAGAAACATTAGTTAGTGATAGATTCCTTACCGCCCCACCCATCCTCCCCGTTCTGCGAACTGATTTCTAGGGTTAAGGTCATCCCTTTTAGGGCCCTAGTTTCTATGCACCAGTGGATCTTGCATGGCTCTGCGTTCCTGGCGCGGAAAGTCGTGTACAGAACTGACGTCAGCGCGCGAGGGCGGCGTCTAAGTAGCTGCTGTGACGTCATCTCGGCGACCACGATGCCAACGATGGACGCAGAGCCGCGCGATGCCATCTTCCGACGCGCAGGGGAACTGCTGACGAAAACTTTCCGGATCCAGTCTTGCGCCTGGGGGTAATTCTAAGGTAAGGAATCTATCACTAACTAATGTTTCTTACAGATATATCGTTACCGAAGGTAAGTAACTTGTGCTTCAATCCCCAAGTGCCCTTGCGCCAGGAGGCGCCGTCACAGCCCACAGCGCCCGGATGCGCATAAAATCACCGGCGGGCTCCCGCAGTGCGGGACGCGCGCGGGCGTGCCCGGGCTGCGCGCGGGCAAAGCCCGGGCCAAGGGCGGGCCTGTCTGTGCCCGTCAGCGCCAGGAAGAGGCGGGGTGGGGCCACCCCCCTTGGCTGCCACAAGACTAAGTTGTTGAACTGTAAGTGACCTTTAAGACTGACTCGAAGTTTGTAATTGTGGGCTTGTGCTCTCCTCTCAAATCTCCTGTATACTAACGTTACATCAGTTACACTGCTACCAGCCTTTTGCTTGGTGTTTTTGTGGGGTGGTGGGCTTTGCTTTTGTATCGAACTACCCTTCTGGTTGCATTTAGTGTTCTAGAAAGCTGTTGAGCTTATAATAAGAAATGGGTAAAAGAAAGGCCGAGGGCCAGCCACTGGGTAATAAGAGGCCCTCTAGTGTGGTTTGCCACGAGACAATGGATAGGATAGAGACTATCCTAACAGAATGCCAGGATATAGCCAGCTCTGGCTTATTAAGCCCTTCTTCTTCACGTGGTAGTCCCACTAGCACAGCAAATGTCTTTGGTTCAATGATTGCTACCTCACCTGAACCGCCCCCGGCCAAAAACCGGCTAAGCAGATTCCATCGATGTTTAAAAGGCGTAGTAAGGCTTTAGATACTGGACCCCTTGGAGCGGAGTCGAGTGTAACAGTTATTCAACCTGATTTAAAGAGAGTGCACAGTATAACACCAACTGTTAATATTGAGTGCCAAAATAGATTTGACGTTCTCGAAATAGAGGAAGCAGGCGTGGGGGGTGATGACCCTGTAGAGGCCTGCAAAATCACTGTTGGCGTAATCCAGTCACTAAAAGACCTTATCGAATCCTTGAGAGATGAGGTATCCTCACTTAAAGTGAAGGTTGCCACTTTGCTGGAGAGGGCCAATGGTGGGTCTTTGGTGGCTCTAGAAACCATGCCACCATCATTGAATAGGGCTGCTAATGGAGTAGAAGCATGTAGCATGGTCAATACAAATAGTACCCGAGATCCTACGCGAATAGGGCACACCCAGTCTTCGCCATACACTCCTAGGGATTGTAACCCACAAGACATTGTAAAGCAAACTCAGAGAAACCCCCCTGGCCCCACACAAGGCAGGGGCATAGACAGAGGAGAAGTTGTATTGGATGAAGGAAACACATATATGCGAGATCATGGGAGGGCCCCAGACAGGGGGACCGTATGGGATGGTGTCTATATGAGACCTAGGGTATGGGAAAATTGTGCGGTGATCCATCTTACGGAAGTTCCTAAACTCCCTTTTAGGAGTTTTGAAAACCAGGACTCGCTTAAGAATAAGGTCACTTATTGGTTCAGGTCTACTCGGCATTGCTACTCAATCATTAGGGATGATATAAAATCGGTAAGAAGAATCCCTATGCAGAGGTCACCTTGGGATATGATTGAGGTTAGCTTTTATGATGCTGGTATTATTGCTGGACTATTGTCAATTGATTCACGCACAATCCCTCCAGAAAATTCCCGTATCTCCATCAGATATAGACCCCCTGCTGGAGCCCCCCTCAGACCTCTATTGACATCTACTGCTGAAACCCGTACTAGATTGCTATTTCCAACTTATGGGCTAGTTCCAACAGGGTTGCCCCCATTAGATATGGGTGAATGGAGAGGGTATAGCTGACCTCTGTATGAGGCGCCGACGACACCTGTAAACAGGAGAGGATTTTTAAGTTCCCCGGTGACGTCACTCACTAGCTCCCCCCCAATAAAAATTCCTCTACCAGTTGATCTGGTTACTGTCCCAGAGGTGAATAGTGAGATCATTCCTTTGCAGGGAAGCGGTGTTGCGGTTGCCCCAACTCTGGGGGGTGCAGAAGGCGTAGAAGGGGGTGACTTGGAAAACCACTCTCTAAGGGTTCTTGTATGTAATGTGGCTGGGATCTCCAAGCTATTGGTGGACCCAGAATGGTGTTCCTTTGTAGATCCTTTGGATGTAATCTTTTTCCAAGAAACCTGGAGCCTGCAATGTCCACATAGAAGTGGTTTTTCTACCTATGCTATTAATGCTACAAGAAAAGAGCTGAGCAGACCCTCGGGAGGGCTAGCAGTATGGGTGAAAATTGGCCTAGGGGCTAAAGTCAAACTCTTACATGTGGATTCCCAAGATATTCTAGGATTAGAGCTCACTTTTTATAGTGGACCAAAAATTAGGATGTTTAATGTTTACAACAGAGTGCTGTGGGCCCAGGAGGAAACTAACACACTGCGCATCCTAGACTTTGTCTTGTCACACTATGCAGATAGTATCCCTGTACTAGTGGCAGGTGATTTTAACTGTACATTTGAACCGCTTGTTCCGATTCCCCCAGATCTGACCGATGAATGGGACAGAGAGTGGCAAATTCCACAGTTAGATCTTCCCCTAGTAAGGTGGACTAAGAGAGGAGCCCAGATGATGGCCCTTACAATGCAGCATGATTTGAGAGCCACAAATGGAAGGACAATTTCTGACCCAAATGGGGATCCTACTTTCAATAGGTCGGGTCATGAAAGCAGGCTAGATTGCTGCCTGGTATCTCTAAATCACTGGCACAAGTTACAGATATGGCAGTGGTCAAAAGGGTCGATAGCGATCACAGTGCCCTAGCGCTTACTTTCATCAAGCAGGGTACTGTTGAGTCTGTTAAAAGGGGCTTCCCAGACTTAGGTACTTTAACAATCACCAATAATCAGAGGGCAATTAGATGGGACTGGGTGGAGGCACACCCGGGGGCACTATACGCAGTTAAGAGTAAAGTCCATCTGTTACTGGAGGAATTAGCTAGTTCTACTACTGAGAATGTCGTTGAGATACTGGGCTCCAGTCACGAGCTTTTATTCAAACAGATAAGGGAATTGTTAGGTCACTCGCGCAATCTCCAAAAGAAGGAAAGCAATAGTATACATCAAAGGTCAGTCCAGCTGGGTGCCTGGTATAATAAGGATTGTAGGCTCCATAAGGAGGCGCTTATAAGGGCAGTAAAGCAAAAATCACGCATTGAGACAGTGGCATGTAGAGCAAAGTACAAGCGAGCAATTGAATCTGCGAAGAAGGAGTGGGAGGGCTCTCTGTGGTCGGCCTTACGGAATGCATTGTCAGTCAAAGATTCGAAGAGCTTTTGGAGCAAAGCAGCCTACTGGCTTAAGGGAAACGGGAGAGCCTTGGAATTCACAGTACAGCCAGAGGAGTGGGTAGCATAGTTTGGTTCCCTTTATGAGTCAAGGGTTGCTATAGCTGAGGAAGTACCTCAGGGACGAGGTGAAGGGCTCAGCAAAGAGGGTGGAGGCCTCTCTTTTTCTATAGAAGAAACGCAAGTAGTAATTCGCTTGTGCATTCCGGCCCATGCTCCCGGCCCAGATAGAATCCCCAATGATCTTTATAAGGAGGATATAGCACTTTGGGGATCCTATATAAATCTTTTGACTAACTCAATCCTTAGAGGTACCCCCATCCCTCCCTCATGGAAAAATGCAGAGGTTGTCCCCATTTACATAAAGGGGGACAGAGCGAGGCCAGCCAGCTATAGGCCCATTAGTCTTATCGACTCTCTGCAGAAGATCTTTTGTAAGCAAATCTTAGGTCGGATACAGGACTGGATCACAGAGTCCAGTATCCTGAGTGATCTTCAAGCAGGTTTTCGAGCCAAAACAAGCACCTTGGACCAAACTTTCCGCCTGTTGTGTATCTACTGGAAGGAAGTGCAAGTCAAGGGAGGAAAGCTCTACGTGGCTTTTGTAGACCTATGGACTGCTTTTGACCTAGTTCCACGTGCAAATCTCTGGAGGGTCTTAAAGGAGCAGGGCATACCAATGAACCTTTTAGATGTTTTAATTAGACTACACTCATCAAACACAGCACAGGTCAGGTGGGGGGAGAGCAACCAAGTTACAGATCCCTTCCCAGTCCAGTGTGGAGTAAGGCAGGGCTGTGTTCTAGCCCCCACACTTTTTATCCTTTTTATTAATGATATTGTAAATTTTTTAGACAGAGATGGGTGTGATGCCCCACAAATCGGCAGAAAAAGAGTGCCTGCTCTTCTTTTTGCCGATGATACACTTTTAATTTCAAAATCGCCGCAGGGACTACAGCAGCTTTTAAATGATTTTATTAAGTTCTGTGACGAGCGAGGGCTGGTGCTAAATGAATCCAAAACCAAATACATGATTTTTAGAAAAGGAGCAGCTAAGCCCAGTAAAAGACCTGTGTTAGGGGGGCGTGGCCAGCAGGGACAGCATGGCGGACGCGTCTTAGTGGCGCTTCGTCGTATGTCCCCGTAATTCGCTGCATTTCTCCTTCCCTGCCGAGAGCTGGTAGCAACAATTGCGAGCGACGTTCTCGTAATACCCCCGGGGATACATGGAAGTTGTTACGAGGTCCGGTGAGCGAGCTGGCTGACGCAGCGTGAGGTGCGGATGTGCAGCGCTGGGTCTGCGGCCTCGGACGGACGGAGGAGGCGTTCTCGACTGGGCCTTGATGTTTCCGGACCCGGACGACGATGAGTGTCGGGTCCACGCTCTGAAAACATGTGGAGCAGCGCGGGGACGTGCTGGCCCCGAGACATGGTATGCTACTGAGGGGCTGGTCCTAATAACCGGGGGCTGTGGTGGCATTAAGCGGCTTGCATAAACAAACAAAAAAAAACAGAAAAGAAAAATGGCGGGCGGACCGCGGCTGCGAGCGTCCGACCGAGGTGATCAGCTCCGGTTTTAGACTTTGCCCTTCTGCTGGTGTGTGAACCCAATAGGAATGCAGGGTGGGACACAGTGACAGGCGGCCGGCCCCCGGATCAAGGGGACATCAGGGAGCCCGCCCCGGGCATGACTGTTGGAGGTGTGCACTTTGGTTGCGCACTGCATCTAATGTGCGTGGCTCCCGGAGTATTGCAGGCAAAAATGAAGAGGAGATCATAACCACCCAGACACTACAATGGTGGAAGGTGTCCCCTGCACAGGCATCTTGGGGTCAATGAATTGAAGTTGGTGCCTACCTGTGAGACCTTGTGAGTTCCCATTGGCCTTTATAGAAGGGGAGCCCTGCTACCTAGCTCCTCGGAATCTGTGATTCACAGTCTGACGGCTGGTCTGAACTGCGGGGACAGGATGTGCGACTCCCCAGAGAGCAACGTTGCTTGAACCACGTTTGGAGGTGGTGGCATGGTGACTGAGAGCGCTGTCGATAATGATTCAGGTGTGGTGCGCTTAGGCAGTAACACCAGACGAAGTGGAACAGCGACAATACACTACTGCATGGCAATGTGGTGTGGAGTCCCGGTGATTTGGTAATATCAAGGAGAGTGGGCAGGAACCCCCCTGGCAACACCCAGGAGGAAGAAACGGTGAGGGACTGACGAGTGACTACCGCCTAGGGTCTTTGGAAGTGCGAACTGGAGCTGGGTGAGGTGACACTGTGGAGTGCTCGGTAAGACGCTCTGGTGGTGTAGTGGATTTATCCTGAAGTGTGTGCGACAATGGGGCGTACCAGGGGGGCCAGGTCGAAGACCTCCTCACAGGCGGTGGGGACCTGCGATGTAGACTCACCGCAGCCAACGGGGGAGCGGACGGCCCAGGATGATCGCCTAGATGTCATACTGCAGGCTATCAAGCGCACCAGCGCTTCCATGGAAGCCAAACTGGATAAAGTGGCTCTGGACCTTAATCTATTGCATGCGGACCAGAGGAACCTGAAGGATCGAGTTGTGGCTGTGGAGCAGGAGATTGCTGAATTGAAACCTGCTACGGACTTTCAAGATAAGCAGCAGAACGCCCATGAAGTCCTGCTCCGGTATCTTGAGGATCGTATTGAGGATGCAGAGGGCTGCTCTCAGAGGAACAATGTCCGGTTGATTGGAATGCCGGAAGGGGCGGAGGGACGCGACGCTATTGCCTTTCTGGAGGCCTGGCTTAAAACCATCCTGCCATCCACTGAATTTTCTCCTTTCTTCACCATTGAGCTTGCACATCGTGTCCCGGGTAGGAAACCGGCCCCCGGTGAAAGAGCACGTCCTCTTATTTTCAGGCTCCTGCGCTTCAGAGATCAGGATGTGATGCAGAGGGCCGCTCTCAGAGGAACAATGTCCTGTTGATTGGAATGCCGGAAGGGGCGGAGGGACGCGACGCGATTGCCTTTCTGGAGGCCTGGCTTAAAACCATCCTGCCATCCACTGAATTTTCTCCTTTCTTCACCATTGAGCTTGCACATCGTGCCCCAGGTAGGAAACCGGCCCCCAGTGAAAGAGCACGTCCTCTTATTTTTAGGCTCCTGCACTTCAGAGATCGGGATGTGATCCTCCGGGAGACCAGGAAATTAGATGATATTCAATATGAAAACGCTAAGGTATTGTTCTTCCCGGACTATACGATGAAGGTACAGCGTCAGCGGGGATCTTTCTTACCTGTGAAACGTCAACTCCGGCAGCTTAATCTCTCCTATTCGTTGATGTTCCCGGCCAGGCTCCGTGTTGTCTCGGACGAGAAGACCAGATTTTTTGATACACCTCAGGATGGTTGGGACTGGCTGGAAATGACAGGTCAATACTCTGGCCCGAGGCCCACGGGCACGGCTGCTACGGCATGGACTGGGGAAGCTGGTGGTAAAGGAGCTCGGAGATGGCGGTCTAGACAGCTGTTCCGGGGCTCAGAAGCAGTGCCGGGCCCGGATCAGATCCGTAAGGAGCGGCAGGAGGTGGTTCGCATTGCGGAGAAGATGGCAGAAGCAGTGCCGCCAGAAGATAGAGTGGACACTTCCTGTCACTCATCGGGGGATGGGGGCTCCTCAGTGGGGGACTCATCTGATAAGGCTTCCATGAGAATGCCGGACATTACACTCCAAACGGCAGATGGTATTGTATGACACTGGTTGTTCTCAAAATACGTTGCTGGGTACTGTTGTTTGCTGTTCATGTGGGGGGCACCTGATGTTCCTGGGATCTATGTGTTGGTATGTGATGGGGTGGAGTTGATCAGATGGTTCCTGGGGGTGTTGATCCTCTTTAATATTTCTTGGGTTTGCACTACGGTAATGCCTATCAGTTGTTTTTGGGTGGGGACTTTGAGTATGTACCCTGCATGGTTCACAACCCCTTTTTCTCCCTAAACCTGTCAGAGTCAGTAGGGCGGGCGACTAGGTTGCTATCTGCTGCGTTTGGACGACTCCCTGATGTTTTGGGGTTTGCCCTTATATGTTTTTTTCCTTCCCTAGCTGGTATTCCCCACTCCCCTTTTACTGCAGGAGTCCGGTGGGGGGATGATGGCAATGCTGTTGTGTATATCAGATTGTTACACAGTGAAATTTGGGGCAGAGGGATCAATGTCCATTGTTGTACGCTCTTCTTTTTGGTTCAGCCATGGGATACGTGATACTTACCTGGAATGTCCGGGGTCTCCGCACGCCTTCCCGCACAGATATGCAGTGTATTCCAATCTAAAACGTCATAAAGCTGTACTGCAAGAAACACACTTAAATGCACTGGAGGTCAGCCGCTTGCAACGTAGGTGGAAAGGTAAAATATATGCCACAGATTACTCCCTGTTTGCTAGGGGGACCCTTATCTGGATACGTCCTGGGACACCCTTTGCTGTATATGAGGCTCTTACAGATAAGGAGGGCAGATATGTGCTGGTGAAGGGTACATTGGATGGACGTTCTGTATTGTTGGGAAATGTGTATGCACCAAATGTGGACCAGGGCCAGTTCCTTGAGCAGCTATCTCTTGTTTTGGGAAAGTGGTGTGAGATCCCATGGTTGTTAGGTGGAGATTTCAATAGTGTTTTAGATGTAGGGGTGGATAGATCCTTTCCTCCACTCGGGTCCACGGCTGCCACGACTAATTCTGTGGCGTTAAATGGTTGGGCACGGGGTTAGGGTCTAGTTGATGTTTGGAGGCAACATCACCCAGGGGAGAGGGTGTATTCCTTTTTCTCGATACCCCACAACTTACACTTTAGGCTGGATAGGTTCTTCGGGTCCCCCTGCTTACTCCCTTATGTTTTGAGATCGGAGTATTGGGGGCGCACGCATTCTGATCATAATCCCCACTGTGTTGTGCTGGTTTGGGAGGGCGGTGTTCCGAGTATCCCTACATGGAGGCTGCAGCCAGCCATGTTAGAAGATCCGGTGTTTTGGGATGCGATTGGTGAGGCGATAGGGGACTATTTTGAACTTAATGCAGGGACTGCCTCCTCTGCGCTAGTGGAATGGGCAGCTATGAAAGTCACCCTGAGAGGGAAGTGCCTGGGATTGGGGTGTGGGTTGCGACAACAGGTAACCTCAGACCTGCTTGAGGTGGAGAGACGCCTGTTGCCGTTGGAATCGAAGGCCGTGGTAGATGCGGGGGGAATGGCTGATCTCACGGAAGTGCGGAAGAAACATGCGGAGCTTCTTGAAAGACAGCGCTGCCTTAATTTTGCAGCGCACTCAGCGTCAGCACATGCCAAAGCAGATCGCTTTGGACCCCTTCTTGCTTGGTTGATCAAACAGGAACAGCCGGGTAGGCTGATCACTGCTCTTCGTTCTTCAGGCGGAGAGCTTCGGTACACACAGCTAGAAATTCATAGTGAGCTGTCGATACATTTCACGTCGCTGTATAAAGCTGGCCCACAGGCCTCGGATGAGGCGATTCAGCAATTCTTAGGGGGTCTCCTGTTTCCAGTCCTGTCTTCAGAACAGCGAATGGATTTAGATGCCCCGCTAACGCTTGATGAGGTGCCAGGTACAATGAGGGTTTTGCCCTCTGGCAAGGTTCCTGGCCCCGATGGCCATCCTCACGAATTTTATATGCGGACCCCCTGAACCCCCAGCTGCTCAAAGTGTACATGAAGGCGCTTGAATCTCTGGCCCTTCCTGCCTTGATGACGGAGGCCATGTTGATTACGCTTCCCAAACCGGGTAGAGATCCTACTTCCGTGGGGGCTTATCGTCCTTTGGCGCTCCTAAATGGAGACTATAAGATATTGGCGGGCATCCTAGCTAATAGACTGTCGCCGCTAGTACCACACCTGGTCCACCAAGACCAGAATGGGTTTGTGCCGGATCGTAACACATCGCTTAACATACGGCGACTGTTCAGGGTGATGAGCTGCGCCATCATAGATAGGCCAACGGCCGGTTGTGTCGTGCTGGACCTGGAGAAGGCCTTCGACACGGTTGAGTGGTCTTTCATGTTTGCTGTGCTCCATCGATACGTATTTTAAGCTTTATTAGGCTATTGTATGGGGCCCCTACGATTCGGTTGCGGTTGGGGTCTCTTTTTTCTGAACCTATTTTGATAGAACTGGGGACTCGTCAGGGGTGTCCCTTTTCTCCATTGATCTTCGCTTTGGTGATTGAATCGTTAGCGATGGCTCTACGCGCCTCTGCATTGGATTGGGGGATACGCCTTGGGGATGGCATACATGCCATTTCGCCTTATGGAGACGACCTCTTGCTGTATGTGCAGGATATACTGGCGATCCCACAAGTCATCCCTGATACATTGAAACATTTTGCTTCATTATCTGGGCTTGGAGTGCACTGGGGCAAGTCTTGTTTATACCCCTTCAATCCTAATGCTGGGGATCCGGGCTGGACAGTGAACGGGACGGCGGTGCAGTGGCAACCAGTGGCATTTCGATATCTAGGTGTCCGTATCAACCATAACACACAAGATCTTATGGATGGCAATATCACGAGGGCGGTTACAGCACTCAAGTCTCAAATTGAATTCTGGAAGACGCTGAACCTTTCGATCATAGGTAGGGTGGAGTTAATCAAAATGATTATGCTGCCACGCCTCCTTTACTACTTTGCTACGTTACCACTCTACCTGCCCGGGTCCTTTTTTCGATCTCTGGAAAGGATTGTTCGGGAATTTATCTGGAACAACTCGAGATGCAGGGTGGCATTGTCGAAATTATACCTCCCTCGCTCAAAAGGGGGGCTGGCCTTGCCCAACTTCGAACACTATTACCTGGCATCTCAAGTCCTCTGGGTGGCGAAATGGGTGGAGGAATTACATTTATCCGACTCGGCGGAGCATGACCCCCCGTTTTCTTTGGACAAGATTCTCTGTCCATTTCATCCCCGTAGCAAACTTAATGAATCTCTCCCCTTACTGATTTCGATAGCACTGAAGTGATTCTGTCGGGCACTTTGCCTTACTAGACGAGTCATACCATACGCACCTGGCGTGCCTCTACTAGGTATGCCGATCGCGCGGAGGCGAGTTCGGAGTACGGACCTTGCCCCTTGGGTGGCAGCTGGTGTAACTACCCTAGGAGACTTATATGGAGAAGGAACGCTGCGGCCGTTTCTTGATATCTCAAACGAAGATGGTGTGCCCCGGGCCAATTTCTGAATCATGCCTCCTGGACGGCTGCAATGAGACATTGGTGGGGAGACGTAACACTGGAACCTCCGAAGCATCTCCTAGTGCAATACGTGCACGTTAAGGGCACAGGTCGCCACTTGGTGAAGTGGTTCGCGGAATCGATCAGGGAACATACCCTAGCAGATTTAAGGCCGTTGCGTGATAAGTGGGAGGCAAATCGAGGGAGGCCCTACTCAGAGAAAGAATGGTCACTTTCCTAGAAAGCCCCAAGCAGGTTCCGAGGAACGCTCGTTTTAGACTAATTCAATTTTATATCGTTCATAGAGCCTATCTCTCCCCGGATAAAATTAATCGTTACTTTCACAGACAGGATGAGTGCTGCCCGCACTGTAAGATGGTGAATGCAGATATCTTACACATGCTCTGGTCCTGTCCCGCACTCCAGGCTTACTGGGAGGGGGTGCTGGATGCGTTAGTTACCTGCACAGGTAGGGAGGTACTGAGGACGTGGGAGACATGTATCACTTGCATGTTCTCTAGGAAAAAAACACAAAAAGCTTCCACCAGGCTTCTTGATTTGGGCTTTATTGTGGCCAAGTGATTGATTACTCGCAGGTGGAAGTCGGAGGTCTCCCCTCCGACGAAAGCCTGATTCCTCTCCATGTTGAATTGGGTGAAGGTTGAAGCGGTCTCCCCGTTACGGGAGGATACGCTAGGTTTGCGTAAATTCCCCATCTCCGCTGAATGGAATACTATGTTGTGTGCACTACAGGGGTTATTGGTACCGGATGATTCACTGGACGATTCTCTTCTTGATGACTAGCGAGGTCGCCCTGAGCAAACCCATGCCCTGAACTGTGCATTGATATGTGGCTGGGACCTCTGCCCCCCTTTACTAGATGATCACTTCTCCCAGCAGTTTGCTTGTACACCTATAGGATAATTGATGTGACTTTATTCTAGGATGCTGGGGACTTTAGTTTCCCTCCCTCCCTTGCTGAGGCTCTTGCTTCCCTTCCCATCCCTTTTCCTGATAGTTTTCCCCATGTTTGGTGTTTTTCACAAAAATGTTTGACTCTATACTCAGATTTATGTGCTATGGAGGAGTGAAGCCATACGAAATGTGATTTTGTATTTCTTTGCATGTTGCACTGTTGCAAATATGATGCACCATAACGTGATCGTACAGTTTTCGGATGGAGGGAGGAGAAATTGTGGCTGACGGGATATGCTACAAGTTATTACCGATTTTGTTTATGCATATTGATGTAATTATGCCGCTATGTCGTTGAATTCTTGCCTGGATTTTTTATGACTACCTACTGGCTCTGTATGGTGCTACCACGGATGTTATATTGCTCTGTATTCATATATACAAAATGAAAAATCTTTAATAAACAGATCAAACAAAAAAAAAAAGACCTGTGTTAGCTGGTAACAGTAATCTGGAGCGAGTTGACGCCTTCGACTACTTAGGCATACGCCTGACACCATCAATTAATTGGGCGGCGCATATTGAGGAAGTGAAGATGCAACTTATACACCAGACTGCCAACATCACCAAAATACATAGGAAAACATTGTCAAGACAGCTTGCACCCGCTCTGGAAATCTACAATACAAAGGTATTAGGTGGGGCCCTCTATGGAGCTGAATTGTGGGGCATTGGAATGACAAACTGTCTCTCCACAATCGAGAATCGCTTCCTTAGATCCTTGGTAGATTTACCTGTCAGCACCCCATTGGTGCCCTTATACCTGGATCTTGCGCAAAGGCAGCTAGCACATAAATTAAGCTATAAACTTCTTATGTTTTGGCACAGGTTGTGGACTGTGGATGTACTTTTGCCGTACCGGGAGCCTCTTTCTGAGCTACTAAAGTCTCCGTCGATAATCTCGATTCCCTGGTTTAGAATACTAAAAGAACTACTGGGGAGGCTTGGGATGGAGAGGTTTTGGTCTGACCCAGATAGTCTGGCAACGATATCTAGATCAAGGCTGAAAGAAAGGTTTTGGGAAGTAACATCATTGCAAGTTCTGGCAAAAGCAGAGGGCCGTCTGACTACTACTGAATTTCTTAATTTTAAATCCGCCCCCTGTTTTGAGGACACACTGGATGAAATTGTCCCCCCTCTGGCCCGTAAACTATTATTTCAGTTTCGCTATAAGACCATACCTACGAAACTTTTTTGCAAAAACTGGTGTAAGGATGTTTTTATTGATGACCTTTGTCCTGCTTGTAATGCAAGCCCTGAATCTATCATGCATTTGCTATTCTTTTGCCCTAACTACAAATCCCTTAGGAAAAAATGGATAATACCATTGTGTAAATTAGTTGGCCCAGGCCACTACCTAGAAGTGTTAAGAATTTTGTGTACTGATACACGCAGAGTTGTGGTCTTTGGCCTGTCTAGATATTGGCATGCACTGTGGATAAAGCGTACTAAATACACTTTATGATGCCCCATATTTTTTTTAATTTACGTGATCTTAAATTCATTATCATGGAGATGGTATTCGAACTGTCTAGAAATTGACATGCATTGTGGATTAAGCGCACGAAAAGCACTTTATGATGTAACTTCTTTTTAACTTATGTGATTTTATACCAATTTTTATAGAGATGATTTTATCTATGTTTATTCATTTGACCCTTTCTATTGTACAATGTATGTGCTGTGTACTTTTATGATCCTTTGTGATCGAAATAAAGTGATGATGATGATGATTTGTTCCGCCATCCGTCCTTCAATTGTGTGTCTTTGGCTGGTAATAAGTTAGTCTTCAAATTTTAGAGGGTCCACACAGGATGTAGAACTAGCTAAAGCTACTGACATCCAATTTAAAGATGTTGCCATCATTATGCTTAAATGATAGCCAAAGCGGAGTATGTTTTGGGTATAGCCTAGTTTCTGATAGCGACTTCTAACTGCAGATTCCTCCCCTTAGACTATTACCCAGGCGTCAGATTGGATCCAGAAAATCTTGAGCAGAACCTCTGCACGCCGGTAGGTGGCATCTTTTGGCTCTGATTTGATGTCATCTACTTCGGAAGTGACATTGCGGTGCCTATACTAGTCCCCCCCACCCCAGCACACTGACATCAGTTCCTTTTATTCTGCGCCAACAACGCAGATCCAGAGAGCTACCTCGATCATTTTTTGGCCAACTATTTTTGAATGTTTGTCGTCATTTGTCATCTTTGCTCCCAGTGTGCTAAGACATCATGTCCCCTACAAAACCTTAAGGGTTCAAGCCTTGCGGGGATTTCCACAGGTAGATGTCTGTGTCTGATCCACACTTGATTTATCTCCGGTGCCTGGGACACCGACCCCCAAGGCCTGCGTCAAGTGCAGGTCGATGCACCCAAAGGCAATTTGCAAGTGGGCAATGAAGCTCCTGAATGCGAGGCAAATGAAGGCTCCTCACTGCTCCCAGTCCTGTTCTCTGTCCCATGGAAGATCTCATGGCCATTCCTGGAGCCGTTCCCATGGTGGATCTTCTTCCCGCTCCAACACCTCCTTGTCGATGTCATGTAAGTCAAAAAAGCACAAGAAGAAGAAGTCTAAGTGCTCTACTGCTTGACCTACTTGGCAGGGGGCTTCCTGGCCCCGCTCCGCACTCCACCTGCGGAGCCGGTGCCAGGTTCCATTCCACGCTATCCTGAGTTTCCTGGCGCTGGAGCACTTTTGGGCCCCACAGCGCCCAGAGATGCCCTTCCTGGGTTACTATTGGTGGGTTCGTCCTCAACGCTAGCTAGGCCCTCTGGATCCGCCCCCCGATCTAGACTGGCATGCCACAAGTACCTCCACCCACCCTGGCTCCATCCCTTTCGGCGCTGCTGGCACCGCTCGACAGCAAGCCGATTATCATCCCGACACTCAGTGTGGAAGCCGGCACCGTCTAGGCCTCATCATCCCCTGGATTTTCCACCTCTTGACAGGCGCTACCTTCCTGAAAGGGGAGAAGAAGAGTATGTGTATGGTCCCCTAGAGAAACCTGATAACGACAACTGGTATGAGAACCTGAGTGACGCCACTAGTCTAGATACCTCCCCAGGCTCTGCCATGAGTTGCCCTCCGGGCCAGGTTTCAGAACAATGTGCATCTTTTGCCACCATGGTGCGCAGGGTGGCAGAGGTTCTTGATCGCCAGCTGCCTGTCATCAAGGTCAACGTCAAGGGGGGCGTGACCAAGCCAGCTAAGATGGTGGACGCACCTTCCTAGTGCTCCGCTCGGCAGCCCGCGCTAATCAGCTACTTACCCACCATAAATGCCCGCATACTTCTGGAAATACGCGTCAGAATCGCCGCTGACCGCAGGGGCCCCTGCTGAGAGACGAGTTGCGGACCAGACGCGGAAATAACCGTGAGGAAGGATCGGTGCAACGGCTATGGGCGAAATCAAAATGGCGGCGCCCGCCCGCTACTAGCTGTCAGCCACGGAACAAACGAGGGGAGCACGGCTCGGCGACCGCCCCAACCGGGTAAGCCAATCTCCCGAGGTACCAGAGGAACGCCGCTGACTACAGGTGAGACCGCCGAGAGGGGGGCCCCGGGAACAGCGCACGAAACAGTGCGATCATACTGCATCAGGGCCTCCTGGGTTTTGAGCATACTAGATGAGGTGAGCATTGCCCCCCCCCCCCCGCACGGCGCTAGGATCCGAGGCGCGCGGAGGGTGAGCTCACAGGGATACGCAGAGAGTCTCAAGTCCGGGGACATCAAAGAACTGCCAGCGTCGACCCGCAAGTGAGATGGAGCTCCCCGGACGTCACTGACATTATTAGGACCTCTGGCCCCCCAATGACACCCACAGCGAGGGGGCACTGAATAAGAGGCCCGATCTGTAGAACCTTGGCCCCCACTAAGAGAACTTTGCTCCGACCCCTTGGCTGCCTGGACGAGGTGAGCATCCCCCGTGCGATACAGGGACACAAGAAACGTGGAGGGGGAACTCACTGGGACGTGTGACATCACCGAGGCACCACCGAGACACAAAAGCTGAGGACTCCCCCAGGTGTCACTGGAGACCTTCGCGGGCCTTAGGGGAGAGTAGGCGAGGAATACCAGATAATCCCGGACATATAGAGCCGGGCCCAGAGGCGCAAGGAGTCGGGCTGAGCCGGGCACTCACCAGAGAGAGACTGCAAGAGCCGTCACACGGTGGAGGCCCTTTTTCCGGCTCAGAAACAAGACGACCAAGGGCCGCGAAGCGACAACAGATCGTGAAGAGAAGTCGGGAAGGGGCTTCGCCATACAACACCTCCATCACTCCCCTTTCAAACATCAGGGCCCACCAGCGACCTGAACATATAGATGACCACGCCACTGCCCAGAACCGGACAACGAAATCGCAGCCAGTAATAGTTACGGGGCGATATTAAATAGATACTCCCATAGAGTGTGTTGATACCAAGGTGCCCCACAACACAGAGAGAACATAATCCCAACAAGCAAAAAAACAACACTACAGATCCCACTGCCCGCTAGAAGTGCGCCCTGAAGGTGCCCCATAAACTCAGAACAATATGGGTCGGCAACGGACAACGGGGACAACCTCGGCACCAGCAATAACGAGACCGCCATCCCCGGATCCAAAACGGCGCCACCGGTAGAGGAGCCCCCTGAAACAGAATCCATGTCAGCCAAACTGGATAAAGTCCTAGCGGCAATCGAGCACTCCCGAGAAACCATGGAGAGTAAATTCGGAGAGTTAGCCACAGACCTCAACTTACTGCGGGACGACCACAGAAAACTAGCGGATAAAGTTAAACAAGGGGAGAGAACGCTCCAAACTGTGGAACCGCAAATCCAATCGCACCAGGAAGCCATTAAAGAGCTACAAACCAGAGTGAAGGCTCTGGAAAACAAAGCGGATGATTTGGAGGGCGCTCCCGCCGGAGCAACATTCGTATCCTGAATCTGCCGGAAGGTGCGGAGGGATCCCATCCAATCCGATACATTGAAGCATGGATGAAAACATTCACGCAGGAACAAGAATTGACTCAATACTTTTCAGTCGAGAGGGCGCATCGGGTCCCAGCCCGCAGACCACCTCCGGGAGCATCGCCCCGACCGTTCTTGCTGAAACTGCTCCATTACCAAGACAGAGACGCTGTACTCCGGGCGGCTAGACAGGCGGGGCCGCTCCGAGTGGAGGACAAACAGGTCATGTTGTTCCCGGATTACTCCCAAGCCGTCCAACGACAACGAGCCACGTTTCTAACAGTAAAACGCACCCTACGTCAAAAGAACATACAATATGCACTCTTATTTCCAGCCCGCCTCAAGATCATACAGGGCGGGACTACACACTTCTTTACAGACCCCGCAGAAGCGAGCAATTGGGTGGAGCAGCACTTGGGGAGCTCGACGACCGCAGACACACACAAGCCCGGCGACCCACTGACCGAAGGCGACAGCAACACAAGCGAATCACTCTTACACAATTAAGCCAAAGATCAGATCCCACCACTAAAAGCTCCCCCGATCTTGAACAAATCATTGCGGAACGCAGACGAGGCAATACAAGCAGTAGCTGAGACACAATTGACAGGGAACAGCTCAGATGGAGGCAAAGACCCGCATCTGTTCACATCGGAAGAAGAGGTCAGCGACGCACAAACCTCCCGTGACGGCTCAGTCACTCCTCCGATGGTGACCCCTCGGACAGCGGACACATTGCTCGATGGCCGAGTTAGTGACTGAAGGGGATGACGCGGGGGACATCCCCCTCCCCACAGACCATATCAGCTGCCAAGAACACACCTTCGTGCCACAATGAGACCCACTGAAGCGGTATCTAGAACATTCCAAAGCGATATAAACGAACGGAACAGAAGGGACGTGAGGACATCCCCAGGCATTTACATTTCATCGTCAGGAAGCGGGCTGCTGAGACGTCGGCAACCACTGCAGACACGCAGCCACCCCTCGAATTACGAACTAAAGAATATACCAGATGTGTAGTTTGGACTTGTTGCCTCGAGTGATAGGTCCCCTTAGTTGGGAATGTTTCCCGAAGTTCAGTTTAAATTTCCCCTTATTACAAATTTATCCCTCACCCCCGCAGGAGCAAACGGACAATACGATAAAAGATGAGCGGAAAGTGGTCATTCTGATGGGGGAGAAGCTGGAAGCCCACCAGAGCATCACACATAGACGGTCCTGACCCGGTAACTAACACCATGACCACTGGGGTCCCTAATACAGATATAAAAATAATTACATTAAATGTCAGGGGCATGCACACTGCGAGAAAACGTTATGCTGTCTATGCCTATATAAAGAGGCAACAGGCGCACATAGCCCTCCTGCAGGAGACACACCTGACAGCAACCGAAGTGGGACGACTGAGTAGAAAATGGCGGGGTATTGTCTGCGCCACAGCATATTCAGCTTTTGCAAGGGGGGCCCTAGTTTGGATCCGACCTGGGATTCCCTTCAGGGAGCAGACGCGTAGGGTAGATAAAGAGGGACGATATGCATTGTTAGAAGGTTTATTAGATGGACAGTCTATACTATTAGGGAGCATATACGCCCCCAATGTAGAACAAGCCCCTTTTGGGGTAACCTTACAGGGATGCTAACCCATTACACGCTGGTCCCGTGGGTATTGGGCGGTGACTACAACTGTGCCCTGGACATAGGCCTTGACAGATCCCACCCCCCACAAGCACAATCACCAGCACATAAGCAGACGGAACTTTTTAACGTATGGGTAAAACACTGGGCACTAACGGATGCATGGCGGGCACGGAACCCGACTACCAGACTATACTCCTTTCATTCCATTCCACACAACCTACGAGTACGCCTGGATCGATTTCTCTGCTCCGCCACAATACTCCCAAAAGTACAGCACACGGACTACTTAGGGAGAGTACTGTCGGACCACGATGCCCACATATTGACCCTCAGATGGAAGCCGCCCCATCCTCCCATACCCACCTGGAAATTACCACGGGATTGCCTCACAGATCAGGTGTTTAGTCACGACCATGGGGAACACATCCAAAGGCACTTCGCATTAAACACGGGTACGGCATCCTCTCGACTGATCGAATGGGACACATTCAAAGTGGTAGCGAGGGGCCTCTGCATACAACAGATAGTGGGGGTGCGCAGGACACTAGAGAAAACACTGCAGAAGGCGGAACAAACACTAGCGGCACTAACGAAAGAAGCTGATACAGGCAAGCCCACCACAAATCAAATGGCCATTGCTAAAACAACCTACGCGGAGACCCTGAGAGATCTTCGCAAATACAATTTTAGGGTCTACGCTTCTAAAGTGCACCGGGAGGGCAATAGAGTGGGAACGCTCCTGGCCTGGCTAGCCAAGCAAAATTCAGATGTAAAACCAATTACGGAAATAGCAGACAACTCTGGTGTCCTCTGGCACTCACAACTAGATATTCTACGCATATTCCATGACTACTACTCTGACATTTACCGAGCCCCAGAGCAACGCAACCATCAAAAGATTAGCAGATTCCTGAACCCACTACAACTGCCCCAAGTCCCCCCGCGGACAAAAAAGCACTAGAGGGGAAGATCAAGCCCGCAGATATCTCCCAGGCGATTAGAGCATTAGCACGCAACAAAGCGCCAGGGATGGACGGCTTTCCACTTGAATATTATAGCACCTACACGACCCAATTGATCCCCCACATGGTGACCATGTATAACGACGCACTAGACAACGGCGAACTCCCAGGCTCCCTTAGGGAATCGATCATAGTCACATTTCTAAAACCACACAGAGACCCCACGCTCCCCTCCTCATACAGACCAATCACTCTCCTCAACGCAGACTGTAAGATACTGGGCAAATTGCTAGCGGACCGATATGCCCAAATCCTGACACCATTGATTCACCCAGATCAATGTGGATTTGTCCCACGCCGTAACACATCGCAGAACCTGCGCAGATTATTTCATGTCCAAGACGGGGTGAGGGCGCGGTTCCCTAATGCAGCGTGTCTGATCCTGGACCTCGAAAAAGCCTTCGATACACTGTTATGGCCGTACTTATTTGCGATCCTTCGCAAAAGCAATATAGGGCCTACACTGACGGCCTACACGAAGCTCCTCTACTCAGGCCTTACCTCACGAGTCAGAATAGGCAAATACATCTCTTCCCCGTTCGTTATCGAAAGGGGAACCAGACAGGGATGCCCACTGTCTCCCCTCCTGTTCGCCCTAGCGGTGGAGCCCTTGGCGATGCGCTTACGACAGGAGGGTGAAAGCTGGGGTATTCCGCTTGCAGACACGGTGCACTGCGTGTCCCTATACGCGGATGACCTTTTAATTTATGTCCGTGATGCCACCCAAGACTTGACGCCTATCTGGTCAGCATTAAGGGAATTTGCTGCGGCCTCCGGCCTTCAAGTTAACTGGGACAAATCCACCCTATATCCGCTGAGTCCATACTTGGCCCCATTCGAAATCCAGATCGGACCTAAGACACTTACATGGAACGCCGTGGCGCCCAGATATCTGGGGGTGAGACTGTATCATTCCCCGGCAGACCTGTACGAAGGGAACCACCGCAGGGCGTTAGCAGGGATAAGATCGGCAGTGGGATTTTGGAAAACATTACCCCTAGCCCCCATTGGGCGAGTAGCACTTGCAAAAATTATCATGGTCCCCAGGCTACTTTACCACTTCGCCAATCTCCCTGTTATACCGCCACGCCCATTCTTTAAAGAATTAGATACCCTGCTTGCCGAGCTGATCTGGGGAGGAGGTCGACACAGGGTGGCATTGTCTACGTTATATTTGCCCACGAATCAAGGGGGATTGGGAGCACCATCTTTTGAGGCATATTTCCTAGCGGCCCAGCTACAGTGGTTGTCACACTGGACAGCAGAACGTCACACCGGGGAGACCACTACTGGGGGGGGCCGTATACCGCTCCCGGCAATCCATAGAATGTTACTACCAGGCACTAAACCCATGTGCTCCCGACCTCTCCAGCTGTCCATAGCTCGTAAATGCATGATGCGAATTCATCGCATGTCCAAGGACAGACCCCCGTACTCACCCCTCCTCCCACTGGTGGGCTTCCCTAGAAAGGAGAAATATTATACTGCTGGTGCTTTCCAAGTCTGGACCGACCTGGCAGTCACAGAGATAGGATCCCTGTTCGAAGAGGGCCAACTTCAGACATACGCCCAGATGGCTGACCATTGCGGCCTCCCGCCAGGCCAGTTTTTAACACACAGGCAACTCATAGATAGTAGCCGCCGCTACTGGGACCCAAATACGGGGGAGCCTCCGACACACCCAGTGATACATACCATTCTGCACATGGGAGCGGGCCGACACCTGGTTACGTGGCTTTATAAGGCCATCCGGGAATTGATACTCACCCCATTACAGTCATTACGTCAGACTTGGGAGACAGAGATGGGAAGAGTGTTTAACGACAAAGAATGGGACACAGCTTTAGAATACCCCAAAAAGGTCTCCAGGAACGCGCGTTTCAAGAATATTCAATTCAATGTCCTCCACAGAGCATACCTCACACCACACCGCCTCCACCGTTTTTATCCAGATACACACTTTGCATGCCCCAGATGCCTTAGGCCCGAGGCAGACTTTAAGCACATGTTCTGGGATTGCCCTACCATCCAGGACTACTGGGACCAAGTTCACCAGATGCTTAGGGCAACGACCAATAGCACAACTATGTCCACATGGGAAGCCTGTGCGCTCGGGATCTTCCGCAGGCGGAAGACCGAAAAATTGCAGAACCGCTTTGCATCCCTCGCCATTTTATTAGCAAAACGGGGAATAGCCATGCATTGGCGGACCCCAACGGGACCCCCGGTAGCAGCCTGGAAGGGCGCCATGAAAAAATGGGGTAGGGCGGAGGAGGAGGTATTAAGGGAAGAGGAAGTCAGGGGCGCCCGTAAGCACCCCATCTCTTTAGATTGGGCGCAGTTATTACACACATTCACACATGAAGCGACTCCGGTGGAAGTACCAGCAGACTCCCAATCCCAGACCCCACCTTTGCCCCCTGCTGAATCCGCAGCACCAGTCCCACGACAGGGTTCACCAGACTAGATACAATGCTCTACTAGAGTCATGCCGGGAGCTCTACACCCATACATGGTGGTAACCTACAGAGAGGCTCTAGCCCTTCCCCCCCTCCGCATACGTACCATCACACATACGTGCTGGTACATCACACGAAGACAACAACACTGTCCGCACAGTCGATAATTCCGACATCCGGTCCGATAGCTCCCCAATGTCCCCCCTCGTTTTTATTTCCCCTCATTGTTGACAGTTTACTAGTTCACATCAGCAGTTACAATCCAGAGGACAGTTATCAGGGACCACATTTAGGCAAGATTAGACACGATGACACTGGGAAGAACTACATAAGAATAGACCAATAACTCATGCCCATCAGAGACAAGCTCAACCAGAGCATTAGAAACTTCCACAGAGAGACATAACCAGAAGGAGGGTTCCTTCCAGAAATTGTATTCAATGTCTGGGGTTTATAATGGCTATGAGGCAGTAGAAATATGCATGTAAGTACTTACAATCCCAACCGCTGGTATGTGTCAATACATGTTAATGATGTCAGATGTCAATCTGTGATAAGTAATGAAATGTAAAAATCCCAATAAACAAATTTAAACAAAAAAAATCAAGGTCAACGTCAATGTCTAGACAGAGATGCTAACACAAGGGGCAGGCTCGTCTGAACCCATGCTCCCATTTAGTGAAGCCCTCACCTACGTGCTCTTGGGGGCCTAGGCAAAACCTTGCACAGATGCTCCAGCGCACCGAATGGTTGTCCGTCTGCACCATCCCACCTTGGAAGACCTAGACTTCCTCTCCAAGCACCCCTCCCTGAGAGCCTGGTGGTGCAGGCCTCAGGAGCGATGGTCACCCTAAGCATGTTCCCTACCACACCACCAGATAGGGAATCCAGGAGGCTGGACATTTTTGGGAAGTGCATCTTTTCTTACACTAACCTTACCCTGCAGTTGTTGAACACAGCATGCCTCTTGTACTGATATTCCAGTGCCTTGTAGGATGGGATTCGGATGCGCAGCTGCTTCCCATGCTGCCAGAGGAAGGCCGCACCATCCTCAACCAAGCTTTGGTGTTCGGCAGCGTAGCAGCGATGTTTGCTATCCGGTGTGGACTAGACACCACGGACTCCCAGGAAGAACCATTGCTTCTGTAGTGGGGCTGCGTCACTACACCTGGTTACAGTTCACTGGGTTCTTGGGGGATGTCCAGTCTTCACTGACTGACATGCCCTTCGATGGCTCCCACCTATTTGGCGACAAGGCCGACGTGGCGCTGAAGCTCTTTTATGAGAGAACAATCAGGTCTCTTGGCCTCTCCCTCTCTACCCAGCTGTAGCAACATTCCTTCTCCTTCTACCATGGACATGGAAGGGGCAACTTTGGGTGTCTTTAGTTCCAAACACGCCCAGTCCAACACCTTATTCAGTCCTTTCGAGGACTGGACTGTGGTGCCCAAAAAGGACACAGGAGCCAGTCCCAGCATGCTGCCCAGTCCCCCGCCCCTCCGGCTGCCATAGCCTCCAAGCCCCTTTAGCGTGCCCTTTATCCAGCACAGCCACTCCATTGGTGGCAGAATCAGGCACCACTTTCGCTAATTGTTAGCAATTACATCCGACAAGTGGGTGTTTCAGATTGTGCAGAAGAGGTACGCCCTACCATTTGTGGAAACACCTGAGCCTCTCCCACCATCCCAAGAACAGCTGCCAGAGGACCTTCATAGGGAAGAGGTGTGGTGCAGCGGCCACGGCGCCTGACTCTGGAACACGGGGGCTCACGGTTCGATCCCCGGTGCCGGCGGCAGGTTAGCCCAGCACCTTGTGACTCTGGGCAATAGCTTGCTTAATCTTCCCGACGGCCCCCAGCGCCGGGACACCTCGTCTGAGGTAGCTGCGCGCTTTACAAATGCTGGTATTATTATTATTATCACTCATTACTCCATCAGGAAGTGGAGGCACAGTTGGCCAAAAGAGCCATTAAGGAGGTGCCCGCATCAGAAGTAGGTCATGGTTGTTATATGATACTTCATAGGGCATACCTTACTCCCTTTGGTTGAACCGCATGTATGCAACAGCCAACCTCTCTTTCCCCAGATGTCTAGAGCATTCTGCAGATTTTCAGAACATACTTTGGTCTTGCCCTGGAATATCTGGATACTAGCATTCTATACACACTGTGCTGACTATTATTACAGAGCTCACAACAATTGTATCTTGGGAAGCTATAGCATTGGGCATATTTCCCAGGAGGAAGAGTCATAAGGTCAGGGTACGCTTTCTGTATCTGGCCCATCTTTTGGATAAGCGCTTACTGACTATGCATTGGCGGGCGCAACGGATGCCGAGCTTCGCCCAGTGGTGTAGGATTCTGTACCGCTGGACTGATGCAGAAAGTACTGCATTGCACTGGGAGGACGCCAGTGGAATTCAGAAACAACCTATTGCAGCAGCATGAGACACTATGTTAATGCAGTTCAAAGAACACACGGCTTTGGAGCCACTGGTATCTACTGCATCCTAGCGGCTCCCCTGGCAAAATCCCTCTTTCACACCATTGATTCATCTCTTTGACCGAGTAAAGTTACTCTTATACTCAATTGTTTCATCTCATTGATCTTCCAAGTGGGTGTTATTTATGGAGATGGGTGACAAATATTGTATATGAAGATCATTACTCATCCGGATGCGTGACACTTGACGTGCCGGGACTCTTCCCGCATCCTGACCATTGTTCTTTCTGGTGGGTGTTAAGAAGCTCAGTATGTGTTAAAGCTTAGTATCTATTTGGATTCACTCCCTCACGGTAATCCCTGCTGTCCGTTTACCTGCCTGTTATTTTGTGTGACATGTCTGTGCACTCCTCTTTGTTTCCCCTTTCCAAGTTGTAATTTCCTATCATTATAAACCTGGTGTCTAAAATTTATGGGAGACTGAAAGCTTGAGAATACAGCATATTTACCATCTGTAGTATACTTGTGTTGCATTGTATAACTAGTAATACTAAATGTTCATTGTGGAGTGATGCTTTATTTTGAACAGTGTAAAACAGTTAACGATTAATTGAAAAACCCAATAAAAACTATTTGAAACAAGGTTATTATTCCCACTACTTTCTGGTACCAAAAAAGGATGGAGGCCTCTGCCCTGTACTAGATCCGCGCCTTCTGGCTCAGGTTCTGTCTGCCCTGGATCCTGGAGCTTGGATGTTAGCAGCAGTGCAGGACGTGTATTTCCACATCTATGTCCTGCTGACCTACAGGGGTGAACTGTGGCTCACGGGTGCCAACTCGGTGTTCCCCTTTGGCCTCACCAGTTCCCCCCAGGTGTTCACGAAAGTGATGGTGGTGATGGCGTTGATTGCAGCCCATCTGCAAAGGTTAGGGGTTTCAGTCTTCCCTTACCGAGATGACTGGCTGTTAAATGCAGACTTGCCCCAGGCATCGTTGTTCACCTCCAGAATACAGTAAACCTATCTCCATTCACAAGGGTTCATTATCAACATGCCAAAGTCACACCTGACTCTCTCTCAGACTCTCCCTTTTATTGAAGCCATTCTGGATACAATGCAGTTCTGCGCCTATACTCCGGAGCGATGAGTCTGAGATATTCAGGCTATTTGTATTTAAATATATGAAGCGCATTATGCCTACAGACGCCAAAGTGCTACCAACGGAAAAGAAGCTGCCGAAAGAAGATGCAGTTACGGATGGGAGATTAATCATAATATGATGATGTTTTGGCCTGCATCCTGAATTTCAGTGAAACTGACTCTAAGGCTGCTGGGTCTTATGGCCTCCTGCAAACTGCCGGTGAAGCATGCTCGATGGCACATGTGGGCTCTGCAGTGGGGCCTGAGTTCCAGTGGGCGCAACATCAGGATCATCTTTCTGGCCTGGTCCAGATATCAGAGGGAACTCCAAAAGATCTTCAGTGGTGGCTGACGAACCACGATTGGCTCAGCGGCAGACCCCTTTCCCTTCCCCACCCAGAGTTCACAGTGGGGACAAATGCGTTGCTCCTGGGTTGGTGCGCCACCAGGGAAAGGTGGAGATCAGAGGAGAGATCAGAGGACTCTGGTCTCCGGCATTATCTCAGCTCCACATCAACTTGTTGGAGATGAGAGCTATTCACTTGGCATTGAAAGCCTTCCTTCCATCTTGGTTCAGGTGTTCATGTAATCTACTGCCATGTGGTACTCCAACAAACAGGATGGGGTGGGTTCACCAATTATGCCAGGCGGCTCTGTGCCGCTGGACATGGCTGGAATGTCAGGAGATTTTCCTGGTCAACTCCTGGCGGGATCACGGAACAAACTCAGCCGTCGATGCCTCGATCACAAATAGCGTCTACATCCAGAGGTGGTGCAACGTCTTTTCTGAGACTGGGGAGAACCTTGGCTCAATCTATTTGCCACTGCTGAGAACACGCAATGTCAGCACGTCTGGAACTTGAGTCTCCTTTCAGCTATTCTGCAAACACCACTCCTGGTCCGAGTTCTCAAGAAAATCAGGACGAACCCGGGCCCACATCATTCTAGTGGTTCCGGGTTCGCCAGAGAGAGCTTGGTATCCAGAATTCCTGAGCATGAGAATCTGTCCTCCGGTCAGGCTGCCGCTTCAGGTGGATTTCCTGTCACAGCAACAGGACAGTTGAGGGTCTTCGATCTCCCTCCCAAAGTTTGTGAAGTCCTTCCACTAAAACTGTGTTCTACACACAATGTGGACCCCCTTTCTGCACCCCTTGTGGAGGTTGTTGTAGTAATGTATTTACTTGCTCATCACTTTGTTACGCTAGCTCCACGGTGATGGAATGTTAATGTTCAAACTGCCAGGGACTGTTGGTCATTCCCTGGGAGCTGTGGAGACGAACGGTGAATAAACTCAAGGTTTCCCCTCTTACCTTGTTGTTGTGGTCACTTCAAATTGGCGACGAGGATGGTACGTCGCGTCTCGGCATAGTTTTTGTTGCTTCTGCCTTCTGCGTGCCTCCGATCCTGGTTTTGATATGTGCCCGGTGAGAGCGCTGTCGAGGTGTGCCTACGTTCGTTGGGAGCTTCTTTGTGGCGCTGCAGGGGAATCCATTGATCCGCTCCTTTCAGACGCCGTGCCCCTTGTGGTGACGTCATGGAACGTAGGATACGTGACGTGTGCCGTCTGCTACTGTCACGCACACTTAGCAATTCCGCACGCTCAACTGTGAACGCGCTGACGAGAGAAGGTGCTATCGAGTGCGGTGTGGTGTGTGTTTTCTCTACAGCCGCACATTGGCAAATTCACACTTTGGGTGTGTGTTTTCTCTACGGCTGCGCATTTGTGTTCCTGAGGGTGTGCGGTGAACGCGCTGAGGCACAGAGGTGCCATCAATGTGTATGCTCTACCACGTTCTCTGTTTTCATCGCGGATATTGGGAAAAGTCATTTCTGAGTCCTGTTTACCGGTGAGTCACACGCTCTTTTTCATTTCTTTTTGGAATTCTTCGATTGTGTGGCAAGTCGAGATTTTGGACCTCGGAGTGTTCATCTTTACAACTTATATCTTTCATTTCAAACAATTGGATTTCCTGGCAAATTTACACTTTGGGTTTGTGTACGTGGGACAATCCTCTGTTCTGTGGAACGTTTTCTAAATACCAAAGTGTGCATGACATTGGCATTGTTTATTTAAATATGTGTGTTTGTTATTTTCTACATTATTTTTTTTTTTTTAAAGGGGGCGTATATGCATTTGTGCTTCATTTTTACTCAACATGCAAAGCTTACAAGCTCCCCCTCCTTTCTTACAGCTTCCAGGAGACCCACCAGTCAGGTGGAAAGTATGGTATAGGGCCTTTACAAAGTATTTAGGGGCTATTGGGGGGATCAGGTTCAGTGTGGAACGTAAAAAATGTATTTTGGAGCACAATCTAGGGCTTGAAGGACAAGCCGTTCTGGAACATTTACCACCTCTTGAAGTGGTGGATGGTGAAGAGCCTCTCAATGAATTCGAACAAGCTGTCGCTATGCTAGAATAGCAATTTGATGTTGAGGGTAGTTTAGTAGTGGCTAGGCATAAATTCTTCACTAGAGAGCAAGAAGCAGACGAAAGTATTGTATCTTATGTAGCTCCTCTGCGTATTTTGCCGTCTGAGGGTGAATTTGAGCATTTCACCTCGCAGTTGATCAAAGATCAAGTTGTGGTACGTTGCAGGGGTAAAAAGTGCAAGAAAAGCTTCTCACATTGAAAAATCCTTCATTACAAGAAATGATTTCTATTGTTAAAAGTATAGAGTTATCATATAAAGCATCTAGAGAGTTGAAACCTGACAAAGCTGCTGTTGGTGCAATAAAGGAGGGGAAAGACCATGTGGAAAAACAACTCAGTGAACAAAAGGGGAATAAGTTTCCTATCATTAGGCCTGAAAAAAAAATTGGTCATCAAAGGAATCTTTGTCCGAAGTGTGGTTTCCCTTCACATTTCCCCAATTCTCGCTTGTGCCCTGCGAGGAATGCTTCTTGTCGAAAGTGTGGTAGACAAGAACATTTTGCCAAAGTGTGTAATTCCAGAGGAAATGTCAACGCAGTGTATGTTAATGAGGATAAGTGTGACATGTCAGTGGATGTTGTTAGTTCCATGAATGATTTAATGTTAGTGGTCAAGGATGATTGTGAGGGCTGCGTTGATCCTATTGTGGATGTGATTGTTGATGGGAAAACCATTTGTTTACTAGTTGACTCTGGTGCTCGTATGACAATGATCACTGAGGAATTGTTTGAGTGCATGTGGACTGATAAGTTACTGGAACCTCCTGACAGAAATCCTGTTTCGTATGAGGGCAGGAGGATTGAGTTGAAAGTTTTTTTTAAACCAAGTTGGTGTTCAAGGAGAGATGTATCAGTGGAAAGGTGTATATCGCAAAAAAAGGTTTGAACATTTTGGGGTGGTACCACCAGGGGTTATTTGGCATGACCCTTAGGTCTGGGACAAAGGAAACTGTGTCTGTTGTTGATGATGGTGTGCAATGTGATGTTCCTTCTCATTGGGCCCTTAAGTTCGGTAGTGTGTTTGCTGACAACTTAGGACACATTAAGGGTTTCAAACATCTCATCAAGGTGAAGGATCAAGCTGTGCCTGTAAAACACAAGTTGCGCAATGTACCTTTTAGTGTCAGAGATGATTTGGCAGAGGAACTTAAGAGGATGTGTGAGTCCGGGGTCATTGAGCCGGTGGAATCATCCTTATGGTTATCTCCCTTGGTCGTGGCCCGCAAAATAAATGGTAATTTTAGGGTCTGCATTGACTTGTGCAGTTTGAATAAGGAGATATGGGTTGATTCTCACCCTTTACCCTGTATTGATGATATTCTTTCCAAATTTGCAGGTTCTAAGTGGTTTTCTAAGATTGATTTAACCTCTGCGTACCATCAGGTTGAGCTGGACTCGTCTTCCAAGCATCTCACTGCTTTTGTTTCCCCTGTTGGAACTTTTCAGTTTAAAGGATGCCTTTTGGGCTTGCCTCAGCGGCATCCGTGTTTCAGCACATTATGGAAAAGGTGTTGGAGGGGATTGAGGATACTGTTGTGTTCCAGGATGATATCCTGGTAGCGGGAAAGTGTAAGGCTTCGCACGACAAGAATCTTACCGAAGTTTTGAGCAGGTTGCATGAGAAGGGGATTGTTGCCAACAAACTTAAGTGTGTTTTTGGTGTAGATTCCATTGAGTATCTGGGCCATCGCATCTCCGGTGAGGGAATTCTACCGAGAGAGGGGTTGATTGATGCTATCATTAAGGCTCCTTGTCCTAAGTCGAAGGAACAAGTGTCTTTGTTTTTGGGGGTGTGTGAGTTCTATACTAAGTTTATCCCCAATTTTGCTGCTAAAACGGTCCATCTACGTGAACTTCTCAAGAGGAGGGTTACCTTCTTGTGGGATCATGCGTGTCAAAGTGAATTTGATCAGATCAAGCGTGAGCTCGGTGTTTGTGAAATTTAACTCCTTTTGATCCTTTGTTGCAGTGCATTGTTTCAGTCGATGCCAGTTTGGATGGTCTGGGTGGTATGATTACTCAAATCAAGCAGGGTGTGGAGCACACTGTTTGGTTTGCCTCCCGTTCTTCGCGTCAAAGTGAAAAAAACTACTCCATTATTGAGAGGGAGCTACTGGCTTGTTGTTGGGCTGTCGAAAGATTCAAGACCTTTTTGTGGGGTAGGACTTTCAAGTTGTTGACTGATCACAAGCCCCTCATTCCCATTTTGAATGGTTTTGTGGTAAAAGAGCATACCCCCAGAATTGCCAGATTAAGTTCTAAATTGCTTCAATGCAATTTTTTGGTTGATTATATTCCTGGTGGAAGAAATACTAGAGCTGATTTTCTGTCTAGATCACCGTTACCTTGCTGTGAGATTGACTTACCTGGGGGTGACGATGATGAGGAGTGTTTAATTGCAGCTATGGATGTTTGTAGTGTTAGTTGTTTCAATGAAAAGGAATGGTTTGATGCTTTAGATTCCGATTGTTTACTGAAGAAAGTTAAGGATTACATTGTTCACGGTTGGCCCAAGGAAAAACATCTTGATGGTGAGCTCCAGCCGTTTTCCAAGATTGCTGATGAACTTTCACTGGAGGGTGGTGAAATGATTTGCATGGTGACAAGTTTGTGTCTCCTGTTTGTTTGAGGGATCGCATTGTTAATGCCGGCCATGAGGGTCATCTTGGACAGACCAGCACCAAACGTAGGATTCGTGCTGTGTATTGGTGGCCTTCCATGGATCGTCAAATTGATGATGCAGTCAGAGGTTGTATTACTTGTTGCTCAAGTGACAAAGTGGTCAAAACTGTTACTCCTCCCACACAAGTTGTGGAGCTTCCCAGTGGACCTTGGATGAAGTTGGCTGTTGATTTTGTTGGACCTTTCAATGCTCTACCTAACAAATACAAGTTTGCTTTGGTTGTTGCAGACTACTATAGCAAGTGGTGGGAGGTACATTTTATGGTTGATCCCAACACTCAAGAAGTTATCAGATTTTTAAAATTTTTTTAAAAATCTTTTTATTAACAATGCTCATGAGACCATTCAGTACAAAACAATATGATAAAGCACATTTGGAGATACCACAAAAGTTGACCACAAAAATAATAATCAATGGGGAACAGCGAGGACTATCAATCATCATCATCTCTCTCACATTTCCGTGCCCGCCCCAGACTCTCTGTACTTCCGCCAGGGCCCCCACACTTTCTTCCATTTCTTGGTACACCCCCTGCTTTTGTACACAGTTTCTTCGGCCCTCTGGCACCAGTCGAGGTCCCGCTCCCATTCCTCCCAGCGCGGAGGTATCTGTGCCCCCCATCCCCGAGCAATATTTCGTTTCGCCACTCCCGCTGCCAGAGCTAGCCATATTTCCACATACCTGGACCAGTCAGTGTCGCCTTTGATCATCAGTAAAAGCCACTTAGGCTCCAACGGAACCGTCCCCCCCACCACCCTCGACATGATGTCCGTGACCCTCGTCCAGAAGGGGATGATCTCCGGACACTCCCACAGTATATGAAAGAAAGTGCCCTCTCGCTGACAGCCCCTTAGACATAATGCCAAGTGACTCTTGCCCCATGCAAAAAGGTGCGTGCGAGGATAGTAGGTACGGTGAAGGATTTTTAGCTGTACCAGCCTGAACCTTGAGCGGATCACAATTTCTCTAGGACTCTGTATCGCATCCTGCCAATCCTCATCGTCGATATCTCCAAGGTCCGTGGCCCAGGCTGTCCTAAGAGCGGTCAGGGGGTCGGGTATGTTGTTTATTAATTTACAATAGATAGTGGACGTGGGTTTCTCCATAATGGGTCCAGTAGCAACCTATCTTCCATTGGGGAGTACTCCGGAATGGACGTACCTCTTGGTATGTGTGACCGAAGTGCATGTAGGAGTCGTATATGATGATATCTTTGCGACTGGTGTAGGTTGTATTCCCTTTGGAGGTACTCAAAGGAGCGGGGGGAATCCCCTTTCCAGATGTCACCCAAGTACTCAATGCCAATTAGCTTCCACCCCTTGAACCCGGTTAGAACAGACACCTCCCGCAGTTGCTCACCAAGCCACAGTGGGGTTCTCTCGGTCAGTGTGTTCGTCCAGCCTAGAAGTTTATTAGCCTCTTTCCAGCACTGCAACACTACTCTGGTGTGTTCGGGCCACACCATCTGCGACCTCCGAGCGTAAAGGAGGGGTTCACAATTGCCCCCAGGCATAACCATCCTATCTACTCTGTATGCAGGTTCACTACTGTCCGTATAGACCCAGTCATTTATCACCTGGAGCTGCGAAGCCCAGTAATATAATTTGACATCTGGGAGCGGCAGTCCTCCATCGTATACACCCCTGTGGAGCTTGTGCAACGCAATTCTAGGGGACCCTCCATCCCACAGCAAGGTTCGTAATTCCTGTGATATTTGTTTAAACACGCGCAAGGGGACAGGATAAGGTGTATTCTGTAAAATGTAGAGTAGTTTCGGCAATGTAAGCATTTTAAATAAAGCCGCCCTGCCCATGAGAGTGAGTGGAAGAGAACGCCAATGACTCACATCAGCGCGCAGGCGGGCCAGTTGGGGTTCAAGATTTCTATCAAAGAATACCTTCTTGTCCCTCATAACATAAACTCCTAAATATTTAAACCCCTCGGTCACCACCGGGGCGGAGAACCGAGAGGGGACCCGAGGAGGGGGACCGGATAATGGGAAAATCACTGATTTTGACCAGTTAATTGTATAACCGGAATAGCTGCCAAACAGCTCAAAAAGATGCAGCACCTGAGCATTCGAGTGGTAGGGTCGCGCCAGGTACAGAACGATATCGTCAGCGTAGAGGGAGATACGCTCCTCCCACTCCTCCGTCGCCGCCAGTCCCCAAATCGTGGGGTCCCTCCTGATCCAATGGGCCAGTGGTTCCAGCGCTAAAGCAAAGAGGAGGGGAGATAGAGGGCAGCCCTGCCTGGTACCTCTCCGTAAGGAGAAGGCCCTCGATATAGCCCCATTGACCCTCACCCGGGCCGTGGGTTGTTTGTACAGAAGTCGTACCCAACTGCAGAAGATCAGGCCAAAGCCCAGCCTCTGTAGGACCATAAACAAATACGGCCATTCGATACTATCAAATGCCATCTAGGCATCAAGCGACATCAATGCCGTCTGTGTGTTCCCAACATCCTCAGTCATATACAGCACCCCATATAGTCGACGTAAATTATGGCGGGTGCTTCTGCGGGGCATGAACCTGGATTGGTCAACGTGCACTAACTTCGATATAACAGACACTAGCCTATCCGCTAGGGCGTTAGCCAGGACCTTGGCTTCCACGTTTATTGAAGATATGGGGCGGTATGAAGTGCACTGGTTTCCCTGCCTTGTGGATCACTACGATCGTCGCTGCTCTCTGGTCAGGAGGGAGTCTCCCGGACTCGCGCGCCTCTACGAACATCCTAAGAAGGGGGGCAGTTACAATCGCTGCCTGTCTTTTGTAGATCTTCACTGGGAGCCCATTCGGCCCGGACGCTTTTCCAGACTGTAGGGAATTGAGAGCATTCCCGAGCTCCTCCTCTGTAAAGTCTGCCGCAAGTCTTTCACTCATTTCAGTGGACAGCGTGGGCAAGGCAAAATCACGCAGGAATTCCGTGCAGTCATTTTCGGTCCTACTGCATACTGGCGAATATACCCTTTCCAAATGTGCCGCGAAAGTCTCTGCTACTTCTGCGCTAGTTGAGCGAACCGAACCAGAAGAATCCCTTACCTCAGACACCCACGAACGGTCCCTATCCCGACGTTTCAACAACGCCAATAACTTCAAAGCCTTATCCCCCGCATCATAAATGCGATGTTGTGTGGCCAACGCATAGGCCCGTGCTTCTCCCTCGGCCAGGGCCCTAAGGTCTCTTTGTTTCAGCATCAAACTATGGCGAAGGTCCACAGAGGAGGCAATCCCACTGTCTCCTTCCAGTTGCACAATCTCACCCTCTAGCTGCCAGATCTGGAGAGATTCCTCCTTCTTTTGCGCCCCAATCAGTGCCTGAGCCAACCCCCGTAACACAGTCTTATAGGCCTCCCACAACGTGATTTGGGACTCCACCGATCCCTGATTTTCTTCGAAGTAAAGCTTAGATCCCTCCCGAAGCTTCTCCCCCATGGCTGGGTCCCTGAGGCGCCAGGGGTCTATCCTCGGATATGTCGCCCTGTTGACTACTGGGCCATTAAGGGTGACACAGACGGGGGGAATGATCTGAAATCCCCCGCGCAATGAATGTAGTCTCGGAGAAGTCCCCCATTTGGTCGTTACGAGTGAGGAAATGATCGATCCTAGAGAAGGATCCATGTCTCGCGGAGTAATACGTGTACTGCCTGAGCGTAGGGTTATGTGCCTGCCACAGGTCGCATAGTCCGAGGGCTGTGACGAAGTCTACCAGGACCCGTTCTCCCTGCCCGCTCTTCGGTGAGCTGGACCGATCCAGTTCCGAGTTCATGACTGCATTCGTGTCCCCACCAATAAGAAGGACACCCTCGGGTCGACCCATCAGAAAGGAACTCAACTTTGGGAGGCTCGTGGAGTGAAGGCCAGGGGGCAAGTAACAAGAACAGAACACTAAGACGCGCCCCTCCCACCTACCTGCAGCCGCCACAAGGCAGCCAGCCTCGTCTGTCCACGTGCCTGTGATAACTAGGGGCAAGGTGTTACGTACCAGGATTCCCACCCCTCGTGATCCAGAGGTAAACCCCGAGTGGGCCACCATCTTGTAGCCGAATCGGTCCAGGCCCCTACATCTACTCCTCCACAGGTGCGACTCCTGGATCAGGACTACATCTGGGACGTGTCTTTTTAGGTGCTGTAATACTAGTGTGCGTTTGATTTTGTTGCCCAACCCATTCACATTCCAGGTCCACACCCGTATCTTAGCCGGATCGCCCATCATCACGAAAGATTCTCGACCCCCTCTGATACTCCCTTGTCCCCTCTGTGCCCTCATGGTGAATCCCCAAACATTGATGTATATCTTGGTCTCGAGCGAACTTCCCCATCCCCTGAATTAAGGTGAACCAAAGACCCAACTCCCCCCTCCCTGCCGCCCTGCTAGGTGAGTCCCCAACCTCCCACCAGTCAAACTTGCAGAGTGTCTGTCGCCCCAGCAATTCAAGAACAAACATTTGTGAGGAACCGTGAACTTGCAGTCAGCTGGAAGGACTACACATCAATTAACGAATGTCACATGCCCACACTACGTATTTTAGGTTAGCAGCCCAGATACCAGCCTACCCCGGCTCTCCATCCCCTCGTGAACACGGAGGAAACAATCCCAAGTCGCAATTCGTACATTGTCGAGGTCCATTACGAAGGTCACCAGCCCCCCACTTCCCCAGAGGTCACATTATAATTGGCCCCTCACCCCACTTCTAGGAACCCATAGGGCGCATTTGAGAACAGCCCGTAGACTTAACAATGTTCGAACTACCCCAAAGTCACTTAGCTGTCCGCTGATCCTGTCTCTGGCTGCCTGTTGACCGCTCTTCGCCGAGCTCAGTGTCCTCTCCGTCGTGGCGGGACTCAGGGCGGTGCGGGCCGCCCTTCCGACCAACAGTCCGCCAGCCCTCGAGCCAGTCACTGGCCTCTTCCGGCGCCTCGAAGAAGTATGCCTTTCCTCCATCCAGGATTTTGAGCCTAGCCGGGAAGAGCATCATGTACTTCACTCCCTGTTCTCTGAGGGCTTTCTTCACTCCATCGGAAGGAGCGCCGCTGACGTTGTACACGGAGCGTGAAGTCTGGAAAGAACCGGATGGTGGCATTCTCCAGCTGTAGATCACCGTGCACTCGCGCCGCCTGCAGGATAGCGTTTCTGTCCCTGAAATTCAGGATGCGGGCGATGATTGTGCGAAGAGGGGCCCCCGGCCGGCGCTTTCCCCCCAATGCCCTGTGGGCCCTCTCGACGGAGAAAAAGTTGGATAGACGTTTGGGCTTCAGATGATTTAGCACCAGGTCCTCTATAAACCAGTCCATAGAGGGTCCTTCCATCCCTTCCGGCACCCCCACTACACGGATGTTATTGCGCCGGGCTCGCCCTTCCTGATCCTCTAGCCGGGCATAAATATCAGCTTGGTTTTTCGTGAGGGTGGCAACTTGTTCCTCCAGCCGTTTGGTTTTGGACTGAAGGCTCCCGATGCCTGTCTCGGCCGCGGAGACCTTCTCCAACATTTTCTTGAAGTCAGCGCGCAAGAGGTTGACTTCCTCTGTCACCGAGTCCACTTTAGGTTCCAGGGTCCCCCGGAAATCCCTTATAGCCCTCATTATGTCCTTTAGTGAGGGGTCCGGGCCACTGTCCTCGGGGTCTTCTTGCCGGTCACCTCTCGTTGCTCCCTCTTCTCGCCCCATTGCGACGGTGTACTTGTCGATCTGGTTCGTCTGCCCTGGGCCTGGTGGTTTATTGCGACCCATGATGGAGAGTATACGGTGTCCCCGGGTCACAAGCAATCTGCTGAAAGGGCCCCAATCCGGATGAGCTGAACTTATACCCCTGTGCCTGGTTTGTGTGTTTGAGGGCAAACCGGCCACCGCCAGGACCAGGCGCCGCAGGGGCCTCCACCTCACCGGATGCCGCAGCGACACACACTATGCTCCGTCAGGGGAGCCTCACTTTGGGCAGAGAGGAGAGACAGAGCGTAAATGGGGTCTCCTCTAGGATGAAGTACCAGCGCTGCCCAGGGCCGATAACCGGCGAGTATGTGAGTCTTAGCGCTTACACCCAACAGGCTGATCTATGGCCCCACAGTAAGTTCGCCAGGCCACCACCACGTATCCTCCAGCGGACTTCTCAAAGTACTCCCGCAGCAGAGGGCACGCGCCCTCCCCCCCCCGGGGGGTCCGCTAGTGTGCAGGGACCAGGCGCGCTCCTCCCGCAGTAACAAGCCGGTCAGCAGTCCACTGCAGCCTGAGAAACCCGCTCCCAGCCGATGGGGGAAGGGCCACACACCACCCCAGAGTCTTGAATGGCGCCGGGAGCTGCGGCGGTTCAGGAGGAAGCCGCTTCCCCCTCCAGGGCGACTACGGCTGTGAAGGTTGTGCTCACCTCACTCGCCGCCGGAGATGTAGGGCCCGCTGGCGCTCAATGTTTCGGCCAGGGCGACTCACGGCCCGACTCAGGCCTCTCAATACCTGGGTCGCTCGCCCTCCAGCACACTGTTGCTGACTACTCCGGCTCGGCCTCTCACACCTATCCGCCTCAGGGAGCAGTCCGCATCGGCTCCGTAGTACACTGGCCGCAGCCAAAGAGGGATCGGAGGTCACCGCTCACGGATCTCCGGCGGGCGCCATCTTGCCCTCGCTCAGCCACAGCCCTCCGCTCGGCGTTTTTTCGTCGTCGGTCTGGTTGCTCGGCCGCCACTCGCCTCACTGGGACACCACCACTCTCCGGTGCAGTCAGGCATCCGTGGGTGCCCCTTTAATGAACGGATGATACCGGATGATTGGGCTTATTCGCCAACTGCTAGCGCAGCGCTCTCAGCAAGCGGCCATCTTCCGCGGCTGCAAGCCACGCCCCCCAAGAAGTTATCAGATTTTTTTAGAGTCTTTTTGCCAGAGGAGGCTTTCCTAAAGAATTAGTGTCAGATAACGGGGTGCAATTTGTTTCAAAGGAGATGTCTGGTATTGTTCATCGTCGTGCCGCTCTTTATCACCCTCAGGCCAATGGTTTTATTGAGCGCATGAATCGTATTTTGGTTGAGTGTGTTCAGTGGGCTGTTTCCAACAGGGTGGAGGTTAGAGAAGCCGTGTAGAGCATGTTGTGGGCTCATCACACTACCCCTTGTGTTGCTGTTGGGAAGAGTCCTTTTGAATTGTTGCGAGGGAGAGTGGCCACTTTTGGTATGTGTCCTGCTTGGATGAGGCGATGGGGTTTATGTTCTAAGGTTACCACCCCTCTGTCAGGTGTGGGGGGGGTGGTGAGCTGAGCAAGCGTCCTGTTGAAGTTTCCTCCAAGAGTGCCAAGGATGTGAAGGAATGGTGTTCTAAGGTTCAAGTGGGTGATTGGGTGAAAATCAAGCTTCCTCATAGGGTTCCTAAGGGGTTGTCAAAGTTTGGTCCTCCTATTCGTGTGGATGCAACTTCTCGTTATGCAGTAAGAGTCAACGGCAAGAGTTGGTGGAATCTCTCAAGGATTTACAGGATTCCCAATCTAGTCGTACGCCAAATGGGACTGGAAATCGGACCAGAACACTCTTTGGACAAGTCTGATCAAGGTGTTTCCGATTCCAGCATCTCTGGGAGTTCTGTTCAATCTCCTTTTACGCAGAGAAGTGGTAGAAGGAGAGTTCCACCGAAACGCATGGATCTGTGAACATTGTTCGTGTTTTTTTTAATGGTTTTTGCTTAAAATATTGCACATTTGGTTCTTAAGTGCTATGAAATGTTATTTTCCATGATTTGTGTTTTTCTTGCATCTTTTCGCCTTTGCATCTTTCTTCTTTATTTTTCTTTGCTTTTTTTCTTGCAGAGTTGAAGTTTTCTACTTTTCTTTTTCTCTTGTGCAGTAAAGAAGGGAGATGTTGTAGTAATGTACTTACTTGCTCATCACTGTGTTACACTAGCTCCATGGTGATGGAATGTTAATGTTCAAACTGCCAGGGACTGTTGGTCATTCCCTGGGAGCTGTGGAGACGAACGGTGAATAAACTCAAGGATTCCCCTCTTACCTTGTTGTTGTGGTCACTTCAGTTTTGTTGTTTGTTCTTTCTTTAGCCCAGCAAGACCTTGCTCTGGGCACTGTTAAAGTTTGTTTGTCAGTCACTTTGGCTTTCTTGCGGCTGCCGGATCAACGCTCCATTTTTAAGTCAGTTGTTGTGAATCGGTTTTTGAAAAGTTTGCAACATTTGTTCCTGCTTCCTCCTTTTGTGATGCCCCAATGGGACCTTAATTTGATCCTTACTTTTCTGATGTGTTCTCGTTTTGAACTCCTACATAGCTGCCCTTTGTGGCTCTTGACTCTGAAAAGAGTGTTACTGGTGGCCATTACATCGACCAGGAGGGTCAGTGAGCTTCAGGGTCTATCGTTTCAGCCTTCATACAACAACTTCTTTGCTGACTGACTGATTCTTTGGATGAGTGCCTCTTTCCTTCTTAAGGTGGTCACCCCTTTTCACAATGGCTAGAGCATTACTCCGCCTGCGTTCTATGGTCCACCTCATGGATACCTTCCTGGAGGTGGGTCTGCAAACTGGCTTAAACCAAAATGTCCTGGAGGGCCAAATGGGCAAAATGCCCATCACGACGGACCTGACTGTCCAAGCAGTAGTGCTTTGCGACGTATGGAGTGATGTCCACGTGGCTGCTTGGCAGAGGTCCAGGACAGGTACTCCATGCGCTAACGCAGTAGTGGCGGCTTTGGCCCTGATAGAGTGAGCCTGCAAGCCCTTAGACGATTACCTCTTCACCAGTGCATAGCAGATTTTTATGCAGAGTTCTATCCATCTGGTGATAGTTCATTTCTGCATATAGAGATACCTAGGATTGCTCGTCGGTATTCGAAAAAACTACACAATGAACATTATACATTTATAATAGAAATAGGCACGACTTGTATGTGAATTAAATAAAAATAAAGGTGTATTCAAAAGATGATATTCTTTGATTTATGGATACGATTATTGGCTGTTTCTACAATGAGCATCATAGGGTCACGAGAGCAACGATTAGGTATCATTGACCAGCGCTCTAAATAATTTCGAAACTGTGCACAAACAGTTTGGAATTTTACAGACTCGGACGCCCTGCGGAATGACTCCAGCTCTTAAATATTCTAGCATAAATTGTGCATGTACTTCTATTATTTTGATCTTTTTCTTATGTTGTAGAAGCTGATTGGTTTCTTCATTACCTAGTAGTGTGGTACTTGTCTGATTATCAAAACGGGTTTGGTTACCTACCACGGAGGCATATTCTTTGTCTGTGAATCCGAACGTTTGGAGCTTCTCCATAAACAAACCACACGTGTGACAAATGCTACACAAGAAAAATGGATGGGACAGGAAGAAATAGAGAGTTATTGGGGAACGAATCCAGTATCCACTGCAGTACAATATCGAACCGCGACTAAAGAAAGTATCACCATACCTAAAATTGGAACGCCCCACGCAGACAGGCTGCAGGAATATAATGTAACGAAAAGGGACCCTAGCAAACTACTATGAGTTCCTAGGGCAGGGGAAATATATCAATATAGAGAGACCTAGGACTGCTTATGGGTATTCGAAAAAACTACACAATGAACATTATACATTTATAATAGAATTAGGCACGACTTGTATGTGAAGAAAAATAAAGGTGTATTAAAAAGAGGATATTCTTTTATTTATGGATATATCAAAAGATAATAATGAACATATTCATGTTATACACATCCTACCAGTGGGCAAGACCGCCCTTAACTGTACATTCATACAACATTCGTAACTACAGTCAAATCATCCCATACACACAGGAAACAAACACAATCCAATGTGACAAAAAATATATATAAAATATAATAAGATATAAAACTAGCAGCACCACGTTTTAAACACTATATAGAGTTCAACCACACACCAGAAGAAAGAAGCTGGCTAATTGTGGAAAAAAAATGAGGTAAAGTCAGGATGTGACCCCAATGAAGTATGCCTCCGTCGGGAGGTGCTTTGGATATTTACTTTTGATACATACCAATATGGGCTGAGCAACGAAATCCCATGGCAACATGCCGTTAGATGTAATTTTACAAAACCTTATGGTTTCCTAGGCAGTATGTATACCTAGAATAACCACCGAAAAAGAGGTGATAGATGTACGAATAATACCTGCAAAAGACCCGTTCTTTTTGTTATTGTAATGATCACTTGGGAAGAGGAATGGACCCGTCTCCTGACTTCTCACTCTCATATTGTTGTTTACGGTTAGATATAATAAGACATGAATTGGTTTACATCCCCTTTGTATTTCCATCTTGCTCCGTGACCTTACTAGGATCCAATTTCTTGATTATGCATTACATTGAAGCATTCGATACACTTAGTCAACTACTGTTGAGTTCCTATTCACATGGCCTCCCTGAGCCATGTGCTATTCACCAGCTTATCTTGACAATATTCCTTTGCCAGGCACTTTGTGAAACCGTTGTTTCACCGTTTAAACCTATGTTATGCACCATATCAGAGCTTAAGAATTTGAAGACTGTAGCTATTATTTACTCTACCAATAGTTTGGGCTGTATAAAATCATTGCCCTATAGGTAGTCAGCTTTATTGTATCTCTCCCCTCCAAGATGGCCGCCGCCATACACTTCAGGTCACTAGCTATGCAGTATCGTCTTGCGGATGTTGTGAGGGAGGCGAGTGATATATTAATTTGGAAATCTCGACCCCCTGCTTGCGCCTCGAGCATCGTTAGGCCAGATACTACATCCTGACTACTCGCCACACCCGAGCTGCGTGTCTGCTAAGGAACCAACCGCCCCCACGGGCCTGTGGGAGTCTGTTAGTAGAGTGACATAAAACAGATACAGGATCATTCCTGGTTTACTACCCACAAGGTATGCTCCATTATTGTACACGCTTACCTGTTGTGTTAATTGCAGGTATATTCCCGCCATTTATAGTATTATTTTGCATTTATTTATATACATAGTGGGCTGTTATCCCTGCAAATCATTACCCACCGGTACAGTTTCGGACCATATGCAGAATGTCTCTCAATCTACCACTACATCGCGTTCAGGTGAAATCCATTAACCATCACAAACAGGAAGTATGTCACCTCTTTAGTTCAGGACTATCCTCAGATGCCATTTTTCAAATATCTCTAATGTCATGAATACCTGAGCTATGCACTCGCCAAACCACAGTGTGAGGGCATTTTATTAGTGAGCATGCAGTTTGTTTCCCCATAATATGGCACAGTGTGTATACAACCTTCACTTTCTATTGTCTTTACTTCCTGGAGCTACGTACTCGGCTATTCCACAGCGTGAGGAAGTCCATTCGATTGCCCACACCATTATGGCACTGTTGTATCTTATTAATGAGAATGCAGTTTGTCTGCCCGTAATAAGGCACAGTTGACTTATAACCTTCACTTTATTATTCATTTATCAACAGGATTCTCATGCATTATCTCCTTACAGTTTTCCTGCAAATTCAGGAAAACACCAGTTTCTGTGATTAAAGACAGTACTTCATATACTAAGTAAGAACTACATTTAATCTTAATTTCATTCTGTTGGGCGACGGATTTTGTTTACCTTTCCTCCATTCATTATTCTGCTTCCTATTGGAGAAGGATCTCTGTGCACTCTTACAGCTTTACTGTATCTAGCCTTTGTTTCTTTGTGTGATCACAACCATCTAATTTTCAAACATCACGACTTTTCTGGACACTGCTCTATGTTTTAGCAATTTGGTATCCATCCACGGCAGTGATGAATCGTGAGTTATTCTAGTTATCATATTTTATAAATTACCAAGCAACTAAACTAGGCACATGTGAATATAGATTACAGGTCATATGCAGAGGTAACTAGTGGGTTTCCTGAAGAAGGTGCTTGTGTGCCGAAACGCGCGGAGAAGAATTCGGATGAATTATTTCAACCAGACACTATTAAATTCGATGATTGCGAAGTATTCGGATGAATCATCCCAACCAGCCACTATATAATTTCATTATTGTCAATAATATCTGTATTTTATATATTGTTTCTTGTCACATTGGATTGTGTTTGTTTCCTGTGTCTATGTGATGCTTTGACTGTAGATACGAATGATGTATGAATGTACAGTTAAGGGTGGTCTAGCCCACTGGTAGGATGTGTATAACATGAATATGTTCATTATTATCTTTTGATAGATCCATAAATAAAAGAATATCATATTTTGAATACACCTTTATTATTATTTTTCTTCACATACAAGTTGTGCCTAGTTCTATTACAAATGTATAATGTTCATTGTGCAGTTTTTTCAAATACCTATGAGCAGTCCTAGGTCTCTCTATATACAGAAATGAACTATCACCAGATGGCTAGAACTCTGCATAAAAATCTGCTATGCAATGGCGAAGAGGCAATCCCCTGAGGGCTTGCAGGCTCACTCCATCAGAGCCAAAGCTGCCACTACTTTGTTAGCGTATGGGGTACCTGTCCTGGACATCTGCCAAGCAGCCACATGGACATCCCTCCATACGTCCCAGAGCACTACTGCTTGGACAGTCAGGTCTGCCGTGATGGGCATTTTGCCCATTTGGTACTCGAGGGCATTTTGGTCTAAGCCAGTTTGCAGACCCACCTCCAGGAAGGTATTGCTTGGGTATCTAGTCTAAGGTGAGAAATCTACGGCTAGAAATCTCTTATCAGAAGAACAAGTTACTTACCTATGGTACCGCCTTTTCTAGTAAGGACTCTATCTAACTGCAGATTCCTTATCAACCCTCACAACCTCCTTGCTCTGCAAACTGGGCTCTTTACCCAAAAGATCCCTTTAGACACTTCACACTGGTCAAAAAAGTACATTGCTTTTTACATGGGTCCTTGTTTTTGGCGTGAAACTCATCACAAAGGAAACTGATGTCAGCCACTGTGATGGCGTATATACAGGAACTGCAATGTCACTTCCAACACAGACGGCAGCGCGAATGACCCTGCATACCGGCATGCAGAGGTACTGCTCAAGATTTTATGTATGCTGTCTGACGCCTGAGGAATATTCTAAGGTGAGAAATCTGCTGGTAGATAGAATCTATACCAGAATTTTTTTTACCGAAGGTAAGTAACTTGTTCTTTAAGAAGCCAGTGCGAGAAAGTGAAGTTAACAGGTAAAGGAGATGATCGTATCTGTTGGAAGATACGATTTGGTCTATTGGGAGTGCTGTGAGAGTCTTTTGGGGGCTGTGTGAGAGGTTTGGTGCATGCTGTGTGAGGATCTGTTGCAATGTAAGAGAAGTTCTGTTGCAAGCACTGTTGGTATCTTTCAGGAGCAATGAGAGGGGTTGCTAGGGCTATATGATGTTCTGTTAGCTGATGCTAGCAGACCTTCTAGTGCCTAGGCGCAAAGGTCTGTTAGGTTTTTGCGAGGTTCTGTTAGGAGCAATGTTGGAGCTGGTTGTGGCTGGTTGGGGCTATGGTAGGTTTGTTATCATCTATACCTCCACGATAACCCAGGCATGGTGTGGGTTAAAAAGCTGACAGACTAAAGCCAATACAGCTGTCCAGATATTGTTTCAGGAATGTTGGCTACGATATTTCGAATTTTTATTGTGAAATGTTATGAAATTGCATGAACTTATGCCTTCAGAGCGAAATGTTCTTTGCTGGTATCTTATGTGACTCTTTTTTTAAGCCAACACACACCTCGCCCTAAAATAAAGTATGTTACCGTCCCTAAGGGAGATCGGTTTGAACAGAAAATGTCTCTGGCCAAAGCATTTTCTGCGTGAACCAGTATTCTGCTTGTATCTCGAAACACTTTTTTACACGAGATGCGCTCTTGCTCAAAAAACGTCGTGCAAAGTAATGCAATTCAAAATATGCAGAAATGGTGTAAATTTTGCTGGCTTATTTAAAATTTCGGCAAGGTCTAAAATAGAAATCAGCATTGGTAAATCACGGAATTAGCTTTCTGTATTCAAGAAGCAACCAGTGTCGTCACTAGAGTCGGTGTGGCAAACAGAGGCTAGAGCAGAAGAGTGTCGACCAGTGGAAAAACGTATCGTATCACTTAGTACTTGGGACTGACGAGTGAATGGCCAAGAGGCAGACACCCTCTGGAGCGTGTTGAGGTGTGAACAACCCAATGACATGAAGCACCATTTCTTCTGACATCAACCACCATTTTCCATAGGCAGTAGAAGTTTAAGAAGTTCAAGAAGAACTCCATTGCCATAGACACTAAGCGCCCAGGGTTTTTTTTTTTATCAAAGGGGTGTATCAAGGTGAATGGAATGGACTGATAAGGAAGCTACTTCTTGAACTCCAGACAATCGGTCACTTGCACAGTGGAATCCCTGGTTAGCAGTGCTATGATAAATGCCTCCCTGTGTCCTAGTGGTCGCAATACTTTTGCGACACATTTAGGCAATTATTAGTAAGCCAGCCAAATTCAAAATAAATTGTGCTTTTAGCATTTTTAAACATAAGGTTTCAGTCTGTCGTACTAGCCTATATCAAGTCTCTCCACCCAGCCCCATTTGAAATTTTTTATTTTTTATTCATACATTAGTTGTTTTAGTTTAGTATTGCCTAGCTATTGCTTAGTTTTTGTCTCTGTATGCCATAATTTATATTCGATTACCTTTGGGTTGTTGGTTGCTACCTTGAGCTGGTTGTGTCCGCTCCTCCCGTGAGAGGCAGGATACCAGGACAGGCCAGAGGCTGGTGACTTCAAATGAGCCTCTGATCCAGATGAGGCCAATCCAAGCTTTCCCTGGGGGCATCGGTGTCCCGGGTTCCCAAGGCCCTCGCAGCTCTTGTACCCTTTACCTCACACTTGTCATTTGCTTCAGGCGCGCGCGGCTCGGCCCTGCTGGCTGCTTTGAAATAACAGAGCTGCCATGAAGAGCTCACTTTCACAGGAAGCTGCCTGCTAATGACTGAGAAGGGAAAGCACCTCCGCCTCTCTGCTTCTCGCTAATCAGGTTTACAAACGCAGAGAAAGACTTAATGACATTAGCGCCGCTGACCTCAGACAAATAACATTATCTCCTGGCCTGGGCTGTCGTGGCAGGGCTAGCACTGAATGGAATGTAGAGAGGCCCCCGTGCCTGCACACCGCAGTCAGTGCTGTGCTGTGCTCTGAATGAATTGTAGAGAGACCCCGTGCCTGCACACCGCAGTCAGTGCTGTGCTGTGCTCTGAATGGATGGTAGAGAGGCCCCCGTGCCTGTAAACCGCAGTCAGTGCTGTGCTCTGAAAGGATTGTAGAGAGTCCCCCGTGCCTGCACACCGCAGTCAGTGCTGTGCTGTGCTCTGAAAGGATTGTAGAGAGTCCCCGTGCCTGCACACCGCAGTCAGTGCTGTGCTCTGAATGGATTGTAGAGAGAGGCCCCCGTGCCTGTAAACTGCAGTCAGTGCTGTGCTCTGAATGGATTGTAGAGAGGCCCCTGTGCCTGTACACCGCAGTCAGTGCTGTGCTGTGCTCTGAATGGATTGTAGAGAGGCCCCCGTGCCTGTACACCGCAGTCAGTGCTGTCCTCTGAATGGATTGTAGAGAGGCCCCGTGCCTGTACACCGCAGTCAGTGCTGTGCTGTGCTCTGAATGGATTGTAGAGAGGCCCCCGTGCCCGTACACCGCAGTCAGTGCTGTGCTCTGAAAGGATTGTAGAGAGGCCCCCGTGCCTGTACACCCCAGTCAGTGCTGTGCTGTGCTCTGAATGGATTGTAGAGCGGCCCCGTGCCTGTACACCGCAGTCAGTGCTGTGCTCTGAATGAATTGTAGAGAGGCCGCCGTGCCTGTATACCCCAGTCAGTGCTGTGCTCTAAATGGATTGTAGAGAGGCCCCCGTGCCTGTACACCGCAGTCAGTGCTGTGCTGTGCTCTGAATGGATTGTAGAGAGGCCCCCGTGCCTGTAAATCGTAGTCAGTGCTGTGCTCTGAATTGATTGTAGAGAGGCCCCCGTGCCTGTACACCGCAGTAAGTGATGTGCTGTGCTCCGAATGGATTGTAAAGAGGCCCTGTGCCTGTACATCGCAGTCAGTACGGTGCTCCGAATGGATTGTAGTGAGGCCCACGTGCCTGTACACCGCAGTCAGTGCTGTGCTGTGCTCTGAATGGATTGTAGAGAGGCCCCCATGCCTGTACACTGCAGTCAGTGCTGTGCTCTGAAAGGATTGTAGAGAGTCCCCTGTGCCTGCACACCACAGTCAGTGCTGTGCTCTGAATGGATTTTAGAGAGGTCCCCGTGCCTGTAAACCGCAGTCAGTGCTGTGCTCTGAATGGATTGTAGAGAGGCCTCTGTGCCTGTACACCGTAGTCAGTGCTGTGCTCTGAATGGATTGTAGAGAGCCCCCGTGCCCGTAACCCCAGTCAGTGCTGTGCTGTGCTCTGAATGGATTGTAGAGAGGCCCCGTGCCTGTACACTTCAGTCAGTGCTGTGCTGTGCTCCGAATGGATTGTAGAGACTGGCCCTCGTGCCTGTCCACCGCAGTCAATGCTGTGCTCTGAATGGATTGTAGAGAGGCCCCCGTGCCTGTACACCGCAGTCAGTGCTGTGCTGTTCTCTGAATGGATTGTAGAGAGGCCCCCGTGCCTGTACACCGCAGTCAGTGCTGTGCTCTGAAAGGATTGTAGAGAGGCCCCGTGCCTGTACACCCCAGTCAGTGCTGTGCTGTACTCTGAATGGATTGTAGAGCGGCCCGTGCCTGTACACCACAGTCAGTGCTGTGCCCTGAATGGATTGTAGAGAGGCCCCCATGCCCGTACGCCCCAGTCAGTGCTGTGCTGTGCTCTGATTGGATTGTAGAGAGGCCCCGTGCCTGTACACTGCAGTCAGTGCTGTGCTCTGAATGGATTGTAGAGAGCCCCCCGTGCCCGTACACCCCAGTCACTGCTGTGCTGTGCTCTGAATGAATTGTAGAGAGGCCCCCGTGCCTGTACACCGCAGTCAGTGCTGTGCTCTGAATGGATTGTAGAGACTGGCCCCCGTGCCTGTCCACCGCAGTCAGTGCTGTGCTCTGAATGGATTGTAGAGAGGCCCCGTGCCTGTCCACCGCAGTCAGTGCTGTGCTCTGAATGGATTGTAGAGAGGCCCCCGTGCCTGTACACCGCAGTCAGTGCTGTGCTCTGAAAGGATTGTAGAGAGGCCCCCGTGCCTGTACAGCCCAGTCACTGCTGTGCTGTGCTCTGGATGGATTGTAGAGCGGCCCCGTGCCTCTACACCGCAGTCACTGCTGTGCTCTGAATGGATTGTAGAGAGCCCCCGAGCCCGTACACCCCAGTCACTGCTGTGCTGTGCTCTGAATGGCTTGTAGAGAGGCCCCCGTGCCTGTCCACCGCAGTCAGTGCTGTGCTCTGAATGGATTGTAGAGAGACCCCGTGCCTGTCCACCACAGTCAGTGCTGTGCTCTGAAACGATTGCAGAGAGGCCCCCGTGCCTGTACACCGCAGTCAGTGCTGTGCTCTGAATGGATTGTAGAGAGCCGCCCATGCCTGTACACTGCAGTGCTGTGCTGTGCTGTGCTCTGAATGGATTGTAGAGAGCCCCCTGTGCCTGTACACCCCAGTCAGTGCTGTGCTCTGAATGGATTGTAGAGAGGCCCCCGTGCCTGTACACCGCGGTCAGTGCTGTGCTGTGCTCTGAAAGGATTGTAGAGAGGCCCCCGTGCCTGTACACCGCAGTCAGTGCTGTGCTGTGCTCTGAATGTATTGTAGAGAGGCCCCCGTGCTTGTACACCGCAGTCATTGCTGTGCTCTGAAAGGATTGTAGAGAGGCCCCATGCCTGTACACCCCAGTCAGTGCTGTGCTGTACTCTGAATGGATTGTAGAGCGGCCCCGTGCCTGTACACCACGGTCAGTGCTGTGCCCTGAATGGATTGTAGAGAGGCCCCCGTGCCTGTACACCCCAGTCAGTGCTGTGCTGTGCTCCGAATGGATTGTAGAGCGGTCCCCGTGCCTGTACACCACAGTCAGTGCTATGCTGTGCTTCTTGTAGCAAGTGCAGAGGTCTCAGGCTTTCCGCTCAGAGCTGAGTGTACAGTTTAGGGCAGTGGTACTTGAGCTTTTGACATTTGTGGACCCCCGCTGAATCATATTGGAAGCCGGGGACTCCCACTTAAGCAATTTCTACAATTTGAAGCTCAAAAAATACACAACTATCGAAACAAGTATACATCAAACTAATGCACTAATTATGAATTATTCTCTTTAATTGACAAACCAAAAAATATACATAAATCGAAATTTTAATGAGAAGCTTTGAGCTTTTAAGAAATGGATTTATTTTTAAAAGAAAAAGCAATATGCAAGACTTCCAGCGTGTCTACCATATCAGTTTGTGTTTTTGCTCCTAATGCATGCTCTCTTTTTGGCAGCCCATAATAGTGCTTCATTTGAGGTCACCAAACGCCCATACCACTGTTGGCTGTACTTGCACTGCTCCTTCAAATCACGCGCAGGATACCGGCTTAATTTTTTTTAGCCTCCAGTTTCAAATTCATTCAAAGCTTTTCAAATTTTAAGTTCTGCTTTTTTATGTGTATGTAGTTAATTAATTAGATATTTGATTTTCTAAAGAGTTGCGGACCCCCTTAGTTGGTGTGGTGGACCCCCAGGGTCCAGGGGCCACAGGTTAAGAACCACTGGGTTAGAGTACATCTCCTCACTGAGAGCTGACACCAGAGTGCACCTTAAAAAGTGTATCTCAGACAGTACAGTGCTGAGAGTTGTCTGTAGCTTGTGCGTATATGTCAAGATCTCCACTTGGAGCTGACACCAGAGTGCACAGTACCGAGTACACCTCAGGTTTTGGAGCTGTCAGCAGAGCGTGCAGTGGAGTTTACCTCATGCTCTGCAGCACTCAGAGTTGAGTGTACACAGGTCCCAGGCTCACAGCCGACAGCAGCATGGACACTATGTAGTATATCTCAGTCTCTCCACTCAGAGGTGACAGCTGTGTGTACAGTACCGTTTTTTGCAGCCTTTATTTTTAAGTATAGCATCACAAGATTAGAGATATTTACAAAGTTTATCTTATCACCACCGAAGGAACTTGTACTTTTAACTTTTTGAAAATTTTTAAGAGATTTTTGAAAATTTTAATAGACTTTGTAAATTGATGGAACTGTTGTATTTATGGTTGAATTTTATTGCATTGTTGGCCTAATTTAAGGTCTAAATCAATTCTTAAATAGATTTGAAATTTGTGTACAGTACCGATTTTTTCTCAGTGCCTCCGCTCGGAGCTCATTGCAGTGTGTACAGTATACAGTGTATCTGAGGTTGTTTCGTAGTGATGTCTGCAGTGAGTACAGGAGTCCCAGTCTCTACTCCGACCTGACAGCAAAGTGTACAGTACCGAGAGGGCCTCGGGCTCTCACACGTGGCTGATGGCAGTGTGTAAAGTACAGATGGAGTTCAGGCTCTCACTCGTGGCTGATGGCAGTGTGTAAAGTACAGATGGAGTTCAGGCTCTCACTCGTGGCTGATGGCAGTGTGTAAAGTACAGATGGAGTTCAGGCTCTCACTCGTGGCTGATGGCAGTGTGTAAAGTACAGATGGAGTTCAGGCTCTCACTCGTGGCTGATGGCAGTGTGTAAAGTACAGATGGAGTTCAGGCTCTCACTCGTGGCTGATGGCAGTGTGTAAAGTACAGATGGAGTTCAGGCTCTCGCCCGTGGCTGATTGCAGTGTGTAAAGTACCGAGAGGGCCTCGGGCTCTCAGTGAGTGCTGACTGCAATATGTACAAAGAAAAAAGAACAGATGATGGACGGAATGCTGAATCAATCAAACACTCCCAGTCACAGATCTGGGTTAAGTCCATCGTTTTTGTGCACACCAGTTTAGACGCAGCCATATGCAAATCAGTCTTGATCCTGTTCCCCATGGGAAAAGTCCAGCCCGAACTGCCAGGCCAGGTCTTCCCTGGACCAGAAACAAGCAGCCTAGGATCGGTTTCAGGGTTTCACCCCCATCAGCCAGGGTAGCTTAAATCTGATGGCGTATCGAGCACGGGACCCACTTCTGTGCACCCCTTCCCACTTAGGGCACCAAATGCAAAAAGAACAGATGATGAACGGAATGCTGAATCAATTATACATTCACCCCCAGTCATAGATCTGGGTCAAATCCATTGTTTTTTTGCATGCCACGTCATTCCAGTTTAGACCCAGCCATTTGCAAATCAGTCTTGACCCTGTTCCCAATAGGAACAGTCCAGCCCGAACTTCCAGGCCAGGTCCTCCCTGGACCAGAAACAAGCATCCTAGGACCGGTTTCAGGGTTTCTCCCCTCATCAGCCAGGATAGCTGATCTCCTTGTGTTTGCCTTGTTCGCCCTAAGTTGGTAGGGTATGCCCAGACGAGGGTCCCTTGCTCACTTTGCCACTGGATTCAAGATGGCCTGGCTGATGAGGGGTGTTACCTCGAAACCGGTATTTTGATTGCGCTGCTCCCTCGTGGGAGGGCGTCTCCAATAGCACTCTTTAGTTAGTTTTCAATAAATTCCACATATGTAAATTTACCCGGGAAGCCTGAATGACCATACCTTGAGGACCAACCACGGATGTATCTTTTTCTACACTTGAAAGCATATTGAAACTGAAGACCGCGTTCAATCAAAGCCCCTGATGAAGGGCAACGCCCGAAATGCATTGGGCAATGTACATAAATTAATTCATATGGCTAATATTACTGAGGATAAGTAATACACAAGTCGAACTTGAAAAATATGGAAAACAATTAAGTACCAAAGAATAAAATTGATCATTGAAACTATTTACATATGTGGAATTTATTGAAAACTAACTAAAGAGTGCTATTGGAGACGCCCTCCCACGAAGGAGCAGCGCAATCAAAATACTTCAATTCATCCCCTATACTCAGGGGGGATTCACCAATTAGCACCAACGACACTGAGTACATCAGGTTCACCGGACCACAGGGTGTACGAGGGTCCTACATCCATTTGGACTCTTCACCTCGAAACCGGTCCCAGGATGCTTGTTTCCGCTCCAGGGAAGACCAGGTTTGGCAGTTCAGGCTGAACTGTTCCCATGAGGCATAGGGTTAAGACTGATTTGCATGTGGCTGGGTCTGAACTGGGGTGGCGTAGTGGGCAAAAGAACGATGGATTTAACCCAGATCTCTTGACTGGGGGAGAATGTTTGAATCATTCAGCATTCCGTCCATCATTTGTTGCAGTTACACAAAAGTGAGCTAAAGAATGATGATGGATCCAACCCAGATCTGGGCCTGAGGGTGAGTGTCTGAAAAGTTTTGACGCTCCCTCCATCATCTCCTTGTGACTGCAGTGTGTACAGCACTGGGAGGGGTTTGGGCTGCATGCCTAAGGTCATTTCACCTTGTGTAGCACAGAACAGATCTTAGGCTTCCCCCGCAGTGCTGTTTGCTGTGTGGACAACAGACAGTACGTCTTAACCCCATGCTCTGTGGTGGTGGCGTCTCAAATGTTCACAGAAAAAAGATGTGATCTCACGGTGAAAGATAAAGTGACTACCTAGAGCTGCACGGTTCACCCTGGTTCAGTATGTGCAGGGTAATTCCCTGGTTCTGCTGTCTAGTGGTGCTGAGTGCAGTGCGTGTAGCGTGGGGCTGGAGCGGCTCGCTCATGTTGCTAGCTGTAATACACAAAGTAGGCCTGAGACTCGAGAGTCAGTGGTGGTGCTGATAGCAGTGTGTACAGACTTGGTACTGAACACAGTGTAGCCATTGCTGGCCCTGCAGTTTGTGTTGTGTAAAGAGCTCAGGCTCCACATGAATGACATATGTTATCTATTCCCACAGGTCTGCTACCTCTGCCACACTTTGCTCACGTTGGCCAACATGGTAGTTGGGAGTGAGGCCACCTCCCAGGATAACTGGGTGAGTAAGCAGCTGAGTAAACCGCGCGCACAGCTGTGCATACTTGCTGGCATCAGCAGCACACTCGTGTGCTTGAGACGTCCGTCCCCCATCATCCCACGTCTAGGTTCCATTTTTGTCTTGACCTTATTTGTCTGCAGCAGAGGCATTGTTTGTCCTTCCTTGTGCCCTAGTTTTGTGCCTGGCCTGCGGTTGTACTTGTTTGAGATACCATTTGTTCTACATGTGATATGTGGCTTGTGTGACCAGTGGCTGTGTGCGGTGATGAAAGGTGGCCCCATTTTAAGTGCAATAACCTGAGGCAGTCATGCTTTTTCACCGACATTTGTCCTTTTTCCTCCCACGTAGTAAACAGTGTACCACAAGTCCCTCCAAGCAAAATGCTTTTGGCTAAACAGACAGGACTGGCCCCTGGTTGACATGGAAGCACTTGTCAGATTTGCCTGTCTCTATCTCCATCCCATTGCCCCACTCCGGTTTACGTTTTTGACAAGTGGCTATGTCGCTGTCTGTGACGAATCACCCTCTAGCTCTGTTCTTTGGCGGTCTCTCTGCCTCTGGTCAGTGAATCTGTCTCTGGAGTTCGCTCTGTCTGTGACAATGACTGTTTCTGTCTCTAGCTTGTACCTCCATATGGCCACCCATCCAGAGGTCTACCGAATTATTGACGATTTTTATACCTTTGCGTTTGTTCCCATATGTTGGTGATTTTAAAGATGTACCTAAACGATGTCTTTTTTTGAAAATGAGAAAAATGTGATTTGCAAAAAGGGATCTAAAAAACGGCATTAAACAAAAGGTTCACTGTGCTAAGATCATTTTCGTCATAGCTTTCAGAAACAGGCAGAGATGTAAAAGAAAAATCGTTTTTTTCACAATCGTTTTTGCAATTTTCTAAGTGGTGGTCGACATTTTATATTTTTCCTGTTTTTATGTACTTACAGGTTGTGGGGAAAGAGGTGTGAAACTGGAAACATATAGATTTCTGAAAAGTAGATAAAATATGAATTCAGAATGTGTCATTTGTGTGGCTAGCTTATAGGTGTACCAAAGAAACTAATGATTGATATATAAAAAAAAGTGAAAGCAAGTAGAAAAAAATGCAGATAGGTGATAATGTTTTCATCTTTATGTTTTAGGCGTCTTTATGTTTTAGGCCGATCTACAAACAAATTTGCTGTTATGTACAGCAGACTTTTCCAGTGGCAGAGATAGAACACACAATACCCAGAGCCATCAACCAAGCTGCAACTTAATTTTTAATTGTGCTTCGACCATGCTCAAATTCATAAGATAAAATCTCATGAATCAAAAATGGGCATGAAGGAAAGTTATGCATTTTGAAATGTGCCCAGGAATCAGAGCTTAGGAATAAGGGTTATTTGTACCCATCTGAAATTTGGGGTTACCCATATAATACATGGTAATGTTGAGGGCCTTTTTTTAAAATGTATTTTTGGTGTACTCTAGGTTGTATTTGAAAGCCAAAAATGTTAAGAATTTCAATAGTTAATAACATATGTTCTACTAGTATGCATTCCCACGCTTCTCATAAAAACAATACCACACATGTGTGAATGGGCCTGTCGTACAGGGCACAAAAGGCATATGTCTGGGTCCAAACTGGGGTGGCGTAGTGGGCAAAAAAACGATGGATTTAACCCAGATCTCCTGATTGGGGGAGAATGTTTGAATCATTCAGCATTCCGTCCATCATTTGTTGCAGTTACACTTTTTGCCCTACGTGGGATGGGTATGCCCAGACGTGGGTCCCTTGCTCACTGTGCCACTGGATTCAAGCTAGCCTGGCTGATGAAGGGTGACATACCCCGAAACCGGTCCCAGGATGCTTGTTTCCGGTCCAGGGAGGACCTGGCTTGGCAGTTCGGTCTGGACTGTTCCCATGAGGCAGAGGGTCAAGACTGATTTGGATATGGCTGGGTCCAAACTGGGGTGGCGTAGTGGGCAAAAGAACAATGGATTTAACCCAGATCGCTTGACTGGGGGAGAATGTTTGAATCATTCAGCATTCCGTCCATCATTTGTTGCAGTTACACTATAGGCCCACAAACATACCATGAAAACATGAAAACATCAAGTTTTTTGATTGAATTACATTGAGTATTGGAATGAGGCTAGCCGCGGTATTTGGGCCTTTGGGTAGCGTACCAGCCCCATGCATTTTTGAAAATGAGACATCCGAGTCAGTTCAGGGTGATGTGACTTGTATGGATCCACTACTTTTTCTTCAGTGAAAGCCCTGCAAATGTCAAATTTGACCAAAATCAAAGAATGTTCCCAAATTTCCTTGAGGGGTAGTTCATAAATCTGTGGGGATCAACAAACATTCTACTACCCATATTGCTACACTTCTCCCAATAAAAATGGTTCTCCACTTGTGTAGGGTAGCCTGTCGCCGGCAACAGGAAAGGTATGATAACACCCAATGGAAACGTCTCAATTTTATCCTTGAACTTCAGTCATTCTGTGAATGTGAGTAATTGCGCCATTTGGGCATAGGGTCATCCAGCACCCAGGAAACCTACCAACTCCAAACATTTCTGAAATGCAAACACCCAGGAGTGTCAGGGTAGCATGCCTTGCATGATTGCCACTATTTGATTTTTACCCAGAATGCCCTGAAAATGTCCTCACTTTTATGAGAGTGAACGTTCCGTAATCTATGTGGATCAACAGAAGATCTACCACCCACTGTTCCCACACATCTCTTAATAGAAACAGTACCACAGATCGACAGAAGTCACCACACTTCTCCCAATAAAAATGCTACTACACTTGTGAGGATGGGCCTGTTGTCCTAAAACACCCCATGTAAGCATCTCAATTTTGTATTTGAATTTCCATCATTCTGGGGATGCGGGAAGCTATGGTATTTGGCCCAGGGTCAGCTGGTGCCCTGGAAAATCTACCTACCCCAGATATTTCTGAAAACTAGACTTCTGGAAGAATACAGGGGGGGGGTGGCTTGCCTGGTTTCCACTACTTTCTACCCGGGATGTCTTGCAAATGGTATACAGAATTGCCTCACATTTATGTGCAGGAAAATTCCAGAATCTGTGGGATTGACAAAAGGCTTACTACACTCTGTCTGATAAAATCAGCACCCCATTTGGGGTGGTGGGCATATAACTAGAAAAACCAAAGTCCCAAAAATACAATGTTGAAACATCAATATTTTTCCTTTGAACTTTTGTCATACTTCTATCATTCTGGGGATATAGGTAGCTGCAATATTTGGGCCTCGGATTGGTGGTTAGTGACTACTGGAAACTGAAAGCACTTAAATGTTCTGGAGCAAAGGGCAGTCAGGCAGGTTGGCCCTCAAACCTTTTTTCGCCACATGCGCAAAATAAGACAATCATGATGACATGCCTTTTCACCATTCGAAAGCAAGGAGAAAACAGGTTGCCTCTTCTGTTGCAAGAAGTTCTACCATTGGTCGAACGAACACTCAGGCCCTAATTTAGATTTTGGCAGAGCAGGCGGACCACCATAATCCAGCAGTCCTCCCGGCCCATCAAACGCAGTTTACCTGCTCAGTTTTTGCTATTCTCTAGTCTAAAAAGTCTAACTAGGTAAAATGTGATGTGCCACCTGAATTCTAATCATATCACATGTGTATGCTTGATAAAGAGGTTTTAGCAGTGGGGTTAGGAATAGAGATTATCACTTGATAGTTAGATTTTGACAGTAGGTTGTAGAACGTATCCTTACCCAACCTTAGACACAGCCTAGGTCACACCAATGATGAGAAGTCTGGCTGGTGTTTCTACTTCAATGTTGGACTCCTCATTGGTGTTCTCGTGATGTATCTTGACGTATCTCCTACACATTTTTTCAGTCACACACCTTGTTGTGTTAGTTTTGGCCCTTTTCTGAACATTTCCTAAGTTTTTTGATACTCCTAAGTGTAGTAAAATGATAAGGTTATAATGTGCTACATTTACTCTATAAAAAGGTCAAGAATCCCCTACATGTAATGGTGGTGTTCATCTCATAGGTTTCCCACTTTCGAGGATCTTTGTTTTTGTGACTTAGCGGAGGGTGACAACGATAACTATAATGAGTGGATGGTGGGATCATTGTTTAGAAACACAAAATATGTTTTCAATAAGTCTAACCACTGGCAATCACTTGGGGTAGGATCCAATCCATTGTTCTTTTGCCCACCATGCCACTTCAGTTAGTACCCAGCCATATGCAAATCAGTCCTGACCCTGCTTCAATTTGAACAGTCCAGTCTAAACTGCCAGGCCAGGTCCCTCCTGAACCAGAACACAAGCAACTCAAGACAGGTTTTGCTCTGACTGGGGCTCTTCAGTTGGGTATATAGCTTGGTCCAGTGGCACAGTGAGCACAGGGTCCACGTCAAATCATACCCTTGCCACTGAGTGTGTTACATCAGCCACACAAAAGGTAATGGTAGGAATGCCTGCAAAAAGTCTAATCACTAGCAACCTCTTGGACTAGCATTCCAACCCATTGTTCTTTTGCCCACCATGCCACCTCAGTTGGGGCCAAGCCATTTGCAACCAGTCTTGGCCCTGCTCCAATAGGTAAAGTCCAGCCTGAACTACCAGGCCAAGTTCTCCCTGAAACAGAACACAAGCAACCCAAGAGGGGCCCTTGGGTCTCCCATATTTCACAGATATTCATTGGCCATGTGCTGAATGATCCTCTGAAGGGTTAGAGGAGCCCTGCAGGGTTTGGGGCCACCTTGCACCGCAGGGACTGCAGGAGTTGCAGGGGCCTGCGTTATACCCCTTTGCCACTGGAATTTGTGTTTTATTATTTATTTCATCTTAAGAGGATTCCTTATTATTATCTGTATTACTTCCTGTGCCCTCAAACCTTTCTTTCATGCTGTTCTTCCTCCTTCACTCGCTCCCTTCATGCTGTCTCTTACTCTCTCCATGCTTTCACCCTCTGCCTCTCTCTTTCTGTGTACTTCATCTTGTCCTCTCAGGCTCTAATTGATGTTGTCTTTCTTTCGCTTTTTTTCATGCTGTCTGCCTATCTTCCATGTGCTTATGCTTTCAACTAAATGCAGTTACTGCTCTGTCCTCCAGTGTCTTTCCCCCTAACCTTTGCTGTCCTCTTTGTGCATCTGCAGAATTACCTCCATGCATTATGCATTCAACTGGATCAACAGATCATGAGTAACATCCGTGAGACTCCTCAACTCATGTACCGCAGTAAACTCAAGAACCTAGCTGTACGAACTTATGTCAAGTGGCAGGAGCTGCTGGTGCAGAGCAAGTCGCAGGTGAGTACAGCGATAGGGAGGTGGAGATTTGCTGATAGAGTTGGTAGATTTTTGTGATATCGTCATTCTAAGACATATTTCTCACTGGCCTAATCAAGATACAAAATCTGTGCCCAGGGTCTATCTATTAGAGGTTTTCATGTAAAAGACAGATTTCCAAGCTACTTCTTGCATATAAGGAGAGAATGTGGTGTAAGGGCCAGAGCTACCTACTTTAGAACTCGGGCACTAGTTTCGAGTCTCAGCATCTGCTCAATATCCTGTGATTCTGGGCAAATCACTTAATCTCCATGCGCCTATAAAAACAAAAATTAATGTGTCCTTGTGTAATGTAACTGGTGCTCATGTACAGAGCTCCAGTACCTTCGGGTCGAGTTCACACAATATAAAACTGCAAACAAAAAATATTAGATTGCCCCACTATTAAAAGATTATATTCCAACCAAGGAAATTCCCCTCCAAAAGACAGCCGCACTGACATCATTAGACCCAAGCTAACTTCATTAGTTGTCCAGAGTCATATAAACATTCAAGGTGTTTGCGAGGCAACTATCAGGACTACCCAGTATTAGGGTTGGGCAAAATATTACGTTCCATTGACTGAATTTTGGTGACTCCACATTACTCTTGTAATGTGGAGTTCTGACCAAATTCTGCCAATCCCTGTGTGACGGAATCTTTTCTCACGTATATGCATAAAAAGTAAGTTGGCGAGCGAGATAAGGCATCCCCTAGGGCGATTTTTGGTCATTAGGAGGACGTGCTGTGAGATTTTTCCAATGCAGGGGGGCACAACGGTTCGCGGTCAGACAGCTGCTGCTCAAGTAGAAAATCACTCGAGCGGCAGCAAAATCAACTCAAGTAGCTGTGCCCTCTGGCGCATCTTGTGGTGTCGTTGGGGCAGATTTTTCAGCACAGAACACGCTTCCGGCGCTAAATCATAAAGCGAGCAGTGCGATGTACCTATTTCCGACTGTTGGCGGAACTTCTCTTAATCTCGCTGAGTTTTTTGTAACTCTGCGGGATTCCGTGGAGTCAAATTCTGCAAGTTCTGCCCACCCTTACCCAGCATGCATTGGCTAAACAGGAGCCTTTGGCCATGAGCTATTCAGGAGGTGCTGCAGGAACTATGTAACTGGCTGGCATTTGAGGTAGGGCTGCAATGGATCATCCCCATTCAGAGAGGAGAGCATAAACTCCTCCAGTCATAAGGTGGACACCACGCAGGGCTGACTTACTTCTTCCCAGAAGACATATTACCAGTGCCACCCAGCACTCTTCGACATGCAGGGAGACATTGCCTGCTGTGTAGGAAAACGGTCAGCTCAGACCTTGTTTCTGCCCACTTCAAGCAGAAACAAATTAATCCCTTTCCTTTCTAGAATTTCTACCTGTGGGTGAGAAATTCTGGGCACTCAGGCAGTTACTATTTTTCTGTAATGAGGGCCCGGAAATTACATTGGTGAATAACATTTTCTTAACTGCTCGCAGTCTTAAGGTTTAATTGCCTGAACCTCTTTGACGTGATTTGAGGCTGCCTGGTTCTCTTGACATATCCAGTTTTTACTTTGCCTTGATCTGCTACTAACTAAAATGGTTTCTCCCTGAAGTTTGAGAACCTTATTTCAAGTGCTGGACATTTCATTGACTGAATACCTACCAAGCTGGAGTGTGAAATGGGTAGTTAATTCATGAGCCTTTTAAGCATCACTGGGCTGTGCAAAAAACATGTAAATGATAAAACAACCAAATTGGTAAAGGCCACTTGCACTGGTAAAGGCTTTTTTGTTGTGTCTACTTCTTATAGAGGTGTCTACCAATAACATTTGGGTATGACTTAACTATATAAATCAACAACAAAGTGGACGGATCCGATATCGGAATCCAGATACAAGGATGACTCAATGTCATGCACAGGAGTGGATCTCGAGCAGGACCACACTAGGTATCGACGGCAGACGGGTCTCCTTGATGAATGTGTGACTACAGGAGTCCGCCCCCTCTGGGACCATTATTAGCTGCCTAAATTACGTAGCTTCTATTTTACACCTGACGGTGGGAACACCTCTGCACTCACAGCACACCTTAGCACGTGTGCTGAAAATTTCACGTGGTCATTCATTTTTTGATGCACTTCACTAGTCTTGGTCCTGAAGAACGCCTCAGTACCTCTGTTGAGGCTGAAACATTTCGACCATTTTATGGGGATAATGAAGACTAATTCCATCTTCACAATATCCCCTCTTTGCTTTTAATCGTGCCCCAGGACCTCAGGAATAAAGTAGCGATTGAGGATCCTAGAGGTATTTTTAAACCGCACTAAAATCACTCCTTTCGCACAAAAAACCGACCAGCTCCACTGTAACTCAGGCGTTGCAGCACAGCTGGGTTGCCTTCGGCAGCCCAGCTGGGAACCCAATGATGAAGCATGCCACCAACTAGGTTGGTGGGTGAGGGTTCTTCTTCAAAACCTACTGGTTTTTCCCTTCATTCCTGTGCATGGCATTGAGTCATCCTTGTATCTGGATTCCGATATCGGATCCGTCCACTTTGTTGTTGATCTATTAGATCTGGGGATAAGGACGTACCCCCTTCTTCTTTTTCCTCACTCTCTCTTTGTTGTTATTTAACTATATAAATGTCATGTGAATTCCAATCCACAAATCAGCTCCACATGAAACAAAGGATGGCTATGGAATGTGGATCCTGCTAGAAATGTAGAGAAAATTATTGCGATGAATACTGCATGAATGGTGTTATTGTGAGAAACTTAGATTTGTCACAACACTCAACTGTTCTAAGTCAACATATATATTTTAATATCATTAAGCACATTGGCCTAAACAGATTTGCATGTGCTGCATTCAGAGGAAGAATTTTGAGGGAGTAAATAGACCAGCAAGGATGGGGAGTGGGACGCATGGAGAACGACCTGTGCACATCCACAAAACTGCAGGTTCATGCGCATTGACAAATCAAATTTGTCTGCAACCCCTTCCTGTATTTTCCCCTCATAAAAGTGAAGATTTATGGCTGTAAATCCTTTTAGGTCTCGCCTACTAGACGGCGCATGCGCTGTCTTTTTCAAAAGATATTGTGGGCTTACCAAGAATATACAGGGGTTCTGAGCTCGCTCATTGCTTACCATTGGTTGGCTTTCCTGTCACTCTCATTTGCCTGCTTCTTATTCATGTCCCAGCTTGTCAGTCTCGTGTTTTCCCCTTCCATGGAGCATTACCGCTTTACCATTACTTTTGATTCACTAGCTCCTATGCTTTCACTGCTTACTTTTTAAACACTACTTTTTTCTTTTCAGTTAAACACTCCATGAGAGTGCATACTGTTACCAGTTCTCCTTTGTGTACCTCTCTCCCCATGCACTCTGTGTTGCTCTCTGTAGTTTGTGTGCTTCTCCCCACCCCTTCCATGTTGTGATCACTCTCTTGTACTTTCCCTATTGCTTTCTTGCCCGTATCTCCCCCACACATTCCACATTGCTTTCTTCACTGTTGCTTCTCCTTCTCACCTCCTTCCCTCTGTGTTGCTTCCCCTCTCCTCCTCCACTCTCCAAGGTGTCCCCTCCCCCCACTGCACCCACCTCTCTCGCCCTTTGCTTCTTCTCCCCACCTCATACACTCCTCCATTGCCTGCTCACCTTTGTTATCCTCCTCTGTCTGGATCACTTGGCTCTCTCGCCGTTTGCTTCTCATCTCCTCACCTTCATGCCCTTTGCTGCCTCTGCCCCCTCCGTGCTGCTTCTGGCCCCTACCATGTTGCTTCATATCCCCTCCATTGCTTCCCTCACCCGCTTTAAAAAAAAATTGCTTTTGTACTTTTTTTATCAATTTAGTTACCGATCCCACTCGGCTCTATAAGTAAACAGAAAAGAAAGCACCCGGGTCATTTAGTAGGCATGTACACGCGTGGTGTGCGTGCCTACAATAGGCTTTTAAAAAAAATTCTTTAGCCATGCTGCGTAGCATTGGGGATGCTGTGCAGCACAGTAAAAACCTTGGTGAAGCCAATAGATCTCAAAGGCATGACCTGTGGGCTTTACCAATGCTTGTTTTAGGCTGAGAAGGTAAAGGGACACTTCATAGTTGTTCACTCTGTGGGGAACAAGGGGTTTCTCCAAAAAGTAAAAAAAAAATTCTATCTAATTTGCAGTGGATTATTCCTAGGTTAAGAAATTGAGAAGGTGTGAATGCTAGTTGGAGAAGTAAACAAGCATTTGCAATGCAATAGGTCTCGCATTTACAGAGTTTGAGCTATTGGCATTGTAAATGGCAATGTCTTTTATTTATGTAATGTTTTTAAAACAGATAAATAAAAGGCATTGTCATTTACAATGCCAGTTGCTTAAATTCTCACAAATGCCAGACCGATTGCATAGCAAATGCCAGCGCCCATGCTATAACATTTTTTAAAAAGCGTTAGGAGAGAGCGACAAAGCTATTTGAGAAAATAGTGCTCGGCGGCTGTAATTAAAGCCTACCGAGTAGCAACACATGTAACAGGGAGTATCGCCATGGGAGATTACAAAATGAGACAAGGCGGTACTAAGGAGGGACTACTAAACCTGTTGACCAATGAACAGCCACAGTTTACAGTGGACAATGACACAATCCAATGAAAAATATGGGCGGCAAGTGGGCGGAGCTTCAAGTCCCTACCTGAATACAGCATGCCTCGCAGAGCAGCGCTGCTCAGGCTCAACCTAAAAATGAATGTGCCCTTGTGCATTGTAACTGGTGCTCATGTAAAGCGCTCCAATGCCTTTGGGTCGAATTTGTGCTATCATAAAACTGCAAAATAAAAATATATATATATAATACATAATAAACTTTCTTTCATCACCACACAATAATAATACACGCAGCATACACAGCGCTGCACAAACGAACCTCACACGAACAGAGTAAGGCCTCACCCTATCAGGGAAAGTGTTGCAAGCGAGAATGGAGGTTGGCAGCAGCCAGGGTGAGCATGTTCCTGCAAAAGCTGAAGTCAGTATCTGATGTGGTGCAGAGATGAATCTGTGCCCTGAAGCTCTGGCACAACTGCAGCCTACAGATGATGCTCTCGGGATGTTATGGCAAGAGATGGCACTCAAGCCGTATAAAAAGAAAATTGGCACCTCGCTGTGGGATGTGTTCTAACTCATAAGCACGCCGATGCATAAAAGACGCTCACAGATACGACAAACAAACACAAACATGCTAGAACTTGACGTGCCAAGTGCACACAATCCTGGGAGGCCATTTTCTTTCATTGAAATTGAACATCATAAAGAGTAGGCTTTTGCACTCAGAGGAAACTCGCTCCTTTGAATGCGTCCCTGTTTCCATGGCTTCACTTTAATTGAGAACCTGTCAGTTCTTGGCCTTTTGGGCCATGCCAGGAACCATTCAGAAGCCACCGGGGGAAAAACAGGCTACTTGTGCCCAGTGTTCACTGTGACTGTTTGGATAGCCATTTGTTTTGGCAAATCTGCCTCCTCACTGTGTTCCAGATGGCTCTGAAGCAGCCAGGTGACATGTCAGTGCTTATAAAACACGAACAGAAATAACCACAAAATAAGTCACAGTGTTCACAAGAGCAGCTATTCCTCATCATAGAATGCAAAATGGGATCTTGTATAGTTTTCTTTAATGCTAGACATAGTGCCTGAGATGATACAAACTGATTCATTTGATGGGCAAAAGGACGTGTTAGGGGAGGGGAGTGATGACATGCTGATCCTTTCTATCTGGGTTCCTCATTCAGCCAATGAGGTGGACCTCAAGCAAGTAATTAGTAAGTGGGGTGCATAAGGGTCAGGGATGAAATGTTTCTGCGCTCATTTCAGTGCATTTTAACCTCATGCAAATTTATTTCCACTTCACACTTCCTTAGGCTGCATGTAGCTGGCTTGGAAGACCAGGTCCCGCCCTACTCTCTTTCTTTGCTGGTTGCTACACAACTCTGGGATGTCCTCAGATCCCCGCATCGCCCATGTAATTTATTCATCGCCCATGTAATATATTCTGTGACTCAACAAAGGGTTAAGATATATGAAGGTTCTCGGATTCCCGAATGGAGAAGCCATAATAAAAATAAGTCAAGCCAGAGCAGCCAATCACATTGCGGAGGCTCGTAAATGATTTGTGAAGAGCACAACAGGAACATTGCCTCTCTCACTCTTTTGGTCAATCAGGTTCATTTTAAATTTGAAAATGGTTTGCGAAAGATCCAAATATACAAAAGAGGTAGGCACATCCTTACAAGTGGCCCTAAGTAATGACGGCTTAATACCTTTTTGCTTGTTCATAATCACCTGGTCCCCTTTTATAATCCATATTTTAAAAGCTACTGAGCAAATGTACACTATGCCAAAACAAGGACAAATTCTGAGCAAAGTTCTGTCTTCATTTGACGCTTAGTGTCATTTCATTCGGCATTAAGTACCATAACAGAGAGCAAAATTACCTACTGGCATGTAATGGGAAATAATACTTTTGGATTAGGGCTGCAATTTAGTTCCCTCCCTGCCAGAACCAATGTGTGCCGAATTTTAAATATAGACCACTGGGCGGGTAAAGCATTTACCAAATTGTAAGAAGATTCATCAGACAGCATCACAGTGGGTGGGATTTTGAAGGACAGAGGAAGCTGGGCCAGGGTTTGACCATGGGGACCGTAACCGGTGCTGTAATGTACTGGAGGCTTTCATAATTAGTATTATGATCCTGCATGTGTTGAATCTTCTGGCTCATAGATCCACCAGTTGTGATGATGGTGGTAGCTATATAACTCCTGGGACAGTATGCATTTCCATTTGTTGCTTCGCCAGGTCCATGTGGGTCAGTGGGAAGGGGCTTTTTGTTTTCGTCATTTCATTTATGTTTCTGTGCACCTTGCATTCCTTCTGGTGGGGCTTCCCCCGCTATGCCTGCAACTTATACCTGTGTTGCGGCATTCCCATATAGACCTAATTCCCCCGACTAAGACCTAGCCCCTCTTCCTGTACGGAGCCTCCTCTCTGCTCTTCCATTAGCGAGGCAGGTCAGAGAGGACAACAACGGGTGCATGCATTGTTAGTGTGTTTCTAGTGGTCAATCAATATCTCCTCAGAGGCTTCTTTTGTTTCCATATGTTGCTTACCCAGTTTTCAGGCTAGCCTCCGCAGGTGACTGTTGAGATGGAAAAGCCATCTGCATGGTAATGGACGTGTACGGCTGCCCTTAGTGCCCAACTGCACTAATGTCTGGATCCCTGGTGCTGATTTTTGCTGTCATAAGCAAACACGTATCGTGCATGTGTGCTTTGACGTAGGCCTGTCTCACGAATTGCAGTCTTGATGGAACAGGAGGGGCTCCCAAAGCGCTATCCTCATAGTGGAGGAAGGCTACCGCTTTCACCAGGAGTTAAGCAGCACAAGCACAGTGGTGGCAGCATACCGTGTAGTCATCAGTAGAAGTGAACAGGTTCTTTTTAACCTGTGTCATTTGAGTGAGGCCTACAGGCTCACTCACTTTTTAAAGTTCCGCTGCTGTGTGCTTAACTCACTCTTGGCCTATGTCAGTTAGATGTGAAGTGTTGTGCAGTGCAGACTCTGCAGAGGTTGTCTGTGTGACTGGTAAGGGTACAATACAAGGATAGATCAGTGCTGTGCATGCATGGTGAGTGCATGTACTTGGTTTATGTGTACCTGCAAGGAGTGCAGCACATGAAAGATGTAGTGCTATGCAGTGCATGCATGGTGAGTGCATGTACTGGGTATATGTGTACCTGCGAGGAGTACAGTACATGAAGAGTATAGTGTTGTGCAGCACACATACGGTGAATGTGTGTGCTGGCTGCATGTGTGCCTTCACGTGGCAACACAGATAGGCTATACTGCTGAGCAGTGCGTGCAGAGTGAATGTGTGAGCTAATTGTATGTGTGTCTGGGATGGCACAATACATGGAGGTAACAGTGCTGGATAGTGTCTGTACTGTGTACACACACAATGCAAGTGTGCCTGTAATGGTACATTACCTGGAGGACCCTGGGTTCCATTTTGGGAGGCCCAGGCCTGTCTGGTGAAGACATGACGAAGGAGAGGAATCCCCCCAGACAGATTTGTGTATTGGTGCATTTCTGTGACCTTGGTGGGAAACACTGAAGGAGGCGGAGCAAGGATCCCCTTGTACACTTCAAAGGGTGCTCTTTGATTCAGTGAGAGATCACAAGGAAGGTGCCTGGACCCATCTAAGGAAGGAGATGGAGCTGATAAGGGAATCATAAAGAGTGGGGCTGGGAACCTGAGATTAACCTTTTGATGCACATATCACTGTGGCTGACATCCAGGTGTGACCTCTAGTGACTCCCTTGGCCTGTGTTGTGGGACTCTCAGCTTCGGAGTCTCTCCTGCAGTGAAAGATGGCTTTTCAAGAGGAAGAGGGAAAGGAGAAGTATGTACTTCAAAAGAAGCAGAACCGCAACATAAAACTTCAAAGTTCCAGACCCTAAATCACATTTGTTGTCGGGAAATGGACTATAAGAAGGGAAGGTTGAGACCCCAAAAAGTGTCATCTGCCAAGCAGCCAGTTCGGCTGTGTGAGGAGGGGAAGCTCTGCAAGACTTCTGCCTGTGACTAGGGCTGGGGGCCAAGGCCTGCTAGTCTCCCTTCTGGGTGAGGGTATACCACCCAGTGAAACCAAGACCACCTACTCTGGAGCCTGGAGCATCAGCGCCTGCCTGCTTGCCAAGACCTGTGTATCCTGTGAGGAAGAGGAGAGCGATGGAGGGGCCCGGTCCAGTGGGGAGCGTTGCCAAGTGGGCCACCGGTGTGAGATGTGGTAAGATGGCTGCTGCACTGATTAGGTCATTGCTCGTGGGCAGACTTGAGTCGGTGACCCCCAAGTGCCAAGAGAGAGAGCCGCCATGAATATAGCCATGTAAAGATTGCTGTACGGTAAGGGCGAAAGCCTGTGCAGCACTGTTGCAGAGACCCCATGTGCCAGGAGATGCCACTGTGCAAAAGACTGCCTTGTGGAGAAGGCCCAAAGCCAGTATGACGCTGTAATGGTGTCGCCATATGCCAGGAGGGACCAATGTGATAAGGACTGCCCTGCTGTTAAATCCGAAGCCTTGTGTGGCAGAGGCGCGCCAACCCTGTATGCCAGGAGTAATTTTGCCTTGTGGACCAGGCAGGAGCCTGCGAACTGTGAGCAGTGATGACCCATAGGTAACCAGGAGCAACAAGTACTGCACCCGACCTGACTCAGTGGATCGAGTGAGCAAGCTGTGCAAGTATCTCTGCCTCAACGGGATCGAAAGCATTGGAATCACACCCCACACCCTCTTGGGGAGCTTGGACACTTACCCTACAGAAGGAGTCCGGAAATACCTCTGATCACGGCCCGAGCACAACCGCGTGGGCTCAGAGCAGAGACTGCGCCTGTCGAGTGCTGCCACAACGATCGCGTGCAGCCGACTTACCTGAGGAGGACCGTAGCTGCTGCGAGTGCCCGTGGACGGGGCACCGTCCAGGACACTGCACGCTTCCTCTCTGCCAGAGCGAGTAAGACTTTTAATGGGCCTACCGGTCCCCGCGGGACTTGGTGCTAAGAGCGCTGCATCGCTAAGACACTTTTGACTGTACTCGAAGAGTCAGAGTGGACTCTTGAGATAAAGGCCTGCTAGTGAGCGTTCCCTCAATGTGACCACGAGTGAATGGGGAATAACCCCGATCACATAGCGGGAAACAGGTGGGACAGGGACTTAGAAATAAAATACTTTTTGTTATAAAAAATAAATATTTGGTTGGGCATTGACTTATTGCTGCTTCTGCATGCTCTTTCAGTTATGAGCCACGTTCTCACTAATCTGTATCCACACCCCACCAGCTCCCCCCACCCCCCCCCCCCCCCCAAGGGAGCCTAAGACTGCTTGCTTACGTCTACCACTGAGAGTCAAGTGCAGAAGGAGTACTTGCCCTAGTTGCTCAGGATCCATTGTAGGTCTGGCCCCAGGACACCAGGAGTAAAAGGCCTCAACCCCCACGATTGGGCCCAGTAGCGCCTGCATGCCCCGTGACCCTCTGAATGGGGTTCGGACAGTGACAGAGCTTGATAGCGGGAGGATTGGAATTGGACAGGGGTCAGGGTGGGGGAGTGAACAATGCCATCATAGTATGAGTGGTACCTTCCCCGCACACTAGTAGCTTTGGACAGTCTAATTTGACAATGAATTTTATTTATTTTCACTTTTTCAATGTAGTGCACTCCACCCAAGGGTATCAGCATGCTTTATAGTAAAAGTATGTGACTAAGTGTGAGAAGCTGGCTTGGTATATGGTGCACACTTATGTAAGTGGACACCCTATACCAATCCAGACAACCCTTATGGTGATTTTAGTGGTCTTAGACAACTTTAGAAAGCTCTCTAAGTGGTAGCTGTGGAGAGCAGCCTTCAGGCTTAGTCCAGAAGGAGTGTAAAGCAGCTTGTTTTACCAGAACGTAATCTTATAGGTATAGATTAAGTGAAAAAGAACCACACAGTGTAGTAATAAAAATATGTATTTATTATAAGACACTCACTAACGCATACAAATAGCTCCTACCCGGAGATATAAATAATGCACATAATACTTTGTAGAGAAAACAGGTAAGTAGCACGAAATAAACAGTGGTTGCCAGGGGGAGACCAAACCATATACTAAAATAGTGCTATGCTAACCACGACTCAAGTTAAGACTATACTGAGAAGACGTAGAAGTGCCGGGGACCTAAGGAACCACCTGAGGTAAGTAACCAGGAACCCCACGGAGGCCATGTGCAGAGTGGGAACACGTCCGTGGGCTCAATTCAAGTCAATGGGTAAGTCGCGGTTGCAATTTTAAAGAAGAAGGACCCTTCCCAGTGGACCCTGAAGAAACCCCGTGGAAGACAGAAGGTTGGAGAGCCACCCCACCCGTGGATACCCTAGGAACCAGGACACCTACACCAGTGAATCCGGGTGCATAGGTGTGAAGTGGCGTCGGAAACTGCCGTCGAACCCAATGGAGGACTTCAGGAAGATGCCGCTACTGGAGAAGGTGAAAGTGTCCGGTGGAACCCAAAGGTGGATTCAGGAGGAGAAGTATCTGCAAGCAGAGGGGACAGAGTCTATGCCACTCAGGAGTGCTCAGGAGTGCCCAGGAGGCACAGAAGACGAATGCCCACTGATGTCGGGTGTTGCAGGGGAGCTGACGGTGATCTTGGAGCTGCAGCTGTGCAGACCAGGCGATGCTGTGGAAGACCAGGAGCCGTCAGGAGCTGTCCCACGTTGAATGTCGAGAGTTGAGGGGTCGGTGTCCGTCGGGATCACCAACAAGCCTTGGCAACCGCAACCATCGAGGAAAGTGAAAAAGGTGCAGTTTCGGGACCAGCAAGGTTCAGGTGACTCGCCACAAGCAGGGAAGTCAGAGCAGGCCCCGAGCAATCAGGGGAGCCTGCTGAAATCAATGGAGACCCTCAAGAGGACCCTCAGGCCAGAGGCCTGGAGTCGCAAGAGGACCTCGAGCAGCTCACCAAAGACGCAGGCCCACGGTGCAAGTGATGCGGTGAGGACGAAGATCTTGGTCACAGGAGATGATTGAGGTTGGGGCTACTTGGAGCCTGAAGATCTTGGAAGAAGGAAGCCAACAAGCCTTTGCAATGGCAAGTCAACGCAGTGTCAAGGGGTTCGGTTCCTGCAGCTCCGATTAGGGATACTGGCCTCAAATTTGGTGAGAGGATGGGGCAGGGCTTGAGAGATGTGAAGAACCACCACCTGTGTTGCTGAGCCTTTCGGAGTCCGTGTGAGTCCAGGATCAGCAGACCGATCAGCTTCGTTGTGGTGCCTGCAGATGCAGGGAAGTGACTCCTTCACTTCAAGGGAGATTCCTTCAGGTTTCTTGGATGTCCACAGGCCTTGGAAGGTTCCTGTATGGAGCACGGGCACAGACGTTGAAGCAGACGAGCAGGATAACGAGACTAGGAGCAGCAGGAGTCTTCCCAGTTGCAGTCTCGGAGCCCAGAGCAAGGTCCAGCGAAATCCAGAGTGCCCAGATGGTCGAAGATGAAGTCGTGTCTTGAATTGAATCTTGTCCCACGACGAATCTAGGGACCCACCCACAGGTAAGCCCTTAAGTACCCTAAGGAAAGGGTTGGGACGATTCAGGGTTCCCTCCCAGGTGAGGGATCGGACAGTGGGGAGGATACTCCCATGTCCTTTGTCCAGTTTCACGCCAGAGCTGGAGCCAACGGCTCCCTGAGCTGGTTTGAACTGGACTATGCAAGGAGGGCACCAAATGTGCCCCTCAAGCAGACTTAGTGGCGCTGGCAAGCGCTCCCACCCTGCCCCAATAGACTAAACCCTGTCTGGGAGGTGGTCACACCTCCCTGTGACAGGATACCTATTGTCCTGCCTTCCCCTGCTCGAGCCTGGCTCAGCAATAGGAGGGCAGAATTGTGTCTCTGGTGGGCAGCCGCCATGTTGTGCTGTCCGGGTCTAGAAGACTGGTACCGGGAGCACGGAGGGCCTCCCGGAGGAGCTTTAGAGTGCAGTTTAGAGTTAGCCATCGCGTAATGACACATGGCCACTCTATATATCGTAATGGCTGATGCACTTACAACCCAGGAGAATGGACTCCGAAGGTTGTAGGGGTGTCCCGCTCATGCAGGGGCACCCTCACACTTAGAACCGAGCACCCGGCCTTCAGGATTGAAAGGCCTGCTTTAGGGGTGACTTATAGGTTTTAAGTGCAGTGACCTCAGATATAGGGAAACCTATACCTGTTGTAAGTGGTGCTAGCACCAGCATGCACAGGCTGCAATGGCAGGCCTGTCGTTACAGTTTGAGTGGTCTCCCATGGGTGGCACAATACATGCTTCAGCCCATGGGGACCCCTGGTGTACCTATGCCCTGGGTACCTTAGTACCATATACTAGGGACTTGTAAGTGTACACCAGTAGCCAATCTGGGGTGCACCTAGGTATTCACCATAACCAATTTAGGGGACAAAGCACAGAGACTGGGGTTCTGATTCGCAGGATCCCAGTCAGACTAGTCAGAAGCAGCATAGCACCAGGCAAAAAGTGGGGGTAACCATAAAAGCAGATCCTACTTTCCTGCACAAAGTATGATTACAAAAAACTAGTTTAATCAAAGTAGACCTATTAGATGTAAAATAATTTGGAAGAGAAGAATCAAGAGAGTCTAGTTATCCAGTATTGGATCTTTCATAGATTCACATGCTTGAATCATTCTCCGTCGTCGAAGTGGAAGTCCCACAGTACCATGGTAAAGCAGTATGTATAACTATCATAGGCTATAAAGGCACTAGGTCAACAGTTTAATAGCCTCTCTATGTCCTTTTTAAAAATGGACCAAACTTGATCTATGACCAATCAGGTGTTAACACTCCCAAGCGCGGCTGAGTCCCTCAGATTTTCACCGCATGTTGTGTGTGAAGGGAGTCTCCCTGAGCACTGCTCAGTTTTTTCTCCATTACAAGATATTTAAAGCTATTTCTACTGCTACAATGTCTGACAGAAAAGGCCTTTTATGTCCCTGCAAGACTTGTGGGAAGAAAAGGGTACATGTGGATGACCCACATAAGGATTGATTTAATGCCTCTACCCCCAAGACAAGGTAAAAGAGTGCAAAATGTGTTACACTTTCTCGTCAAAAGCATTGAAGGACAAGGAGGGGATGCTTCTCTTGTGGCTCCAAAAAGCAAAAACTCAGAGAGCATCTCCTGGGGAAGACAGTGATACCTCTTCTAGGTCTCACAAGAGATCTAGGTCCCATGAAGGGACTTATGAAGAGAGCAGGAAATCCCTAAAGACTTTTCATCAGGCTAAGGATTCTAAGAAAAAGGAGAAGCAAAAACAATACTACCCAGAGACAGCCTTATCTGTGCCATCTACACCTTCAACCAGGGATAGAGATCACTCTCATTCTTCCTCCTCAGACCCTTCGACAACAAGGCGCCAATACTCTCTCAAAACTGCATCGGCGGCATCATCACCGTCGACAGCAAGATCGACGACGACGACCGTCAAAACTATCTCGGCATCGAGACCGTCGACGGCTAAAATGACGACAACAGCCTCCATAGATGCTTCCATCTCGTCGACGAAAGTTGCAGCGTCAACGAAGATCCTGTCGATGCTCCCATCCACGACACCCCATCAATGCTTCTACCATCGACGATGGCCCCATCGATGACCCAGTTGACGATGCCCCCGTCGACGATGATCCTGTCGAAGATGACCCTGTCGACGATGATTCCATCTACGAGGGGCACAACATCAGCAACGGTATCAAGACAGGATACTTACATTGCTCTGATGATGACACAGTTGACGAGGATCAAGATTACAAAGACAAGACCTCATTATGTCCTGAGGTTACTTCGCCCAGCAAAGTACCACCTTTGCCTCCAAGCCATTTACTGGAACTTGAGGAGTCCGATGATAATGGCCCTTTCGGACCCACTCACAGCCCTTCACAACTGCACGTGAAATGCCAGGATGAAGATGATGACATTGATGAGGAAGGACAGTATTATCAAGATTATTATCCTCTTACTCAGAGGCATTATGAGCCCTTCAGATACTATCCTGATACTCCACCTAGACAGGATGATGTACAAGTTCCTAGATCCTTGGTCCAGGATATTCAGGCTATGCTGACTGACTACAGGAAACGTTTTCCGCAACCTCCTGAGGAGCAACCAGTAGCACCACCACAACCTGTATCTCCTATTACTCCAGCACCTATCCCTCTGCGTGTCACTCCTAGAATGATGCCTGCTTCCCCTATAGCAGCACCACCAAGGGAGGATCCATCATCGTCTGATGACAACAGAGAGGAAGGCGATGACTGGGACGACTATATCATACCTACACCGTCCCCACTTCCTCAACAGCCTATTGATTCGCCTCTAGAGAACATTGGAGGTTTTTATAATCAATGGATAGAGCAGCAACCAGGTCCCACCTTCCTATATCGGTTAAGCAGTCCGACAGTTTCCTTTATGATTTCAAGGAACAAATAAGAAAGTCAGTCCGGGCTATACCAATCATCAACTACGTCTGGCAAGAAGGTGTCAAGATAATGAAGAACCCTGCCACAGTGATGGCTGTCCTGCCTCATATTGACAATAAGTACAGGGCCCCAGAGGATTACCCTGCATGCCTAACAGGACACCCCAAACCAGATTCTGTCATTTCTCTAGCGGCACAATGTAGATCCATAGATCCATAAACCTGTCCACTCCTATATCTGCGCCGCCTGATTAAGAAGGGTGCCGTTCAGACAACATCAACAAGTTTAGACATCGGCAAGAGGTTTTCCACCATGTCTGCCATCACAGTTTGTGCGGCCAACTCCCTGGCTATTCTGGGCAGTGATGACCAGCAGATGTGGTCAGATATCAGTTTCCTCATTGACCTCATCTCGAAAGACAAAAGACCAGAGGCCAAGAAGATCTTAGAGGAGGGCAAGTGCACCTCCTCTGAGATGATAGATTGCGCCATGGACATCGCCTCCACAGGCTTTCATCAACTGGCAAGCGCAGCTGTCTTAAGGCGCTATGGATGGCTTAAGGTGACTTCTATCTGATAGTGACTTCTAGCTGCAGATTCCCTACCTTTGAATTTCCCAGGTGTCAGACTGAATCCGGAAACTTTTGCATGAGCAGTAAGCCTGCGCGCGGTCAGGTGGCTCCGTTCGGTTCCACGCATCGTCATTGGCGGCATTGGCGCCAGATGTGACATCGCGGTCACCTATATAGGCGCCACCCAGGTGCACGGATGTCAGTTCTTTTCTTTCTGCGCCAGTTAAGCGCTGATCCGGAGAAGAGCTACCCCTCTGTCTCTTTTTGACAGACTTTTTTTGACGTTCTGTCAAAGATGTTTTCTTGTCTGTCGAGGGAATGTCCTCTAGAAAGGTAAGATTCAAGGCATGTGGTGCCTGTCGCCACGCCATGTCGGTAACTGACCCGTACCATGTGTGCTTATGGTGTCTTGAGAGCCACCACCACTCAAAGTCATGCTTGGACTGCCAAGCCATGGAGCCGAAGGCTTTAAGGGAACAGTCCCTAAAGCTGCTTGCTGCCCAGCAGTCAACGCCATTTAGTGCGACTCCTAGGAGGTCTCGGTCCTGATCGAGGAAAAGAAGGTCGCTGGACCGCTCCAGGAACCCCAAGTCTTCTTCGTCGCACTCGAGGTCCTCAGGACACTCAGGGAAGAAACACAAAAAGAAGAAGTCTAGATGGACTTCGACTTCACCTCGCCTGTTGAGGATTGACGAGATGAGTGGAGAACATCGACGTTCCAGGGACGGTTCTGCAGAGCTGTTGCCAGTTCCTTCTCCACGTCTCCCCCCGTTTCCAGGAGCCTGAGTGACCGCTCTCAAATAAAAGAGTTTTACGAGGCCATGCGCAGAGTATTTGAGCGGACTGATTCCTCCGGTGAGCCTTTCAGCCTGAGGGGTCGGAGGAGGCCTCATCAGGTTCCGCGCCGATGGCTCCGGTGGGGTCTCATGGATCCTATTCCGGAACGGCGCTGGTCATGCCATCATGACCTTCTCCAGCGCCAATCCTGGCGTCGATGCTCCCAGCACCGCCAGCCCTATTCTTATTCCCGACGACTCTGAGTCAGTACGGTGTTGATCAACGTCGATTCCGGTGTCGGCGGAGGCGAGTGGCTTTAGGACATTGCCTTAGTGTTTTGAGGAACATAAAGGCACAGAGGAAGAGTGGAAGGCACCACTGGATCCTTTAGAACACTGGTTATACACCCCTAAGGAGAATTTGGACTGGTATGAGGATCTAGCATAGGCCAGTGAACTGGACACCTCTCCAGATACTGGTATGCTCTCTCCACCTACCGTGGCTACGGAGGAGGGGGTGTCTTATGCAATGGTGGTGAAGAGGGCATCAGTGGTCCTGGGTCTGGAGCTGCCCTCGTTGCAAGTCAAAGCTAACCTCTTGACTGAAGTGCTTCAGCCTAGGGGCTTCCTCATCACAACCTCTTTTGCCCTTCAGTGACCAACTGACAGATGTCCTTCTAGGCACTTGGTCTAAGCCTAGCACAGGGGCTCCTGTGAACAGGACAATAGCACGCCCCCATTGCCCTGCCTCGGGTGATCCTAGTTTCCTCAGCCAACACTCCACCCCTGAGAGCTTGGTAGTCCAAGCCTCAACATTCCATGGCGCGTTCTCGGCGCATTCTCTGACACTCCCTAGGACAGGGAATCCAAGAGGCTGGACACACTTGGAAAGAAGATGTTTTCTTCCACCAGCCTAGTATTGCATTCGGTGGACACTGCATACCTTTTGGGCCGTTTCTCCGATACCCTATGGGAAACGGTTGCGCAAGTGCTGCCACAGGTCCCAGAGGAGGTCTGGGCCAACCTCTCCTCAGCAGTGAAAGACGGGAGAGATGCAGCAAAGATCACCATTAGATGTGGTCTGGATACGACTGACTCACTGGGCAGAGCGGTTTCGTCGATGGTGGCCTTGCGGCGCCACACCTGGCTGAGAATATCTGGCTTTTCGGGGGATGTCCAGGCCAAACGCATGGACATGCCCTTCGATTGGTCTTGTCTCTTCGGAGAGAAGGTAGAATTAGCGCTGGAGTGCTTCAAGGACTCGCGGGCTACAGCCAAGTCGTTGGACCTTTCCGTGACACCTCGCACTCAGTCTGCCTTCGCCCCTTTCGTGGCTATGGAAGGGGCATTCAACCGCGCCAGCCATACCTCAGCCACCGTCCAGCGCAAGCTTCCCAAGTTGTGCGAAGATGTGGATGCATTGCATTCCGATCACGTGGTAATAGTAGCCAGAAGTTGTCCACCACCAAATCTTTGGCAGCTGCAGCCTCAAAGCCGTCCTTGTTTGGTTCTGCAAGTCCTTGGGTGCCCAGTTGGAGGGAGAATCCAACATCATCTCCTCCACTGGCAGTCCATAAAACCGGACAAATGGGCCTTGCAGATCATTCGAAGGGGTTACTCCCTCCTTTTCCAGTCTCCCCCCCCCTTTACCACCATCTCAGGAACGACTGGCGGAGGATCATCTTAATTTGCTCCGAGAGGAAGTTACAGCTCCCCTGGCCAAGGGGGCTATAGAAAGGGTTCCCATATCAGAAGTAGGCAGTGGTTTTTCCCCCGGTACTTTCTGATACCCAAAAAGAACAAAGGTTTTTGTCCTATTCTAGACCTCAGAACTCTTCCTCAAAAAGGAGAAATTCAAAATGCTCACTTTGGCTCAGGTCTTGTCTTCCCTAGACCAAGAAGACTGGCTGGTAACACTGGACTTTCAGGGTATATATTTTCACATCCCCATCCTGCCAGCCCACAGGCGTTACCTGAGGTTCAAGGTAAGCCACAAGCACTTTCATTTCACGGTGCTCCCCTTTGGCCTTTCCAGCGCCCCTCGGGTGTTCACCAAGGTGATGGTGGTGGTGGCAGCTCATCTGCAAAGGTTGGGGATTTCAGTCTTTCCCTACCTCGACGGCTAGCTGTTGGAGGCGGCCTTGCCCCAGACTGTTGTTTCCCCTCCAGACTATGGCAGACCTTCTGCATTCGCTGGCGTTCACTATAAATGTGCCAAAGTCACACCTGACTCCTTCTCAGATGCTCCCTTTCATCGGAGCTGTTCTGAACACAATGCAGTTTCGGGCTTATCCGCCCGAGCAGGGAGTCCAGGATATTCAGGTTATGATACTGATGTTTCAACCTCTATCCTGGATTTTGGTGAGAATGACTGTGGCTGCTGGGCCTCATGGTCTCCTACATCCTGTTGGTAAATCATGCCAGATGGCATATGCGGGCTCTGCAGTGGGACCTGAAGTTCCAGTGAGCGTAGCATCAGGGGAATCTCTCCGACATGGTCCAGATCTCGGAGGGAACTGCAAAGGACCTCCATTGGTGGGTAACGAACCGCAATTGGGTTAGAGGCAGATGCCTCTCCCGGATCACTGACAGAATATCGACCACCACAATATTGACTTACACAAATATCGGGACATAAATATCGTTGTCAAAAATATCGACCTCCTATCTTTATAATGGTAAGTACAAAAGTTGTAAAAAATATTGACGTACAAAATATCGTTTTTTTATATGTATAAAAAATATTGTAAAATAAATTAAATAATAAATGTAACTTTTAAAAAATGTTTTAGATTAATTTGTAAATTTTAACAATTATAAGTAATAAATGTAATTTAAAAAAATTAAACATACATATATAAAATGTAATATATATATATATTTACTTAAAAACAATTGATAAATAATAATTTTAATTAATTTTAAAATGTTATAAATATATTAAAAATTATAAATAAATATATATATACATACACCTGTAACATAAAATTAATAAAAACAAATTATATTATAAATTAAAATATTAAAATATTTAATATTTTTTAAACCTACATTTTGCACTACATTGAGTGCAACAGTAGAGAAAGTGTTGGAGAGCGGAGGGGTAAAAATTACTATTCCCACTCCAACGAGTGCAACAGTAGGGAATATGTTGGATAGCGGAGGAGTAAAACTTACTATTCCCACTCCAGCGAGTGCAACAGTAGGGAAAGTGTTGGATAGCGGAGGGGATAAAAATACTATTTACACTCCAGCGAGTGCAACAGTAGGGAAAGTGTTGGATAGCGGAGGGGAAAAAATTACTATTCCCACTCCAGCGAGTGCAACAGTAGGGAAAGTGTTGGATAGCGGAGAGGTAAAAATTACTATTCCCACTCCAGCGAATGCAACAGTAGGGAAAGTGTTGGATAGCGGATAGGTAAAAAATACCATTCCCACTCCAGGAAATGCAACAGTAGGGAAAGTGTTGGATAGCGGATAGGTAAAAATTACTATTTCCACTCCAGCGAGTGCAACAGTAGGCAAGGTGTTGGATAGCGAAGGGTTACATTTTACTATTCCAACTCCAGCGAGTGCAACAGTAGGGAAAGTGTTGGAGAGCGGAGAGGTAAAAATTAGTATTCCCACTCTAGTGAATGCAATAGTAGGAAAAGTGTTGGATAGCGGAGGGGAATAATTTACTATTCCCACTCCAACGAGTGCAACAGTAGGGAATGTGTTGGATAGCGGAGGAGTAAAAATTGCTATTCCCACTCCAGTTAGTGCAACAGTAGGGAAAATTTTGTTTAGCGGAGGGGATAAAATTACTATTCCCACTCCAGCAAGTGCAACAGTAGGGAAAGTGTTGGATAGCTTAGGGGATAAAATAACTATTCCCACTCCAGCAAATGCAACAGTAGGGAAAGTGTTGGATAGCGGAGGGGAAAAAATTACTATTCCCACTCCTGCGAGAGCAACAGTAGAGAAAGTGTTGGATAGCGGAGGGGTAAAAATTACTATTCCCACTCCAACGAGTGCAACAGTAGGGAATATGTTGGATAGCGGAGGAGTAAAACTTACTATTCCCACTCCAGCGAGTGCAACAGTAGGGAAAGTGTTGGATAGCGGAGGGAATAAAAATACTATTTACACTCCAGCGAGTGTAACAGTAGGGAAAATGTTGGATAGCGGAGGGGAAAAAATTACTATTCCCACTCCAGTGAGTGCAACAGTAGGGAAAGTGTTGGATAGCGGAGGGGTATAAATTACTATTCCCACTCCTGCGAATGCAGCAGTAGGGAAAGTGTTGGATAGTGGAGGGGTAAAAATTACTATTCCCACTGAAGAAAATTCAAATTTAAAAACAAACAAAATATCAACTACAATACGAAAGATAATAAAAAACCAAAAAACAAAACATATATACAAATATAAAAAATTACAAAACATAGAAACATATTATAATGTTAAAAAAATCTAAAAATTACATACAAAGATTCATTTTTTTAAATGTAAAAATAATTTACAAACAAATAAATATTTTGTATTAGAAATTATTTATAATCAAAAACATTAATTATTACATACATGTAATATTTTTTTCCTACCCTATAACACAACACAATTTACAATACACATCTAAATTTACAAAAAGTGTACCTCCATAATTAACACAATTAATTATCAATTAAACAAATATTAATTAAAAAACACATTAAAACAGGTAAAAATTAATGTACTAACCAAATGTTACCCCTATAGAACCAAAATCCACAAACAAAATAAAAATAAACAATTACCAAATATATTTATCAAGTAATAAATGAATATTAATGATCAAGTAATGATTAATTAATTTAAACTAAATTACTTTCCACCCTCTACCCCAATAAACACCATAACACTCACCTAAAAATAATTACACAATTTCCATAACTAATTTTACATCAATAAATTAATATCAATTAACCACAAATCATTAATTAATTTTAAAAAAATGTACTCCCCACCACTTACCACTATAAACCCCACAACTCACACATCAAATTAATTACACAATTGCCATATTTACATTTTAATTAATTAATTAGCATTAATTAACAAATAATTAATTAATTATAAATAAATTACCTCCAACCCTATTCCCACCACCCATTTCTAAAAACGTGACACAATTAACATAATTAATTAACAATGAATTAATTAATAACAATTAACAAGCAAATTATAAGTAATTATTAATAAATTAATTCCCACAATTAACATTATAAAATATAATTAAATAAATATTACATAAAAAATATTCATAAATGTATAAAAATTAAATTACTTCCCACGCTACTCCCCTATCAATCCACAACCCGCTCCTAAAAAAATGACACAATTAACATAATTACCAATTAATTAATATTAATTAACAACCAATTAAAAGAAATTATAATACATTCATTCCCACAATTAACAGTATAAAATATTAAATAAATAAAAATTAATAAACAAAAATAATAATTTAATTATAATTAAATTACTTCCCACCCTATTCCCCTATAAACCCACAACCCGCTCCTAAAAAAATGACACAATTAACATATTTACCAATTAATTAATTAATTAAAAATTAACAGCCAATTATTAATTAATTAATAATAAATTAATTCCCACAATTGACACTATAAAATCTAAATTAAATAAATACTAACAAATAAAAATTAATATTTAATTTATTATAATTAAATTACTTCCCACCCTATTCCCCTATAAACCCACAACCCGCTACGGAACTAAATGCAAAACTTAATTAAAATAAAATTAATAAGTACAAAAAATCTAACTCATATATTAAAAAACAAAAGCAATACTTAGACAAAAAAATAGAGCACATACATTTAAAATACATACTAAAATACATAACACTAACTAAAAAAACAATATTTTTAACAACTATATTTTTGCAAATGATATTAATGACTTCGATATTTTTAAAAACGATATTTCTTATCTTAAACTCGATATTCTTAACCACGATATTCTTGCTGTCGATATTTCTGTCTCGATATTTCAAACTCGATATTAGTGCAAGTCGACATTTCCAACTCGATATTCTGTCTCTATACCGCCTCTCCCTTCAGTCAACCAGATCTCACAGTAGTGAGAGATGCGTCACTCTTGTGATGAGGCAGCCATTTGGGAGAGGTAGAGATCAGAGGATCTGGTCACCGGCAGGATCCGGACTCCACATCAACCGGTTTCTTCCCTCAGTCAAGGGGAGGATGGTGCAAGTGTTCACAGACAACACCACCGCCATGTGGTACTGCAACAAGCAGGCTGGGCTGGGGTCGTGGACCCTTTTTCAAGAGGCTCTGCATCTCTGGACATGGCTGGAACAGCAGGGCATAACCCTGGTGGTTCAACACATGGCAGGTTCTCTGAACGCCAGGGCAGACAAACTCAGCTGCCAATGCCTAGCAGATCACGAATGGCGTCTCCAATCAGAGGTGGCGCAAGGTCTCTTTTAGCAGTGGGGAGAGCCTTGGTTAGATCTTTTCGCCTCCAAAGGGATCGCGCAATGTCAGCAGTTCTGCGGGTTGGAGCTTCCAAGGTGGCTATCGCTCTGCGACGCTTTTCGTCACGAGTGGAGCTCAGGCCTTCTGTATGCCTTTCCGCCCATACCAACTATGCCAAGAGTTCTCAAGAAGATCAGGAATGACCGGGCCCAAGTCATTCTTGTGGCTCCAGACTGGGCACGGAGAGTTTGGTATCTCGAGTTTCTGAAAATGAGCAACAATCCTCCGATCAGGCTGCCCTTGCTGGAGGACTTCTGTCGCAGCAGCATGGGAGGGTCCTTTACCCAAACCTGTCAACTCCCCACCTCCTTACGTGGAGATTGAGCAGCAACAGTGTTGGCTTTTGACCTTCTTCCCGTAGTTTGTAAATCTATTTTGGCGGCCTGGCGGCCCTCCACAAAAACGGTATACACCTGCCATTGGCAACATTTTTTAAAATATTGTACAGAAAAGTCTATTGACACTCTTTCAGCCTCTCTTTTGAATATTCTACTCTTAATTCTTACCCTTGCCCAGCAGCACTCTGCTCTGGGTACTCTCAAGGGTTATCTTTCTGCTCTGTCTGCTGTCTGCTGCCTGACCAATCCTCTTTATTTAAGTCCCCTATTGTAAATAGGTTTCTGAAAAGGCTTGTACATATGTTTCGCCCTTCATCATGCCTCAGTGGGATCTGAATATGTTTCTCACTTACCTCATGTGTGCTCTCTTTGAGCCGTTAATCAATTGTCCCCTCTGGCTGCTTACCATCAAGACAGCCTTTCTACTGGCGATAACATCTGCCCGGAGGGTGAGAGAGCTGCAGGCTTTATCTTCCAAGCCTCCCTGTTTTATGGAATTCCCAGACTAGGTGGTGCTTCTCACCCGAGCCTCTTTCTTACCTAAGGTGGTGACCCCATTCCATTTGGGACAATCTGTCACCCTACCCACCTTTTATGCTCCTCCACATCCCTATAAAGAGGAGGAGCAACTCCACGGTCTGGACCCAAAAAGAGCATTGTCATTCTACCTTGACTGCACAAAAGGGTTCCGGGTAGATGACCAACTCTTAATGGGCTATGTAGGAGCTCAAAAAGGGCAGGCTGTTCAAAAACACACCATTTCGAGCTGGGACGTTCTCTGTATTAAGTTCTGCTATGCCTTGGCTAAAAAGCAGTCTCCTGAGGGCTCACAGGCCCATTCCACCAGGAAAAAGCTGCGACCACGGCGTTGGCTCGAGGTGCTCCAGTCATGGATATCTGCCAGGCAACAACGTGGGTGTCCCTGCACACATTTGCCAAGCACTACTGCCTGGACAGTCAGGTCCGCAGGGACGGGCATTTCGCCCATTCGGTCATGCCGGACGTCTTAGTTTAGTCAATTTGTCCACAGCCCACCATCTGGATGCTATGGCTTGGGTATCTATTCAAAGGTAAGGAATCTGCAGCTAGAAGTCTATTAGATGAGCAAGTTACTTACCTTCGGTAACGCATTATCTGGTAGAGACAATATATAGCTGCAGATTCCTTACAGACCCACCCATGCCTCCCTGCTCTGCGGACACATTTATAGGGCTAGGGTTGCTCCCTTTTCAGGGACTTAGGGGCTCATTACGATGGCGGAACAATCGCCATCGCCGGGCCGGCAGTGGTGATCGTTCCGCCATCATAAGGAGATTTACCCCCCGCCATATTACGATGGCGGTGGGTATCGCGGCGGATGCAAAGTCCGTCCGCCGCTTTTCCGCCGGTGGAAATCGTTACGATTGCCTGCCGTGCGGAGCTGGGCCACTAATATGGTGGCGGTGCCTTGCAGGCACCGTCCGCCATATTAGGATGTGTGTGTTGGAGAGGCCTTTCCACGGTGTCGATGCCACCATGGAAAGGCTGGCGGGGATTGGCTTGGGGGGGGGGGGTGTCGCTGCACTGGGGGGTACCCATGGTACCCCCCTGCATTTCCATGCGGCAAGTGGCAGGCACCGCGTGGTGCCTGCCACGTGGTGCAGGGAAATGCGGTGCAAGCACCTTTCACATTGCGGACGGTGCTGCAACCAGCAGCACCACCCGCAATGTTAAAGGCCCAGGATGCGCCCGCCAGTATGGCGGTCGCATCCTAATTGCAGTGGTGGGACCGCCGCATGTCTGGCGGGCGGTCCCAATCACCGCTATGGTGGCGGGCGGACAAAGTCATCGTAATCAGCCCCTTAGTTTGGACACATAATAGTAAGTTCACTTCATGGCTCTGCACTTCTGGCGTGGAGAGCATGAAAAGTAACTGACATCCGTGTGTGCCTGTGTGGCGCCTATATAGGTGACCGCGACGTCACATCTGGCGCCAACGACACCGCACGGAACCGAACTGAGCCACCTGACGGCACGCAGGGGTATGGCTCAAAGAAAAGTTTCCGGATCCAGTCTGTCGTCTGGGAAATTCAAAGGTAATGCAGCTAGATATTGTCTCTACCAGATAATGCTTTACCGAAGGTTAGTAACTTGTTCTTTTGCCCCGAAGTCCAATCTAAGATCCTTGACATGGCACTTGACACACTGTTTGGCAAGCACGTTGATGACACGCTTCTTGCCATTAGGATGGACACTGACACAGTCAAGTCCTTCGGCACCCTCCAGTACAGGAAGTTGCCCTTCCAGGGGGTGCATGGGCGAGGTTTATCAACCTGCAAGGGTGGCTACCAATGGTCCCAACAATACCAGTCCTATCAGCCCCAATACAGGTCTGCATACCATCAACAAACATACGTCAATCATCCACAGCGGGTTTCACTAAGCAAGGCCCCCGCAGATAGCCACCACATCAGAGCCGGGACACAGGTCGCAAACAGTGACCTCACCCAGGTACCAGCTACACCACCTACTTCTCACCCCGTAGGTGCGAATATCTCCAATTGCCTCTATCATTGGAAAAGCATCACCTCAGACAGATGGGTATTGGACCTAGTCACCTATGGCCATACCGTGGAGTTTACGGAACGACCACCAAACACTCTGCCAAGGGGGGCGCCTCCCCTCATCTTCTCTTATTAAGAAAGGAGGCCCTCATAATGCTTACCAAGGGAGCAATTGAGAATGTTTCGGTTGCTCGAAAGGGAAGAGCGTTCTACTGCCGTTTTTTCCTCATACGCTAGAAATCAGGGGAATGGAGACCCATCCTAGATCTCAGGAAGCTAAACAGATACCTTCACAAGCAACCCTTTCAGATGATTACTCTCTCCGACATACATCACCTCCTGAACAGCAGAGACTTCATGACATCTCTAGACCTGGAAGATGCATATTTCCATATCCCCATTCATCCCAAACACCACAAATAACTCTGCTTCACTGTAGCTGGTACCCACTATCAATTCAGAGCCCTCCCATTTGGCCTCAAGTCGCCCCTCGCATATTCGCTAAGTGTTTGGCCCCAGTAGCAGCTGCTCTCAGAAAACAAGGTCATTAGGTATTCCCCTACCTAGACGACTGGCTGATAAAAGCTTCCACCTCAAAGCAAGCTGCCAGAGCTATGAAAGCCTGCCTGTAACAGTTTCTCAAGCTAAGTCTCATTGTAAATTGACGACAATCCTCAACTACTCCCAGTCAAACGATGCACTTTCTAGGAGCCGACCTGGATACAACTCAGAACAAAGGCTTCATCTCCCAGGAAAGACAAAGAAGACTAGCAGACTTGGCTCACAAAATCTCAGGAAAAAAGTACATTTCAGTGAGGCTGTTCAAGTTGCTACTGGGCATGATTTCTTCTGCAATCAACCTAGTTCCGCTGGCATACCACAAGATGAGACTATTCCAGGAAGCAAACACAAGGAGATGATGGACGGAGCGCTGAAACCTTTTTAGACACTCACCCCCAGTCACAGATCTGGGTTGAATCCATCATCATTCTTTAGCTCACTTCGCCACCTCAGTTCAGACCCAGCTATATGCAAATCAGTCTTGACCCTGTGCCTCATGGGAACAGTCCAGCCCGAACTGCCAAGCCAGGTCTTCCCTGAACTGGAAACAAGCATCCTGGGACCGGTTTCTGGGTAACACCCTTCATCAGCCAGGCTAGCTTGAATCCAGTGGCAAAGTGAGGAAGGGACCCACGTCTGGGCATACCCTGCCAACTTAGGGCGAACAAAGCAAACACAAGGAGATGATGGACGGAGCGCTGAAAGTTTTCAGACACTCACCCCCAGTCACAGATCTGGGTTGAATCCATCATCATTCTTTAGCTCACTTCGCCACCTCAGTTCAGACCCAGCTATATGCAAATCAGTCTTGACCCTGTGCCTCATGGGAACAGTCCAGCCCGAACTGCCACGCCAGGTCTTCCCTGAATCGGAAACAAGCATCCTGGGACCGGTTTCTGGGTAACACCCTTCATCAGCCAGGCTAGCTTGAATCCAGTGGCAAAGTGAGCAAGGGACCCACGTCTGGGCATACCCTGCCAACGTAGGGCGAACAAAGCCTTTAGCCCGAAACCGGTCCCAGGATGCTTGTGTCTGGTCCAGGGAAGACATGGCTTGGCAGTTCGGTCTGGACTGTTCCCATGAGGCACAGGGTCAAGACTGATTTGCGTATAGCTGTGTCTGAACTGGGGTGGCAAAGTGAGCTAAAGAACGATGATGGATTCAACCCAGATCTGTGACTGGGGGGTGAGTGTCTGAAAAGTTTTGGCGCTCCGTCCATCATCTCCTTGTGTTTGCACTATTCCAGGAAGAACTGCAGCTCCAATGGATTTAATCAGAAGGGTCCTTCAAGGACTTTGTAACCATAACCCCAAGGATGATAGACACGCTAGTGTGGTGGTATCACAGATCTCATCTATCACAAGGCCTCATGTTTCTGCCATTGGCACCACAGATGCTTCACTAGAAAGCTGGGGAGGCCAATTGCAGGACCTACAGATCCAAGGAGAGTGGTTGACTCGTCAAAAGGCTGTGCACATTAGCAGCCTGGAACTGAAAGCCATTTTCCTCACCCTGCAGGCCTTTCTTCTGAGGATAGCTGGATCCTCGGTGCTGGTCTGTATGGACCAATACAACCAGCATGTATTATATCAACAAGCAAGGGGGTGCCGAATCTCTCACACTGCCTCACAAAGCCCAAGAGCTTTGGAGTTGGTTCACAAGATATCCCTAAAGGCTGAGCACGTGTCTGGAGTACACAACACCTTGGCAGACACTCTCAGCAGAGCCAAAGAAAGTTGCCACGAGTGAGAACTGGACCAACTACAGCTGGACAAAAATCTTCTCGCTCTGGGGGAAACTAGCACTGGATCTCTTTGCGACAAACAGCAACACCAAATGCCAGTTCTACGCTAGTCGATATCCCCTCTCAGGGTTGTGGGTTAATGCCCTTTCGATGAGGTGGTCTGTAATTTACGCATACGCTTTTCCCCCCTTCCCACTGATTCCTAAGATTCCCAACAAGATGAAAGCGGAACACTGTCACCTCAATTTGATCGCTCCCAAGTGGCCCAGGCAGCACTAGTTTACGGAGCTCATCCTCCTGTCAGAGACCAGTCCTATACGCCTTCCAACAATGCGAATGCTCCTGAATATAAACCAGGGCCAGATATTACATCCAGAGCTAGCCTCTCTCCACTTGCATGCATGGCTCCTGAGTTCTATGAGTTCAGAGACTTAAAGATCACTCAAGAGTGCATAGACATCATATTTTATTTATTCCACTTGTAAGGCACACAAATCATCCCCAAAGGGATCTCTAGGCGCCATTGCAGTGTGGGAGCAGATTGTAAGTTAGAGCTTACTGAGTGAATAGCCATGTTTTCAAGAGTTTGTTTTAATGTGGTGAAGTCCGAGCATGCTCGGATAGATAAGGGTAGCCTATTCCAGTGATGGGGGGCCAGGAATGAGAAGGAGCGGCTTCCGAACCTCGTCGTTCTAATACGTTTTGGGCATAGAAGCAATAGATTGCTCGATCTAAGCTGTAATGCCGGAATATATGGTCGCAGATTCTGCCTAAGGTAGAGAGGGCCCTTCCCTAGCAGGGTCTTACACACCAGGCAGAGAAGTTTGAAGAGGGCATGCTTTTTAATCGGGAGCCAGTGAAGGGAGTGGAGAGAGGGCTCAGAAGGGGGGTGAGGGGGAAGATTCATGCTCAGTCGAGCAGCCGAGTTCTGCACCACCTGGAGCCTGGCCAGCAGGCCTTCGTTACTACCCACCAGAAGGGCATTGCCGTAGACAAGGCGGCTCATTATCAGTGCTTGTACCAGAGTCTTCCTGGCATGCAAAGGAGTCCATTGAAATACCTTTTTGAGGGTTCACAGGAGGCCAAAACAGGTTCCGGTCTCTGTTTTGACATGCTCATTCATAGTGAGCTTATCGTCTATCGTTATTCCTAGGTTCCTTGCATATTTGTTGGGGGTAGGTGTGGGGCCCAGCTCCGAAGGCCACCAATCTTCTGACCAAGCTGTATGTGCCTTCCTGAAAAATCCAAAGCAAGAGCGGAAGGCACAAAAAAAAACAAATTAAAATGGAAAAGATTCTGTTCATGGTGTCTGTAGAATGACTTACACCTGTATGAAGTCTCTCCTGAACAGATTTTGCCTTATCTTCTCTCGCTTGCCAAGTCAGGCCTTGTTCATGCATCTGTCGAAGTTCACCTTGCAGCTCTCTCAAGGTACAGACACTCTACACAGACTCTATGTCTCTGTTCAACAAGAGTCATAAAGCAATTAATGAAGGGGCTATTCAGAGCTTTCCCACCGATGTGAGCTCCTCCCCCAGAATGGCATCTCAATGTGGTCCTCTCGCAATTAATGAAACATCCTTTCAAACCCATTCACAAGGCTGACCTAAAGTTTCTCACGTGGAAAGTTGCTCTAATACTCGCACTCACATCTATGAGCAGGGTTAGAGAGATACAGGCCTTTAAGAAACAAGAGCCTTTTCTATGTATCACAGAAGAGGTTGTCCTTCTCAGAACAAAAGTTACATCTCAATTTCATCTCAATGAGCCTATCATACTTCTAACTTTTTCCCCCAATCCAGCCACACCGGCTGAAAGTGCTTTCCATACATTGGACTTTAAACTGTGTCTTCAGTTTTAGCTCCACCGAACTAAGCATGTTCGCAAAACGGATCAGCTACTGGTCTTTTATGAACTGTAAGTAGTAAGGTATGCTGTTCTTAAGGAAAGAAGAGAGAGCAGGGGTGGAATAGTTCCTATAAGGAACAAGGGCCCTCACACACCCCGAAGAGTGTCATGCTTCATCATAGGGCAGCTCCTCGTTGGGCCGGCGCTGCAGTGCCCAACGGGCCCCACAGGAGGGCTCTTTGCCGGAGTTCTTTTGTCCAGTATTCCTGGGCGTAGATGAAGCGGGTGTGTGTAGGGCATGTGGTGTATCTACAAATGTGAGTAGTATGTGAGAAAAGAATTAGTTTAAGACCGCTATCCTCACTTAATGCTTGCTGGGATTATTAGAATCTCCGCACACAAGCAGCTAGTTTTTTAATCATGACACGGAACCTGCTAACTAAAGTTAGTCCAGCTGGTTCCCATAGTTATTTTTAAACTCACTCTTTTCTCACATACTACTCACATTTGTATATACACCACACGCCCTACACACACCCGCTTAATCTACGGCCAGGAATACAGGCAAAAAAATTCCGGCAAAGAGCCCCCCTGAGGGGCCCGTTGGGCATTGCAGCGCCGGCCCAATGAGGAGCTGCCCTATGATGAATCATGACACTCTTCGGGGTGTGTGAAGGCCCTTGCTCCTTATAGGAGCTATTCCGCCCCTGCTCCCTCTTCTTCCTTAGGAACAGCACACCTTACTACTTACAGTTCATATCTTGGGGCTTGTGTGCTGGACCTTTATCGCCCCCGATACCCCTCTTTGATGTGTTAACTAGTTATTTATGGACATGGTCGTCAAGGGACTGCAGTAACGAAAGCAACGATAGCACGATGGATTTCTGCAACAATTCAGTTTTGCCACTCCAAAGCGGGCAAACCCCTAATAACGACAGCACTACTGTCTAGAATCAACACATTGCAGCGACGCAGCCGTAGGCCAGGCGGTATTGCACCATCTATTTCAATAAGGTGATCCTTATTAAATAGAGGTGTTTATTCATATTAAATGTGAATGTTTTTCCTACTGCTATATAGTGCTCATTGGTTGTTCCGTTGATGTTTATTTATCTAAAGGTTATAAATCTGAATGCTTCCAATCTTAATATGTCTATGTTTTGTGATTGATATATATATATATATATGTATAGATGTATATATATGTATAGATGTATATATATATACATATATATATATATATATATATATATATGTATATATATATATATATATATATATATATATATATATATATATACATATAGACTTCTATAAAGGTGCATTGCTTTGTCGCCGACCATCCTCTAAGGGTACTTAAATCACCTACAATACTGCTTTCTATCCTGATTCAAGCATGTGAATCTATGAAAGATCCAATACTGGATAAGAAAATGAGTTAGTTGCCTGTAACTACAGTTATCCAGTATTGGTACCTTTCACAGATTCACATGCGACCCACCCTCCTCCCCTGAAGGGCTCACCTTATGACTGGGGATTTTATTCCCACTTGTGGTTGAAAATCTGAGGAACTCAGCCTCTCTTGGGAGTGTTCTAGAGGGTGCTAGCACCTGATTGGTTATAATTCACGTTTGTTCCTTTTTTAAAAAGGACATAGATAGGCTATTAAACTGATGGCCTAGTACCATTATAGCCTATGATAGTTATACATGCTGCTTTAATATAGTACCGTGGGACTCCCACTTAGACGACGGGGAATGATTCAAGCATGTGAATCTATGAAAGATACCAATACTGGATAACTGCAGTTACAGGTAAGTAACTTATTTTCATTATAAAGTGATACGGGCTAGATCTAAACCGGCCGATTAGAGTTGTAGGGAGAAAGGTTCATTGAAGTCAAGGGGCGAATCAAGAATGGGCCAGCAGTAAAATCTGTAAAGGGAGAACAAATGGGAGAGATTAGGCAGACTGGAAACTGAATAGAACATCATGGATCAAAAGTCTACTTTAGATATATGTTGAAAGGATACATCTTGAGTCTTTTCCTAAAGATGATCAGTGTCTCCGAAGTCCTGACCTTGACTGGAATGATGTTCCAAAGTGAAGGGGTGTCCCTAGAGAGGGCTTGAAATGCTACTTTGCAGGACTTGAATTTTTCTTCATTCGGGTGTATTTTTGGACACTCCTGAGATTTCTAGTGGCTGTTCAAAAGCAGATGATGGAGCATATGGATGGCATTCTAGGTAATGCAAGCCACATAACTTTTATTGTATCTTACATTGGGAACAAGTGCATGCATTTCATCACAGGTGTGATGTGTACATATATTTGGTACCAAAGATAAGTGTAACAGCAGTGGGCGATTGTTGTAATTGATGATAGTGGCGCTTCCAGCAAAAATGCAATTTCTATAGCCAGTCTATGACATTATCATACAATATGCAGTGATAGGGATATCATTTGGCTTTAAGAATGGTTGAGTTTTTTATTGTGTGGAGTGTGGCTCTGGCTTTGGATACAACTTGATGAAATTAGGTCACCATGGAGAGGTGGCAGTCAAGGTAACATGTAAGATTGTCATCTGCTTGTTTTCCTTTTTGTTTTGTTTTTCCTATGTACAAAACTTAATAAACAGATCAAACAAAAAAAAATGGAGAGGTGACAGTCAACCAGAATGTCTGAGGATTTAACCTCCTTTGCCAAAATCAGTGAGAAACCATCTTTTTTTGGATCTTTCAACCATTCTTCATCCAGTTTGGGGGAGTGTAAATGTTTAGTCAAAAAGAATTTGATTTAGTCTGGATTTAATTCAAAGAGATTTGTTGGCATCCACTCTTGAAGGCTGATGAGGCAATTTTGTAGCGTCACAAGAAGATTACATTCAGCTGAGTATCTTCAGAGTCATCAACAATCTTAAAGGTTCCATTTTGAGGATGAAAAGTATTGTCGCGTAGTTTCCACTTTCCAGTTGGATCTGCGCGTTTGTTGGACAACATAAACTTTGGGATGGTGTCAGACTGATTCCGTGCACCCCCTCAGGACATATTGTCCTAAAGGCCAGCTAGCTCACAGTGCCACCATAAGTACCCTTAAACTTAGACAGGTAGCAAATGGTTTTGGCAACCACAGAACATGACAACCCTGATCCCTCCCAGGAATCGTGGTGACAGATCCAGAACCCTTTCGGTCAGTCACTCGTGCTCTCTTTCTCTCAGAGAAATATACAAGGAATGCACGTAGGGGCATTTTTCAGTGTTTATTGAACCATCATGATTCTTGTATAGAATATATGTGGGTCAATGATCAATAGACAGAAGCAGATCAGAGTAATTAGCAATATAAGGACAGTAAACAGGATGAACAGTTCCACCATCATGCTAAAAAATGTATATATGCAAGCATATAAAACAATATATATATATATATATTATATATCGCACTCCTACTCCTACTATGCGTTCCCAAACCTAAGTGCCTAGAGTGTGTATGCGTTCTGCCAAGAATCCCCTATTGGATGATCCATCCCCGTTACCTGAAGGGGAAAGAATGTAGGTCCCTAACTTGGCCACAGATTGGACATCCCTCCTCACACAGGGATCAGCAAACAGCTGGGCTGAGGTTTCAGCGTGTAGTGACCTCACAATGAAAGCAAGTGCTCCTCTGCCTAAAACCTGGAAATGCTTGTTTATTTATAACAAAAAGCATCCTCACTCCGAGCCAAGACCTTTAGTCAGGCCACCAGTGTTTAGGTTCTATAGATAGCCACGTCGTCGCATTGACGAACAACAAAATATCACATTTGCACAATGTATGTTCAGACCTTGTAATGTGATAATTTTCTTACTAAGTGGAATTTGCAAGCAATGTAGTTTCAGAGAAACTAATCCTGCATTGTCACGCATGCAAATGTGTGTTAAAAGTCATTGTGTGAAAGAGACGGCAACTTAGGAAACGTGTGCTGGTTTAAAATGGCAGCGGTTCTCCCTGGGCCTAACTAAGACACATGATAGTATTGGTGCAAGCACTGACCTTTATTGAACACTGCATGGAACACAGGCAAGTTTGGAGATGGAGTACCGTTCCTTACTAATTGATAATGATTTGTTGGAAAAGATTGAAAACAACTCGGAGCCACTCCTTCAAAACACATACAAAACTTTAGCATTTGTAAGAGCCTGTGCAAGAGCGTTGTGCCTTAGGAGCGCCAGGGCATTGCACCCCCTGCGTGTCAGCCATCGCACGGTTGCATATAAAATATATATGATTTTTTTTGCAGTTTTAAAGTGAATGTGTTATGGCCCGGCCGTGACTTCTGTAACCACGCCCGATGACGAACCGTGGGCTGGCTGGGCCAAGCATAATGATTGGCAGCCCCACCCTGCCCATTGCAATGATCGTAGTGAAATGAAGCGCTCATGTCAGTTTGTCCGTATTGTTTTCCACGGCCAACCTGACATGCGTACTTCAGCTCTTCTCCATGTATGCTGTAGGAGTGAGCCGAGGGAACAGAGACGCAGCCTCCTGGTTTCATGAGCGTCATGTTTGCCTGCCCTATCCAACCCGGGTGCTGCTGTCATGCTAATACAAACAACACTAAACAACATGGGACACACATCTATGGGACCACAGCGTGACACCGTGCATTCAGGCGGGCAGGCAGCAGTGGGGCATGACGCCAGATCCTTGGCACTCCCTGAGTATCACTAGGAGGCCAAGACCTGACTAAGGAATTATTAGGGGGCCTCACCCCATATAGCTGCTCCTGAAGCTACGTCCCTGACCGGACGGTAAACATAGTTGCTGTGCTCTCCCCGAACTGCAGCTCCAACTCCCGGACAGCATGCACCATAAGAATGAAAGCGGAAGACCGATCCAGTGGCCGAACCGACTACCGCTCGACCTGCCCGGGACCTCATAACTGCGGGAGATTTTACATGGCCTGCGCTGACATGAAAAGGTCGCAGAGCGCTCCTCACATTCTGTCTTATTCAGCCTTGAGGAAGACTGCTGTGACGTCAGAGACCGTGTCGGTGAGTTAGTACGATCGCCCATAGCGCTCAGTACAAACCACCTTCGAGGTCAGAAGCAGTGTGCAATTTAGGAAAACGCTCTTGCGCCAGATTGATGCTGTTAAAGAGCAACAACATGAACGGAACCAAGCCACCATCACTACACCCACCACCGGCAACCGCCACCCAGCCTACCATCACCGCCTGGACCCCTGTCACCACAGAAGACACCGCTAAGACCATGATAAGCATAAACTCAGGCGCCCCCACCAACCCCTGCCCCCCGCACATCTTTCACAGAGCCGCCTCTGCTATAGCACCCGAACTACGACATACTATCAACTGCACCCTCAAAACAGGCACGTTCCCCGACGACGGGAAACGCGCAGAAGTCAAGCCCCTCCTCAAGAAGCCCTCCGCAGACCCGACGGACCTCAAGAACTACGAACCCATCTCTCTCCTACCCTTCGCTGCCAAAGTCACCGAGAAGATCGTCAACAACGAGCTCACGAACTTCATAGAATCCAACTCGATCCTCACCACTTCCCAATCCGGATTCCGCAGCAACCACAGCACCAAGACCGCCCTCCTAGCAGCCACAGATGACATCCGCGCCCTCCTCGACCAAGGCCACACGGCTGCCCTCATCCTACTAGACCTCTCAGCAGCCTTCGACACGTCTCCCACTGCACACTAACCGCCAGACTCCACGACGCCGGCATACAGGGAACTGCCCTAGACTTAATCCGCTTCTTCCTCACCGGCCGAACTCAAAGAATCAGAGCCTTTCCTCTCCGAACCCACAGAGATCAGCTGCGGAGTACCCGAAGGATCCTCACTCAGCCCCACGCTCTTCAACATCTACATGCCCCCCCTCGATACCATCGTCAGAAAACACGAACTCAGCATAGTATCCTACGCCGACGACACCCAGCTCATCCTCTCCTTTACCAAGGAACCCAACATCACCAGACACAGTTTCCAGGAAGGAATGAAAGATGTAGCATCCTGGATGAGCAGCAGCTGCCTGAAGCTCAACTCAGAGAAAACGGAAGTCCTTGTCCTCGGATCCACCCCCTATGCATGGGACAACACCTGGGGGCCCACCGCCCTCGGCAACCCTCCCGCACCCACGTACCACGCCCGCAACCTCGGCATCATACTCGACTCCTCCCTTACCATGAACCGACAAGTCAACGCTGTATCATCCATGTGCTTCAATACCCTCCTCATCCTCCACAAGACCTTCAAATGGATCCCCCCCGAGTCCAGAAAGACCATCACCCAAGCACTCATAACCAGCAGACTGGACTACGGGAACGCCCTCCACGCCCGAATCAACAAATCTCTACTCCTCAAACTCCAGACCATCCAGAACGCCGCAGCCAGACTTGTCCTCGGCATCCCACGACAAGACCACATCACCCAGCACTCACGAGACCTCCACTGGCTCCCTGTCGAAAAGAGAGTGACCTTCAAGCTGCTCACTCATGCCTACAAATCCCTCCACTACACCGGACCTCAATACCTCAACGAAAGAATCTCCTTCTACGGACCCAAGAGAAACCTCTGATCCGCCGACCTTGCCCTGGCCAAAATCCCATGCATCCGCAAAGCCAGAACGGGAGGAAGAGCCTTCTCTCCTACATCGCGGCCAAGACCTGGAACAAACTTCCCCTCAACATCAGACAAACCCCCACACTGCAAGCATTCAGGAAGAGCCTCAAGACCTTGCTCTCCGGATGAGTTGGAACTCCTCGAATTCCTCCCGCCCCCCCCAGTGCCTTGAAACCCTCACGGGTGAGTAATGCGCTTCACAAATCCCTGATTGATTGATTGATTGAACAGCATAGCGCTATATTGCCATCGTGCTCCTCGTGGTGTGGTTGGAGTACGGCTACCTTCACGTGCTTGTCTTCGTGACTGCATCATAGAGCGGAGTCTGGTGGTTTATTGAGTTCATCAGTGGTGTGTGCGTGGTTAATATGCTTCATTGGCATGTATGTTTGTTTGTAAATGTGTGTGAATGTGATTGTTCATTTGTGTGTTTCTTCGGAGGTCGGTACCAGTCGGGGTGTGCCCTCTGGGAGGATTTGCATCTGCATCGCTTGAGTGTATGTCTAAAGACAAAGTGCTTGACTCCGGTATCTTGCTGGGCCCAAAGTGTCCCAACACATCAGGCTAGCTTTCCCTCCCAGCGGTTTTGCATTCACATGATTATGTGAGAGACTCACTGTACTTGTTCGTCACGTCCCTTTGTTATCTAGGGCATAGCCGCAGCCAATACTTGTGTCTAAGTGATCAGCCACGGCCTCGAAGAAACACGATCCTTTTCCAGACCTTTTTGTTAGCATGTAACAAGAGCCAACTGGAGCATTTGCCACTGTGGACAAGTATGGTGAGGTGAGGCAGGTACTGCAAGTTCCATTTCAGAGGGACAAGCTCTTCCACCTGCTGCTGCATGGAGTCAGTGTGTGCACAAGCAGGCAGCGTTTGACCACGTAATCAGCAAAAACCAAAACATTTAACTTCGCTTTTTTGGTTTAATATGCATTGTTATTCAGTCAATTAATTTTTTGTCCTATTTACTTCAATAAATGATTGGCTGGTTTGAACAAAAACCCACTTTAAACACTGTGGCGCTGCTGCACAAAAGTGTACTGGGCACAAGACGGATGTTTTCCATCACTATGCTGTCACATGACAGATAGAAACTTGTAAGTGAGTAGCAGGTACCAGCATGCGCTGCTGCTTCTGTTCTCATACATTACTCGTGCACCGCAAGGAACAGTCTTCAACTTTTCTACGTTTAATTGGCAGTGAAGGCTTTCTCTTTCGCAGCTACAAAGAAAATGTCAGCCCTGTCAACCACAATCTCCACCTCAGAGAGTTTGATGCAGTTTTAGGGGTGGCAGACACGGAGGCAGTGCATTCACAGCACATGCAAATATGTGTTGGCGGCTCTTCAATCCACATCTGCTACCTTCCCCTCCCAATTCCATCTCTGTTCTGTGCAGTGGCTCACAATGTGCATGTCTCCTTTACTTTCATTCCTGTCGCTCTTCTTCTTTTTTTTTTATGACCCCTGCGCATTGTCTTGCACCGGCCTACATTGCCACTTGATGAGTGGTATAGGGATTGATAGGGAGTGAAAAATTGGGCTCGGCGGAAGCACAACAGCATGTTGAGTGCACTAATGAAAAATAGCTTCTTACACTGGGTACTGAATGCTCAACCTCGCTCCATCACATGAAGATCACATTTACTCTATATGATATAACATGCTTTATGTCTTAGATGTGTGGAGCATGGTAGCACAAAAGGTTGTGTTAATAACCAGGGAGGTGAACTATGGTCATACAGAATAAGCAGCTACCTACGTCATTATTGCGTGAAATCTCTTTAATGATGTCATAACTACACTTTCACAATTGTCTTATTAACCTTCTTGCTTTCTCAAATTTGCTTAAAATAGCACCATTTGCCCACTCTTTTTTCAAAATTTTCTTCGGGGGGAGAGCTCCCCCAAACCCTGTTTATAACTGTGGGGCTCGCTCGCCATAGGGCCCTCATCAGAAAATTTTACACACACCACTTTCAAATGTCACCAGCCACCACTGAGCCTGTGGTGGTCAATTCTGTCAATCACTGAACACAGATCTAGTAGAATAAAGAGGCAAGTGGTGTCCATTTTGGTTTTGCATCCCTGTCTCAAGCTAGATTCATTTGGGCACAGTAGTTGGCTTTCCTTTCAATGCTTTTTCAGTTGGAGAGCAACTCATTGCTCAAAGAGTGTGCTCATCCAGGACAGGTTAGTAGCAGGCCTGTAGTTATATAAGTCGTTTGCGTTTGTTAGCATTTTTTGTTTTGTAGAGACGCGATATGGCCCTTTTTAGGATGCCAGGCAAGATAAGCTGAAGTTAACAAGGCGTTAATAAGCTGACATCATAATTCTGAGAAGTTCTCATCATTCTTTTTGGAAAATGTGCAATGGTATTACATCGTCATAGAAGAAAGAAGGCTGGGTGCTTTGATAATGAGTGCCAAAGATACTTCTCTGATTAGAGAGAATGATTGCTCTTGTTTTGTTTTCAATGGAGTAAGGGCATCAAGTGGAGAGATGTGTTTGTTAACGGAATCTCTGAAAGAGGATGCTTTTTTTCAGGAAGAAGTCCAATTACTCATTGCAGGTAATGTAGGGCTGAGGTTTAAGCAGAAGGCTGGTGTGATGAACTTCATTTCTCCCATTTAAATAGTTATTGAACAGTGAATTTTATCTTATATGAATTGCACTTTGGCAGCCAAGATACACGATTGTAGATGATGCTGGCCCGCTTAAGAAAATAGAGCGAAGTATGGGACCTTTGAGAACGCCAGAGCCTTTTTCTAGTTCATGAATTTCCTTTCGTTAGAGGAAGAGAAGTTCTGCAAACTAAAAATTACAGATAGAGCTGGAGTGATTGATTTTCTTGAATAAAGCTATCATGCTAGTCTCACCTAATAATGCAGAGTAGCAGCTGTCAAACAATGCTTTCACATCTGGAGAGAAGTGTATATGTGTCAGCACTCTGTTGTAAATTACTTTTGATGTGACTGGTTGTCGAGAGCGGAATGGTGGGGAGGAAGGGGTTGGGAGAGCAGGCATGACGATAGTCAAAAGCATCAAGTGATGGTCCTACCAGTTTATATCTAGTAGAGATTAACACTGGAAGGGTATGTGTCATTAATAATTAAAATCAGACAGTGCCCTTGAAGGTTACTTTTCAGTCGATGTCCCTTCTCTTGGTCCAGTACTGCTCAGCTGGGCTCTTTTGCATTGCTTCTCAATTTGGTCACCCCTTCTGAAGAACAGAGAGTTCCTGCCGGAGTGGGAAGAGGTAAGCCTGGATGAGTGAGGTGGGACCAGTGAGGGGTTTGCAGATAGGTATTTAGCACTTATGGCTCCTTGAAGGGAAGGGAAATGCCTGCATAGTGAGAGACTGGAGTGAAACTGGGGACTGTAGAGCTGGGCTGGGTTCGTTTGTGCCACAGGCAGTGCATGAGGTTCCTAGAAACACTTTTCATGCCTCAACTTGTGGTGTGGCATGTACCCTTCTCTTATAGGGAATCCTCATCAATAGTCATAAGCAATGATTTGTCCCGCTCACATTGGCAAGATATATATATATATATATATATATATATATATATATATATATATATATATAGTTCCAACAACAGTTATACTTCGGAACTCCGTAAAGATAACAGCGACACTCCAAAGGATAGCACAATTACACTTTATTGTGCCCACAACAACGCGTTTCGGCGATGCCTTTTGTTGCTGTGGGCACAATAAAGTGTAATTGTGCTATCCTTTGGAGTGTCGCTGTTATCTTTACGGAGTTCCGGAAGTATAACTGTTGTTGGAAATAAGTAATGCGGTTGTCGTCACCGTTGCTGGCACCGGCGTCGTTTGGGAGGAGGATCGGCTTAGCACGACGAAGTGTGTTGCCATATATATATATATATATATACACCAAACTTGCTCCGCGACTGGAGATTTCAGACCCTAGCAGGGCGGGTAAGTGCTACGGGCACGGGGCCTCCCGCAAAAACATCCACCAAACCTCCTTTTCATCTGAAAAGCAGCACACTGACACCTGCTGTGATGGTTTCAAGTGCTTTAATGACTCCGAGAAATGCTCGCAGGTAGCAAGCTGCCCCAACGCGTTTCTGCTTCACAGAAGCCTTGATCACGGGTAAAAACTCTCTGCTTTTAAACTGACCACGTGGTTTGCTGACGCTGGTCACTTTGTTCATCAGAGTGCGCAATAAAGTAACACAATTTCATTTAAAGAAAGCAGCATGATTTTTATGATAAAGTCCAATGTCAAAACGCTGCCATCTTTCATTTTCCATAATTCCAGTTCAATGCGCATATTTAGTTTGCCAACCTGTTCATAATTGCTTGTACCTCTCAGGATTTCACGCTGTCCACACACCCAACTGGCAAGTGGAATCCTTCCTTCTTGCCTCCCTTGCCGGTTTTCACTGCGACTTTCATTAGGTTTCTTCCTGTCCTTGCTCGGCGAAAACAGGCGGGTCCGACTCCTTCACTTTAATCCACCAAACATTTTTGGCGATATGCATGCTAATTAACCCCTTGAAAGCCCAAGTCTTATTATTCAATACGGTGAATTTAGTCCATAACTGCAGCCCAAACCTCGAGTTATACATCGTCACTTCTTATCAAGCTAAGATATTTAAACATACAAAACAGCTATTCTAAACAGTCTCTCCAGCCTTTCAATATGATAGTTGGGAAAAAAGTGGTTGGAGGGAAAGTGAACTTGCAAACACACAGATTTTCACATAAGCACATCTACACATGCCTATTTGCTCATGCTAAAATGCAGTTCACAAATATTTTCTAGGAGTACTATTTCTTGTCCTACTTCTGTAAATTCTTGGGAATTCACGAAAGCTGTATAGCTGCACTTATGCAAGGATATATACCATGGGTGCACTTTTGAGACTTTCTGTAATAATTGGGCCCCTAATTTAATCTGGCGTTGACCGTGACCTATTGTGTTTATTAAAATGCTGTCTCTCTCTGTATCGACTGGCTTCACTGTGAGTGACAGCATTCTGCTCTTTCACAAGGAGCATATCGGCACACAAAGTAGTTTTGTTCAGTGCCAGTAACTACTGTGGCACTGTATGCTTTTTGAGACCAAAAAACTATTTTTGCTTTTGTCAATGTTTGTTATAATGGTGAGGGCCCGGCAACTCCCACACCAATAAGGTTTTACAAAAACCATGCAAAACACACAAGATGACAGGAAGACATGGCTTGGCAGTTCGGTCTGGACTGTTCCCATGAGGCACAGGGTCAAGACTGATTTGCATATGGCTATGTCTGAACTGGGGTGGCGTGGTGAAGCAAAATAACGATGGATTAAACCCAGATCTGTGACTGGGGGTGAATGTTTGCCAATGTGCAGCATTCCGTCCATCATCTTGTGTGTTTTACAAAAAGCATGCCAAAACAAGTCACACATTGACAAAACTAAAAAGCTGACCACCAATTTCAGACCTACTGGCTTTGCCAATGCTTGTTTATTTTGTTTCCCATAATCTTATTGAAACTGGTTACACTGATTTTCCATTATGAATATTTTTGGGAAATACTAGCATGCATCAACACGTGTTACTAAATGATGCTACAAAGAAATGGTACCTGAAATTTTACAGTAGTTTAGCAAAATGTTTTTTTCCTGCTTTCATTTTTTTATGAACATTTTATTTTGAAAGCAAAGAATCATCAACCTTGCTTTCAAGCTTCTGCAAATATTTGCATCAAATCAGAGAGACTTCTGGGAGCATTATACATAGCCTCATATTGCTAAACTTTGAAAACGTGTGTATACATTTTTATACTGGAACCACTGTCAGTAGCGCAGTCAGAGCTTGCAACATTCACTTAGCGTGCTCACCCTAATAATAAAGGCTTTCAATTAATGAACCATAAATACAAGTTTGAACATCATTAACATTTGGACAAAAATATTACCTTAACTGCAGACAGTGCCCTTCCCTGATCCATAATGTGATACTGCAAACTGGCAGCCAAAGGGTTTGTGCTGCAGGAAGTTGGGCCTACTTGTCCCAAGGACAAAATACACATGAAAGCTTGTTTCCCTTGACCCTAAACAATATGTCCTGTGCATTGGGCTATAGGAATTCCACTTCCCTGATAATATATATATATGTTCAATGAAAAAAACAATGGTTAAACTTTTGTTATAGTTAGGAAAATGTTATTTATTCTTTCTATACAAACCAAACTTAAATTACACAAACATTAGAAATTCTTCAGTTATACCTTAAATTTATAATTTATGCACCACCTTCAAATCATTATAACTTTATTCATTCTTTAACTACAAAAAAAGTTAAAGTACACAAAAATGTACATTTCTAAACTTATACCATTAATTCATAATTTAGGCAACACCTTCAAATTATTATAACTTGTGCACATCCATACACAGTGTATTCAACTAAGTAGCCACACCTTACCATACCTATACCATTACTTATGCCTTCTCCATGCACTGCTTATACCGTTTTATGTTATCTCACTTAAACCATGTAAAATAATAGTATTTACAGGAACAGTTATGACATCGTAAATCTAATCCTTTGTGAGAGCACAGCGCATGGTAGAGTGACAAGTTAAAGTTAATGTAGTGTGGCTACAGAGTTGAATACACCGTGTATGGAGGTGCACGAGTTATAATAATTTGAAGGTGCTGTGCAAATTATAAAGTGGAGTGGTGTACAGTGTAGTGGCGTAGAGTGAAGTGTTGTAGAATTAAATACCGTACAGTGGAGTGTTGTAGAGTGGAGCGGGCGTATAGTGTAGTAGGGTAGACTGTAGTGGTGTACAGTGTAATAGCGTACTGTGGAGTGGCGTAGAGTGGAGTGTTCTAGAGTGGAGTGACGTACAGTGGCATAGCATAGAGTGGAGTGGTGTAGAGTGGAGTGGCATACAGAGGAGTAGCGTTCAGTGGAGTCGTATAGAGTGGATTGACGTTCATTGTTACTGGCACACAGTGTAGTGACGTAGAATGGAATGGCATATAGTGGAATAGCTTACACTACAGTGGGATAGAATGGAGTATCGTACAGTAGAATAGGGTAAAGTTAAAGTGTGATAGGCAACTCACGATGATTAATTCAGATGTGAAGGTGCTTTGCAAGTCACTGGCGCAGTTGGTCCACGAGGACCAGTGCGGCTTCATTCCAGGTCGAAGCACCAGCATGAACCTCAGATGGCTGATTCATGTCCTGCACGAGGTTGAACACCATGACGAGGATCTTGCCCTGGTCGCGGTCGATCTAGAGAAAGATTGGGGCTACCTGCTCGAGGTGCTGCGGCTTATGGGCTTTGGCCCACGTTTCTGTGTCTGGGCCTGACTGCTTTTTACGGAACCGACTGCAAGAGTGCACGTGGGGCGGTGTCGGTCAGAGCCATGGAGGCTGGGTCACGGAACACGGCAGGGTTGCCCATTGTCACAGCTTTTATTTGCCCTTGCCATAGAGCCCTTGGCGATCTGGGTATGTAGGGAACTACATGACTGTGGCATACTAATTAGAGACACTCCACATGTCATTTCGCTCTATGCCGATGATGCCTTGTTCTATCTCTCCTCCCCCCAAGATGCTGTGCTTCGGATGTTGGATGACTTCGGGAACTTTTCAGGTCTCCGGCTTAACTAACACAAATCCCTGTTGGTCCCCCTTGCCTCCCTAATCGGTACCCTGATAGACCGCTTAGCGTTGCTGGGACTGCTCTGGGAGATGCCGCAGTTCAGGTACCTTGGGATTCCGATAGCGCACACTTGAAGGTTACAGCTACAACTAAATATAGATAGGGTCTTAGCTGCATTGAGGTCATCTGTGACCTTCTGGAGTACATTACCCCTCTCCCTGATATGGAGGATGGGCGCAGCTAAAATGGTTCTCCTGCCCCATTGTTTGTATGTGCTGCAGAACTCCTTTTGCCCTCTCTCATCATGGGTCTTCAAGCAGTTCGACTCCATTCTTGTCTCGCTGCTGTGGGTTCGGCTGTCGCAGTAGAGTGGCCTTGGTGACAATGACCTAGCGGTACAAGGACGGGGGCTGGAAGTTCTGCGACTGGATTTGTACTACTACACCTCACATCTTCAGTATGCGTCCTGCTGGCTGGACCCGGGTGATAATTGGGAAAAACGTCTATTGTCCGGTAGCATTGCGGTGGAATGCTTGCCTGAATTACTGATGGAGGACACGGGGCTCCCAGCGGAACTCCCGTACATAATCCAGCAGACAGCAACAATTTGGCAACGATTTGCCCAGGTTGTACTGAGGCGAGCTCCAGTCCTTAGGGTACTTACAGTTTGGGCATTGAAACCAGTCCGGCAGATGATGGACGGCATGTCCTTTAGGGCATGGCAGGACAGAGGATGCACTTATTTGGGGAGACTTTTATCTCCTTCGAGGAGGCTTGCCAAGAATTCTCTCTCTGGCCTGGTCGTTTTTTGCACCACGCTGGCCTGGCCGAAATTACCAGAGCATCCTGGCCATGCTACCCAGCAGTGCCTGAACCTACGCAAACCCTGGGAATTGTTTTATCCTGTGGTTCTGGTCATCATTTGATCACACTGTTGTATAGAGCTATGCATGCTGATGCGGAGGGGACCACTCCGCGAGTCCGCATGGCATGGGACATTGATCTTGATGCTCCCTTAGGAACTGTGGACTCACACATTCTGTTCCATGTAATGCTCGCTTTCAACTGATACACTATAATTTTCTTCATAGGACTTATCTTACACCCAGGGACTTACATTGCATATCCTTCAACCCGAGCTAATATGATGATTTCCTGCATTTAGCCTGGCAGTGCAGGCTGGTACATGACTTCTGGACTCAGGTAGTCACTGACATCGACAGGGTCACACATCTAAACATGACATGCACACCACAGTGTTGTCTGTTGGGGAATGTTAAGCACCCGAAGGGCAGGAAGATACCGTACAAATTCCTACAATTGGTGTTAGTCTTAGCCAGACGGAGGGCAGCTAACACATGGATGGGACAGAGGGTGCCTGAAGTTGCACACTGACAGTGATTTGATGGAGTGGACCTTGTCGGAGGAGACGCACATGCAGCTCAGCAGACGCGACAAGAGGGCAGCAGACAATCTAGCTGAGTGGAGAGATCTGTGCATTACCTTGCTGGACTCGAACTCTGACATGGTGTTGGAAGACTGTGATGACACGACCAAATGAGTGCGGTGATGCATGAGAATGTGTAGATTGCACAGAGTGCTCTGTTTGCATCTGTACCGACAAGGGAGGCACTGGCACACTATGCCTGATTGAAATGTTGCAGCCACCATTTCCCTTGTCCTCGTGTCCTCACTTTTAGAAAAAAATAAAGTACAAGGGGTCATGGTAGGGGTACCTGATCCCCCTGGCTCTTGTGGGGGGTCCCAGGGCCAAAGAAAATTTTAAATCATGCATCAGGGCCCACAGTAATCCAGTGAGCGCTAACATTCTATACTTATGACAAAAGGGTGGCGCACCTGAATGCCACCTTGGTGGAATCAAAGTTGTAAAACTAAGCATTTCCTTCAGAAATGAACAAGATGAAATTGTTCATTGTGTCACAGAAATGGTTAGTCCTCTAGAAAGTTAAAATGAGAACACATTTTCAAATATCTTCCTCATTGACTTCAGTAAAATATTCTGACATGCAAAGTGAAACATATACCCGACACCAGCACAGCTTGTCAGTTAACTCCCTAGTAATCTATAACATTCACCACAGATTTCTAATGAACAACTAGAATGCTAACATTTTGTATTCAATACAAAACTGAGACACTCTGGAACGCCATTTTGTTGGAATAGGAGCAGTTGAATTTCAAGCCCTTCCTGATGAGCAGGATAAAGTAAATGAGCATTGAGATGTTAATGCAGAACTGAAACCAAAGGGTTAAAATGTTAGGGAATGTATGGATTTTTAGCAATTTGAAGAATAATGCATTTTTAAAGGGGCTAAAAATAGTTAAATACAGCATCCCTTTTCCACATCTGTTTACTCAGCCTACCCATCTTCTCAGTCGGTTAACAGCACCCTAATTATAAAATTGTAACTTTTTGGTAGCAAAATTCAAACATATATGCATACATTCACTGAAAAAACAACTGTTAAAGTGATGGTATGGTTAGGTGTTAAAATGAGACACAAGCTAATGTTAAAAAAACCAAAACCAGTAAAATAATCCAGTCATAGTTTAGTGAAGTCATTACAACGTGTGCTCCATCATGCACTGCTTATGACCTCAAATATTACATCACTCATGACATGTTAAGTTTTATATAAATCTAATCCTGTGCTATGGGGCAAATATATTTTGCTTGTAAGCAGCACTATTTCGAAAGTAGCCCATAAACCCAAATCCTGGATTGGAGATGAAATAGTGGCACTAAATCAAACAATCATTAGCAAAGCTTATAGGCCTCTTCCAGGAGAGTTATTGGCTTTGACAATGATTTGTAGACATGCTGTACAGCAGCACTACTGCGTAGCATTGCTAAAAAGTAATTACAAAAAAATGCTAGGACACGACCAGAGAGAATGCTTTTTTTTAACAAAAAAAGTGCATGTGCTACCACAATTACCTTCGCCTGCCCTCTCCCCCACTGCATCATTCTCTCCCTCCGTCCCTCCCTCCATGTTGCCTCCTTCCCCAAGCCACTCTTCAAACAAACTCAAGAGTAGTTTAGGGGATGAGGCAACATGAAGGGAGGATGACAGAGAAGAGCACAGGTGGGGAGAGGCCAGGTATAAGGGGATGGGAAGCACACAGACAACGGAAAGTGGGCAGGTGGCACTAGGTCAAGTACACAGACAACGGAAGGTGGATGAGAGGCCATCAGGCAAGCGAACAAACAACAAATGATGGGCAGGAGGGACTAGGGCAAGCACACTGACAAGGGAGGGGAGGCAGGAAGGGCTGTGGAAGCACACAAGCAATAGAAAATGAGCGGGAGAGGCTAGGACAATCATGTGGACAATGGAGGGTGGGTGAGAGGTACTCGGGAAGTACAACAGAAGGGGTATGAGGAGCTAGGGCAAGCACGCGGGTAACAGAGGGTGGGGGAGAGAGCAATGGAGGAGGAACACGGAGGATAAGATCACACGAGGGAGACATCTGGAAAACCGCATAGGTGGGAGGTAGAGTGCGAGCGCGTGTTCACACCTAAAGAGTGGTATGACATAGTACACAGGGATAGGGTGTCGGCATGTAGCACAGCGGGCAAAGAGATGTTCCTTAGGATAGCTCACTACTGGTACTATACACCCACCAGAGTGGCCCAATGGAAACCCGGAGGGGATCCCCATTGCTGGAGACAATGTGGCCAGGTGGCCACCCTCACACATTTACTATGGCAGTGTCCACATAAACAACACTTTTTGACTGAAGTTCTGGCAACTATTGACGAAATTCACATCACTGAATTACCTAGGTTTCCCAGCTATATATTACTAGGACTCCCGAACACATTGACCTATCCTTTGAAATCACACTATGGGCGAGCCATTACATTATCGATTTGAGCAGCTAAGCAGGTGCTGTTAGCCAGTTGGGGCACCCATGCTATCCCGACAAAATAGGACTGGCTTTATAAGCTATGGGAACTCTTGCGTATGGAAAAGATAATAGCAACTTTCACACATACTCTCCCGAGATTTGGCAAAATATGGGGTACTACTTTTCTGTACTCAGCAAACGTATTTATGGAACTGACCTTTCCTGTATATTTACATTTACTTCGTCTCACACAATCAACCACTTGATGAGTACCCCGCCCCCTGACTATTTCCTCCCCAGCCTCTAAATGCCACCTGCCATCTTCATTATTGGGTATTAATTGAATTTGTCGAGCGTCTAGCTCTCACTCACTCACCTGGGTTATCCAGCAAGGAACTGCTCTCAGTCCCATGCTTTTTAATATCTATGTTCGCTCGGTAGCTGATCAAGTAGAAAGCCATGGTCTGACTATATTTTCTTACGCCGATGAGACCCATATTATTTTCTCTGTATCGTCGGAACAGGAAGCCAGCTCAGAAGATCTTAGCTCCTGCCTCAGCCATGTTGCCAACTGGATGAATTCTAACTCCCTTAAACTGAATGGGGATAAGACTGAGGTGCTGATGCTGGATAAAACAAACCCAGCTCTGGGGTGTCCAGCACTGACCTTCCACTCTGGGTATACTCCCTGAACTCGCCAGCAAGGTGAAATGTCTGGTCGTCTAGTTGGGCTCCACCTTCTCTATGAAGCCGCAAGTAGCCAAGATTACTTCCTCCTGTTTTGCCATAATAAAAAGGCTCAAAAAGATTTTATGGATGCTTCCCCTCTCTGCCCAAAGAACTGCCATCCAGGCCATGATTCTTTCGAGACTGAACTACAGCAACATACTCTATCTGGGCGCTGATAAGGCAGTAATCAGACGTTTTCAGATGGTTCAAAACACTGGAGCAAGGCTACTTTTCCAGCTTCCCACATACTCAATGTCTAGTCTTCTTCATGACCTTCACTGGCTTACCGTGGACAAACGCATCAACTTCAAAGCTCTCTGTTTTATGCATAAAATCAAGTTCCACACCGGCCCTCAATTTCTACAAAAGTTGACTGTGCCTTGTCTTCCATACCACACCTTGCGCTCTAGTAACCAGTCTCTCTTCTCAGTGCCTAAATTCAGACGTTCTCGAATAGACAGTCGCTCATTCTCTTTCCTCGGCCCTAAGTTATGGAACTCACTTCCTTAGTCAATCAGAGGTTGTAACTCCCTGATCACCTTCCGCAAAAAGTTAAAAACCTGGCTATTTTAGGTCACACATTTAGGTTACTGACCTCTGTCCTCCAGCACTGGGAAACCTTACAGGTAGCTATGCGCTATATAAGAATTATTATTAATAATAATAATATACACTTCCTCCTCTTCTGTCTCTACTCATCCCTTTGTCTATTCTTTCTTCCCTTATTGATTAATGATATTACTTTTACCCACCGGCCTACGGATGTAGGTGGGTTGATGTTGTATTATTTTACTTCAAATAATAAAACAGAGTTAAACCATAAAATCCCATCCCTCGTATTCTGAGATAATGGCCTTTTGATCTTAAAGACGCTAACGGGCTTTCAGAAAGTACTAGAAAAAATTGATGAATTCTACAGGCTGAAAGTCTTAGCCACCAACAACACAAAAACCAAGTTTAGACCACATAAGATCTCTATAGACACTCTTAAAAAATGAAACTTAAACGTTTCATTTTTCTCTTTTTAAACTGCATTTAAAAAAAAATAAAAGATTGCTTTATTAAAATGCTTTCACAAACATGGTGGTCTGCTGACCCCAGCAGGCTACCATCCCTGTGATGGCTGCAATTCCTAATAGGTTGCAAACTGCGACCTACCTCATTAATGTTCATGAGGCAGGTCTATTTGTGAATCACTAGGAAACCCTAAGTGAAACTCAATGTGTTTCATACATTAGGAATAGCAATTTCCTAATTGCGATATGCAGAAAATCGCAATTAAGTAATTGCTATTCCTAGAATTTTTACATACGGCCCTTAATGACTATATTGTGAACTATTAAATGGGGTAGTTCCTCTGATGGGACTCATTTGACCCGGTATAGGGTGGAATCAATCGTCTGATCCTCAGAATCTCGGGGGTTCCGACTGGTCAGATCATAGAGCCCTCACACACGCAATAGGGTGTCATGCTTCACCATAGGGCGCTCCTCGACATGCTGGTGCTGTAATGCCTGACAGGCCTGGGGGCTCTTTATCAGAGATCTTTTGATCCGTAAATGCTGTTAGATGCAAGCATGTGAGGGGTCTCGAAAAATAGGGTGGTGAAGAAAAGTGAAAATAACAGAGTCTAAGGGAGACAAGGAAAGTTTAAAAGGGTGGTGCCCCATTGACACAATTAAAACAAGGATGCTATCTTGGGGTTACAATGGACCCTAGTAGCTAGTATGTGAGTAATAAAGTGGGGTCGACATGTTTCATGCCCTGTTTGCCAGGATGGTCAATTGGCATTTCATCAGGACCTAGAAATCACTCCTACCCCATATGTAATAGTGTACGGGCCCCTCCTAAGGTCATGGGGGCCCACTTAAGTAGATAATACTGCACCTGCGTTGACGGAGGCTGACAGAGGAGTGTAGGTCTAGGGAGACTCTCCAGCGAAGATCACTTTTCCCCGCAGTTTATACGCGGACCTCTGCCAGACCTAAGCGGTACTTATATGCTGAATTCCGGGCGGAATCACCTCCACTGCTTCAATGCAGGTGCAATATTGTCTACTCTAGCGGGCACCCATGACCTTAGCAGGTGCCCGTACACTATTACATATAGGGTAAGAGTGATCCCTGAAAGTCGCTAGAGGCTCACACGGAAGGGATCCTGGAGGCAATCCAGGACACCAAAACAGCTTTGGAGCACAAAATTGAGACTGTGGCCCTAGACATGGGTCTGTTACAAGCGGATCATAAGACGCTGGTGGCCAAGGTGGCAGTCACTGAACAGACTCTGATTGATGTTGTACCAGCAGTCACTGACCATGCCACCCAGCTACGAAATCTTCAATCAGAAATTAAAAGGCTGACAACCCACCTAGATGATGTGGAGGGCCGATACAGGTGTAACAGCATGCGTCTCATTAGGTTTCCCCGAAAACGTGGAAGGTCCCAGCACTGAACTGAATGTGGAAACATGGCTGATGGAGACAGTCCTTGAGGGCCAGGCCTCCACTATGTACACAGTCGGAAGTGCCCACAGGGTCCCTGGGTGGCTGCCACCACCTGGGGCACCTCCGCCACCAATAACTGCCAGACTGCCGAGCTTTAAGGCCCGAGATCACATTCTACAAAAGACACAAGCAAAAGGTTTATGGAAAATCGAGGGTAGCCAAGTCCAATATATACCCTACATATTCAATAGTGGTCCAACGGCAAAGAGAGACTTTTTTATCAGTGAAAAGGCACTTGCAAACTCTGGGCCTAAATTATGCATTGCTATTCCCAGTGAAACTGCAAATATCTATATCAGGGGTGTAGCATTTCTTCACTGAGGCAACTGAGGTCTGGGAGTGGCTGGAGCGCAAAGGCTACCCCATGCCAGGGGTGACAGACCATGACCACCACTCTGGCTGGCGAGGGCGAAAAGCGAATTGTGAGGCGGTCAAGCAAGGCGACCCCCACCAAGGATCAAGCCCACAAAGAAAGGTCGAAAGTGGTGCAGGAATTCCAGAGGAGACGCCCATGGACAACGGAAAATGGAAGGTCAACACAGGATATCGCAAATCTTGCGACAGTGACGGGGCCCTAGGTGGTGGTGTCGAGGACAGAGCCTCGCCGGTGGTTACTCCCATGACGGCAGACAAAATTGTTTAGGGGCCTGAGTCAAGAGGATAGCTTCCCCCAAGACAGTGGCATCAGAGGGCTACGAAAAATAACCCTCAGCCCGCAGGAGCGGATGATGAACTACACTCTGCAGGCCATGACACACCTTGCAGAGCCAAAGGACTGCAAACCTAGTTGGGTGATGTATAACTTGTTTGGGAGTGTGTGACAAGTATCTCGGGCATTGGGAAGGTGGCAGGAAGGGTTAGGGAGTTTGGGGGCCCGAGGGACAGTTGGGGGAACAGCTGGAGGTGGGAGACTCAGTGGCAACCACAGAATGTAGCCTAAAGACACACAGAAATACAGTGACACTGAGGTTAAATACACTTGATATACAACACCTCACCAGCAAGACTGGAGCATCTCTCACAATTTTATCGTGGAATGTGAATGGAATGGACAGCAAACTGAAAAGTTGAATGGCATTGAAATTCCTGGCTAGATGCACGCCTGACCTTGTTCTGCTGGAGGAGATCCAATTACTGGGAAACAACTGTGACTTCCTGGGTAGGAGTAGGTACACCTTACTGGCACACGCGAGAGTCATAGCAGATTCATGGGGTACATGCATATTGGCCTGCAAATCCCTCCCATATCAAATGACCGAGACATGGATGGGCCCCCAGGGGTGCTGGGCGGCCACAGGGGGTACCTGCCAGGGTGATGCACTATATGTGGTATCATGGTACCTCCCTCCAGGACTCCAATCAGTGCACCGCGAGAAGATATCGAACTGGATCATGGCGATCCCAGATGCACTGCTAGTGGTGGTGGGGGGGGGAATCTTAACCTCACAATGAATGGGGAGTTAGGCAGGGTGGTGGTGGGGGGGGGGGGGACAACCCAAGGATGACGTCAGATTGAGTAGTTTTGTGGCGGCTCTGGGGTTGGAAGACCCCTTGCAGCTCACACCCAGGAAAGAAGCAATACTCCTACTCAGCAAATCCACTGCAATCAATGTCCCGATTAGACTATTTTTTTGTCCCGGCTCGGCAGACGGGGAGGTGTAAAAGCATACGACATCTGCCATGGGGAATTTCAGATAATTCACCACTGGTTATGCAGCTGACACAATCCATATCACATGCGGCCCTCTGATGGTGACTAGTTACATGGCTCTTAACGGATTGGTCATCCAAACGCTTCACCCAGGATGTCACGGAGATATACTTTAAGGAGAATGAGGGCTTGGTAACCTATGTGGTTACTCTGTGGGAAGCCTATAAGTCTGTGATACATGGCCATATAATTGCCCACACCATAGGGAAAAGGAGGGAGAGTGAGCGGGCTTGTAGGGAGCAAGAGAAAAAGCTGTCTGAGTGTAAGGCACAATACGTAGCATGCCTGAATGAGAGGTTAGCCACCCAAATAGAATTCACGAGAGAGGAATACCACAGACTGGCACACCAGGAAGCCAGGTCACTGTTTAGAACTAAACAGCACAAACTCTATGAAGTGGGTAATAAAGCAGATAAGCTGCTAGCATGGCTGGCAAAGACAGCGGAGGGCAAAAGGTGGGTGCGGAGAATAAAAAGAGAAGGGGGTGACACAATAGAGAAGGGCCCAGAGATAGCGCTTGCCTTCGTGGAATATCTACAGGGGCTTTACACCCGGTCCAGAGAGCTCAATTACTTTCTCAAAGACATACCAGTATCGAAATTGGGGAGGGAGGCATTGAGATCACTTGATGGCAGCCTACAAGAAGGAGAGATAGCAGAGGCCCTAACACAACTGAAAGAGGGGAAGACACCGGGCCCCAATGGGCTGCCGAAGGAGTTCCTTCGGTGCATGAAACTACACGTGGTAGCACCTATCTGAACTATGCTCCTAGAAGCTAAGTCACTAGGAGAACAGCTGGCAGATCTCCAACAGGCGCATACAATCCTCATCCACAAGCTATGCAAACTCTGTTCATCCTACAGACCAATCTTCTAATTCAACGTTGAGACGAAAGTCTTAGCGAAGGTGTTGGCTAATCGGTGGATTGCAAGTGATCCATGCCATTGTGACCCTGGATCAATCGGGTTTCATGCCCTATAGATCAACACAATCTCAGAAGCCTCTTTGGCTGTCTGCCCAGGGAGAATCGATTGTGGGAGCGTTCAACACTGTTGGCCCTCGATGCGCCCAAGGTCTTCAACTCCTTAGAGTGGCCCTACCTAATGGTCCTATTGGAGCAAATGGGCTTTGGACCGTCATTCCGGGTGTAGATTCGTCTGTTGTACACCTGGCCCATGTTTTGGTGAATGGTATGGTATCGGCTGAATTCGACCTGCGAAACAGTAGATGCACAAGAATGGGATAAATTTGAGAATGTAGAGGGACGGATTTGGCGCCAAATCTGTAATCTGAATCGCGCTGCCCCTATTGCAGTGATTCGGCTCGAATTCGGTTTACTTTCCACCTACGTGCTCTCTATGGCTGCGTGCTTAAGATGGAGCAACGCACTAGGGAATAGCTCTGAGAACGCCTTACGGGTAGCATTGTGCGAGGAAATTTTTGCCACCATGAAGGGAAAAAGTGCTTTTTTTAGGAATTATCATAAAGCCAAAAAACTGTTCGGCTTTGAGATGGACAGTATGGCGGTGCTTCCGAAACAAGTCCTGAAAACCAGAATTAAAAAACAATTTACGGTGCATCTCGTAAAAGAGACATTTCATTGTGTGCAGAGAATAGTAATAATGACTGTGTAGCAGGGAGTAGTATCTAAAAAACCTCAACCTTATGTTTTATGGAATCTCCAACACGGAGTACGTAGAACTATTTTGCTGCTTAGGCTGTATTTACTCCCCTTAAGAATTGTAACAGGAGCTTGGGAGGGCCTTGCTAGACATGAAAGACTCTGCCACTTATGTGATTCCTGTGTACAAGACTTAAATCATGGTCTATTCTTTTGTCCCATATTACAACCCTTACGCCGTAGAGACTTAAGAAATGTTTTCTTGAAGTATAACATTGTCACAGCAGAAGAAGCCCGTAATTGTCTGCTGGCCCCCCTTCTGAACTAGTTTGTTTTAAAAAAATTAGCTTTTTTATACAATTTTTAAATATATTCTAGAACAGTATTGGTTTATTAAGAATGTATTTGAGCACTTGCACTTGTTTTCCTACTCACTATGCTGCTAGTTATCGAGTACTGTATTCTGAATCGATAAACCCTGTTTTTATGATGAGTTTTTATTCCCATGCACTCTTCCTATGCTGCTATCTATTGTGTTCTGTACCTTGAATCGTAAAACCCCGTTTTTAGGTCTCGCCTGAGCCAGCGCATGCGCTGCTCTGGCGAGAGTTTTAGTAAGCGGGTTTTGGAAGTGCAAACAGCACTGGCGACCAGCTTGCGTTCACGTGAGCGTGCACGCGTGTCACGGGTCATTTTCGCGGCTTTGAAGTAAAGAAATAGATTCTTTTTCTATTTCTTTACTTTTGCTACAATCGCGGCACCCGCGCTTTACTTTAAGCACGGGTGCCGCGATTATAGCAAAAGTAAAGAAATAGAAAAATAATCTATTTCTTTACTTTTGCTGCAATCAGCGGCACCGGCGCTTACTTTTAACATTAAAGTAAAGCGCGGGTGGCATGATGTAGCAAAAGTAAAGAAATAGAAAAATAATCTATTTCTTTACTTTTGCTATAATCAGCGGCACCCAGCGCTTTACTTTTAATGTTAAAGCGCTTTACTTTTAATGTTAAAAGTAAAACGCGGGTGCCGCGATTATAATGGTGTAGCCAATAGGTCTCGCTTTTGGGACCTTATAAGTATTTAGTTATGCAACTGTTGCATGGCTAAACACTTATAAGGTCCCAAAGGCGAGACATATTGGCTATGCCAATGCTTGTTATTATGAGTGTTTAATTCCCATGCACTTTTATTATGCTGCTGGCTATTGTGTACTGTACCTTGAATCGTAAAACCCCGCTTTCACTACACGTTTTTAATTCTCAAGCTCTAATTGTAGTATTGTATGTATATATTTCTGTATTTACCGTAAAAGTCTAACTGAAGTTCTCTAAGAATCCCATGGTGGTAATCTGATTTGTTATGATCCTGCACACTTGGCACTTGAAAGGTCCTTGGAACTCTTTTTGTATATATGCACCTCCTCTGTTTTTATATGAAACGATTAATTTTATATTGTAAAAATTAAGAACATTTTCTTTTATGGGTGGGTTGTGATGACTTTGGGTGTATATATATATTTTTTTTACTTTATGTGGAACTCTTCGGAGTCCCAAATCATAATAAATAACTTGAACTTGAACTTGACCTGGGGAGAGGGACGGGAGAGGCTCAAGACAGGGCTGCCTCCTGTCTCCACTCCTCTTCGCGATGGAACCAATTCCAAACTGGATACCCAGGGTGGTGGCAATAAGGCTAAGGGCTAACTTCCGGTTAATCCAGCTCAAAATTCTTCATGGGGCATACTTTACCAAAACGTGGTTATTTGCCAAGAACAGAAGTTCGACAGACAGGTGCCCAAGGGGAGGTACACAAAGAGGTACACTGCTACATACTTTATGGGAGTGTTCCCGATTAGCTCCATTCTGGAGGGGAATACATAAAGAATATCAGAGGCCTTTGAAACGCCGCTGGACTTTACACCCCGATAACACTTGGGGGAGACAAACATTAGATAAGTATGCTCTATTGTTTTGCAACATTGCCATAATGATAGCCAGGAGACACATAATACAGAAATGGAACAGCGCCGTCGCACCAAGAGTAGACGAATGGGAGGCCAACATGGACTAGTGTATCCGGGCGTAGGAGCAGGTTTATAAGGCACTGGCCTGCCCCAACAAGTTTACAAAAATCTGGGATACATGAAAGGCCCAGATGGAAGAAATGGCAGGTGACAGCGGGGGTGGGACCAGGGGAGGTGTCGGACATCTGGTGGAGAGGAGTACGCGGAAGGGCCGGAAGTAGGGGAGACCCAGCAGTTGACTGCATTTCAGGCTACCCTAGCATCAGGGAACCACTGCGCTACAAGGACTCAGCTAGAGGAGTAGGGTTGACTGCCGCCGAGTGTCTCAACTGAGGGAGGAAGAGGGTTCACGACGGACATAGTTCCGTTGTATCTGAAAGATCAATAAAATATCCCCCCCCCCCAAAAAAAATCGAGCCCAAATGAAAAGCAGAAAAAGTCCTCACAAGCCCTTCTGTTCACATAAGACATTAAAAAAAGATATTTATGAAGGTTACGCTATTTTTAACCCTACATTAATCAAAACAAACGTTCCTAAACTAAACCTTTAACAAGTCTTTTAATCATATGCTACCAAACGAAATATGCAGCAGACCAATGGAATTCCCAGAAATGTACAAATTAGCGCCCAGATGATCAACGTGCTAATTCGTCATGCATGCATGTACGAATGCTGATAACATAATATGACGTTACAAAACTATTAGTGAAAGCACATGTATGTGTGTGTCTTTTGTGGTTTTGTTAAGATATATTTCAGCCCTATTCAAAATTTCCCTGGGATCTGAGTTCAGGAAATGAGTTCAGGCCATGCCTTATGCCTGATCCCCCTGCTGCCGCAGGTGTGCGCGACCTGTGCCCATGAACAATGGGCTCCGAGCACAGGTCACATTGTGTTCCTAGTGCTCGAGCCCCAACATGCTCTGGGAACAGAACATGGCCTTCCGCGATGTTTCGCAACCAATACCGCACGAGGCGATGCTTCTGGCCCTGCCCTTCATTGCTTGCTGGTAGACTTGGTGTCCCGTGTTTTTCATTCAAGTGCTATCAGGGAAGTTCATGGTGTACTTAATCTTTGATAAACCCAGCATTGAAGGAAAAGTGTTACAGGTAGGTCACTTTCTTTCCTAATGGATACCTTCCACACTTCCTTGCCTGAGCATCCCCAAGGCGCCAAGACAGGATTCAGATTTTTTTTTCAGCAGTAGCCCTTTTCATTGCCAGGGCTTCACCGTGTATCAGTGAGACTCCACTGCTGACAACATTACCACCAATATAACTATATCATACAGTGCCAAGGACACTTCCATTCTTTTCTGTTGTTAAGTGATGCAGAACTAGAGTTGTCGAGTTTTCATCTTTTTGTTACTTTGACATAAAAAATGTACAAACTACTTTTTATGACAATGTCTGTGGCGATGTCCACAGTTAACAGTGTCAAATGCCAGTAACCGACATCCACAGCAAATGCCTTAGCTGTGTGGTTAGCGCTTATGATGCTTCAATGTGTTATCATTGTGGTTTCATGCAGCCTACAGTGCTAAGGGATATGGAAGAACAAATTATATTTGGAACTACCAAATCCAAATTGAGATATTATCACAAGGGATGCAGCAAAGTTCACAACACAGTGCAGACTGTGCACGACAGATTTGCTGCGTAGAGCGACAGCTTCGCTGATGGCGATCCATAGTCGCGCCTGGCTGAGATCAACTGGCTTCTCGGGGGGCAGTCCAGGCATCCCTTATGGGCATGACCTTCAACGGCACTCGCCTGTTCAGCGACAATGCAGATTCAGCGCTTGATCGCTTCAAAGACAGCAGGGTCACTGCCCAATCTTTGGGACTTTCCATGGTCCCACACCAGCCTCATTCTGCCTTCTGCTCCTTCCATGGATACGGTATGTGCTACCAGTCCATTTCCACTCAGCCACCACTGACAACAGACTCCCCATTCCTTTCGTGGACTCGGACGCAGCTCCCACAAGCCTTCTGCCCAGTGCACCACACACGCTGGCAGCTGCAACCTCCAAACCTCTTTAACATACCCTTGGAACACCAGGAGGAACACGTTGGCGGCAGGATCCACAACCACCTTCCCTCCTGGCTGTCTATAACTTCCGACAAGTGGGTGTTCCAAATTGTTTGGTGGGGTTTTGCCCTTTCATTCACAGAAACCCGGCCAGCCATGCCACCATTCTCATATCAGCTGACGGAGAATCATCTTTCTCTGTTGCATCGGGAATTACAGGCTCTTTTGGCCAAAGGTTCTTTGAGAGGGTGCTGACATCAGAAATACGTCATGAGTGTTATTCCTGCTACTTTTTGTTGCCGAAGAAGGACGGAGGCCTCCGCTCTATTCTAGATCTGCTCGCTCTCAACTACTTCCTGAATAAAGAGAAATTCAAGCTGCTCATGTTTGGTCAGGTCCTGTCTGCACTGGATCCAGGAGACTGGAAGGTAGCAGTGGACTTGCAGGATGCTTATATACACATACCTGGCCTGCCGGTCCACAGACATTACCTACAGTTCACAGTAGGCCACAAGTATTTGCTGTGCTCCCCTTTTGCCTTAACAGCGCCCCTCAGGTGGTGTTTACAAAAGTGATAACGGTGTCGCAGCCCATCTGCAGAGGTCTGGGATTCCAGTCTTCCGCTACCTTGACGACTAGCTATTGAAGGCTCTGCAGTGGGACCTGAAGTCCCAGTGGGCACAGCATACGGGGAGTCTCTCCTACCTGGTCCAGATTTCTGAGAGAACTCTAAAAGGCCTGCAGGGGTGGTTAACAAACAGTGTCATTAGGTCGAGCCTGGGCAGCGCATGCGCTACTCTGCGAGGCATGCTGTATTCAGGTATAGACTTGAAGCTCCGCCCCCTCTCCGCCCAATATTTTTCATTGGCTTGTGTCATTATCCACTGTAAACTGTGTTTTTTAATTGGTCAATGGGATTGGTAGTCCCTCCTTGTCTTATTTTGTAACCTCCCATGAGGACACCCCCTGTTACTGTGTTGTTACTCTGTAGGCTTTAATTACAGCCTCCGAGTACTATTTTCTCAAATAGCTTTGTCCTGCCTGCTATTGCAACCAGGACAATCTCTCTCCTATACCTTTTTTTTTAATCTTTATATTTGCAATGCGATAGGTCTCGCTTTTGCGAAAGTTTAAGCTATTGGCATTGTAAATGACAATGCCTTTTATTTATGTGTTTTAAAAACACATAAATAAAAGGCATTGTTATTTACAATGCCAATAGCTCAAACGCTCGTAAATGTGAGACCCATTGCATTGCAAATGCTTGTTTTTTTCAGTAATAACAGTGCTTTCTAATCCTGCCTGTATGTAGACCGTATCTGAAAGAGACACGTTAGTGACAGATTCCTTACCTTAGAATATCCCCAGGCGTCAGGCTGGATCCGGAAAGATTTTGCGTAGCAGTACCCTTGCGCGTCGGTAGGCGGCGTCGTGCGGCTCCGCGTCTGTCGTCGGCGTCGTGATCGCCGGGATGACGTCGCGGGCAGTACTTAGACGGCGCCCCTGCGCGCTGACGTCAGTTCTTCTTTTTCCGCGCCAGTAAGCGCAGATCCGGGAAAAGCAGTGCCCTAGTCATTTTTTGACTATCTTTTTGGTGATTTTTTCACAGTTTTTCTCTACGAGTCTCCGACTCCGAAGGTGTGGGTAGGGATGCCCGGCTTCAAGCCTTGCGACGTCTGTGGTCGTATGATGTCGATCACAGACCCGCATTTAGAGTGTCTCTACTGTCTCTGCCGTGACCACGACACGAAGTCGTGCCCCGACTGCCGGGCCTTGAACCCGAAGGCTTTGCGAGAGCGGTCTCGAAAGCTCCTCGAGGTCCGGCAGTCGGCTCCGCGCCACACCAGGCCCCAGTCACGTGAGAGGTCGAGTCCTCATGGGTCGTCGGGGTCCAAGTCTTCGCACTCCTCCGGTAAGTCGAAGCACAAAAAGTCTAAAAAGCGTCATCGCTCCACGACTTCGCCTCGCCGGTCTCGCGACTCGGCTAAGGCTCCTGTCGGCACCGTCCCCGCGGCTCCGGGAGTGCCTGTGGAGCCGCCCCCGCATTACCCGTCCTTCCCGGGTTCGGGGGCGACTCCGGCAGAGATACAGGAATTCCTGTCGGACATGGCCCGCCTCTTCGGGCCGCAAGGTCCTTCCGGTGCTCCTTCGGGCCCCGCGGGCCCTGATGGGGCTTCCCCGGTGCCGCCGACGACTCCGGTCCCGGCGCCGCCTGTCACACCTGCCTCGGTCCCGGCCTCGATCCCGGCTCCGGTGCTGCCGCAACCCCCATCGGCGCCGGTTGACCTAACTACACCTCCGCCGGCGCCGATGTCTCCGGTGCCGTTCCCGACGCCGCCCGGGGGTCCGGGCGGCGTCGTTCCCCGGTTCTCTCCGGATCCGGACACGGCGCCGGACCTGCGTCGCTCGACGCCGGCTCCGACGCCGTTGAGACCTTGGGTCCCGCGTGTCCCTCCTTCTCCATATTTTGAACCTGAGGAGGACGAAGAGGACTGGGAGGGGTCGGAGGACCCTCTCACACAGCAGTGTGAGTACGAACAGGACTGGGCTGAGGAACTTGGGGATGCCAGTGGGCTGGACACCTCCCCTGACCCTGGCATGCTGTCTCCTCCTTCCGTGGCAACGGAGGAGGGAGCAAATTTTGCAACGGTGTTGCGTAGAGCAGCTGGGGCCTTACACCTCCAATTGCCTACAGTGGCCGTCAGGACTAACCTCCTGACGGAAGTGCTTCAGCCGGCGGCTACCTCCTCGGAGCCACTGCTGCCGTTTAACGACGCACTTTCTGACGTTCTTTTGGGCACCTGCTCCAAGCCTGCCACAGGGGCTCCTGTGGATAGGAACGTGGCCCGACGCCATCGCCCCGCTCCGGGCGACCCACTGTTCCTCTCCCAACACCCCACTCCTGAGAGCTTGGTTGTCCAAGCCTCTGCTTCCCAAACCGCCTTCCCTACCGCTCCTCCGGATAGGGAATCCAAACGCCTGGATCAATTTGGGAAGAAGGTCTTTTCTTCCTCCAGTACTGGCTTACGGTCTGTCAACACCGCTTGCCTTTTGGGCCGATATTCCCACTCTTTGTGGGACTCGGTGGCGCAAGCTTTGCCCCAGTGTCCTGAGGAGGTCCAGACACTGCTTTCCCGCGCCATTGCGGAAGGAAGAGATGCGGCTAAATTCACCATTCGATGTGGCCTTGATACCGCCGACTCGCTGGGTAGGTCTATTGCAACGACAGTGGCGCTGCGCCGTCACACCTGGCTGAGAACCACTGGTTTCTCGGGTGATGTCCAGAACACTCTTATGGACATGCCCTTTGATGGGGTCGGTCTTTTTGGAAACAAGGCAGACCATGCGCTGGAGCGTTTTAAGGACTCACGGGCTACGGCCAAGTCCCTGGGCCTTTCTGCTGTACGCCCTCCGCAGCCATCTGCTTTTCGCCCCTTTCGTGGCCACGGAAGGGGCGCCCAGTCACGTCCGCTGCCCAGCCACCGGCCCGCGCAGCAAGCGTCTTCGCGTGGCCGAGGACGTGGCTTCCGCCGTGGCGGATCGGGCAACCAGCGTGCGGGTCAGGCCACCAACCCCGCCCCGTCCGCGGCCTCCAAGCCCTCTTAGTCCTTCTTTTCAGGTGCACAGCACGCCAGTAGGGGGCTGGGTCCGTCATCACCTTCACCACTGGCGTGCCATCACCTCGGACAGGTGGGTCTTGGACATTGTCCGAAGGGGCTACTCCCTCCCCTTCGAGACCACCCCCCCAGCCATGCCACCTCAATTCCACCGCATGTCAGGGGATCACTTGGTGCTTCTTCAGAAGGAAGTTGCGGCCCTCTTGGCCAAGAGGGCCATCGAGTGCGTTCCGACCCCAGAAGTAGGACGTGGTTGCTACTCCCACTACTTTCTGGTGCCCAAAAAGGACAAGGTGGACATGCGTCCTATCATCGTCAATCGCTTCCTCCGGAAGGAGAAGTTCAAGATGCTCACCTTAGCTCAGGTCTTGACTGCCCTCGACCCTGGAGACTGGATGGTAGCGTTGGACTTGCAGGACGCTTATTTCCACATCCCCGTCCTGCCGGCCCACCGGCGTTACCTGCGGTTCATGGTGGGCCTCGAGCATTTTCAATTCACCGTGCTCCCCTTTGGCCTCACAAGTGCCCCTCGGGTGTTCACGAAAGTGATGGCGGTGGTCGCAGCTCATCTGCGCCGGGCAGGGGTTCCAGTCTTCCCCTACCTCGACGACTGGCTGCTGAAGGCGGGCTCGTCCCAGGCAGTCGTCTCCCACCTCCAGACTACGGCCGAACTCCTGCACTCGCTGGGGTTCTCCATCAATGTGCCGAAGTCGCACCTGATTCCTTCTCCACAGCTCCTTTTCATCGGAGCAGTTCTGGACACGACGCAGTTTCGGGCCTATCCTCCCGAACGGCGAGTCCGGGATATTCAGGCTATGATTTCGATCTTTCAGCCTCTATCCTGGGTTTCAGTACGGATGACCCTGAGGCTGCTGGGCCTCATGGCCTCATGCATCCTGCTGGTCGATCATGCCAGATGGCATATGCGGGCTCTGCAGTGGGACCTGAAGTTCCAGTGGGCGCAGCACCAGGGCAACCTGTCCGATCACGTCCAGATCTCGGAGGGGACTGCAAAACAGTTGCAGTGGTGGCTCTCGAACCGGCAATGGGTCATGGGCAGATCCCTCTCCCTTCCCCAGCCAGAGCACACAGTCGTGCGGGCGCGTCCCTTCTGGGATGGGGCGGTCACATGGGAGAGGCGGAGATCAGAGGCCTCTGGTCTCCGGCGGAGTCCCGGCTCCATATCAACCTTCTGGAGCTCCGGGCGATCCGACTTGCACTCAAGGCATTCCTTCCCTCTGTCAAAGGGAAGGTAGTGCAGGTGTTCACAGACAACACCACCGCCATGTGGTACTGCAACAAACAAGGCGGGGTGGGGTCGTGGACCCTATGTCAGGAGGCTCTGCGCCTCTGGACATGGCTGGAACATCAGGGCATATTCCTGATGGTTCAACACCTGGCAGGTTCCCTGAACACCAGGGCGGACGAACTCAGCCGCAGGTGCATGATGGATCACGAATGGCGTCTTCACTCGGAAGTGGCGCAAGGACTCTTTCTACAGTGGGGAGAGCCTTGGTTAGATCTATTCGCCACCGAAGAGAACGCGCAATGTCATCAGTTCTGCGTGTTGGAATTTCCAAGGCGGCACTCGCTCGGCGACGCTTTTCGTCGCGAGTGGAGTTGCGGTCTGTTGTACGCTTTTCCGCCTATACCACTTCTACCCAGAGTGTTGAAGAAGATTCGGCGCGACCGGGCCCAAGTCATCCTTGTGGCTCCGGACTGGGCTCGAAGAGTTTGGTATCCCGAGCTACTCAGTATGAGCGTCGATCCCCCGATCCGTCTGCCTCTTCGGGAGGATCTTCTGTCGCAGCAGCAGGGGACGGTCCTGCACCCAAACCTGTCCAGTCTCCACCTGCTTGCGTGGAGATTGAGCGGCGGCAGTTGATTCCTTTCGACTTGCCTCCCGAAGTTTGTGATGTGATTCTGGCAGCCAGGCGTCCCTCCACTAAGGTGGTATACGCCTGCAGGTGGAACAAGTTTGTGGCATGGTGCACAGCAAAGGCTGTGAATCCCCTCTCTGCCCCTCTTTCTGAGGTTCTTCTGTTCCTTCTTTCTCTGGCCCAACAGGGTTCTGCCCTGGGTACCATCAAGGGCTATCTTTGTGCAATCTCGGCCTTCCTCAGGCTCCCTGATCAGCCCTCTCTTTTAAGTCCCCTGTTGTTAACAGGTTTCTAAAAGGCATTACACACCTCTTCCCTCCTGTTCCGTTTGTCATGCCTCAGTGGGACTTAAACTTGGTTCTTACCTTTTAATGTGCGCTCCCTTTGAGCCTCTACATAACTGTCCTCTTCGTCTTCTTACTTTGAAGACAGCCTTTCTGGTGGCCATCACCTCCGCTCGGCGGGTGAGTGAGCTCCAGGCTCTATCATGCAAACCTCCCTTTTTGTCTGTCCATCCAGACAAGGTTGTTCTTAGGACGCGTCCGTCCTTCTTGCCAAAGGTGGTTACTGCCTTCCACATTGGGCAGACCATCACTTTGCCCACCTTCTTTCCGCCTCCGCATCCTTCCAGAGAGGAAGAGAGGCTCCACCGTCTGGACCCAAAACGTGCGCTTTCCTTTTATATCAACCGCACACAACACTTCCGGGTGGATGACCAGCTCTTTGTTGGCTACATGGGCGCCAAAAAGGTCGGGCGGTGCACAAGAGAACCATCTCCCGCTGGGTCACCTTGTGTATCAAAGCCTGCTATTCTTTGGCTAAGAAGGAGCCTCCTGTTGGGCTGCGTGCCCATTCCACCAGGGCAACGGCTGCTACCACGGCTTTAGGCCGCGGTGTTCCGCTGCAGGATATATGTCAGGCAGCTACGTGGGCCTCGCTGCACACGTTTACCAAGCATTACTGCCTTGACAGCCAGGTCCGGAGGGACGGCTTTTTGGCCGTTCTGTCCTCCGGGACTTCCTTGTCTGATCTTTGTTCGCAGACCCACCACCGGGGTTGGTATTGCTGGGGTATCTATTCTAAGGTAAGGAATCTGTCACTAACGTGTCTCTTTCAGATGCACAAGTTACTAACTTGTGTAACGATATATCTGTAAGAGACAGTAGTTAGTGACAGATTCCTACCGCCCCACCCATCCTCCCCGTTCTGCGAACTGATTTCTAGGGTTAAGGACATCCCTTTCAGGGCCCTAGTATTTTTCAGACACCTATGTCAGCTTCTTGCATGGCTCTGCGTTCCTGGCGCGGAAAGTCATGTACAGAACTGACGTCAGCGCGCAGGGGCGGCGTCTAAGTACTGCCCGCGACGTCATCCCGGCGATCACGACGCCGACGACGGACGCGGAGCCGCACGACGCCGCAAGGGTACTGCTACGCTAAAACTTTCCGGATCCAGCCTGACGCCTGGGGATATTCTAAGGTAAGGAATCTGTCACGAACTACTGTCTCTTACAGATATATCGTTACACAAGTTAGTAACTTGTGCTAATGGGTATAGACTGCGTCTCCTTATTTTATTGCCAATTAGGTAGGGTGACCAGACGTCCCGGATTTGCCCGGACAGTCCCGGTTTTTCACCGGCTGTCCCGGCAGATTTCGGTAATTTTGGCTCATGTCCCGGTTTTTAGAGGGGGTCGACTGAAAAAATTGAGAGGCTTTTTTTGGGTGTTATAAAACTGTGCTAGTGAGCAGCTGTTACAAGTAAGCAATTTAATTTTTATGTATGATGTTGGTTGTAGAAATTACATTTTATTTATTTTCTTAATGCCTTTTCTGTGATCTTATGTTGATGAGAACTGTTATTCTGCGCCATTCTGTTGATGAAAAATTGTAGTCCTTCTTCTATTTTCCCAAAATGTCCCGGTTTTTGGTTCTCAAGATCTGGTCACCCTACAATTAGAGGGTGGACGAGGAATCGCTGCGGCAGCGTATGTCTTTCAGTATGACTGTAGTTTATCATGGCCGCCAGTGTGAGTCCGCGTCCTGCCATCTTGCCAGCGACTTCTCACTAATTCACTTTTCTGTCCCGAAGGAGCTGCGCCCGTATTGCTGCGCGACCCTGTGGCCCGCCTCGGAGATCCCAGTTGCTGGTACCTTGGTTATGATGAGCGACAACGAAGCGGTGGCGCTGCGCCGGAGAATGGTCATGAACGCCGAGGCCATGGCGTCATGCCGAAGACGGGCTGTGCCCAGAGGAAGGGTCCTTGAAGGCGAGGCTCTGGCTCCTGTCCAGGGACGTGCCACCGGTGGTCATGGTGGCGATGATGCCAGCTCCGAGGCAAAGACTGTCGCAGTTAATAGGAGCAGGGAGGTGAGCGAGTGAACAGCACAGATGTCCCGCCTTGTGCGTGCCTCCAAGGCAGATGCCAAGCGTCAGAGAGCAGCCGGGAGTTTAAAGCCGCTATTTTTGGGAGAAAATACATTTGTATTAAGTTCATAAACAAGGGACACAATGCGATCTTCGTGTATCCTTTGTATGTATCCAGACTTTTTTTGTTGAAAAAGTATCGTTTTATAGCAATTTTAGGTGATTTCTCTTCGGATGGGATTGTTAATGCCGCATCTTCCCCTGCTCACAACAGGAGTGGCATGGAGGGTATGGATCACACTATGCCTCGGTGTGTGTTTACATCTTTGAAAATGTTGTTTTATTAAATATTTTATGCCTTGCATTGGAAGTACTGTGTTATGTGATTTAGAGAGAATAACACATGGTTGGAGTTGGCGCTAACTGATTCCAGGGTGAAAAGTTGTACACATTTGCGTACAGCTTGTGAAGAAAGGGTATCTTTCTGATTCTCTGGTTTCTTCCTTTTTCTTGCGAAAGTATGAATGATGCGCTGTGGAAGCGGTGCCCAGGTGAAGCGGTGGCCATAGTGGAAGGAGTAAAACTACTTTGCTGCCTGGCAATTGTTAGCGGAGTTTACTATCCACACAATGGGCTAAATATGACCTGTCTCTGTGGATTTGTGGAAGTCCATGAGGTTGGGTGTCACAGGGGTGTGCAGGTGTTGATCCTGGCTAAGGTTGAAGAGAGTCTATGGTTGCCCCACCCCATGTGCTGACAGACTCCAAAGCCCTTCTTTATTTCTGGCCAAGTATTTGGTGTAAGGCATACAGTGCTAACTAAAGACATCATACAGACCCACTTCCATGTCCACAAAAGGTTGCTTTAGTAAAGAGCTAAGATAAGGCTCACAAGTAACACTTCCTTAGCCCAATTACATTACAGGCTACACACCAAACTTATACATGTGAATACCTATACCTCTACACCTCTCCTGCCCCCAGAAAAAAATTGACCCACCTCTTTTGGCTTTATGTCATTCGCCATTTTCTAGGCATTCTTACATTTCCTATAACTGTTGGCACCCTGACAGGCCAACTGAATACTTTCTTGCTACTGACCTACAGGTCATGTCTAAATTTGGACCTATCGGTCTCTGGCAAGCTTGACCAGACGCAGGACCAGGAATACCTTATCTCAATGACCCCTGAGAAGATGTCTGGCCTCCTAAGCAATGTATCTTAAAATGACACAATGTCAATGTAGCATTTCTCAACCATGCGATTTTCTGACCCACATGCCTTTTCCAACAGTAAAATATAAACACATTTAACAGTTCCTCAAATTCCCCTATCTCATCCTGGGCCCAGAAATCAGCATTATCACATATCCTTAACTAAAGGAGGTGGGCGAGTCTGTAGATTACCATGGGATGTACTCCTGGCAGCACGCGCCTCAGCCTTTTGGTGTCAATGCTGCCCTTTGGATTTTAAAAGATCTACGCTCTGCCTTCCTGATTCAGCTGATGGTTCACTGTTAACAGGATTCATGCCGCCGTTTCATCCTAGTGGCCTCAAGGGAGGGCCTCAAGGGAGGGTACATAGTCTGCATTGTGCCTAACACTGAAGACCTTATACAGGCTTGAAGCCTCATTAAACTATTCAAAATCCATTCTAGTCCCTGCAGAAGGATTCAGGTCATGGGGGTGTCCCTTGGCTCCAGCTTGGCAAATCCCTTGCTTCTCTAAGGGATGTTTTATGGCCATCAACCAGGCACTGGTCCATTTCTTGACCATTAACATCATTAAAGCCTAGTGCTTCCAGAGACATCTGCGACTCAAGTGTCTTGCATACGAGTAGGACTTAAATCCAAGATCAACATACGTTCTGCACAACTCCTTTTGGCATAGCACTGCAACCACCAGTGGGAAGAAGAGTTAAAGCACATACAACCCACATATCCTTAGTTTTGACCATGGAATCATTCTCCCACTCTTTTGATAGGATGCCCCTTCTGGCTGCCCGGTCCACAGCTCACGCTCACCACTACTCCTCTGTGTACAAGCCGAAGAGACATTGAAGGAAACTCGCCAGCAGTGCCTTGTAGAACAAATCAGATGTGTCCCCAAACATAAACGTGTTAGACAACAATCTTCTTAATATTGAAGACTTTTCTTCCAGTGCTGAGATCTGGAATAGTGATGGTCCACACTGACAACAACACAGCCCTCTTTCACTTGTGAGCACCATTACCTATAGCTCTTCCAACTTGTTGTACCTCTGTGGGAGTGGGCACTTCTTCACAGCATGTTCCTGCGAGTGTCCCACTTTGAAAGGATCAGCAAACACGCTAAGTAGGCATCTAAAGGTTACACTGGTGGGAAATTATCCTGAAAGTCCTCAAGCTCACCTTCGTGGCTTGGGGTCGACCTCCGACATACACCTTTGGAACTTATCATAATATCTGGTGTGAGCAGTTTGCTTCTTACATGGCCAGGGGACCCTGTTCCTTGGAGGACGTAATGATGATGGCCTGGATGGGGACATTCCTGTGTGCCTATATTCTGATTCTGTATATTCCAATGCTTTTCCAGAAGATTAGGAAGAACCAGGGATGTTCCGTAATCCTGGTGGTTCCAGCTGCCATTGCTAGGCTGGATATTTGGTTCTGCCAACACTTGCAATTAAACCATGTATGCCTCCCACAAAATAGAGTCTCCTGTCCATTAGGGTGAGAGAGTGCGTGACCCCTTCCTACCACCGCCCAACTTGAGCACATATTTCTTCAAAAGCTACACCTTCAACTTCTTGCTCTATCACCAGAAACCTGGGAGTTCTAGTAGCTCTCAGGAAATCCTGCACTTGAACTCAGGATAATAGATGTTTGCGGTTCTGGCACTTGGCATAATGAAGAACATCAACCCGCTTACGTGTTCATGTCTTGCCATGTCTTTTTTGCACCACCAGGCTTATACTCTGGTAAGGATGAGGTATTCACCTGCTGCAGTGTAAGACATACCTAAGACGTACCGAGCAGCCTTGAGACCCTCCCTGGGAAGGTCTGGAGAATCCTTCTAAACGGCCACTGATGCTCTAGCGGGACGCCTTGTGGGCCTAATACAATTACTTCCTTCCATGTAGCAATCCATTGCCCCAAGGGTCCTTAATCCACATCTCAACCGATTGATCCACACATTTTTTGAGCCAACAGCATCCTGTGAGCTAAAATTCTTTTTGTGGAAAAGGTCTAGCTAGGGAGCCATAACATTAGCCATTCGCATAAGCAAATTACGAGCCCTTTGTGCCTGAGAGCCCTTCACAGTATTCAAAGGGTGCAGGTTTGTTCTCTTGACACACCCTTTCTTCATCTAAGCAGTGATGTTGAAGTTCCACCTGAATTTCTGACTTTCTTCACATATTCCTATGCAATTTCAGCTTAGGGGTGCCTTGCACATTTATTTGGAAACAACAAAAACTTGCAATGGTCAGACCAACACTCTTCGTGATCTTTGGGGTGATAATGTTGGGAAAGAGCTGCTAAAACAACAACTTCTAAATGGACAGCGTCATGCATCACACATTACTAAGCTATGCATTGAGTCATTCATCGAGTGTCATAACACTCTACTAGGGCTACGGTGGAGTTCAATGCCATATGCTAAGCAGCTAGATGGGCTACCCTGTAAGCATTCCATAGGCATTATACCATAGAGGCTACCTTTCTCAGTGCAAACTCTTGCTTCCTGGGGGATCAGAATTCTCCACACTAGGAATTAGAGCCAAAGTAATAAACGTATCCTGTACTTTCACAGACCATAGAAAATAACTTCCTATTCCGGATGGACCCGTTAGTCCTTCGGCCTACCACATTAAAAGTTACAGTAAAAGAAATACTGTACCCTCATGACCGGTTACATATTTAAACAGTGCATATCTTGAAGTGGCTGCCTTCTTGTGTTCTAAAAAGAACACTTCTAAATTTGAAGTAGTCATTACGGCAGCTTACTTAGTACGATTGCAACATTAACGACAGGCCTTTGGTTGCCCTCTGAAGGTGTTATAAACTCTATGCATCCCTAGTCAAGTATAGTTGCTAAAATTGTAAATCGCTGTAGTTAGTGCAGTGAGGTGAATGATACTTCTACCAAATAATGGGTTAATTAACTCTGCAAATGACTGTCTCTAGGTTCTTTTCAATTGTATATGTGTGCTAAACTACTGTAGTTGGAACATTGAGAGAAGTTTGGTGCATTGGGGAGAGTTAGGGCACTGGAGAAAATTTGGGAGCAGGAAGGGTGGAACAGGCCATTCTGCCACACCTGCATTTTCCTGCTGGCCTGCAGGCTCAGGACGCTTTCTTAGTACCAACCATGTCTCCCGGCTCCATTCTACTCAAAGCCTCCTGGGTTGTGGGGCTGGTTTTAACATTTTTGCTGAGGCTTATTTTCGTTTCCAGACCGGCCATGATTGCAGGGAATGAATGGAGCACCAGAGAGAGTGTCAACATTGGAGATAGGTGGGGGTACATTGAAGGGTTGGTGCACCCGGAAGAGCTGGACAATTAGGGAGAATTGGAGTACAGGGAAGGGTTGAAGCATCAGAGAGCGCTCTGGTATTTGTGAGATTTGAGGTACAAGGAAGGGCTGGGGCAAAAGGGAGAGCTGGGGCATTAGGCAAAGGGAAGGGTTGAAGAACCAGAAAGGGTTGAGTCGTCAAAGAGGGTTGAATAACTGGGGAGCTTGGGGCAAAAGCCAATTTAGGGACTCAACGGATAAAAATAGGTACACGAAGGGTGGGGCATTTAGGGGAGCTGTGCAGCTGGGAAGATGAAAAGGGACACTAGAAAGGTGGCATGCTTGGTACAGTGTACACACTAGACCAAGTGAATTCCCCTGCTAGGTGTTGGGTGGCACAAAGGATTGGAGAGATTGGAAGACTGAGATTTAGGGGACTGGAGAGGGTTGGCGTGCGGAAAGCAGCAAGAAAGGCTGCCTGGGGGTAGCTGAGCTGCCAGTCACTATGCCGGGCACAGGCTCACTCAGGAGAGCTCTCTCTGTGTCTCTCTGCTTGCTTGTGCTGCAACGAGTCCTTCTAATCCTAGCACATGCTCCCAACACCCCCCCCCCCCCAGCCCAACCCCCGTATGTTGCCTTACTGAATACATGGTGTGAGGTGGCCCGACTGGGGGTGTTGCATACTACGCCGCACTGAGTCCCCCTCGGGAGGTCCGAGTTAGCACTCGGCTGGGCTCCGCATCCCGTGGCGGCCCTCTAATCCCGGCACATCCCGGGCCCCCTCTCTCCTTTTTTCAGTGATTACAGCCCAGGCCTCTCTCTGCAGTCAGGGATTAGCCGTCCTTTCTCGCTACTATAAACAAGGCTTGGTGCCAGCAGCCCGGAGAGGTGGAACCCTGCAAACTGTGTTCGAGAAAGAGAGATTGGAGGCCTGTAATTACTTCTAATTAAATTTGTTTCCAGCTCAGATGAGCAGGAGCTTTTCCTGGAGGAGGTCGGGTGGGGGAAGGGAGGCTTTTTGTAGATTCTGCCTGCTTTCTGCCCATGTAATCTGCAGTGTAATATTACTGTGAGTTTTCTGCAAAAAGGATTGTGGAAGTGTGAACGCAGCATGCCTCCACCCCGGGCGCGCTGCCTGTGGCATGAACTACATCCCAGTGTTGTCATGGTTTCGGTGATGCAGCAGCACCGGGGTTAATAGTGTGATGATACCTCTAATCCAGCGGAAGGAGAAAAGGTCATGTTACAATGACGAGAATGACACAGCAAAGCACATCACGATGTCACAAATCCAGATGCGGATTGGTTCATTCAGATCCCCAACTAGGACTAGGGTGGGCTAGGCGTCCTGTCGCATCCCTATAATCCCGGCACATCCTGGGTATCCTCTCCTTTTTTTGGTCCATTTGCTTGAGCATCGCAGTTGCATGGACAATGGAGTCTAAAGAAATTCAAGTTGCATGGCATCCTCTAGCCCAGGAATAGCGTCTCCTGACCCAGTGCTTTAAATGGGCCTCTACTGTCCGGTACCGGGGACCGTCACTTTTTTATTTTGTGAGGGAGAGTACCGGCACTTCTCAAGAGAAATGCTATACTTTTAATTGGAGAGTACCAGCACTTCTCAGAAACAAGCAGGTACTCTGGTACAGAGTACCTGCACTTCTATTTTTCCATTTCAAGCACTGCCCTGACCTGAACCCATCAGGGACTACCACACAGAGGTACTACCAGTTATGCTGTGGAGGGAGCACCCCTAGAGGAATAAATATACTTTCTGCTGCAGAGGGCGCCCCAACAAGAAAGTGCTGCAGAGGTTGCCCATAAAAGAATACACTGGTTGCTGAGAGAGCCCTCATTAAGGAATTGACTGGATTCAGCAGAGGAGGCACTAACATAGCAGGTGGTGCTGTGGTTGCCTGGTTTGTGGAGTACATTGGCTGCTACAGAGGGTGCCCTTCTACAGGAATACAGAGTTTGCGGTGTCGAGGATTGCTCAGAGGTTGCTGCACAGGGGGATAAAACAAACGGTGTGATAGGAGCATCCTTCTGCTGCCTAGTGTGCCCGAACACTAACTTGCATACACCCAGATACTGTGGCTAGTGACTGGTCACCTAGTGCATTTTCTAATCAAGCTATTCCCTCATACTGAAGGTGGATATTGCAATTGTTCCTTACCCTTCTGTCCAGGGTCATATCTGCTGAGATTAATTTAGGAATCAATTTGGAGATGTTCATTACAAATCATATTTAGTGACATGCATCCTGGAAATGCTTTCCTCATGCTCCTCATGTTTCCAAGTAATTGTCACTCTCACTGGAACTCTCCCAGTCCCAGCTCCCAACAGTTACATTTTTCCCCCACAGCAGCAAGAGTCCTTGGACTGAATTCTCTGTCTGCGCCCATTGCTCAATCTCTCAGACTGTCACTGTGTTGCTTTATACAGCAGCAACCAATTAAATGAGCCCACTAACTGCTCCCATAAGTTTAAAACGGATGTCTGCCTTTCCAGTTTTATCTTCTGCCAATTTCACTTCTCGCCAGAGCTGTCCAACATTTGGTTGCATTCATGGTGACTGGGTATTTCATACAATCCGAAGAGCAAAACCATCTTGTTAAGCATGAAACATGCCTTTCAAAAGAGGCAAAAATGCTACTCGTTTTTAAAAATACAAACCACAAACAGTAACTACTAATATAAGTCCATACAGCAGGGATTCAGAAGTTCAAAGTTTAGCATCCAGTAAAGTCCAGCTTTATCACGCTCAACATAAAAGAGATCTCAGAAAGTTAGTGGATAGCCTCAACCACTCTGTTAGGAATTTAAGATGATCTGGGATATTATTTCTAGCTTTGGTAGATATACTCCTCAGAATCAACGGTAGTGTGAATTTCCCCTCATTCCCTTTGACTCTGTGGTGTAAAAGCACCTTGTGAGATGGCTTGTCGTTTAGAGAGGATGATGTTAATTCCTATACTCCCTATGCGAATAAAGAGCCACAGTGGTCACAAGGGAACCTTTTTGACCCATGATCTTGCCTCTGTCAAGCTATTACATTTACAAGGGGTCACCCATTCTTACAATCATTCTACTTCATTCAGGTTTTCCTGTCCTATATGGTGCAGTTAACTGCACCCTCCTCCCCCTCCACCCCCTTGAATAACTCGAGGGTGGAGAGCTGCCTCGTGCAAATGGTGCTGATGGTGAGTTATGTCTTCTACCTAGCGGTATTTAAAACATACGTCATAGTTAACCCAGGTAATTCTCTTTTTAGTAGTGGCTACTGACAGCTTTAGGTGACATCAATTCTTCAAAATACACGGACTGGGTTTTTGTCAGTTCCATTTATCCAGGATCTCACGTGTTTTTCTGTAACTTTGATGAGCTGTCCATAAAGGTCATAGTATTTTGAGGATGGTTAAATTGTGCCATTTGTTTTCTCATTAAGCTTTGCTGATCGGGCATCAAATAGTCCTTTTGTTAGACTGGAGATTAAAGATGATATGTAGTTTGTAATTAAACGCTGCAGTTTTTTTTTTATGTATGTACTCTGCTAATATAAGGACATTTTAAATGGTGATTTATAGCATGTTTGTTCAGAAAGTACTTGATGTTCAGATGCCATAGCAGCTCATAAAAATACCCTGATATTCACTAATCGACCTTGCACGTTCATTTGTTTGGCTGTGAGATTTTGATAACATGTTGTTGAATATATTGCTTTTGTTTATACATTAATCGTGTACACACACATGGGTGATTTTAAAAGATACAACAAAAGATCTGGCCCTTTTTCATAAGTATTTCTTATGTAATATGTTGCAGATTAAGTCTTTAAATGTCACCTCTTATAACGCAAATTTCATTTTCTGAATCTTTCCATGACACTCCTCTTTAAAGGTACAGCTTAAATCTGCTTATAGAATTTGCTCAGCCAAGAGGCAGCTCTATCAGCTTCCATATTGGTATTGCTGAAGATGTAGCTACATTATGAGATTTTCTTTCTACAAAGTTGTGGCAACAGGGACAGTTGTCTAATTATTACCAAACACTTCCCCCTAACAAAACTCCAGACCTGTTGGCTCTGCCAGTGCTTGTTTGTAGTGTATCCTAGATTAAAAGGTGGTCCCTTCAGTGCATAGCTGTTACAACAATATATAACACAAGGCAATTCAAAGAAACTGAAGCGTGCACAAGACAGTTATCAAGGTTTTCAAAGTTTTTATTTGGGACCTTGATGTGAATCAGAACATAAGCCCACAGCAAGGCCAGATGCCTCAAAATAAAAACCTGCATGCGGATACTCTGGTAGAGCCACAGGCATGAGGGTATATGCCCACCTCAGGAAAGATAATACATTCTCTTGGCTAAAGTCTGCAGGTTGTCAGATAGCAAACAACAATAGAGAATTGCACTACCTTACACAACGTGTTTGCAAGGTAAAAGGAGATTAGGCTGACCTCCAAGAATACCCAACAGAAGAATAAGAAGAGGGCGAGGAGGTGCACATCACCTCGCTTATGTGCAACAGGACGTTGTAGCAACAGTCGCTCACAAAGTACGTGGAACCCTACAGGGACTGAGGTGAAGACTACAGTTACAAGCTACCAAAACAAGAACCTGCTTACATGCCAGCCCAGAGGATCAGCTGACAAATGTAAACATATCCATTTCAAATCCATCATTAGTGCCTTTATCTTATACGATTTTAGAACACTGTCCTTGTGGATGGGGTTCTAGGAAAAATAGCTACAGCTGCATACTGACCACTCAGTACAGCTCATGACATTCAGACAGTGCCTCAATTCCTTACACATGCTCAAAGAAGTGGAAAAGGAGCTCCAGAAATTGGAGGACATGTGAGTCTTCAAGAAAATCAGAGGCTCCTCTCCTGGGCCTTCTCATTCACGGCCAGCCAAACATCAAAGCAACTCGATCAAAAGCATACAGATGTAGACATTCGACTACCTAACTAAGGATTGAGATAAAAGAGACACCATTGATCACAAAATAGAGTATCTGAATAGCACAGCAATCTTCCTATAGCTGGATCTCAATGTTCGACATCATCAGCTGAAGATCTATGTGGAGCAGAGATACACAGCAACATTCTCCACCAGCTGCTGAAGTCTTTCTAAATGTCATACAGGAAATCTGATCGATCTCCCTGCAGCCTGAATATCAGCAATGGCATTCTAATGTATCCCAGACAGAGAATGAACATGATGAGCAGTTGAGGGCAACCTTCGGATGAGTGCTGTACTGTCGTTTGACCCTTCATAGACTAGTGTGAGTTATGCAGGATCACTGCAGACCGGAGGAAAACGTGGGATGTAGAGTCAACCCAAACGCCGTGGAGTATAACCAAGCTAACAAGCTTCTTAGACACAACCACATACTACAACCGATTCTTTCCAAACCTCATTACGTGAATGTAGAGAGTAGACCAGTAGCAATTGGGACGAGACAGCAGATTTGGAACGTGCACAGCATCCTTTGTAAGTGTCAGTCGAATGCATATCCACAGAATAGCGCTATTTTAAGGTAGAACAATATTCGATCATAATTTAAGGATTTGCAGATGCTTCTACATCTACTTCTGTGGGCTTCCCTCTACTGTTACAAATTACCACATGCCACTGGGGTCACAGTTTCGTGTGTCTGCACCATGTCTGACCCACATATAGAACAAGTATTAGCAAAGCCAGTAGCTCTGGATTGAATGTACTGATGCATGCAGCATTAGTGTATTAGAGTGAGACACACTGCATGGTGCCAGCAAGAGTGAACAGAAACAACTATAATTGTAAAGTAGGTCCTCATGCAGCTTAGTGCAAGCACTTGAGTGCAGGGGGAAGGAAACGCCCAAACAGCATTAGGTAAGAGATGAATACCTGAGTGGACTGCACCAAGACATATTAGGCAAAGTCTCAAACCAATGGTTGAAAGAGGCTGGTCGAAGAAACTCAGTGGTTGAAAGGGATAGACCCAAATCCCTCTCTATGAATATTGTTAGTAATAAGTCTGATTGACCGATGTGCTGTCAAAACCTAGACCTAAACATAAAACATGCAGCTGCATGAATTTAGTTTAACTAGGGAAAATCAGGCAGGAGTGGAGAACCCTCCTGACTATTTGGTTAGGCATTCTCAACCAGCCACAACCACTGATTACGAAGAAGCATCCAAAACGGAGGTGTTTGTAAATTTGAGGTTGGAAGTGTTTCTCATATCAGCTATCAGTTTGGAGGAGGTTTTATTCACCACTGTAGATAAGTGCCTCCAAGCTGTTATCTATGCCCATGCTCCCAGGAGTTGGAAGAACATCCCAGAAGAACATTGACCCCGTACTTAAGAGGCAAGGCAATACACTGCTGCTATCATGCACATGGGCAAGAAATAACTGTGTCTGAAAATGGGCACACACAGAGAGTCTTGCACCATCATACCTCAGGTTTTGGTTCCTTATACCAGCCAACTCACGCATATAATACATCAATGAAATACAGAAACCAAAGCCTACATCAGCCAGCAGGTGGTTTCCTGGGACCTGCAGACTATTTGGGATAGTGATGTGGGGCATCACATTAGGTGGACAGCATATCATCCATTCCTTTTGAACAACCAAGCAACATTTCTTAAGAGAAAATGAGGATGGACGTTGGCAGAGCTCCAGACCATGGAAAGGCTGCCAATGGTGCATAAGAGCACACACATGGCGCCCCGAAGTGAAACTGCAGCCCTCCACCCTTGCTGAGGTCAATGCTTAATATGTAATAAATAAATGTTCAGGGGATCAACATTTTTCTTAGGTGCAGCCGCTGCTGAATGCCAAGGTTTTTTAATACAAAGGCTGCCTAGTCTTGACTCTAGTATATGCCCCATTCCTCCACTACCCTACACTCTCTATCTCTTTATCTCACTCTTGCAGGATATTTTTCATCCCTGCTTTCTCCATTGGTCTCTGTTCTCCAGTCAGTCTTCCTTTTCCCCCCCATATCTTCCTTTATCTTTCTTGCTATGAGTCAAAGTCTGGTAATGGAAAATAAGTCCTGATCCCCAAAAATGAGTTCTGGCGCCAACAACCTGTAGAAATTGAAAACTGGCTGAGGCTGTTATATCTAAGGAAGAGGTACTAGTGACACGTCGACTTCCCAAATAAATACAAATATAATTTTCTGTGCGAATAGGGGGGCAAACAGCCTATACAACACAGAAATTACATTGTAGTGCCTTTACCACACAAATTTTTACCACGCATATGCCTTTACCATGCATGACTTTACCACGCATGGTAAGTCTATTTAAGGTAAGTATAAATGTTTCTTTGTGTGTATGTATGTGTGTGTGTATATATAAATTCTTATTAAATATGCCGAGATAGACAGAACCGACTTGCAACTACAAATCGATCAATTAAATGCCTTAATCCAATCCATTGAGGGGGAGGATGGCAACTCGAAATTTCGTGGGGAAATGACCACACGCCTGAAAAAAGAGAAAGATATAATTAAGAAACGAAAAACATTCAAGTTTCAAAGAGACAGGTTCAAGGACAGATCTTCACTTTTGCCCGTAAATATGATGCAGCAAAATCAGCACACAAAGGTAATGGCATGCAAAGAGATGGGGCAATAATGGCGGGTCCAGGCAGGACATTGCAAGTTGGGTCATCTGTTTCAGATTTGAGTTCGTCAGTGGAAATCGAATCTGAATCTGAGGGCAATCAAAGAGCTACAGAGGGAAATCAACTTCAGGCCCGCAAACACACACTGGCGGAAGAATTGGGTTTTTTAAGAGAGGAGAGGCGACAAACATTACGCCAGAGAAATCCAAATCCGAGAAACAAAAGAGGAGAAACATCAAACGACGCGAAAGGAGGCAAAGAAGGCGCCAAAACAAAATCAAACGAGAAGAAACCGAACAACAGGGGGTGGCGGCGCAAGTAAATCAAGAACCCCCATCCGCCAACACTATCATTAACCTATCGGACATAGTGTTGGAGAAAGCTGAAGAACAACTTTTGGCTTTGGGCCTCACGTACTGCTCAGAGAACAATTTTGACTATCCTCAAACCAGAGCAGATCTATACATGTTCATTAGAAAGCTCAAGCTACAGAAATACCATCACCAGAGGGTAAATAAAACAGGGGATATTAATACATTAACTGAACCTAGTGAGGTTGGAAGAACCTTAACCGCTTCAGATGTCAACATCCTATGTGATTTACATGCCTTGGATTACAACACAAGTGCTACTGAAGAAATGTCAACCCAAAGAACCATGGAACTACAAGCTATCAATATCAGTGCCACTCCTCACACTGGTTTCAAACCTAAATCTCTGTTCGTACCCGTGATGCTGAGAGATTCCGTGGACACCTTCCATGATATTGTCATTGCTGAAGTTAAAAAACTTAACTTCAAAATTCAAAGAGAGGCCAAAAACCAAAGCGCACAACAACACAAGTACCATCAATTCAATTCAATTCAAATTCAGCTTTATTCGATTGTAAGATATTGCAATCATAAAAGCAATTCGTACACATTATAATCATATTAAAAGACTTAAAATTGAATATCGATTTTTCAAATTAATTCATAAAAAAAAAAAAAAAAAGATTTTTGGGCAGCAGCTATGATCATTATATCGCGCTTAATAACATCAATTAAAAATTAATAACGTTTCATTAATTCTAAAAACAATATTCTTAAAAAACAATTCCTCATGATATTATGCTCTTCCTATAGCTGACCACTTTTTTTAAAAACATCGCAATTTTCCAAATCATATTAGCATTGTCCATAGTTTGTAATGCGATGTAAGCTGGACGACATTTTCTTATCCCCATAGTTCTCAACATTGGCAGAATCCAGACTTTCCTAATGAAAGTATAAAATCCACAAAAGAAAATAACATGGATAGTGGACTGACTTGAGCAATTATCACAGGGACAGGGTATCATAGTTCGGCTCCAGTCATTCATATCGGGAAAACTAATAAGTCTGTGTACCATTCCAAGCCTGAATCTTGTTAGTAGGAATCTGTCGTATCCTTCTGATACTATCGCCAAATATGGCTGAATTTTAAAAACACTTAAAATCATTTGATTTTCCAGTACCGTGGGCTTTAATATTTCAGTCGTCAACCGTGACATTTCCAACATCACAAGACCCTCTTTTTTAAGTCTTTCCTACGTACCGCTTGCATAGAATCAGGATCAGTGAAATACTCCAAATGTCCCAGATTCTGCAGGAATTTTCGTACATAACTGACCCAGGGTATCCTTAAGACTTTTTCCATTTTTAAAATATCCTTTAAAATATCCCTGTTTAGCTTGGTTTCTTCTTTTGTCCATACTCGGTGCCATAAAAGAACCGGCTCCAGTTTAATGAGATCAGACAAATAAGTTAAGCCCAGTTCAGCGTGGCACACATAGGAAGAGGTTGATCTAGGTACTGACAATATATATCTTAGAAAATTATTTTCCACAAACTGTAATGACTGGGTATTTGCAATACCCCACACCCCTGAGCCATAGGTTACAGTTGAGATACTTTTTGCCTGGTAGATCTGTAAAAGCTCTACCGGGGGTCTTCTCCCTAACTTTTTTGAAAATTGGGCGAGTGCTGAGATAGTTCTAATAAAACTTAATTTTTTAGCTCTAACTGCCTGAACCCATGAGTCATCTTGGTGAAACGGTATTCCAAGATATGAAAAAAGTTTTGTTGCCTCGATTTTTCGATCACCTATGAACATCTCACGACATTTTTTACTGCCCCTACCACATCTCATGACATATGTCTTAGATGTATTCACCGTAAGTCCTAATTCATTCATAAATTCATTAAAACCATTTAAAACTTTTTGTAGACCTACTTGAGTTCGTGACAATAAAACCGCATCATCAGCGTATAGAAGTGCGGGGATAGGACGACCATTTATCTTGGGGTAGTCAACCTGTTTCTTAATCAATGCTTCCTCTAAATCATTTATATACAAATTAAAAGGAATGGGGCAAGGACGCATCCTTGCCTAACTCCCTACTTATTGGAATTGAAGTTGTACATCCACCCTTAATGTCAAAACGAACTTTCGTCTGAGCATTACAATAAAAACGTCGTAAAAAATAAATAATTTGTTGTTAGACGCCTATCTTTTCTAAAACCTCCCAAAGCTTGGCGTGTATTACAGAATCAAAAGCAGCGGTGAGGTCTACAAAAGCTAAAAACAAACTTCCTTTTTTTACCCGTACATACTTTCCCATCAGTAGGGCTAAATTTAAACTCTGTTCAATAGTGCCCACTCCTTCACGGAAGCCATATTCAAGTACCATCAATTAGTGAAGAAATTGCGGGACAATGATTCCATAGTTGTGCGCAGTTCTGACAAGGGGGGGCAATGTGGTCGTTTGGCCACTCAGACAGTATCAGGAAGAAGCGTCCCGGCAGCTGTCTGATCGAGACTGCTATAGACTGAGCAACAGACAAGTAACCAGGGAGGTACAGAATCAACTGCATTCTAAACTCTTGGCCTGAAAGAGTTTGGGTTTGATTAATCAGGATGAATTTAATTTTTTTTAAAACGACTACCCCATCATGCCCATCATGTATCTTATACCGAAAGTGCACAAGGACACTTCCCGTCCTCCGTGAAGACCATTAATATCTGCCAAGCAGGGCCTGTTGGAAAACGTGTCGGTGTACATAGATTCATTTCTTCAAGAGCATGTTAAGAACCTTCCTTCATTCATCCAAGACACCACAGATTTTCTGAAGCACATACATGACTTTGAATGGCATAATGAGTATTTACTTATTGCATTGGATGTGTCCAATTTGTACAAATCCATTCAGCATGATGATGGGATAAGGGCTATGCAGTTCTATTTGGACACTAGACCTATTCAATACTATTCACATAACAAAATGTTAATAGCCTTACTAGATTTTGTTTAGAAAACAATTACTTTCTTTTTAACCAGCAGGTATACCACCAGGTGAGAGGCGTAGCTATGGGGGCTAGTTTTTCCCCTAGCTACGCCTGCTTACATATGGTCTGGTGGGAAAGAATGGTATTGACATCAAAATATGCGAACACCATGGCCAGGAATATTGTTAAGTGGGTCCGCTATATAGATGATCTTTTTGTGGTGTGGCATGGAGACAGAGGGAGTGCTGAAGAGTTCATTTCCAAACTTAACATTAATGAATACAATCTGCACTTCACCCATAGCATTAGTAACAGTTCCATCACCTTTCTGGAAGTAGAAGTATTTGTCGCAAATGGTAGGTTGGAAACTAGACTCCATCGTAAACCAACAGCCGGCAACACCATACTACACTCAACCAGCTTATATCCCAAGCATACTATCTGCAGCATTCCCTACGGGGAAATGCTAAGAATCCGTAGGATTTGCAGCCCGGAGGAAGATTTGTTAATAGCACAAGCTGAGTGTAGAAATAGATCTCTTGAAAGGGGTTATTCCAACCACCTAATAGAGGATGCTATAAAAAGAACTAGGGCATTACCACGCAATGATTTATTGATGAAATCATCACAGGTCAAAAATGCAACGCACATGTCAACTGACCAGAGCAGTGGTAGCCCCAGGCTCATCCTCACCTATAACAGACAAAAAGACAGCCTGTCTAAAATCCTCAAAAAGAACTGGCACCTGGTGTTGAGCGACCCCATCTTGGGTGACAAATTTCCACGCACCCCTACGATTACGTATAGAAGGGCTCCCAGTACTAGAGATCTAGTGGTCAGTAACAGTCCAGAGACAAAAACATCTAGCACTTGGTTAACCAACCATCAGGGGTTTGTCAAATGTTCCTCCTGTAGAGCTTGTAAATATGGAATGAATAAAACAACTTTCATCTCAGCATTTAAGGAGAAGCCCTGCATCATAGACAAGTGGTTGACTTGCAAGTCGGAGTTTGCTGTATATGTGCTGGAGTGCTCTTGTGGACTGCAGTACGTCGGGAGTACGAAACTGCAGGTCCACAAGAGGGTGCTCCAGCACCTAAGGGCCATTACTAACTCAGATCCTAATTATCCCGTGGCATGCCACTTTAAAGAAGTCCATGGAAATGACCTGGACAAACTAAAGTACTATATGGTAGATGCCGTGCCTCCAGTCAGACGTGGAGGTAATAGGGAAGCCATGTTAAGGCGGCTTGAGACCAAATACATTTTGGAATTTGATTGTAAGAGCCCTAATGGTTTGAATACAACTGAGGATCTTCACACGTGGCAATAGAGCCCCACACTTGTGGTTTCAAAGAACTTATTCTGCCCAGGTTTCCCAAACCCTGCATTCAACATGAAAATATTTTAGTGACATCTTGTCGTCTACATGTCTCCTTGAGGTTAGGCTGGCATACATGTAATTTTATCTAGTCATCTCCTCCGCTGTGTCCTCTTCCCACCTATTTTTATGTTGCCCATTTTTTGAGCTACCTGGGTGTTCTGAATCAGGCCGCCCATGGTATGCGGTATCAAAAAAAAATTTTATCGCATATCAGCACGTTCAATTCTATGTTTAATTTGTTGTTTACACTGGTTGGGCACTATTTTTTAACAGGACTTATATACAGCATATCATTTAAATATAGCTAGGGCAATTGTTGCACCATGGTAGAGCCATTTAGTTAAGTGCACATCAGGGTCGTAAATAGTACCTTTAGTTGCAGACTAACAATGGAGCATTATGCCGGAAGGAAGTTTACACGTGCCTCGCCTTCCATATGGGGTCGCTTTAGAGTCTTATAATAGGGTCCAACATGCTACGTGCAGGTAGCATTTTAAGTCGCTTTCTTATCAACAGTTTTATGGCAGCTTTTTGGGATTTTTTTTTAATGTTTGATACTTATGTATTTTAAATATTTAGCAATTTTTAACATCAATATCGTGAGCATGCAATAGATCTAAAAATAAGCAAACAATACCAACAACAAGTGGTATACACTCATAATATCAGGAATGCGACCAAACATATGACATTGTTTACATTTTGTGTTATTTATATTTGGCACAAAGAGTGTTTTGTATTTTTTATCTTGTATTTAAACAGTTAATATTGCGTATTTTGCACATTTATCGTCAACAGCAGTATTTACATATTGCAATTCTTTGCACGTGCAGGGAATATCTTCTGCAGAGGATTGTTTACATATTGCGATATTTGCACATGGTATTGAACAATAATTTGACCAGTATTGAAACTGTGATTATAGCGACTTTAGCACACATACTTTTAACATTAGGATGTATGTATTTATACTACCATCCATGCAAATTTTTGCACATGTGACCTAGTTCAGGTCATTGTTTATTTATTTGCGACATTTTGCACATGGTACTAAAGAAACATTTATTAGTATTTATACTGTCATTATTGCGATGCTTGCTCAAACAATTTGTGAACAAATCAGATTTATTGCTGTAGTATAACAAACAAGAAGTCTGTTTTCAGTCTTTGTTAAGCATTTGGCACTTTAAATTGCTGGGGAATTATGGGTACGTCATGTGATCAAGGCCTCTAGGGGCTGAAACGCGTCATGGCGGCAGAGCACTTTTGAAAAATAAAGAATCACTTGCACGCAGGAAGCGGTGTCCGTTCCTTTTCTTATCGCGGTGGCAGGGATCTGTGGAGAATTGGGTATGTGGTATATATATATATATATATATATATATATATATATATACACACACACACACACACATTTAAGGGTGGGTAGGGGTTTAGGAATTGGTAGGAGTATCGGGTGTAAAGGGTATTTTTAGGGTTATGGGTGGGTAATGGTTGGTAAGGTATTTTTATGGGTGGGTAGGGGGATTGGGTGGTAAGGGTGTTTTTAGGGTTCAGGGGTGGGTAAGAGTATTGAGTGGTAAGGATATTTTTAGGGTTCAGTGGTGGGTAAGGATATTAGGTGCAAAGGGCTTTTTTATGGTTTAGGGGTGGGTAAGTGAATTGGGTGGTAAGGGTGATTTTAGGGATGGATAAGGGAATTGAGTAATAAGGGTAGGTAGGGTGTTTTTAGTAGGGTTCTGGGGTGGGTAGGGATAAAGGGTGATAAGGGTATTTTAGAGTTTTGGTGTGGGTAGCGACATATGGTGTTAAGGGCAATAAAAAAGGGGGGTTTGGGAGGTTTATAAATATATATCACCTCATAATAAGACATATAATATATATAAGACACTTTCCTTATTTATACTTACATGCGTGGTAAAGGCATATGCGTGGTTAAAGGTAAATGCGTGGTAAAGGCATGCGTTGTAAAAAAATGTGTGGTAAACTTTTCTTTCCTCAACCAAGGGGCCCCTACTATACCTCACACAGGTACTAGGATGTTGCACCTCATAATGCGAACCATGTAGAGGCCCTTCCTGGGCAATATGAATCCTGAAACCTGAATAGGTAGCAGGAAGAATTAATACAGGAGTTGCTGGAAAGGAATTAATCCTGCAGACATCTGTGATCTGATGAGCAAGCAATGCATCCCCTTCAAAACCTGTCCGCTGACAGTGTTGCAAGCTAAGGGGACCACGTGACGGTAACCCTGTACAACACCAGCATCACCTGCAATGCTAGTTGCTTTCAAAAACATTTGAAGAAGTGATGTCATTGACCTACATCAGTTCCGAGCATCCCAGGATTTATTTGACTTTGATGGAAATTAAAACGATGCAGGGGACAAGGCCAGCAATGCTGCGATTGATGATCTGGACCAGTAACAGCCCCAGGATATGTCACAGAAGACTTAATCTCACCCCCGGAGAACTGCTGTGTAGAGACACCATAGGGTACAAGGAGGCATCCATAACTCCCTGCATTCTAGGGGAGGGTTCCCAATATCATCTGCAACCTTCTGCTAAATCATCTATATGCCTCAGATACTGTGGTGGTGACTGCCTGAGATATGGACATCTCACATTCACCTGGCTCAGAACTTGCTGATGTCCATGAGAGTTATTCTGTTGGTTCTTTCAGTCTAGTTAAGAGGGGATGTTATGTTTAGATTACTGGGTGTCCCCCCTGTCCATCATGCCTGTGCCAATCACCCATAAGACTGCGTTCCTGCACACAGTATGGGGACGGAGGAGGAATAAATAAACTGAAAAGGTTTAGGTTTGACTGTGGAGAAAGTTGGGGGATGAGACAATACTGGAAGGTAGCAGGGCAAAGAAACAGAACAGAGAAGGGACAGAGGAGACAGTGTGAGTATGGAGCAGAGCACATGGGCAGATGCTTAAGACGGCTGGCAGCCATAGTGTAACTCAAATGATGTCCCCCGCAGAAGGTGGTGAGGGGGCCAGAGACTCCAATATCTCACGAATGAATTTGCACAGCCCTTAAGCTGAATAGGCATGCAACCTGAAGGGTGAGGGACCCCCTGCACTGTAGGAGCCTGTGTTATGCCGCTGGCTGGTAGCCAGAGGATGAGCTCATGGTGTTCACCCAATTGCTGCACCCCTTAGGTAACATAGCATGTCAATACAGTGCAGCAATGACGACCCTGTAATTGTAATTGCATTTATATAGCGCTTCTTAACCCTTGCAATGCTGGATCACTTTGGAAGACCAGCAACAGCCTGCTCATTGGGAGTGCTATGAATGGAAGAGTGTCTGTCACGTTGACTATGTGGGTAGTGTTTTGATGCCAGCCATGAAGAATTGGGTTTTGCTTCTATCTTGTTCTTATTGTTTCAACTGGTGTGAAATGGAAGTGAAAAGCTGTGAGGGACAGGACGCTTAATGCTTAGATGCTAGTGAGTGGATGGATAGAGAGTCTGTGAGCGGTGTTGGCCTATGGGCGAATTTAACATGCCGAAATGGCAGTATGGAAATATATACATATACTGCTTCGTAATCCTCAAGAGGCGTCCTCAAATTTTCATGCAGCCGGGAAGGAGTATTTAAGTTCCAAATCCATTCTCTCCATTCCAAGTTAAATACTCTGAAACTCCAAGAACGATAGTCCGATTCTAATACCCTGCCTTTCTTTTGGGGCTTGGCTGAGTAGAAATGGAGGACAGCTGTTAGAATTCCTTTGATTCCTTCATCTAAGAAACGAGAAGAAAAGTAACATCTAAAAAATAGACATTGTATTTTCCAAAGGTCCATTCATTCAAGTTGTTATATTACCACGTACTGGTGTTCCCTGTTACCACATACTGGTGTAAAGCTACCTGTCTTTCATGACCTGCCATACCTACTGAGCATGCAGACATGTTGCACGTATGTGCATTAACTTGGCCATATTTCAGTACTTGACACTACAGGAGGACACCTGAAAACTCACCTCCTTTAAATATTCAAATTCTAGCTTTAGAATAGTAAACTATCTTGACCTTGAGTATGACTCACAGTTCTATAGTTCATTTTCCTCTTTTACCCTACAGTTGAACACAGTACCTTCTAATCCTGCCTTTCAACAAATAATTGTAGGCGCTCTTCTTATGCACTTCACGAAATTCTCTTCTTCCCCGTTGTTTCCCCTTATTTTTGCCTGCCCACATCCACTATCTCCCACCTTCTCATCTTCCTCTTTCAATTTCAGTTTGTGCCCAAGGGTGTCATTTTCAACTCTGGTCTCTCTTTCTCACTGCACATTTCTACTGTCCTACCGCTTTCAACTTTACAGTGTTTTAAGATTTGCCTACTTCTCCCTCTGCAAACAAGCAAAACTCTTACCGTTATTCCTTAACTATTGCTCTTCCAGCCTGTTCTCTTCCCCCTTCATTCATCTTCTCTTTAAAATTTCCCCCATTACTCTACACTTGCATACCTCACATCTGTCTTCTGGTTGCTTTCTTATACCTTTACTTTGTTCCCTATGCGTGGTGTTCAAATGTGTCCACAATGCCTAGCCCTTGGTCTCTGTGACTCCCTTTCCCTCCCTGTACCCTCATCCTTTACTTTGCTTATCTTTCGTTCCTCTTTAAAAGCCCATCTCATCTACTAAGTCCCCCCCCTTAGTTTTCAGCTCTGTCTAGCATAGCTTAATTGTCCGTCTCTTTATTGTTTATCATTGTGCTCTGCACAGAACTTGGGTGTAAGCAATTTATAAATACAATAAAATAAAATCGAAATTTGGACCTAATTCGATGCCTTCCTTCCGCTTTCGAGGGGAAGTACTGAAGTATTTTTACTTCTGGAAGGCACAAACATGCTGGTAGGGTCACCACCTTGCTCCAAGTCAGTACTGTGTCTGCCGCCAATCCTGAACTTTTCACCTACACATCATTGATTTCAAATGTATTATTCTAATTAGTTCAATGGATCAGAACAATACTACAAATCCCGAAATGCAATAGGCTATCACACATAAGGAAAAAGGAGCCCTTAATGACCAGAGGGAGGTGGTCACCCTACGTGCCGGGGAGCTCATACTGTCAGAACTTTGACTTATTTGCCTTAAGGTCCAACTAATTGTAATGACTAGAGCTCAGCAACTTCCCACGATGGACAGATCTAATTAAAATGTCAAGAAGTCACCAGGCAGTGACAGGCACATGCCACTACGCACATTGATTCCCGGATCTCATATAGAGTACCCATTTCAGCTTGGACGAGAAGGCTCAGATGTGTTGCTCATCTTTTTTGGAGGGGGTGGGTTATAGAGAGACAAAAGCCCTGGGGTTAGGATCCCTGCCATTCCCCGCTCAAACCAGAGTACTTTGCTCTGTTCTTGTTGTCGGAAGAACATCCTGACACAGCTGCTGCTGAATGGGCACTTTTTGCAGTCCACCACCCCTCCCCAGAGCTGAGCCGACTGCAGTATGCCCATCAGTCCTGGAGCGCCTTCAGGCAGGAGGCCTTCCGTTGCAATTTAGGCTCAGTGCCACTGCAAGCTTCTAGCGTAGTAAATTCTGCGACACATGTATGCAGCTAAAAGCGGAAAGTTGTATAAGATGCCAAATCGTTATCTGGGTCACTGGATGCTTGCAAGAGGAGAGTTGGCCGGGATCCCGGAGAGGTAGATGGAGGGCAGGCCTTCCAGAGAGGAAGAGGTCCTCCCTTGGCCAGGTTCCCGGAGGAGAATCCGGAGGTTCATAGTACTCATTTCCTCTAAGGCTACATTTAGCTTTATCGCACATTTTGGGTTAGTGCAGGAAGTTCACTCACTTCCTTTAGAAATAATAAAGGCCCCAGATAAGGTTATTACTGACACTGTCTGCCCCTTTCACAAGCTGCTGAGGGTGAAGACTCATGGTCTTACCGTCAACACAAAGTACAGCTAGCGTAATGAACTAGTGTGTGGACAAGTACACCTCTATCCTCATCTATTCCAACACAGCTCTCATATTACATATTGATGCAGTTACAAGCATTGGTGCACTGCATTTCTGACCTTTGTATGGTCCAGTTGCAGTATTGTCTAGATGATGGCTCAGGTAGAACTTTCTGTTTTCACACAAAATTCCTTAGAATAGACTCCATTCACCACTATCCACCGAATACAATTTGAAAATGAGCTATGGTATCATCCTCAATTGCAACCCACGTTAGTGATCTTACTTCAAAATCTTGTTTGTAAATCAGTATTGAAGTCTTTTCTGAAATCTAACATTAGAGCATTTTCCCTCATCGTGACAATATCAATAATCCCTGCAGAAGAATCCTATTCATATAATCTTTGCCACTATTGTTGCACCCCCTTAGACGCCTGACACCACCCCCTCCCACTCCAATGCTCCCTGGGACTTTCCCCCGTACCATTCTAAGTCGACCAGGCTGTGGTGGTAAAAGTATGATGTAGAGGGGCTGGAGTACAACGTATATAGCAGGTGAAGGCAGGGCTAGGGCCCACCACCCTTCCAGACCTAGGGACAAGAAGCTGAAAAACCATACTTGGCAGTGGTGTTTTTCCAGGTACTGCTGAAAGTGACACAGGTAGGTGTTTTTTTTCCTAATGTTTTGCACTGAAAGGTTGTTAGTGCATCATTTGAGTGGTGCTCCATTGTTATGTGTTGATTATGTAAAGAAGGCTGTTGCTTAATGGACAGATTGCCTATTGGTATACAGACCTTAACAAAAGGTTTCCTAATGGGTTAGTGATGGTTCTGTATAAAGATGCTTACACAGTTCTTAGTGTGAAGAGGTTTAGTACCATTATCTACACCTTTGAGTATTGAATTAATATCAATAAAATGTATTGGAAAAAAAGAAAGATCCTCGTCATCCCCCAGACTACAGTATGATAGTATTGGAACTATCTTGAACTCCTGCGTGAACTGCACCAACTCCTCTTTCTTGATAAAAAAAGCTCTGGGACTCCATTTGTCCAACCCTACAGCCAATCTACCCACTGCTCATCAACCCCAAAACCTCTTTTAGGGCCCTCAGCCTGCCTCGCTTCCATGGGAAGCCTCGACATCTCAGCAAGAAAACACAGCAGTGCACCCCTGGGTGATTAGCTCCACACATACATACTAGAGTTTGAAAGGTGCAGATGGCACAGGCTATTGAACACCTTGCTTAGAAACAGCTAATACAAGACAATATACAGAGCCTTCATAGAAACAGAAAACATACTTTTCTGATCTCTTGGTGTTCTAGCCTCGGTTGCAGGTCATAAGCGCTGTGAAACAATTCTGTTTGCAAAGGTGTGCCACTGCCTTACAGTGTATTAATTTTTTCACGAGATCCCATCTGACGATCTGGCTTGATTGATGCCTCATGCCATCCATTCTGAGATCCCACTAAGATTTGCTTGGCGGGTTTCCTTGATGGCATGCTATAACATGGATCCTGATCCTGTACATCGCAACTGCCATCCCCAACGGCTACAAAAATCATCCACAAGGACCGCACCAACCGACCGGGAGGAAGCATCACCATCGTATACAAAAACACCCTCTGCCTCACAACTAGCTCCAACGACCACTCAGCCGACATGGAGCATCTCCACTTCCAGATCTAGACCAACCTGAACGCCACCTTCTGCGGCACCCTCGTCTACTGACCTCCCAGACCCGCCCACCCTTCAACTAAGCCATAGCTGACTTCATCGCTCACCACGCTCTCTCCTCAACAGACTACATCCTCCTCGGCAACCTCAAATTCCATCTGGACAACCTCGACGACCAAAACACCTCATCCCTACTGGAGAACCTCGCCACCTTTAGACTCAAACAACTGGCCACAACGCCAACCCACTCAGCAGGACACATGCTCGAAAACCTCTTCTCCACAAGCAACAACATCTCCGTCAGCCACACCTCTGAGCCACACTGGACCAACCTCCTCTGCGTCCACTTCTCCTTCACCAAACCCACTGTACGCCACCACGCCCACCATGATCATCGTAGATGCTGGAACAAGGTCATCGAAGACCAGCTCAACACCTCCCTCAGCAAAACCCCACCACTGACATCCACGGAAGCCAATCCCTCCCGCACCCAACCTCCACCGCTGGCTCTTCGACTGCGCCACACACTGGCTCCCCTCAGGAAATCCTCAGGCAAGCAGCCCTTCAAGAAAGCCAGCTGGTTCTCCATCGTCCTCCAAGAGTCCAGGCGCACCTGCAGACAGCTTGAGAAAAGATGGAGGAGCAGCAAGATCATGGCAGACCACACAGCCTTCAAAACCGCTGTCACCGCACACCACCACCTCATCAGAACAACAATGAAAGCAGCCATCCAGAAACGTGTCAACACCAATGCACACAGCAGCAAAGAATTATACTCCGTGGTCAAAGAATTCACCAAACCCAGCAAAGAAACAGCAGACATTCCCCCCTCTCAAGACCTCTGCGACAACCGCACCATCTCCTTCCACCGCAAGGTCAAGGAAATCTACGACAGCTTCGTGACCCACCCACCCCAACCGCAACCACCACACCCAATGGCTCCAGACCCCAGCAGACCTTTCCCAACTGGACCACCCTCACCTATGACGACACCCTCAGGATCATGAAGAGCATCCACTCCAGAGCCCCCTCAGATCCCTGCCCTCACCACATCTTCAACAGAGCCGGCACCTCCATTGCATCCGAACTCTGCCGCACCATAAACTGCTTCATCGAGTACGCCACCTTCCCGGAAGACTGGAAGCACGCAGAGATCAGCCCCCTGCTGAAGTAACCCTCTGCCGACCCGACGGACCTAAAAAAATACAGACCCATCTCTCTGTTCCCCATACCAGCCAAAGTCATTGAGAAAGCCATCAATTCCCAACTCTCCGAGTTCATCAAAACGAACCACATCCTGGACCTCTCCCAGTCGGGCTTCAGAAGCAACCATAGCACTGAGACCACTCTCCTCGCCAATACAGATGACATCTGCACCCTCCTCGACCGAGGTGAAACTGTTATGTTATGTTATGTTAATTGATTTTGTAATGCGCGTAGCTACCCAAAAAGGGTTTCCCAGCGCAGACCGAGAGGAACCAACAAATAAAAAAGAGTAAGTACTATTGATTAAACAGCCAAGCTTTCACTAATTTACGAAATTTTAAGTGAAGTGTTTCTTTGCGGATCGCTATGGGAAGAGAGTTCCACAAGAGAGGACCAAGATAGGAAAAAGAACGGCCACCCATTCTTGTGAGTTTGATCCTGGGAACCATGAATAATTCCTGTGTCGTAGAGCGTAACAGTCGAGAGGGCTGATAATGGCGAACCAGATTTTGCAGGTATTGAGGGGCAGTCCCAATCTTAATCTTAAACATATAATCCTGGGCTTTAAACTTAGCCCGACTTTCCACTTTAAGCCAATGTAAATCTCTCAAAGCATTGGAGATTGAGGACATTCTAGGGATTTTATAAAGTAACCTAGCGGCAGAATTCTGCACCACTTGGAGCTTACGTAGCACATCTTTATTTGCTCCCAAAAGAAGAATATTCCCATAGTCCAGTCTAGATGTAACAAGTGCCTGGACTACCGTCCTTTGAGTAGCATTGGGGAGCATCCAAATGATTTTCTTCAACCATTTTAAAATGGTGAAGCAGGTGGCTGCAGTTTTTACCGCATGTTGTTTCATGGATAATTTATTATCCATAATGAATCCCAAATTACGGGCTTGAGCGGTGGGCGAGGGTAAGGGTCCCATTTCGCTGGGCCAATGTTGGGGGCCCCAAAGGTCCTGATCTTTTCCAAAAATAAGGACCTCCGTTTTTTCACCATTGAGCTTGAGTAAATTGGCTCTCATCCAAGATGCAATGCTGCTCAAGCCCATTTGGAGAGTTGAGGGGCCCTGCACATTTCCCACAGATAGGGAAAAAATTATTTGGGTGTCGTCAGCGTAAGAAAAAAGAGACAACCCAGCCTCCTCTGCAATCGCAGCCAAAGGTTGTAAATAGATATTGAACAGAAGGGGACTTAAAATTGATCCCTGAGGTACCCCATAAGGAGAAAAAAGAATTTTAGAAGAAGCTCTCGATGAAAAAACTTGGAAGGTCCGTTTAGATAAAAATGAAGTCAGCCAGCCAAGTGCTGTTCCGGTAATGCCAAGTGACTGCAAGGATTTGATTAGCACGGTATGAGAAACCGTGTCAAATGCGGCGCTCAAATCCAACAAAATGAGGGCCACCGTGTTACCAGTATCTAAATGTTGACGCAGCATTTCGGTAACGCCAAGGAGAGTCGTCTCAGTCGAAAAGCCCGCTCTGAAACCAGACTGGGAGTGGTGTAAAAGTTCGAAGATTCAATAAATTTGGATAGTTGCAAATTTACATGTTTTTCCAAAATTTTGGAAAAAATAGGAAGTAGGGAAATGGGCCTGAAATTAGATGACTGATCAGGATCAGCATTAGCCTTCTTCAGTAATGGAAGGACCATAGCATGTTTCCAATCGGACGGAACCAAGGCCTCTTGAAGTGAGGCATTAAGTAGTTCCATAACAATTTCCAATGAGGGCTGCTCAAGTTGTGAAAGTATAGGGGCAGGAAGAAGATCACAGGGAGATCCTGATTTGATGCTGCCTAAAAAATTTTTAAAGAAGTAATATCAAGAGGCGCCCATTTTTCCAATTTCATCGGAGGTACCACTGTAAAAATGGATTTAAAAGGGGAAGCCAACTGAATCGGCACCAAAGGCCCAGTTTTATCCAGTGTCTGATATATTTGCTCCACTTTACTGATAAAAAAATTGGCAAGAGTGTTACATTGAAATTCATTTAAAATAGGAGAAGTGGGCTGCGTATCCGAGCCAGCCAATTTTTTCACCATTGCAAACAAAGTGCGAGAGCAATTTTGTGCATTGGAAATAGAAGAGGAGACATATTCCGCTCGAGCCAGTTTACATAGAACATGATATTTTTTTAGAGCAGTTTTATATATGATTTTAGAATCAGGGGAGTATTCTCTCCTCCAAGATCTTTCCAGTGCTTTACATTTACTTTTTCGATTTTTAATTGTTCAGTAAACCAGGGAGCAGGGGGACGATGATTAGACAGTTTTTTGGCAGAAAGTGGAAGGCAGTAATTAACTGCATTAGAAATCCAACTGTAGATCGTATCCAGAGACGATAGTGATAATGAATCAATATTTGGGATATTGTTGGACAGAATTTGATTAAAAATTTCCAAATCCAGTTTTCCCCAATTTCTAAATTGCGATTGTACTTCAGTTGCAGGTATGAACAAGTTAGATGGAACTGTACATTGAAACTTAATCGCAAAGTGATCTGACCAGCATAATGGAAGAGCGGAAAAGCTTTGAATATAAGATAGATTAGAAAAAATTGGATCCAATAAGTGTCCAGCCGTATGCGTCGGGCCACTGTTGCAAAGTGATAAATTCATTGCAGAGAGGTCCGAAATTAATGTGTTGCTGATAGTACACTCCATATTATCAAGATGGAGATTTAAATCACCCAAGATGGTAAAATTAGCCATTTTGAGTAAGAGTGGGGCAATCAAGTCTGGCAATGACGATGCCCAGGAGCCAGCAGGTCCTGGGGGCCGATAAATCAGTATACCAGAGAGAGTAAATTGCGAAGTCAAAGTAAGTTTGAATAAAGCTGCTTCACAACCAACAAAAGGCAGGTCTTCAAACTTGCAAGAGTAACATTTTTAAATATTAATGCAATGCCTCCTCCTACTTTTAAATTTCTATCTTTTCTAACTATGGCATAATTGGCAGGTAAGGCCATAGCCACATCTGGTCCTGAACTAGCGTGTAACCATGTTTCCGTTAAAAAAATTGCATCAGGCTCTTCATTACTCAACAGATTAAAAATATCCTCCTTATGTTTAGGGAGGGATCGACAATTAATATTCCAAAAATTAAAAGATTTGTTAGAAGAGAGACAATGATTTTGAAGAAGTGGAGCGTTAACTGTAATTGTGCTATTGGATTCATTTAAGAAGTTAGTACAAAAAGTAAAATTACAACACGGACAAATAATCGTGTCTTTTAAAGGACAAAGAACGCTACAATCTAAGTGGTGTTTACCTTTAAGATTCATCAGTTGTTCAGAGGAATATAAAATCCTCTGTCCTGAAGATGCTACACTCTGAGCATAGTTTATGGCCCCTGATCCCGTTCGGTCTCGGACTCGGACGGGCGCAGACGGGCTTGCCTTTGGCGCGCCATCGGCGCGCCCGCTGCGCGCGTCCGCTGCGCGTCCGGACCATGGCCTTTAAATCAAGCAGTGGGCGTGCGGCGTGCAACGAGTGGAGCGCTGACCGCAATGAGCGCGTAGGTAGCAGGAAATGGCCGCCTGGGACCAAACGAGTCTCGATAGGAGTTTTACAGTTTAAAAGGAGTATAACACACTCCACAAATCAGAGCAAGTGACAGGGTAAAAAAAGATTAAAAATTAGCAGCAGACAGTAAAACGTAGTATCCCCAAGCAAATTCAATTCTGAACTGCTGCCCTCATCCTCCTGGACCTCTCAGCCGCCTTCGACACCGTCTCCTACCACTCCCCAAGCAAATTCAATTCTGAACCAGATTCCCCCACCACATGTAACAGTGTTAGAGAACCTCACCGGCACTGCGCGTCCGACACAAGCCCCTTAAATCAGGCAGTGGGCGTGCAACGAGTGGAGCGCTGACCGCAATGAGCGCGTAGGTAGCAGGAAATGGCCGCCTGGGACCAAACGAGTCTCGATAGGAGTTTTACAGTTTAAAAGAAGTATAACACACTCCACAAATCAGAGCAAGTGACAGGGTAAAAAAGATTAAAAATTAGCAGCAGACAGTAAAACGTAGTATCCCCAAGCAAATTCAATTCTGAACTGCTGCCCTCATCCTCCTGGACCTCTCAGCCGCCTTCGACACCGTCTCCTACCACACCCTCTGTGCAAGACTCCACGATGCCGGCATCCGCGACAAAGCCCTAGAATGGATCCGCTCCTTCCTCACCGGCCAAACACAGAGTCAGACTTGTACCGTTCATCTCAGAACCCACAGAGATCAGCTGCGGAGTGCCTCAGGGATCCTCCCTGAGCCCCACCCTCTTCAACAGCTACATGGTACCGCATGCAGCCATCGTCAGAAGCCACGGCTCAACATCGTCTCCTACGCCGATGGCACCCAGCTGATTCTCCTCCTCACAGATGAACCCACAGCCGCCAAGAGCAACTTCCACAATGGGATGAATGCAGTCACCGCCTGGATGAAGGACAGCTGCCTCAAGCTTAACTCAGACAAGACAGAAGTCCTCATCCTGGGCTCCACCCCCTCCGCCTGAGATGACTTCTGGTGGCCCGCAGCAGTCGGAACCCCCCCTCCCCACACCCACGGACCATGTACGGCATCATCCTGGACTCCTCGCTCTCAATGAACTGCCAAATCAATGCTGTTTCTTCCTCCTGCTTCCACATGTTCTGCCTGCTTTGTAAGATCTTCAAGTGGATTCCCACAGAGTCCAGAAAAACGGTCACCCACGTGCTCGTCAGCAGCAGACTCGACTATGGCAATGCACTCTAAGCCGGCACTGCCAGAAACTCCAAAAGAAACTGCAGAACATCCAGAACGCCTCCGCCAGACTCATCTTGACCATCCCACGCCACAGCCAGATCACCGGCCACCTGAGAGACCTTCACTGGCTACACATCAACAAAAGAATTACCTTCAAGCTCCTCACTAATGCCTTCAAAGCCCTCCACAATGCCAGACCTGCATACCTCAACAACCGACTCTCCTACACTCCCACTAGACATCTCCGCTCCGCCCAACTGGCCCATGCCACAATCCCACGTATCCGCAAGACCATGGCTGTAGGAAGGTCCTTCTCCTACCTCGCTGCAAAGACCTGGAACTCCCTGCCTCTGCACCTCAGGCAATCCCCATCACTGCCGCAATTCAGGAAGGACCTCAAGACCTGGCTCTTTGACTGAACTGCAGATCCAAACCCTCCCCCCACTCAGCGCCTTGAGACCTTTACGAGTAGGTAGTCACGCTTTATAAGAAACCTGATTGATTGATTGATTTGTTCCCACTCATTTCAAGGTACCCTACTATATTTCCTCCTTAAGTGATTCCCTGCATTTTCCTTCGCTAGCGTCTGGCTTTCTCTAGGGTCCCAGTGTTGTGCCGTTTTAATATCCTTCTTCTTCCACACGGCAAAACCCAGATATCGTAATGACATCACGGAGTGGAATTTCCCCAAATGTAGCATTTTGTGCAAATAAATATTCCTTTTGGTGACCTTGTTGCTGCCGGTTGTTCCGCATGTATTTGCTGGAAGAAACCATTCAGGTGATTTCTTAGTCCAATGCAGCATTAGTGCACTTCTCTACACATATTCTTTTGTTCTCTCATCCTGCTTTCCTCACGCTGGTTTTCTTATTCACTCGTCAATACATCTGTGTGCTATCTCTCATTCAGTGCTATTTTGCTTTTCTCTCACATACAAAAAATGTTCATGGCCACTTTGCTTATTGTATCCCTGTCTGCTTGTTAAGTGTATGCTGTGCCTAGAAGCAGGGTCCTTGGCACTCGTTGTGCCTTACAAGTAACAAACAATAAGTGGTAACCGTAGCAATGAGGTGCTTGGCCTCGTTGGTCTTTTGCTTGCTTGTTCTTTTCCTCACTTGATAAGTCCCTTCACTTTATTCTTTTCCTCATTAGTCTTTAGTTCACATTTCTCCTTCTCTTTGGTTTTTTTGTTGGCTTGGTCCTTTGCACTGCTTGTTTTTTCACCTGCCCCATCATTCTCCCTCGCTTTCTTCCTTGCAGTACTTGGTTCTCCTTCTTGGTTTTCTGCACGTTGGTCCTTCCCCTCGCTTGAACCTGTGCTGTACCTGGTCCTTCACCTTCTTTTTGTTTTGTTTTTTGCCTCAATGTTTCTTTTCTTTACTTGGTTCTTTGCTTTCCCTTTGCAGGTTCTCACAGCAGGAATAGCTAGCTTCTAGTTTACAGGCAGGGCGAGAAGAGTCTGAGTGCACAGGCTAGTTGATGGGGTTGGAGGTGGGGGGGGCTGTGCACACCAGCGTGGACGTGAAGACACGAGGTGGCAGTGGGGCCCTGTACACTAGTCTCACTTCTCTTTCCTAGCCTCCTCGCAGCTGGCATCCAGCTTTGCGTTCTAACTCGGCTTTATCACATTTGAGACGATAAGAGGGCTGCATTTGTCGGAAACATGTGCTACTCTCAGACGTTTCTCTGTGCCTGTATCACAAAGCAATCCCTGTCTGTTTGTCCCAAATCCCAAGATGGCAGCCTGGGGGCACTTTGGCTGTGTTCAGCACTTGCCTCTGCAACAGCTTTCGCCCGGTTGGTGGGCAGCTGCCACCCCAACCTGAGCTCCAGCAGAAACGGGTCTTTGTTCTGGAATGTGTCTTTGGACCGCATCCCTCCCCAGCTGGCCCTGCAGCGCGCTGGTGCGTTTCTGCTGGATAGGCCAAAAATAGATTTTAAAACTGGGTGGCGGTAGTGAGAGACCACGGACCAGGCCTCACCCCTACCACAAGACTGTATCACCAGGCAGAGCCGACTATAGGGCGATGAGGCGTTTTTACCAGAGACAGGCTGGGCTAAAGGGGACATCGCCAGAAACAGACTGCGGTACAGGGGAATGGAGAGGTTTCTCCAGGGACAGACTGTGCAACGGGGGAGGGTGGAAAGGTTTCACCAGAGATAGGGGTCTCCAACCCTTTCTGTAATAAGAGCTACTCATTTTCAAATCATGCAGGATTACTTTAGTGGCCACGCCATGCAAAACCGCCAGCAGTGATCCCCTCAGTGCATCAGGCAGAGTCGCCAGTAGTAATATGAAATGCCAACTCTACATGGTTAACACCTTTTAGCCGTGATGCCCCTAGCATAGAGGTTATGTTATGTTATGTTATTTATATTTATAACGCGCACAGATACTCCAAGAGTGTCCCGGCGCGAACCTTGAGAGATGGAAAGGGCCAGATTAATTGAAAAGGAATGCTTTCAAGTTTTTTTTAAAAGAGTGGGGTCCTGAATGCTGCGGAGACTAAGAGGCAGCGAGTTCCATGCTAGAGCAGATTTCAGAGCAAGGGAGCTGCCACCTGTCCTTTGCAAGCGGAAACGTGGGACATTGGCCAAAAGTTGAGATGAAGAGCGGAGTTGTCTTGAAGGAGTATAAAAGGAGAAGCGTTTTTGAAGATAGATTGGTCCTAGGGCATGAAGAGCGCGATGCGCTATGACTAAGGATTTAAATTTTACCCGTTCTGCTACGGGCAGCCAGTGAGGCGCATTATCATTATCATTTTAGTAATACGTTCCCACATGCCCTCATGATTTTATTACTCAAATATCACCTTAAATATACTTTAGAAATCCATCAATTTTTCCTTAAACATCAACTTATGAGTTCTGAAAATAAACACATTGTCATCTCGAATACACGCTTTTCAATTTTGGGATGCACATGTTAAATTCAGTTTAAAAAAAAGCTTCTTGTATAGTAGGCTGAGGTGCACAGAGGCGAGCTACTTACAGCTAGCTGGAGAGCTAACAGTAGTTCACGAGCTACTCACTGGAGAAGCATGGTCTAGGGTATAGGGCACCATCTCCATGGACAGACCGTGCTACGGGGGAGTGTGGAAAGGTTTCTCCAGTGACAAACTGTGAAACAGGGTCTGTGGAAAGGTTTCACCGGAGACAGACTGTGCTTCAGAGACGTTTTAATGCATGGGCAACTTGGGCTGTGACCCAGGACTCCCTGATAGAGTCAGCTCTGTTCTGCAGAAAGTCTTGCCGTGATGACCTTGAATAATTCTTGAACAGATGGTTTTAAATACCGTTTTCCTTTCATTTATTTTTAATGTGGGTGATGTGTGAGAATCTATATACAGACATTTTTTTTAAAAATTGCTTTTGTTTCATGCAACACCCATAAAAATGTTTTTAGATCAAAACAGGACCTCGCATATGAGAAATGGGAGCATGTCACAGAGGTAATTTGAAGTAATTTTAGGGCGCTGCTGATGTATTACAATATTGAAAACACTCTTCACTATCCCTGAATATTTGATGTAAACACATTCAGATTTTGGACAAGTGGGCCTGTGCATTGTCAGTGACCTGGCCAAAGAGGGCATGAAAGCGCTAAAACTGTATCATAAATTCAAAGCTTCTCTGAACAGGGGCCCTCAAAATATATTTGGCCCAGGGCCCCCAAAATCTTTAAGATGTCATAGGGAGTGTACACCAGGGAGGGTAGAAAGGTATTCACCAGAGACAGACTGGGCTGCACAGAAACATCACCAGAAAAAAAGCGCTGTAGGGAAATGAAGAGACGGACTGGTCCACAGGATAAGGCAGAGCCAGAAAGGTCATAGGGAAATCAGGAGAATTCACCTGAGACAGATTTGGTTGTTAGATTATAGAATATCACCAGAGAGAGACTGCACAATAGAGGAATGGAAAGATTTCACTGTAGACAGACGGGGTTATAGGGAAAGGGAGAGCTTTCACTAGAGACTGACTGGTCTATAAGGGAATGTAGACGCTTTGCCAGAGATAGACTATGTTGTAGGAGAATCATGAGTTTTCACCCTAGACAGGTTGGGCTACAGGGGAATACCACCAGAGAGAGACTGCGTATAGGAGAATATAGCACAGAGTAAGAAGGATCTTTGAGGATGAGATGTTTCAACTGAGACAACCTGGGTCGCAAAGAAATATCTACGGAGGCAGACTTGCCCCTAAAAGAAGCTAATCATTTTACCAGACAGATTGGGCCTTAAGAAAATATCCCTAGAGAGAGACTGTGCTATAGGGGAGCAGGACGATTTCGATACACACATCTGGGCTACAATGGAACATTAACAGAAACAGGCTGTGTTACAGGCAAACCGGAGAGCGACTAGGTGGGAGAGAAATCAGGACAGATCACCTGAGCCAGATTGGGTTATAAGAGAATATCACCAGAGGGACTGCTCTACTATGGGAGAATAGAATATAGGCCAAACAACATTGAACACCGTATCAACCACATACTCTATAAAAAAAGGTGCCCAGGAGCCCTGCTTAACACAACGTGGAGTACTTCACAGCCTCGTCAATGGTAGGAAGCGCTGTAGGAATTCTACAGTACAATACAATTGAATATTTCACCAGAGTCAGATGGACCTCTGAGGCTTCTGGAGGTGGTTTCACCAGAGAGTCAAGGGGAAACAGGAGAGCTCATCAGAGAGAAAATGAGCTAAATAACAGGAACAGGCTTGCCTAAATGGGAGCAAAGAGATTTCAAGGGGGGCAGATCGGACTTTGGGGACAGGCCTAGCATTGGTGGACTGCAGAGATTTGACAAAAGACCTTCTGGGCCATGGGGGAATGAGGAGATGGCTGAGATAAGAATATACTATAAAGAAATGTCACCAGAGATCACGGACATGGTTCCAGTCCTGTGCATTTGTGTGAGCCTACTGCATTCTGGATGTTGTAGGCTTTGTTTGCTTTTTTGAACTAATTAGACTAACACACCAGATAGCAATAATTCATAGGTGAAAAAAGGAGAAACGTTGTCTGTGGTGACATGAAGTGAAGTCAGCATCCTAAGTGCTCCAGAGCATAATTTGGTTTTTCATTAAAAAAGACTAGGCCGTAGGTGAAATGAGACATTTCACCAGAGACCGAGTAGGCCACTGGAATTATACTGGAATTATACGAAGAGCCACTGGAATTATACGATCCTGTAGCTGCAATGTTTTCCACTTAATTTTGGATTTGCCATATAATAAACCATCTGCTGCTTAATTTGCAGGTTTGAACACAAAAAAAATGTGTTTCAAGCTCAAAAGGGTCAAGCATTAATAACAACTGTTGTTTACACAGTGGAGGACCGTTTGCAACGGTTTACTGGTCACCTTTCAATTGCTTATATTGGTATTTGGCTGCGCAGGTGGTACTAATGAAGTGAAATCAGTGCCAAGACAGTGTTAACATGTAGAAAGAGGACAAACTAATGAAGTAATACTATCACAAAATGTGTTGCATTACACCGCATAATTTGCTTTCTTGCCCCATAATTTAGTCCACCCTGTCATATAATTTGGTTCTACCCCTCTGCATACTTCCACTGGCCCTGGCCATAGGGGATGTCAGCAGACACAGTACTGTAGGGTAGGGCAGTGGTTCTTAACCTATTGACTTCTGTGGACCCTCACTGAATCATTACTTTTATACGTGAAGCCCCCCACGAGTCATTATTTGAAGTCAGCAATTTCTATGATTTGAACCTCAAAACAGTACACAAAAACATGTATACACCAAACAATTGCTCAAATATTTTGTTTCATTCACAATCAAATATAGAGTTTTCCAATTTTAAATTTTTCTTCTTTAATTGTATATACTTAATTCATTTTAATATTATTTACTTTTGTAAAACAGTCGCGGACCCCCTGAGTAGGCCTAGTGGGACCCAATGGGTCTTCAGACCACAGGTTAAGACCCATTACTATAGGGCAACGATAGACTTCTCTAGACAAATTGGGTTAAAAGGGAACACCACTAGAGACAGAAGAAGGGCATACAGAGGACTCTCAGAGATAAGACTTGCATACGAAGGTATGTTCTGATTACATTATGAAATTTAATCACTTTGCCTCTTACTGTTCCTCGTCTCAGACAGACTAGTGTGCATGGGAATGTGGACATGTCAGCAGAGATAAACCGGGCTACAGCCCACAGCACAGTTTCATCAGATGCAGACTGCCAGGCTGGGCAATAGAGGAATTAGAAGATTACACCAGATAGAGAGTGCTCTACAGGGAAATGGGAGACTGCAACAGAGTCAGGCTGACCTAGTTGAGAGCCAGTCAGACGTTAAACTAAAAGGTCATTTCATTAACCCCTTCAGGTCCGTATCCCTAAACGTATTAGTTACTTGTGCAGTTCCCCTTAGGTGGATTTACCCAAGTCAATTTAAATTGGACTGGATTAAGGATTTCTGCAAAACTGCATATCTCAAACCAGGAAGCAATTTACTGCAGTTTTTCAGAAGTCGGCTCGCCAAGGAACCACAGACCTGCGTTCGTTTCTGGATATTTTTTTCTTTAACCTGGGAGCAGAACAGGAAGCTGTCTAATTTTAGCAATTAGAATGAATTGGGCTCAGTGCTTCTCGCGCCTTCTATAAACTTTAGGAACTATGCTCCATTGTGAAAGAGGAAGGCCTCGGCCTGCGGCGGGACGGTTTTTCTGTGCAATAATAAATACTGGGTGTTTCAGGCCTCTTCTGAAACTTTCCTGTCTTCAACTTTAGTCAAGTTTCTTCACGTGCAGCATTGCGACTGAGGTTGCAAGCGCGAGGCGATGTCGCAACGCCAACTGAGTGCCTGTCTGGTGACACTAACTCTTGAGGAGCCTTTCTCGTCTGCAGCCCTCCCCGGGGCAACAAGTCAGCTGTCAGGGTAAGGCCGGCACAAGGACAGGCTGGACCAATATCAACACGGGCAAAGGTGTGCAGGCCAGCCCCACGGGAGCACGATAAAGCGCCTCAACGCCTCAGGGGTAGTAAGCGCTGTATAAATTCAATTACAATACAATACATTTTTGTAATGATAGCCCATCCAACTTGGAAAGCAGCAGCCCACTGGGAAAATGTAAAAGTGCCATATTGGCCAGTCTGGCCCTGGCCGGTGGAGATAAAGGGTGCACGTAGAGCCTGGATTTGCACCATCCTGGGGTACCCGAAGGTACACCTGCAAACTTCTGCCAATGCCCACCCACGGATTGGTAGGTGGATTTTCGGATCCAGCGTCAGATGTGAGTGTCTCTAGATCCAGCAGGGCAAGGAAAACAAAGACAGTGGTTACACGCATTAAGACAGAGGAGAGTGTGGCTGATTGTTCAGTAAAGGGGTGCGTTTGAGCTATTAAAACAGAGATGTCTTGCTTTTGGCCCTGAAAAGTAGTTTCCTTTTTTTGTGCTCCGCTTCTTGGAGCTTCAGATACACAATGTAAACATACATTTCAGCATTCCACAGGATTCGTGTTTTTGATAAGGGTGGGAGAGAATTGCAAAAATATACTCGGGCTTCTTGAATATTTCATTTTTTAGGGGTTCAAGAATGGAATGTGTATGCGTTTGTTATAAATGGTGTTGATTTTAAATACCAAAGGGTCCCTGGCAGCCAATGCCGGTTTTAGAAGCAGTGTTATTGTAATTACATCCAAATGCACCTATTTTATCGTCCTTGAAATGATGAAAGGCTAAATTGGTCTGCACGTATTCAAACATTTGACCTTCGGTGTGCACACAGATCTCAGCTAAGTAAACCATCAAGCTGTTTTATTGAATTGGAACTTTTGACTTAATATTACAGGCGGATCAAGGTAGCAGATACCCAGTCCCTGTGCTCATCCTCTACACTCCAGCTGTCCTACTGGGATTACAAATTGTCGCCTGCAGGTCATTCAGATCTGTCAGAAAACACATCACCAACTTCGCCTGCAGGTCATTCAGATCTGTCAGAAAACACATCACCAACTTCAGCTAACTGTGATCGGAACATGTGATCTGCATGTTTGACCCACTTCTCTGCACTGGACACATTAACTGTGTAGTTATTTTACTGACATGCAAACGTGTTACCTACAAATTGCAAACATATATATGTGCATTGTGTTAACTTCCCATGCTATCTCCCAGAAAAGTACATCTAACCTGCATTTTACACAGACATCATGGTAGAAGGGGAACTAGCTCTTCAGACGGAGACTCTCAGTGTAAACTTCCACACAGATCTGTTTGTCAGACACTAAACCCCTGAGCTATTTTATTGGGATGTAACGTGATATCTAAAGGTTGCACATTTCTTTGCAAAATATGTCCAGCTCACTGAGCTGTTACAATCTTACCTTATGCTCCCCATACTGGGATATCAGTGCACAGGGCATGCCAATAATGTGCAGTAAATGGTTCATGTTAGTCAGTGTAGAGGTGCCCTGTGAAAGCCCTCTGTCTCAGTGCTGGGTTGTCAGTGCTGGGTGCAAGTCATCTCCCTTGAATGTCGCATTCCTGGAATGTCAGTGCATCCTACCAGTCATACAGATGTATAGTATGTGTACTCTTAATGTCTCAGGAGTTAGATAGCCATGCAGGTTGTAGGTCAAAGGATATGTGCATTATGTGTGTCATGGATATGTCTCTGTACTGGGATATTACTGCATAGTGCAAGCCAAAAGAGAGGGACATGGTGAATAATCCTAATGGAGTTAAGTTGCAAAGTAATACCTGTTTGTATAGTCCAACTATATATGAACTGCAACATTTTGCAAATAAATTATATGCAATCGAAATGACTCCCTCATTTACTTTCTCCTACTCCCCACTTGCGACGTCATATATTTTAGGTTAAGCATTGCTTTGTGGCAATTGTCAAACTCATCTTCTTTAGCCCCATATATTCTAACTAATATATATACCCTAGGACTGCTTATGTACCCCTGATTTCCTTCTTTACCTACATCACAGGTGCTCTTTCTTTGCCAAGCCAATCTCTTTACCTGGATTTTTGCTTTTGTCAGTATCTTGCACTGGCTTGTTTGAAAGTGCCTTAAATGATGGTGAATAGGTCCAGCTTCAAAGCCTGCAAAGTCTTTTGGAGTCCGTTTTCCACTTGTAGTGTTGGCACATGCCAATGGATACCAGGTTACCAGTTCTTAGATGTTATGCCACAAATAATTATTTGGGTGGTTAGTCCAGTGGAAGAAAACCAAGACTACAATACTCAGAATGCATCAGGTTGTCAATTGGAAGAAGAGGATTCCACACTTAGGGTCTCATGAGGAGGTCTCTAGTAATTTCAGCAGTGCTGGGAACCAGAGTTACTTCAGGTTCCACTAGAATGACGAGTTTTTTTTCACCTAGGTAGAATTAAGGAATTACTAGTGGAATCAGACTTGGAATGACTGCTTCCAAGTAGTGGGTGATCTTTATGGGGTCTGCTCTAGCTTGTCAGGTATGCAGGGATTCACTATGTTCTGCACAATCTAGCCCAGGCCTCTTTTCTGCAAAAAGGACATGCTTTCCTGCAATCGGCAACCGCTTTTATTTTTAAGCAGCACGGCAGGGCTTTATCTTTGCTTATGGTTTTGTTTAAAAAATGGCGGCTGCGCCATTAAAGCACAGCGGTTCTAAACCCCTCTTTATGTTCTTTTTTCAAAGGCGAGGCAGCTTTACGTTCCAGAATAGCGGCCGCACACTTATTTTGTAATGCGCTGCTCAACCAAATCAATGAACACCCACTAAACAATGGCGCACGCAGGGCTCGCAAACCCTCATCCCCGTCGCACCCCCTGGGCGCCGCACTTAAAGTCTCAGCTTGGAGCCCGCTTTTATATCAACAAAATGGGCACCATGCTTAATATTTAAGTAGGCGCCCGCTTTTATTGTTTTTTTTTTTAAATTAGCATGACGCCCAATTCACGGGCCGCTGTGCACATAACCTTTATCTGCACAGGCGCCGTACTTTAAATTTAAGCATGGTGCCAGCTTTCATATTCTCTCTCTCTGCTTCCGTCTCTCGTGTGTGTCATTAGCATTTATTTTAATTTACAATTTCTTTGTTGCGACTCACTCTGCCCGTCTCTCTGCCCCTTGTCTTTCCTTTTCACTTTGCCCATGGCCACCATTGCCCACCACAGGCCCATTCTCTCCCTTTCACAGATAGCACAGTACACAAACGATCTAAGCGAGCACAAAAGGCAGTTTCATTATTTATTCGGGCCCAGCAGGGTTACTTGAAGATGCGTGCGACCCCCCCCCCCCTTCAAACAAGCATTTGCAATGCAATAGGTCTCGCATTTGCAAGAGTTTAAGCTATTAGCATTGTAAATGACAATGCCTTTTATTTATGTTTTAAAAACCAAAATATAAATAAAAGGCATTCTCATTTACAATGCCAGTAGCTCAAACTCGCATAAATGTGAGACCTATTGCATTGCAAATGCTTGTTTAAAACTAGATTGCTGGGCAACAATGTTCCTTTCTATAACAACAGGCTTGAAGCCATGCCATGATTGCAGAAAACAGATGTTGGTCATAGACCCACACAAGTTGTGTCTCTGGGATCGGGGCATGCATTTTAGTTGTCCGACAAGTACCCCCCCATGCACCCGAAGTTGATCTGGGACCGGAAGGTGAAGATGTATGTCACCAAACATAGGAAGTCAGGCCCTGTGTAAATCCAGTTCCTGCTCCAGAGTACGGTCTCAGCCTCACTCCCAGGACTGTTCTCACAAGAGGTCTACCTCGCAGTTGAAATCCTCCTCTAAGTCTAAACTGAAGTCTAAACATACCAAAAAAACAAAGCAGGACTCCTCCCTATACCACCACTCCGTGTCCAAGGAGAAGACGCAAAGGCATCATGATGTTAGTCAGTCTCCTCTGGGGTCCCTGAGCGGAGAACCAATCCCCCAACTAATCCCAGTGTGCCTTAGTTTCCCAGACCATCTGCAACGCTGCAACAGATCGTTGGCATTTTTGCAGTTCCCTCTGGTGTAATCACATCTAACAGATGGGTCATACAGATCTTTCAGCATGGTTATGCCCTACCCCTTCGGTTAGCTCTGCGACATCTTCCACTTGAACGACTTTCAGAGGAACAGCTCTCCATTCTGCTGCAGGAGGTGCGAGTGTTGATCTCCAGAGAGAGCTTTCCGGACCACTGGAGATGGTTGTTAATATTTCCATTTCCTTGTGCTGAAAAATGAGGGAGGCCTCCGGCCTATTTCAAACCTTTGACCTCTGAAGGCCTTCAAAATGCTCATGTCTTTGTCCAGATCTTGGCCACTCTAGACCCAGGAACTAGAAATGCGTATTTTCATAAACCTATCCTGCGGCCCCAAAGGTGTTATCTACAGTTCAGGGTTGGCCAGGAGCATTTTCATTTAGCAGTGCTCCCCTTTTGCTCATCAGTGCCTCTCAGATGGTCACAAAAGTGATGAGTGGGGTCCCAGCACTCTTGCCGATGTTGGGGACATCAGTCTTTCCCTACATTAACGACTGGGCTTGCTACAGTCAGTCATAGACCACCTCCAGACGATGGCAAACATCTGACATTGTTGGGGTTCATGATCAATGTATCAAAATCACACCTGACTACTTTGCAGTGGTTTCTATTCATTGAAGCTTGCCTGGACACAGTGCAATTCAAGGACTTCCCTCCACTACAGCGAGCTCATGACATTTGGGCTAGGATCCTAATGTTTCAGCCTCAGTCCAGGATCTTGGTGAGAGCAGCTCTGGGGCTTCTTGGCCTCTTTGACTCCTCCACCTCCCTGGTTGATTACGCAAGGTGACAAATGCAGGCTCTGCAATGGAATTGGAAGATCCACTGTGCCCACCACTACGAAAACCTGACGAATGCCATCCAGATTTCGGATAGGATGACTTATGACCTGCAGTAGTGGCTGCTCAAACGCAATTAGTTCAGCAGCAGGCCCCTCTCCCTTCCCCACCCAGAGCTGACAGTGGTGCATCACTACTGGGTTGGGGAGGTCATTTGGGGGAGGTGGAGATCAGAGGACTCTGGTCTCTGGCAGAAACCTGATTCCATTTCAGTCTGTTGGAGCTTTGGGCTGTTTTTCTAGCATTGAAGATGTTCCATGACCTTCCTGCTGTCCATCAAAGGGAGGCTGGTGCTGGTTCTCACAGACACTACCACACCCATGTGGTGCTGCAACAAGCAGGGCAGAGTGGGGTCCTGGGTCCCATAGCAGGAGGCTGCGGGCCTCTGGAGTTGGATGGAGCGTCAAGGCATTTCCCACATCGTGAACCCATTGGCGGGGTCCTTGAATGCCAGAGTGGATAAGCTTGGTCAGTGGCATCTGGCAGATCACAAATGAGATCTACATTCTGAGGTGGTGCAGGGCATCTTCCGGCAGTATGGAGAACCCTGGCTAGATCATTTCACCACCATCAAGAAATCTCAGTGCCAAAAGTTTCACTCGTTGGGGTTTCTGTAAAGAGGCTCCCTAGGAGATGCATTCCAGCTGGAATTGAGCACTGGACTCCTGTACGCCTTCCTGCCCCTTGCTTTTCCTTCCCGGAGTTCTGAAAAAGATCAGGAACGACTGGGCTAAGTTGCTCCGAATTGGGCCAGGAGAGGATGATACCTGAAATTTCTGGCTATGAGACGCTGCCCTTGGATCTGGCTACCACTTCAGGAGGATATGTGTGAAAATTGAGTGGAGCCAGTTATCTACATTTGATCTGCCACCTGAAGTAGTAGATATCATCCTTGCCATCAGGCACACTTACTTAAAGTCAATTTCTGACCAGGCGCTGGGACAATTTGTGGCCTGGTGTGGAGTGCACAAGACAGACCCTTTTCAAGCCAAACTGTCAGATGTTCTATTGTTCGTTTTGCCTTTGCCCCAACAAGACCTTTTAGTGGGCACTATTACAGGTTATTTGGCAGCCCTTTCGGCCTTTTTACATTTGCTAGACTGACAATCCTTGTTTAAATCACCTGTTGTAATGCAGTTTATTAAAGGTTTGACACACATTTTGCCCCCAAACTGTTTGTAATGCCACAGTAGGACCTTAACTTGGTTTGATGTTACTCATGTAAACTCCCTTTGGGCTGATGCACAACTGCTCATTGCACCTTCTGACTTTGAAGACTGTCTTCCTCATTACAATGACTTCAGCTTGTCGTGTCAGTGAACTTCAGGCACTATCGGTGCAACCACCCTACACTAGTTTTTTTCCTGCAAACTGGTGTTGAGGACTCCAGTGGTCTTCTTGCCTAAAGTCGTGACTCCCTTCCACGATGGGCAATCCATCACACCACCAGCAATCTTTGCTCAGTTTCACCCCTTGAAAAAAGAGGAGCGGCTTCATCGGCTAGACCCTATAAGGGCTTTAAACTTTTACATTGATTGTACCAAGGGTGATTTGGTGAATGATCAGGTTTTTGTGGGGTTCTCCGGGGTGATAAAGGGAAGGCAGTGCAGAAGAGGACTCTGTCGAGGTAGATAGTCCACTGCAATAAGATCTGCTATGCACTGCCCAAGAAGCAGCCTCTGGAATGACTGACATCCCGTCCATTCCAGTAGGGCCAAGGAGTGACTTGTCTTGATATCTGCTAGGCTGCAACATGTGCGTCGGTGCACACATTCCAAAACCACTACTGCTGTGACAATCAGGTCTGACAGGATGGACATTTCTTTTGGTCAGTCCTACATGACTTTTTAGTTTGAGCCCACTCCACAGACCCTCCACCTTGGAGAGGTACTGCTTTGATATCTATTCTAAGGTGATGAATCTGTGGTTGGAAGTTCAATCAAAAGAACACGTTACTTACTTTCATTAACACTTTTTTTGCTTGATACTCTGTCTAACTGCAGATTTCTCACCACCCTCCCAGCTACCTGTTCTATGAAGCGGCCTATTTTAAACATCTAAAAAGGTTCCAAGTTAGGATTCTGAACACAGGTATCAACAATTGTTTCACGCTAAAAGCGTCAGGCAAGAAACTGACGTCAGCACAGATACGTTACGCTTATATGCATCTCCACTCCGTCACTTCTGGGGTGGTACAGAGCCCGCGTGAAGCTGCATGGCGCCACCTAGTGCTGCATGGGAGCATTGCTGAGAAATGTTCTGGATCTAGTGTGGTGCCTGTGGAATATTATACTGTGAGGAATTGTGATCAAATAGAGTATCCACCAGAAAAAGTGTTACCTAAGGCAAGTAACTTGTTCATCACCTCCATATACATCTCTAGGATACCTCTAGATTTATTGTTATTAACTCTGCTGTGACAATACTTTGGAGTTGATATTATGGTTACTATATATGTGTAGGCCGATTCTTCAAACCCAATTATGTGCTACAACACCCTGTGCATGGTGTGTATTTGAATCTGTTGCCTGTGTCCGTGGTATGGCATGTTCATGCAAAGGATAAATCTGTGCACATGGTATGTCTGTGTGTGTTGTACACGAATATGGTCTGTGCTTGGATTGTCTCCGGGCCATGAGTGGTCTGTGGAATGGCAAGCCAAAGTGGTCAGTATTTTGGACGTACATTTTATTGCAGCAGCAGATGAAAACAAAAGTAGATAATCAGCAAGGCAGTCAGCACAGAAAAGGCACAAATACACCAGAAAAGGGCAACATGAACTTTTCAGGAAAGGCAGATCCTTTCTTGGGGATGTCTACAAAAGGATGAACTGTTCAATCAATCAATCAATCAGGGGTTTGTTAAAGCACGACTACTCACCCGTAAGGGTCTCAAGGCGCTAGGGGTGGGGGTGCAGGTTCCATTCCATCAAGAAGGGGGTCTATCAAAGAGCCAGGTTTTGAGGTTTCTTGGGAAGATGTGGAGCGATGTTTTCTGTCTGAGGTGGAGCGGAAGGACGTTCCATGCTTTTGCCGTGAGGAAGGAGAAGGAGCAGCCTCCCAATCTGGTCTTTCTGGTGCGGGGGACCACGGCATAGGAGAGCTGGGCTGATCGTAGGGTCCTTTGGGGTGCGTGGAATTTGAGTCGGCTGTTCAGGTATGCTGGTCCGGTGCCATGGAGGGCCTTGTGTGCGTGGGTGAGCATCTTGAAGGTGATTCTCGCCTCGACGGGGAGCCAGTGGAGTGTGCGCAGGTGCTGGGAGATGTGGCAGTGTTTTGGCAGGTTGAGGACCAGTCTTGCGGCGGCGTTCTGGATGTTCTGTAGCTTGCGGGTGAGGTTTTTGTTTATTCCGGCGTAGAGTGTGTTGCCGTAGTCGAGTCTGCTGGTGACCAGGGCGTGAGTGACGGTCTTTCGGTGTTCGAGGGGGATCCATTTGAAGGTCTTACGAAGGAGGTGGAGGGTGTGGAAGCAGGAAGATGAGACGGAGTTGATCTGGCGGTCCATTTTGAGCTCGGCGTCCAGGATGATTCCCAGGTTACGTGCGTGGTCCGTGGGGGTTGGCGGGTTTCCGAGGGCGGGGGCCACCAGGTGTCGCTCCAGTCGTCTGGGTTTGGGCCCATGATGAGTACTTCTGTTTTGTTGGTGTTTAGTTGTAGGCAGCTGTTTTTCATCCATTTGGCGACGGCTTCCATGCCTTCTCGAAAGTTGCGTCTGGCGGTGTTGGGCTCGTTGGATAGGGAGAGGATGAGTTGGGTGTCGTCTGCGTATGACACGATGTTGAGTCCGTAGGTTCTGACGATGGGGGCGAGTGGAGCCATGTAGACGTTGAAGAGTGTCGGGCTGAGGAAGGAGCCCCTGGGGACTCCGCAGGTGGTAGGTGTGGGGTCCGAGAGGAAAGGGGGGAGTCTGACCTGCTGCGTCCTGCCGGAGAGGAAGGAGCGAATCCAGTCGAGGGCCTTGTCCTGGATTCCTGCGTTGTAGAGTCTGAGTATTAGGGTGCGGTGGGAGACTGTGTCGAACGCCGCTGATAGGTCGAGGAGGATGAGGGCTACTGTTTCTCCTTTGTCCAGTTGGGTGCGGATGTCGTCTGTTGCGGCGAGGAGGGCGTTTTCCGTACTGTGGTTTTTTCTGAAGCCGGATTGGGAGGAGTCGAGGATGTTGTGTTCTTCAATGAATGTGGCGAGTTGGCTGTTGATGGCTTTCTCAATGACTTTCGCTGGGAACGGGAGCAGGGAGATGGGTCTGTAGTTTTTGAGGTCGGTGGGGTCTGCTGATGGTTTCTTTAGGAGGGGGTTGACCTCAGCGTGTTTCCAGTCGTCGGGGAACAAGGCGTCGCCAGGGAGCGGTTGATGGTGTGGCGGAGCATGGGTGTGATGGTGTCGGCAGCTCTGTTGAAGATGTGGTGGGGCAGGGGTCCGTGGGGGCCCCTGAGTGGATTGACTTCATTGTCTTCAGTGTGTCTTCGGTGGTGAGGGCTGTCCAGTCGTCAATCACTGGTTTCCGGGTGTCGGGGGTGGTTGGTGAGGGTTCAGTGTGTTGGTTGTCTTCGTCGAAGTTGTCGTAGATGCTCTTGATTTTGTGGTGGAAAAAGGTGCTGAGTTTGTCGCAGAGGTGTTGTGAGGGAGGGATGTCGGTAGACTCCCTGGTGGGTTGGGCGAACTCCTTGATGATGCTGAAGAGTTCCTTGCTGTTGTGCGCGTGGGTGGAGATTCTGTCTTCAATCGCTTTTTTCCTCTTTTCTCTGATGAGTTGATGGTGGGCGTTGGTGGCTGCTCTAAAGTTGTTGTGGGCTTCGGTGGATTTGGTGTTCCTCCAGGCCTTTTCGAGGCAGCGGCATGTGCGTCTGGACTCTCGAAGTTCGGTGGTAAACCATCTGGCTTTCTTGGCACGGGTATTGTTGTTTTTCTTGAGGGGGGCTATGGTGTTAGTGCTGTCCGAGATCCATCTATGCAGGGTTCGGGCTGCGGTGTTGGGGTAGTCGTTTTTCGCGATGGTTGGGGTGGAGTTGTTGAGTGAGGAGGTGAGCTGGTCTTCGGTGATTTTGGTCCAGTTTCTTCGTGGGAGCAGGTGCTGGTGTCTGTGGATGGTGGGTGTTCTGAAGGTGAAGTGGACGCAACAATGGTCGGTCCATGGGAGTTCGGTGGTGTGGCTGAAGGTGATGGAGTTTCCTGTAGTGAAGAGGGGGTCGAGGGTGTGTCCTGCTGAGTGCGTGGGCTCGGTCACGATCTGGCGGAGTCCAATGTTGTGGAGGTTGTCCAGGAGGTATGTGGTGTTGGGGTCCAGTTGGTTGTCGAGGTGGAAGTTGAGGTCTCCCAGCAGGGTGTAGTTGGTGGATGCGATGGCCTGCGGGGAGATAATGTCCGTGATGGAGTTGGCGAAGGGTCCGCGGGGTCCAGGGGGTCGGTAGATGAGGGTTCCTCGGAGGGTGGCGGTGAGGCTGGCCAGTATCTTGAAGTGAAGGTGTTCCATCAGTTCTGTGGGCTCGTCGGGGAGTGTGCTCAGGCGGAGGCTGGATTTGTGGACGATTGCGATTCCTCCTCCTGGGCGGGTGCGGCGGTCCTTCCTGGAGATCTTGTATCCTTGGGGGATGGCGATGGCGATGTCCGGTCCCGAGGTGGTGTTGGTCCAGGTTTCAGTGAAGAATGCTACGTCCGGGGTGGTGCTGTCGAGGAGGTCCCAGATTTCGGTGGCGTGTTTGTGGAGGGATCGTACGTTGAGGAGGATACATTGCAGGGTCTTCGGTTCGGTTGTGTTCTTGTGGGCGGGTTGTGCTGGATCCGTGTTCTTGGCGGTGCTGCAGGTGTGCCGGCAGCGGTGACAGCTGAAGGGTCCGTGGGTGTCGGCTGGTGATGCTAGCTTGCAGTTGTTGTTGCGGCCTGGGTTGAGTGCGTGGAGTGCTGCTGGGTCGTAGCGTTGGCGGGGCGGAGGTCCAGGGTTCCTGGCGCTGGTCGCAGTCGGGTCGCGGACGGGCGCAGACGGGCTTGCCTTTGACGCGCCAGCGGCCGCCATTAAGTAGGGGTCGGGAAGGGCTGGACAGCTGGGAGGCGGGGAGGGGAGCTGGATTGGGCCGGTCGCGCTGGGGGGGAGGGGCCGCGGGGGAAGCAGCGACGGGGAAAGGTAAAGGGAGGAAATAAGGGATAAAGAAAAAAGGGAAAATAAGTAGAAATAAGGCACAAAAGAGCAGAGATGCAGAAAAGTGCAGAAAGGTGAAAGCTAAAAGAGGGTAGAAAAACGAGTGAAAGAGCAGAGCGAGAGGAAGGGAAAATGAGCAGAAATAAGGCACAAAAGAGCAGAGATGCAGAAAAGTGCAGAAAGGTGAAAGATAAAATGTAGAAAAATGAGTGAAAACGAGTGAAAGAGCAGAGTGAGAGGAAGGAAACAGAGGTCCACTGGACCACCAGGGATGAGGCGCAGGGAAACCTGCGGGTGGAGGAGGGCCTCGATCACCAACACTCGAGAGTGCAGGGGCAGGGGCAGGCCTCACTTAATGGTGGAGCTGCGAGGGTGGGAGAGCAATTTCACTGACAATGAGTCAGTGGTTTTGCTCGTCTGTCCCCGCAGCGGCCGCCATTAAGTAGGGGTCGGGGAGGGCTGGACAGCTGGGAGGCGGGAGCGGGGAGGGGAGCTGGATTGGGCCGGTCGTGCTGGGGGGAGGTGCCGCGGGGGCAGCAGCGGCGGGGAAAGGTAAAGGGAGGAAATTCGGGATAAAGAAAAAAGGGAAAATAAGCAGAAATAAGGCACAAAAGAGCAGAGATGCAGAAAAGTGCAGAAAGGTGAAAGCTAAAAGAGGGTAGAAAAACGAGTGAAAACGAGTGAAAGAGCAGAGCGAGAGGAAGGGAAAATGAGCAGAAATAAGGCACAAAAGAGCAGAGATGCAGAAAGGTGAAAGATAAAAAAGAGTAGAAAAACGAGTGAAAGAGCAGAGTGAGAGGAAGGAAACAGAGGTCCACTGGACCACCAGGGATCAGGCACAGGGAAACCTGCGGGTGGAGGAGGGCCTCGATCACCAACACTCAAGAGTGCTGGGGCAGGCCTCACTTAATGGTGGAGCTGCGAGGGTGGGAGAGCAATTTCACTGACAATGAGTCAGTGGTCTTGCTCACCTGTCCCCGCAGCGGCCGCCATTAAGTAGGGGTCGGGGAGGGCTGGACAGCTGGGAGGCGGGAGCGGAGAGGGGAGCTGGATTGGGCCGGTCGCGCTGGGGGGGAGGGGCCGCGGGGGAAGCAGCAGCGTGGAAAGGTAAAGGGAGGAAATAAGGGATAAAGAAAAAAGGGAAAATAAGCAGAAGTAAGGCACAAAAGAGCAGAGATGCAGAAAAGTGCAGAAAGGTGAAAGCTAAAAGAGGGTAGAAAAACGAGTGAAAACGAGTGAAAGAGCAGAACGAGAGGAAGGGAAAATGAGCAGAAATAAGGCACAAAAGAGCAGAGATGCAGAAAAGTGCAGAAAGGTGAAAGATAAAAAAGGGTAGAAAAACGAGTGAAAACGAGTGAAAGTGCAGAGTGAGAGGAAGGAAACAGAGGTCCACTGGACCACCAGGGATGAGGCGCAGGGAAACCTGCGGGTGGAGGAGGGCCTCGATCACCAACACTGGAGAGTGCAGGGGCAGGCCTCACTTAATGGTGGAGCTGCGAGGTTGGGAGAGCAATTTCACTGACAATGAGATGGAGAAAATGCGCAAAGGGAGAGTAGAAGCAGGCAGAGATGTTAAAGCAATAATTGTGTTCAGATGTCCCAACCAAAAAAAACAGTTACGGGATAACAGATGTGCTGCAGTAGAAGGGATGGGGTGGAGCAGATGAGATGCGCCCCTTATTAGGCAGCATTAAAAATGACAGGTGGAATGCTTGAATTAATCTCCGCAACTGATCATTAATGTGAGCAGCATTCCATTCCAACGTTTTAGCTTGTCTGTTCCTTTACTATATGCATAAGAGGCATGCCAGCCTGATTACAATAGAAAGAGTCCTGGTGGAGATGGGGAATACAACACTTTTCTAGCCAAACACTACTCCAAGATGTAGTGTGCTACTCGTTTGGAAATGCACTTTGGTGCCTCACAATTGTGTATGAAGCACTATATAAATGCAACAATACAATAAGCAAACATAACCATCCCTTTGATGTAAAGGAGCATGGCATGGTAGACACAGCATCAATAACCAACCCGGTCAGTCAATTGCTACAAACATGGGAGCCTTGTTGGCCAACTGGGTTAAGAACTGGCTGGGCAATGGGTGGCAGAGAGCAGTCAGAGGAGCTCATCTTGTTGAAAGGGGGGGTGATAGGTGCTGTAGGAAGCATGAATCGTTTCTTGTCCAGAGCACCATACGTGACATGGCAGAGAACCAGGCAGCTTTGCAGGGTCTGTCTATTTAGAGATTACACAACGATTTGTTCTCTAGTTCATAGCCTAGAGGCGGTTGAACAATGAGATGTGAATAGGAAAAGCCAGAAGAGCAGTTTAGGGTTTGCTTGCTTATGAGCACCAAGAAATGAAGAAGCATTACATGGTGGAAGGTGAAGGAGTAAAAGATCACCACGCTCGAGAGGGTCTTGGGTATACTGTAGTAGATGAATCTCAACAATATGAGAAGGAAATATGGAGAGCAAAAGGAATGTTGGGGTGTACAAGAAGAGCTATACCCAGCTACAGGAGCGTGGATGTATTACAACTGCACACATTACTGTTAAAGCCAAACTTTGGGTAGTGTGTCCATTCAGATAGCCACATCTAGGACACTGGTGCTCAGTTACTGGACCACATTTGCATAATTGGTGTCCAGTTCTAAGGGACATATCTGGCTGACTAATGCCCATTTAGGGGACACATCTGGAGTAATGTGAGCTACACTTCAATGATTTTGTCAATTCGTGGACTATATATACAGCACGCTCTGGATTCTATTGTGAGGGCTACATTTGGAGTATTGTGTCCAGGTCTGGAGAGCACATCTGGGATACTGTGTTTAGTCCTGGAGCCCACATCTAGAGCTTTGGTGCCTAGTTCTGTGGGCCACAACTGGCTAGTGCACCGAGTCCAGGATCCAATGGTAGAGTCTCTTGGCTGCTAGGCTTTCAATGAGTTTCCCTACAGCAGAAGCTCAAAGCCTGAGCATGATTCTCTCTTCTTCTGGCCCTCGATGGTAAATAACACATGCATAACTGAAAAAGTAACATTTTGGTGTGTTTGTGCTAATCTTTTCTCTATACTTTTCTATATATTTTTCACTCATATTCACCATGCTGGTGCACTAGACTATCTATTTCTATATATTTTTCACTCATATTCACCATGCTGGTGCACTAGACTATCTCTGTTGTCCCAGCCAGCCTAGGGTTAATGTCCACAATTTTGAGGGACTGTAGCAATGCCTGCCTAAACCAGACCCACAGAAATAGTAAAGAAAAGCTGGAGACTGCAACATCACTGCACTTTTGTCGCCTCATAATCCATCAACGTGTTGCAGTACAACGCTGAGGTCCTTCTAAGCAGTATTTTTTGGAATACATTCATATGGGCCGTAATGTCTGAATTCCTGGTATGGTACCACAGTATAGTGGATTAAATATCGTTAGACAGAAATATTGAGTCCTAAATATAATCTGAGTTAATATAAAATCTTCACACAATAGGGTATTTTAGTAAACGATATTTAGAACACAGTATTTATGTCAGGCAATACTTTTGTCAACTACTAACATACTGTTGTCTTCTCCAGAGACCTCTGAGTCTGATGAAAACAACTAGGCAGGGTCAGGGCTCGAGTCGAAGGTAGACGCGGGTAGATGTCGTCCCACTATTTTTAGAGGGTGGATGCATCTACACTGCTGCAAAGCTGGCCACTTTCAGTGGAGTGCCACATTCCTTTCCTACTTCTCCCAGAATTCACAGAAATATGCTGAACTCTTCCCGGTGTCATTTTCTGACACCAGGACACTTTCAGCAGCGCCTGCACGTTGTCTGCTTTTGTTCTGAGCAGCACCGTGCAGGCGGGTAAGGGGCTTATCAGATTCCAGCTTCGCCCATAAGAAAAACCAAAGTTAAGGGGCCATTAGGCCTCTTTTTGTTGTAATATCCTGGTTGGGAGCCTCACACCTAGATGCAATGGAGAGGAAACAAAGGCTCACACCTGATCACTTCACAGGTACCTAAGAAAAAAATGCTTTTGACTTTGTTCAGGCTCTTTATATAAGAGATAAGCATACACTGTAAGAATTTCAGGTGTGTTGGGCGCCCCAATATTTACACAAATAACAGTTTAAATACCACTATTTTGTTTTATTTATTTCTTTTATAGCGCTTTAGCACAAGTCATCCCAATGCAGGGTGTCAGAGTACTTTACATCACACGTACAGATTATACATTGACAATAAATCAATTGTCAATGTATAATCTGTGTATATGTGTGTACATCAATTTAAAGGATGTGTTAGATAAGACAGTGAGGGTTACAAGGTGTAGGAGACACATTTCCTTCATACCTCACTGTGCTATATTAGAAAGATTACAATTTATGAACTGCAAGTAACAATAGGATCTCTGTCTTAAAAGCAGTAACCCACTTACTCATTTACATGAAATAAAACTCTGTCATCTGCGTGTTACATAATATGCTATGCAGGAGACATATTAACTCTCTATGCTACTATGATTCAAAACTAGAACTAGGCAAAACAGACATCTCTCCAGCAAATATGTTATCCTCCAGAGTTGTCTTACCATTATTATTATTCCCTGAGATGTAGCTGCCACACAAAGATCTCTGCAGCAGGTGCCTCAACACCATAATATATTTTAAAATACAGACATTGCAGCCAATTAAGCTGAACAGATTTACTGCCATGTTTCTCCTTATAGCCAATTTCTTGGTGGCAGGGTTTAAAAAAAATAAATGTATAAGTTGAGGCGCAGATTTTGCGTTGGAGTTGCATCAATAATTTGGAACAAGCCCCAATGCAAAATCTAATTTGTTAAATATTGTAATACGCTCAAATGTACTCATGATAAACCTGCTAAACATATGTGAGGTCTTAAGATCTGATGTCACTTACTGTGAGGTCATAGGTTGTGATGCCTCTTCCTGTGATGCCAAATGCGATGTCACGTGTTGTGATGTCACTTCCTGTGAAGCCAAACGTTGTGATGTCACACCCAGTCTGCCTAACTTGCAGAGTCGCCCACTTCTTTTTTAGGTCTCGGCTAGCGTGGCTGCGCACATGCGCAGCTCGGTCGCCGAGATTTAATGATTCTGAGGAGTTTCGGTAAAGGGCTTCAAGCCCCGCCCCTCTTTCCCATTGGCTGGCGTCACCGTTTATGCTAAACGGTGGCCAGCCATTGGAAAAGAGCTCTTTGTGACGTTTACTTTTGGCTTTTTGAGCCGTCCCACTTGGACGGGCTCGTCTGCCTTCCTTGCGTCGTAAAAGCTTTTTTTTTTGTTTTGTTTCCACTGTTAATTGAAGCATTGTGGCTGCTTTGCTGAGGGAGGAGTGCTTCCACGTGAAGGTAAAAAAAAAAATATTATTTATTATTCTTTACTTTTGCTTACGTTTGTGTTTCATGTGTTTTTTTTTATTCTGTGATTTGCAGGCGGACCCCATCCCGTTTCAGGAGCAGAGAGCGGGGAAAATGTTGTGCTTTGCCGGGAGCGAATACTGCGATGCTATGCAGGCGGCCTCCATTCCATGGTATGTATGTTGGCTCTGTTTTTAATGTTTTCTTTCTGTTTACTTTGCAGGCGGAGCCCAGCCCGTGTCTGTAGGAGAGAGCGGCGTGGACTGTGTGCTTTCGGCGGTATGTATGCAGCGATGCCAGCTCAAGTAAGGTAAGTGATGTTGGCTCTGTTTCTAATGTTTTCTTTGTGTTTACTTTGCAGGCGGACCCCAGCCTGTGTCTGTAGGAGAGAGCGGCGTGGACTGTGTGCTTTCGGCGGTATGTATGCAGTGAAGCCACCTCAAGTAAGGTAAGTGATGTTGGCTCTGTTTCTAATGTTTTCTTTCTGTTTACTTTGCAGGCGGAGCCCAGCCCGTGTCTGTAGGAGAGAGCGGCGTGGACTGTGTGCTTTCGGCGGTATGTATGCAGCGATGCCACCTCAAGTAAGTTAAGTGATGTTGGCTCTGTTTCTAATGTTTTCTTTCTGTTTACTTTGCAGGCGGAGCCCAGCCCGTGTCTGTAGGAGAGAGCGGCGTGGACTGTGTGCTTTCGTCGGTATGTATGCAGCGATGCCAGCTCAAGTAAGGTAAGTGATGGTGGCTCTGTTTCTAATGTTTTCTTTGTGTTTACTTTGCAGGCGGACCCCAGCCCGTGTCTGTAGGAGAGAGTGGCGTGGATTGTGTGCTTTTGGCAGTATGGGAGCCCAGCCCATGTCTGTAGGAGAGAGCGGCGTGGACTGTGTGCTTTCGGCGGTATGTATGCAGCGATGCCAGCTCAAGTAAGGTAAGTGATGTTGGCTCTGTTTCTAATGTTTTCTTTGTGTTTACTTTGCAGGCGGACCCCAGCCCGTGTCTGTAGGAGAGAGCGGCGTGGATTGTGTGCTTTCGGCGGTATGGGAGCCCAGCCCGTGTCTGTAGGAGAGAGCGGCGTGGACTGTGTGCTTTCGGCGGAGCGGCGTGGACTGTGTGCTTTCGGCGGTATGTATGCAGCGATGCCAGCTCAAGTAAGGTAAGTGATGTTGGCTCTGTTTTTCTAATGTTTTCTTTGTGTTTACTTTGCAGGCGGAGCCCAGCCCGTGTCTGTACGAGAGAGCGGCGTGGACTGTGTGCTTTCGGCGGTATGTATGCAGCGATGCCAGCTCAAGTAAGGTAAGTGATGTTGGCTCTGTTTCTAATGTTTTCTTTCTGTTTACTTTGCAGGCGGAGCCCAGCCCGTGTCTGTAGGAGAGAGCGGCGTGGACTGTGTGCTTTCGGCGGAGCGGCGTGGACTGTGTGCTTTCGGCGGTATGTATGCAGCGATGCCAGCTCAAGTAAGGTAAGTGATGTTGGCTCTGTTTTTGTAATGTTTTCTTTGTGTTTACTTTGCAGGCGGACCCCAGCCCGTGTCTGTAGGAGAGAGCGGCGTGGACTGTGTGCTTTCGGCGGTATGTATGCAGCGATGCCAGCTCAAGTAAGGTAAGTGATGTTGGCTCTGTTTCTAATGTTTTCTTTCTGTTTACTTTGCAGGCGGAGCCCAACCCATGTCTGTAGGAGAGAGCGGCGTGGACTGTGTGCTTTCGGCGGTATGTATGCAGCGATGCCAGCTCAAGTAAGGTAAGTGATGTTGGCTCTGTTTTTCTAATGTTTTCGTTGTGTTTACTTTGCAGGCGGACCCCAGCCCGTGTCTGTAGGAGAGAGCGGCGTGGACTGTGTGCTTTCGGCGGTATGTATGCAGCGATGCCAGCTCAAGTAAGGTAAGTGATGTTGGCTCTGTTTTTCTAATGTTTTCTTTGTGTTTACTTTGCAGGCGGACCCCAGCCCGTGTCTGTAGGAGAGAGCGGCGTGGACTGTGTGCTTTCGGCGGTATGTATGCAGCGATGCCAGCTCAAGTAAGGTAAGTGATGTTGGCTCTGTTTCTAATGTTTTCTTTCTGTTTACTTTGCAGGTGGAGCCCAGCCCGTGTCTGTAGGAGAGAGCGGCGTGGACTGTGTGCTTTCGGCGGTATGTATGCAGCGATGCCAGCTCAAGTAAGGTAAGTGATGTTGGCTCTGTTTCTAATGTTTTCTTTCTGTTTACTTTGCAGGTGGAGCCCAGCCCGTGTCTGTAGGAGAGAGCGGCGTGGACTGTGTGCTTTCGGCGGTATGTATGCAGCGATGCCAGCTCAAGTAAGGTAAGTGATGTTGGCTCTGTTTCTAATGTTTTCTTTGTGTTTACTTTGCAGGCGGACCCCAGCCCGTGTCTGTAGGAGAGAGCGGCGTGGATTGTGTGCTTTCGGCGGTATGGGAGCCCAGCCCGTGTCTGTAGGAGAGAGCGGCGTGGACTGTGTGCTTTCGGCGGTATGTATGCAGCGATGCCAGCTCAAGTAAGGTAAGTGATGTTGGCTCCGTTTCTAATGTTTTCTTTGTGTTTACTTTGCAGGCGGACCCCAGCCCGTGTCTGTAGGAGAGAGCGGCGTGGATTGTGTGCTTTCGGTGGTATGGGAGCCCAGCCCGTGTCTGTAGGAGAGAGCGGCGTGGACTGTGTGCTTTCGGCGGTATGTATGCAGCGATGCCAGCTCAAGTAAGGTAAGTGATGCTGGCTCTGTTTCTAATGTTTTCTTTCTGTTTAATTTGCAGGCGGAGCCCAGCCCGTGTCAATACGAGAGAGCGGCATGGACTGTGTGCTTTCGGCGGTATGTATGCAGCGATGCCAGCTCAAGTAAGGTAAGTGATGTTGGCTCTGTTTCTAATGTTTTCTTTCTGTTTACTTTGCAGGTGGAGCCCAGCCCGTGTCTGTAGGAGAGAGCGGCGTGGACTGTGTGCATTCGGCGGAGCGGCGTGGACTGTGTGCTTTCAGCGGTATGTATGCAGCGATGCCAGCTCAAGTAAGGTAAGTGATGTTGGCTCTGTTTTTCTAATGTTTTCTTTGTGTTTACTTTGCAGGCGGACCCCAGCCCGTGTCTGTAGGAGAGAGCGGCGTGGACTGTGTGCTTTCGGCGGTATGTGTGCAGCGATGCCAGCTCAAGTAAGGTAAGTGATGTTGGCTCTGTTTCTAATGTTTTCTTTCTGTTTACTTTGCAGGCGGAGCCCAGCCCGTGTCTGTAGGAGAGAGCGGCGTGGACTGTGTGCTTTCGGCGGTATGTATGCAGCGATGCCAGCTCAAGTAAGGTAAGTGATGTTGGCTCTGTTTTTCTAATGTTGTCTTTGTGTTTACTTTGCAGGCGGACCCCAGCCCGTGTCTGTAGGAGAGAGCGGCGTGGACTGTGTGCCTTCGGCGGTATGTATGCAGCGATGCCAGCTCAAGTAAGATAAGTGATGTTGGCTCTGTTTTTGTAATGTTTTCTTTGTGTTTACTTTGCAGGCGGACCCCAGCCCGTATCTGTAGGAGAGAGCGGCGTGGACTGTGTGCTTTCGGCGGTATGTATGCAGCGATGCCAGCTCAAGTAAGGTAAGTGATGTTGGCTCTGTTTCTAATGTTTTCTTTCTGTTTACTTTGCAGGCGGAGCCCAGCCCGTGTCTGTACGAGAGAGCGGCGTGGACTATGTGCTTTCGGCGGTATGTATGCAGCGATGCCAGCTCAAGTGAGGTAAGTGATGTTGGCTCTGTTTTTCTAATGTTTTCTTTGTGTTTACTTTGCAGGCGGACCCCAGCCCGTGTCTGTAGGAGAGAGCGGCCTGGACTGTGTGCTTTCGGCGGTATGTATGCAGCGATGCCACCTCAAGTAAGGTAAGCGATATAGGCTGTTTTCTTCTAATGTTTTTCTACGATTGTAATATTTATAATCTGCTTTCCGCATGTAATTTGTGTGGTTTTTTTTTCTTATATAGGACCATCGTAAAGTCCTAAGGAGTACAGGAAGCAAGCTGAAAGGAACACGTGGAGACGCAGGTCAAAGGATTTTTTTTACTTAATCTGTTCAGTAGTTCTGCAAATGGTAGGTCATTTAGTTGCCTCATAATTTTTGTTAGTTCAAATAATCTAAAATGTGTTTGCCATAAATTAGTACTTACTGGTCTATAGGAATGTCTAGAATTTTCAAATATGTATGTGTCAAAAACTGGTTTTAATTGATAGAAATCTCCAATAGCTAAAATGGATATCCCTCCAAAGGGCAGGTTAGACATCTTTATTTCTTGTAATCTATTATGTATAAAATTGAACATATTTGTTCCCACCATTGATATTTCATCAATTATTAGTAACTTAAGGTGCATTAATTCGTTTTGTAGTGTACTTCTGTTTTTATGAGTTAGTGGTTTATGAGTTAACATTTGTGAAACAGGTATCTTAAATGTACTATGTAGCGTTTTACCATTAATGTTATGTGCTGCTTTGCCTGTTGGAGCTGTAAGCAATACATATATGTTATCTGGGTTTTCTCCTGCTTTTGTATTGTAGTAACGTACTAAGGTTTGGTAAAGCGCAGTAATAAGGAAGCTTTTCCCAACTCCTGCACCACCAGTACAAAATGTGTAGCAGGGTGTTTCTTTTGTTTTTATCCAATGTAAGTGATGGTATATAAAGTTGAGTTGTTCTGTAGTTAGATTTTGCATTATAGCATTATATTGCTCATTTGGTAGTATATTATTAGTTAGTGCTTCTTCTACAGTTGTACTTCTAATGCCTAAATCTAATGACAAGTAATATAGTAGTTGTTTATTAAGTTGGGCTTCATTACATATGGTGTCAGCTGTTTCTGTAGCCATTGGAGATATTGGTAATGTGTGCATTGTATCATCGTTGGCATTGCTATTAGTTGTGAGTGTTTGATTATGCTTATTATATCTGTTATGATAAATATGTATATTATATACATTAAAAAATGCTAACACAATAATAAAAAACACTTCTAAAAAGAAACACCATTTGCTAAAAAAAATGCTCAAACTTGGACAAAGACGAGACCTGTTGCATTTTTAATGCTTGTTTAGGACTTAAGCCCTGGATCAGCGGAAGTCACCCAAGAGATATCGAACAGATGAACCTAGTGAGTTGGTGAAGGCCAGTCCCCTCGAGGCTGTAAGACCACTTGTACCATTAGGTGTCTCTGAAAAACCAAGGACGAGGCCGAATAGGGACACCCTTAAAGAGTGTGCTGTTTCCTTCCCTTTGTTGCAGTAGTGCAATGCACTTAGGTTACCTGTGAGTTCTTCTAAATCACTCTGCCCTGTTTTCATGGCCTATGGAGAGGAACTTGCAGCCAGATTCTGCGAACACATTGATGTTTCATGCGCCCTCTAGGGTGCAACTTCTGTCTGGCCCGGGATTTAAAGCAAGCTTGTCTAAGGGAACAACCAGTGGTCGAAGTGGACGGGGTCGGCAGGGCACGGCGTGCCCCTACTTTTTTAATTTAACAGAATCCCTCCCCCTACTTTTTCCATTTTAAAAATGTGTCCCAAGACGGCAGAAATAGCGAATGCCTTTAGATAAGGCTCGGCCTTCGTGGCCATTCAGGACGGGCGGGGTGGGCAGAGAAGGAAAAGGACTGTCTTTTCCTTCTTGCCCAGAGAAGACAAGGACAGAATCCACTTCTCCTGCTCTGCCGCTGGCAGCTGCCTCCCTCCTCTCTTTCATCCTCTCTTGTTCCCTCTCTTTCTGTCTCGCTCCTTCTGACTTGCTGAAAACCATGACTTCGACAAACTGCTCTTACCCTCTCTTTCTTCTCCTTTCTTCATTCGTTCCCTTGAGAAATAGATCCAAAAAAGAAGAAACAATTTTGCTGGAAATTGTGTCTTTTTCTGACATTTTTCTATACCAAATGGCAGCCTCGGACGGAGAGAAAAAAAGGCTTAAAATAAGAAATATAAATAAATAACGAAATAAAGCAAGACAGAGCAGTCACAAAGTGGACAGATCAGTGGCAGCTCCTCTGCGAAGGCGGAGGAGCGTCGCCCCACTGCTCTGTGAGCAGTAGTTAAAGAAAACTAAAATGATAATAACTAGTGTTATTATCATTTTAGTTTTCCTTTCCTGGTGCAGGGCAGGGCTGGACTGCCAGAGCAGGGCAGGGGAGGAGTGGTTTGCCCACTCTAAGGTGCGCAATGACGCTTTGACCGGCCCTCTCGGGCCGGCCAAATCGTTATGTGTGCTTTGCATGTTCTGCACCCAGGCTGCATTACAGCCTGGGTGCAGAACATGCCCCAGGCTCCCATTCCCTGCCTGGGCACCGATCCACGGCACTCAGATCAATCACAGCACTGCATTGAGGCGATGTGATTGGCTAGGGGAGTCAGGAGCCTGGGTGCTTCCTGTTTCTGCTTCCAGGAGCGAGAGGCCACGGTGAGCGGACCAAGAGGCGGCAGCCGGACGGGTGGCCGGCCTGAATGTAAGTGGTTTTTGGTATTTTTTTTTTATTTATAACCCTCCCCATCCCCCGGCCCCGCCACCCCCGGTAAATATTGGCCACCACTGGGACAGATTCATTTTAATCACACCCAAACACATTAGCGCCACTTTACAGAGTTTGCCAGTGAAGCGCTACCCTCGTTTTCTCGTCTTTTTTATAAACAGCATTGTTTTTCCCAGGTGGGGAAGTGCCTAATTTGTTAAAAAATAAGTGCCAGGGCATTCGTTAGGAGGTCACTGCAGCTTTCACCCCCTATGGCCCCTGCCATCTCTGCCAATAACAGTACCTATACAACTACTAACCATTACACTCCTAGAAATGTGACAATGCAGACTATTCAAGGCCTCCAAAGCTATGAGAATAGCTTGGGCGGCAGATATTAGTTGTTTTTATGTATATAAGACTAATAAACAGCTGTTATTGTGCTCATCTTCAAATTACACAAACAGTGCTACCATGTGGCAGACTGATGTAAGTGCAGGTGTTGACAAGTAAGTGTTGGTGCTGAGCACGGAAAACCACCGGCACAAATTAAGCACTGGGAAGTGCACTGTTCCTGGTGGTACTGCAATACCTCGTTGATGCGTGAAGTAAAAAACGTTTAATGTGATCCTTATCAGCTGTTTTCCTTATTTTAGTTTATAAAATGTGAGGTGGCTCTGTGTTCAGGGATGTGGTCTTTTTAAACTATACTGCTTCCATTTTGTAAGTATATAACCAATGGACATTGAAACGGGTTCCTTCCGGGCCCTGTAGTCATGTCATTAACTTTTCAGCCAAAACACTCATTGATTTCTGAATAATGAGTGTTAAAGCGTTAAGGTAACCATGTTGTTCCTGCTTACATTTCACATGCTTTACTTAATCTTGCACTCCGTATGAGTGTTTGCTTTTTCCAGGATGTTGTTACTTTTTTTTTTCAGGCAGCATATTACTCTTGTCTAGTGCATAATTTGAATTGAGTCGCATCCAGGTATTTATAGCAGGGCACATTTGGGTTGTAACTGAAGGCAGTGCACTGGCGTAGCAAGGGGGGGGCAGAGGGGGCGGTACGCCCCGGGCGGCACGAGATTTGGGGGCGGCAGGTAACCCCCCCCCGCTCTTAGGCGCTCGGCGGCGGCAAAAGGCAGGGACCGCCACGGGCGGCAAAGTGCCTAGCTACGCCACTGAGGCAGTGTGAGTTTCTCTCATTGGGTTAGTATGGTGTTCAGTGGGGGAGAGGATGTGGCACTATGGCCAGAGTTGCCGAATTTTGAACTGGGGAACCAGGCTCAGCCTTCATGACCAGTCCACCAGACCACTCTCCTGAGGGAGCACATTCCCATGCTTGACCTTAGAAGGCCACGCTAGACCTTAGAAGCCCTGGTGTCTTAGCACCAGCAGGTTGGCCCTAGCAGTGGCAAGTGTGAGTTAACCTTGAAGGCCTGTCCACCACAATCCATACTGACGTTCACCTTCAGTCTTGCGGGAAGGCCTACGAAGCAGCACACCCTAGAGCAACAGCGACTCTGTCAATGAGGTCTCAGGACCCTTGAGGCCAGTATGCCTCACCCATTGGTACCTCCATTGGCCTTGTTTCAGGTTTCAGCAGTAGTAGTGCAACTCACCAGGGATCGGCAATGCAGGATTTGCACGTACACTAAACTAAGTTCGCAAACTTTACGGTCTCGCTGCTTCGTGCACAAGCACTTTTACCATGTGCTGCCTGCTTTTTGGCCAATGTGATTATGCAGCAATGGAGGACAAAATTATGTTGCAGTGTTGACTAAATTATACAGCAAAAAAAAGGCTGCAGCATAATGCAGTACATTTTCTGACACATTATTATTTTGACATCTTTACACATATTAACAGTCTCTGCAAAGATTTTGCCTCATTAGTACCAGTGTAACATACAAATGCAGCAGTGAAAAAGGTGACCAGTAAACCTTTGCAAAGGGCTCTCCACTTTGCAGCAACACAAGTCACATTTTTAGTAACTTTTGATCTGTTTGAGGTACAAACAATTTTTTGTTAAAATCGTCAGATTATGCTGCAAATTATGTATTATGTGGCAAATATGGCAGAGCCATAATTATGTGGAAAACATTTGCAAACTAGGATATTTTGCCATTCTTGTTTGAACTGCTTTTGTGGAACATGGGAGGAGAAGTGCTGATGACAGAAACTGCGTGGCTCGGAGACATAGGGCTTGTGATTCCATTTTTAAGCCTATTTGGGACATTCTGTGATTGGAAACGTATCCCACTTTGTGAATGTATTTTAATGTCAATAACTCATATTAAACCTTAAACATGTATATCCATTGGTTGAATTAAATAACGTAATACGTTGTAGCTGGTCATTGAAATGCCAAACAAATACTAAAAATAGGGATGTTTTGCTCTTTCTGGCCACACCTCTGACTCCGCCCTCTGACCCAATCCTCTGGAAATTCCCGCCCTCTGATCCTCCTCCCACAGTTCCCCTTTTTTTTGTTCCCCACTTCGACCACTGGGAACAACATACTGGGATCCTCCCTCCAAAAAGATAGCAATACTCCTCTCTGACGATTGCCAAAAAGCATGAAAAGTGTACATGAAGACTTCCAGAACGTGATTTCAAATTATAATTGCTAACTAGCTCGACGCTTTTCGAATGGCTATCTCCGGCGGGCCCACTTGGCCGGTAGTCATCGCAGGACATTAAACACTACAAATACCAGAATGCTTGGGGAAGGAAGACCAGGCCGAATAAAGGACAAGAAGCAATATGTTGGGGAGGGAGCAATCAGATTGTGCAAGAATTTGTAAAATTATATTTAAAGTGTCTCGCAGTTTGTGCAAAAAGCCTGTCTGAATATCGGGGAGACGATGTGGTATAACGGCCAAAGCTGCCTACTTTGGAACTTGAGAACGAAGTTCGAGTCTCAGCGCCGGCTCAACATCCTTTGATTCTGGGCAAGTCAATTAATCTCCCCGTGCCTACAAAAAATGAATAAATGTCATGTGTAATGTAATTGTAGTCAGGTAAAGCGCTCCAAAATCTTCGGGTTCTAGTAACTTTCAAACCCTAGAATTGCACGAGAGACTGTGAGTGACACTAGTGTGTGCAAAGGAGGTCTTGCTGAGTAGCGCCTAGATACTAAATAGAACCGTCTTCTAAGAGGAGTCATAGAGCTCCAGACAAATAGAATTCTCACAACCCTACCCCCAATGATAATAAGGGGAGAAGAACGGGTTTGGCCCTCTTAAAACCATCAGCACAAAGCTTTGCAATTCAGTTTTCTGCATTCCCGGTGTGAGCCGTTCTTTTTGCCACATTGTTTTGTTTATTTACTAACTTGCTGGGAGGATGTTGTCTCTTCTCCTGTCGTTGCGACAAAGGTAGGGCCCAGCACCCTGCAGCGTCTCTGCAATCGCCCAGCCTTCGATTGTATTGTCTGTGGTTGTCTCTTATGAGCTTCACCATTATACCTTTATAAACAAACCGGTTTTAAACGTCCTGGCCCCTTGGTTTTGGGGTGAAATGTGTGCAAACCCAGAGTCCCCTGCATTGGCGTGGCCGGTCAGCAGCTCTTCCGGAGCTGACGGAGAGCTCCCTCAGGAAGGAGGGCGGGTGCGGCCCAGGAAAAACATTACAATGTGTGTTCACACACATGCGAAACACCATCCAAGTGTGAGAGGCAAAACGATAAAAATATTAAAGATGCGTGAGGCAGACTGTTGAAAGAAAAATTACTGCACAAAACGTTGGATTAAGAATGAAGTTTATTCTCCAAATTAAAATGAGCCCACAGGACAGCAATCTCCTCCATGAGACCCGCAGAAACTGCCACAGAGACCCGCTGCCTGGAACACTCACACGAAGAGAAGTTCCAGATGCAAGGGTAACGAGTACTGATAACTATGGGGTCCATTACGATGGCGGGCGGACAAAGTCCGCCCGCCACCGCAATGGAGCCAGGGACCGACCGCCGAAGTTGCGGCGGTCCCGCCATGAGCATTAGGATGCGCCCGCCACATTGGCGGGCGCATCCTGGCCCTTTTCCATTGCGGGTGGATCTGCTGGCTGCAGACCCGCTCGCAATGGAAAAGGACTGTGCACGGCATTGACATGCACTACATGGCAGGCACCACGTGGTGCCTGCCACGTAGTGCATGGCAATGAGGGGGGATACCATAGGTGCACCCCCCGCATCACCCTGGGGGCCCGTTGGGCAAGGACCGCATGCCTTTCCATGGCGGCAGGCGAAAGACCGCCAGCATCATAATATGGCTGGCGGTGTCTTGCAGACACCGCCACCATATCATGCCCTTTTTCCGCCCGGTCGACGAGTCGACCGGCGGAAAAGCAGCGGACGGTCTTTCCGTCCGCCGCGGACCCCCCAGCCATCCTAATGTGGCGGGGGGTCATTCATGGCAGGATGACGGGCGGATCGCCCCCGCCCGCCATCCTAATAGGCCCCTATGACTCTAAACGCATTATTACAGATTATTTACTTATATTGCGACCATATTCCTGACACTGTACTGCTTGCACAACCGGTATTAGGTTAATAATAGAGCTGTATAATGAAAATGATGCACAACGTACATGACTGTTAACATCTTGTCATAGAAAAAAGTAAACAAAATGTATATTTGATGACATGAATATGTTTGAGACATCCTCAGTACTCAATAAAGTTTGTGTTAAAAAAAGAGAAGTTCCAGATGCAGATCATGAGCATATATAAATAATAACAAAAGGCAGCTACGTGACAGTGAAGCATTACACACCATAAATATATTACAGTGAAATACTATACAAATATTTAATAAATACTAACGATGTAAGCATAACATCACCTTCCCCCTTATGAAAACTACACAAACAAAAACAACAAAAGAAAAAAGAAACAAAACTGGTTAGTTTAGTGCAAATAAAAATCTCCAAACCTTGTAGGAATAGAAACATTCCGAACTGGTCTGTGACTACCAGACTCATTATCAAAATTATCATTAGGACTTTGTTCTGGAGGATGTACATTTTCAAGTGCATGAGAATCAAAGTCAGACCGAGATCGAGAAACAGAGACAACTGAACCTGTAGTAGGAGTCCCAGTAGATATCGGAGAACCTGGAACAGAAAGAGCGGGTGAAAGTCCTTGCAATGTATTGTTGCAAAGTGCTTAGGTGGCATTTTCATCATTACAATCCAACTACCAAGCAGTGTCAGAAACAGAAGAGGTTTAAGTGGTGAAAACACCCTTAGCTTTAAGAATTATCTATGCTTGTTCTTCAGTCAATCTTATTTAACTTCTTTTACTCCACCACGCCTTTCCAGAAAGTAATGCTGAACCTTTAGATAGCTTGCAAACGTGGACAGGAGACATGTATTTCAATTCACCTTTTTTGACTCTGTAAGGTTTCCTAACCAAAACCCAATCTCCCATTTTATGCTCAATTTCTTTCACATTATGTTTTTTGTCAAACCTTGCCTTGCACAAAGCTTACTGTTTAGATACTATGTTTAAAACTGCGTTAAGACCCTGACCTTTCTGTACTAGATCTTAGATCTTTCACCCAATCAAGACATGAAATAGATCTTGGTGCTCTCTTGCGAAGAAGTTCAAAAAGGGATGCTCCTGTAGTGCGATATGGTGTGATTAAATAAGATCACACCTTTTGTTTTAAAAATTCCTCCACATCAACCCCCATTGCCAAAGCAGATTGTACCCCTTCTTTCAAAAATCTGTTAATTCTTTCCACCAAACCATTTGAGGAAGGAGAATACAATACCACCGGAAGATGTTTGATGTGTAGAGAATTGATAAAGTGTGTTACACGAAATGATGTAAAATGTGTACCATTGTCGGTCACCAACTCCTTGGAAGGATCCTCAATAATAAAAATGTTCTCCAAGAACTTGATCACCGAACCTGTATTCGGAGCTGGCACAAAGTCAAAGTACGCCCACCTTGAAAATACTCTATTAAAACAATCATATATCTTTTTTCAGATGACAATAGCTCAAAGTTACCTGTGAAATCTAAGGCAACCATGTCCCAAACATTCTCAGGCATGGGCACCATGTGCAATGGTGTTTCATGAACTTTTCAATGCTTGTCAGAAAGCAAATAGGTTGTACATTAATTGACCCATTTAACTACCTGAGACTCCATGGATGGCCACCAACAAAAATTGTTTCAAGTTTTTGGATGTGCCATTTACACCCAAGTGGCCTTCATGAGCCTGCTTGATAAGTGCCTCACATATAGATGTAGGTGGAACGCATCTATCATTACGCATGAGCACTCCTTTGAGCACCGACACTTCTTGTGAGATCTGAGCCAAAGCTTTCAAGGGACTATTCAAGTTTCTCTCCTTGGGTCAGCCTACCTCCATAAAATGCAACACTTTCTGGAGAACTTGATCACCTTTTAAAGCATCCAACCACTCATGAGTTGTGATGGCACCTTTGCCATTCAACAAATCTTCAACTGTTGCAACTTCACACTCAACATCCTCTTGGACATCCCCATCATTATTCTTACTTACAGGCATTCTAGACAGTCAGCTCTAACATTCTTCCCTCCTGGGATATACTTGATGTCAAGGGTGTATTCCTGAAGACGCGTTAATAACCTTACCAGGTGAGCAGAAGCTTTATCTGTAACATTTCCATTAAGTAGATATACAAGGAGTTTGTGATCAGTATAAATTGTGAAATTTGCCCCCCATAAAAAGGTTTTGAACTCTTCCACCGCCCACGTACAGGCCAATGTTTCCCTTTTGATCGTATTATAATTAATTTCTGGCACTCTCAAACAACGTGATGGAAAAGTCACAATCACTTCTTTGTCATTCACCCACTGGGACAAGACAGCACCCAAACCAATTTGACTGGTGCCCACCGTTAGAAAACATTTCTTGCCAGAAATGAATGGAAACAGTGCTAGCACAGACACAATCAATTCTTTCAATTTCTCGAAGGCCTCAATCTCTTCAGTGCTCCACACAAATTTCACACCTTTCTTGTGCAATGATCTGAGGGGTTGCACAACAAAAGCATTGTGACAGGACAAGACAAGGGGCTACGTAGTGGTTTCTTGATCGTATGGTTTATTAACAACAAAACAGTGTGACCCTAGGAGGATGACAACCCATGAGGTCTTCCTTCGTTTGCTCTCAATATTCTTTTCCCTGATTCCGCTCCTCTGCATCTCTTTCTCTGTAGTCGTTCGTCCCTACGGTCCTCTTCTGTACCGAAGCACCCTCGGGATAGCAAAGAAAGGACAGGCTGTTAATGTCCAGGCCTAAGACCACAAGAGTTGGTTCCGTCACCAAAACACCCTGGGCCATGCCTACAAAAGGGGGCGGGATATGGGTTCCCTGGCTCCAGCGACCCCCGAGAACAGTGCTAAAGGAGATCAGAATGAGGGCTATGATAGGCTTAATAAAAGCGGAAGGTTGCCTCCCTTTGGTTCGTTGAGAACATATACTTCCCCCATCCCGGGTTTACCTTCACCCCGGTGGATTTTAGCACAGCAGAAGTGAGTTAACAAATAAACAAGAAAAGGCGAGGAAGTGTGATCCTATCTCCTTACCCCGAAACAAAAGAAGAGGTACTATTCCCAAGGTCCCGCCTAAGTCCCCTACAGCCCCGTGAGGTATGCGTGAGTTAAAAACCAACCACTCACACAACGACCAGTCGCCCAGGTTACTTGCCTGAAGCCGTGGCCCGATATCGGGGCCATTGCTACCTCGTCCGTTTGGCCTTTCCCTCGGGTGTTCAACACCGCTACCCTGTTTCGCCTCTCCTCGCATTCTGTCTCGGTTTCGTCCTCTGCGTCCGTGTCCTCGCTCAGGACTCTCCGCTCCGGAATCCGCTCTCCATCCACCGCCGAGACGTCCACCGACTCCCGTTCCTCCTCTCGTCCCTCCTCACGTACTTCCGGACCCGTAATTGTCCGCCAGCCACATCCTGTTGAGGTTGTCAGCCCACTCCTCATGGTACCCCCGGGGCACCCGGGGTCTTCCTCCGGGATGGCCCTGTCACAAGCATATCCATCAATGAATCTGGAATAATACTCACTCAACCCAAGAAAAGACCTAAGCACATCCTTGTCATTGGGTGGAAGTGCATCCTTGATGGCTTGTATCAACAAGAATTTAGGCTTAATACCCTCAGATGATCTAATTCTCTGGCCAAAATTTTACACTTGTCTGTTCTCAACATAATACTGATCTCCTTAAACACAGACAAAACATTTCTCAATATGCCATTGTGTTCATGCATGTTTTCTGCAAATACTAAAACATTGTCTTGGAATGCTTTTACCCGATCAATACCGACCAAAATAGTGTCCATCAATTTCTGGAAAACGCTGGCAGCCAAAGCTAATCCAAACAGCATTCTCAGAAATTTAAAATCACCAAAAGGAGTAATGAAAGTTGTCAATTCCTGTAATACTGTGTCTAAAGGAATTTGGTGATATGTTGACCTTAAGTCAAGTATGCTAAAAAAAATTAGCTTGACCTAAGTTCGCTAACAATTTATGAATTTTTGGTAATGGATGGCAATCCACTATTATGTTTTTATCGAGGGTGCGCAAATCTGCACATAAGCAGATCTCATCTGACTTTTTTCTCACACTCACAACGGGACTAAACCATTCAGCTGAAGTTGTCTCCTGAATTATCCCTTCAGTAACTACATTTTTAATACAACTTTGAGATCATTTCTCACACATAAGGGAACTGGTCTCATCTTGTGTGCCACTGGTACTGCATCATCTTTGAGTCTGATCTTATTTTCCAATTTTTTGATGTTATTAATTTTTTCTGTAAAAACATCTGGAAATTCTTTAACAAACTTTTTCACCCCTTCTTCTGAAGAGTTTTTGACCACAGAAGTATGAGTGGGTGCTAGTACAACTAGTGTATCTGAGCCCGGGACTAACATCAGACCCAGGTTCGCCAAGTCTTCCCAACCCACTAGATTCTCTCCTTTTCTTGCCACATACATTTTTGTAACAGCTTTTTTGCCAAGACATGTTAATGTATCAAACAAGTAGCCTAGCATGTCTATATATTGTGCCCCAAAGGCTTTAGGGTTGACATCAGGATCCTTCAAAACAATATCAGATCCCCATAATTAAAAAATAAACTGGTCAGATAAAATAGTGATTGGGACTCCAGAATCGGCCATCATATTAAGTGAAAAGTCACCCAACAACACAATCACACAAAGCCCCTTTAACCTTAGAAGTTTTCTCGAGTTGCAACTCTACAGTTAGAACAATTTTAAAAAGGTCATGCAGTGAATCATCTACATTAAGGTCCACAATGTTCACCCTAACTTGTTTTTTACACCTCTGCAAACTCCCTGAAAATGTCCAATTTTTTTACATTTGTTACAGAGTTTCCCAATGGCAGGGCAATTCTCATTATTTCCCAAGTGGGATTTTAAACCACAGCGAAAACATGCTGATGTAATTCTCTTTTGTGTTGAACCTGTTCTCTTGTCCTTTATAGATACAAAACCTAGAGTCTCAACCTCAGACAGAAGATTTACCCCAACATTCTGCTGAATGGACTGATCTTCTGACATAAGTTTGCTTGAAACTAATGAACACTCTATCCCTTTTGCGATGTCCACGACTTCCAATAAAGTGGGGTCCCTACAAATTAAAAGCCGTTCCTGTATTTTTTTCGAAAAACAACTATGCGAACTGGTCTTATTATGTACATATCCAACGTTGCTTGACAAAACAACCCCTAGGCAACTAAAGATCTGTAATAACTTTGCGACCTAACTACAACATATGATAGTGTTCAGGACTCACTGTATACAATAAGTCATTAAAAAATTCATTTATTCAATTATTCGATACAAAATTCTTAAAATCATTCTACTCATCAAAAATTTGATATGCAATTGGGACAATATGTCAACATAATTCACAGAATAAAGGATACAGAATACAATTAATAACAGAATAAGGAATACAAAATACAAAACATAAACTTCTCCAGTATTAAATCTTTCATAGATTCACATGCTTATATCTTCCCCGTCGTCATGGTGGGAGTCTCGCGGTAGTTAGAAAAGAAGTACCATAGAAGTACATAGAAACCATCCAAAAGGAGAGACAAACTTTGTCAGTCGTCAGCCTCCTTATGTAGGTCCAAACTTCGACCAATCACATACCAGCCCTAGACCTCAGCTCCCCAGTCAGAGCCACCAGACCTCAGATTTCTAACCGCACGTCCTGTGTAAGGGAGTCTCCCTGAGCTCTGCTCAGTTTTCCAGTGGTGAACTTTTGACCTGGTTTGAATTCACCTCAAGGTACTGTTTTTTCAACCTTCCTTTTCCTCAAGATGTCTGAAGGTTCTAAGAAGAGGCTGTTCAGGCCCTGTAGATCCTGTGGAAAGGCAAGACTTTTTTCAGAAGAGCCACATAAAGATTGCCTTTATTGCCTTTATCCTAAGCATAAGGCAAAAGACTGTAAGTACTGTAGAACTTTTTCTGCAAAGCCTTTAAAAGATAGAGAGGCCAGGTTATTGTTATGGCTCCAGAAAAATAAATCAGAATCTGGATCTGATATTGAAGATAGCCCTGGGCCATTCTCGGCTGAGAGGAAGCGTAAAAATGAGGGTCCTACCTCATTAAAGGCTGATGTGAAGAAATTAAAGGCAGAGAAATCCACCACTGCCAAAAAAACAGCCGTTAAGATTAAAGAAACAGGCCTGAAGAAGTCATCTGCTGCCTCTCTGCCTGTCACTCCTCTCAAACAGGCTTCGTCGACGAAGAAGGCACCGTTGACGGACCCGTCATCGAGATCTTCATCTAAATCCCGACTTCTGTGGTGACGACGGCTTCGTCGACGACCGTGGCGACGGCATCGTCGACGAGAACAGTGACGACGATTTCTTCGTCGATGGCGACGACGGCTTCAGCGGCGACGACGGTCTCTACGTCGACGATCGCGTCTACGACTTCGTTGACGGGAACATCGCCGCCGAGGGCGTCAACGGCCCCGTCGATGGGCGCTCCGTCGACGGTAGTCTTCAAATCACCCCCTCGACCAGTATCGACGACGATCACTATACGGAGTCTTCCATCGTCGACGGATCGAAAAAAGACACTAAAAGTTTGCATTTGGTGCCAAAGTCACCAGGATTTTCACCTTTACCTAAGGTTTCACCATTACTTCCTTCTCATCTTCTGGATACGGAGGAGTCAGGTGATGACAGTCTTTTTGGTCCGGCCTATAGTCCCTCACAGCTCAGAGTCAAATGCCAGGACACTGATGAGGAAGAGGAAGCGCAAGCACAATCTGAATATATTGAAGGGGACTATTCATTTTCAGGGCGCTCTCAGGCTCAACGTTACGACTCTTTTCAAGAGCATTACCCTTACGAAGCTTACGAAGAGCGTCAGGAGGTTCGGAGGGATTCCATGCTAGTCCCAATCTCTCTAGTCATGGACCTGAGACATATGGTAAATGATTATTATAAAAGATTTCCGGACTCTCACGCTCCAGTCCCTTTGACGCCTGGCGGTCCGAGTATCCAGGTGGCTCCGCCTCCTCCTGCGGTTAGTCCGCCTCCTGTTGCGCAGGTCGAGAAACAGGCTCCTCGATGTATTAAGATCCAAGATGATTACATCGAAAGTGAAGCAGACGATCAACCTGAGGAAGGCGAGCTCACGCAGGATACGGATCCTATTGGCCAAGAATGGGATGATTTTGTGGCTCCATCTTCTCCGTCGCCTTCACCTTCTCCGGCGACTTCTCCCCCAGGAGACATCGGTGGCTTCCATGAAGTGCTTGAGAGAGCCGCCAAGAGATTTGACTTACCAATACCTGTGGTGCAAACCGAATGTTTCCTTTACGATTTTAAGGATGCATCAAAGAGATCGGTTCGATCCATCCCGATTGTTAATTTTATTTGGAGTGAGGGTTTAAAGATAATGAAGAATCCAGCCTCTGTCCCGGCTGTGTTACCAAGGATGGAGAAGAAATACAAGGCACCTGACTCGGCACCAGCATGTTTAATTGGACATCCTCATCCGGATTCCGTTATTATGCAGGCTGCCCAGAGGCGTTCTAGGAATCCCCAGTCTCCTTGCGCAGTGCCTCCGGACAGGGAAGGCAAACGCCTGGACAGTATAGGCAAACGTTTTGCGACTATGGCGGCTACTGCTATCAAGGCCTCTAATGCCTTAGCAATTTTGGGAAAGTATGACCGCCAGTTATGGTCAGATCTGGCTCCTCTTCTCGAATTCCTCCCTGAGGATAAAAAGAAAGAAGCAAAGGACCTCCTGCAAGAGGGTGCTAGAGCGTCTTCGGAGGTGAATGACTCCGCAATGGATTTGTCATCCATTGCCTTCAGGCAAATGGCAGGTGCCGCAGTCCTTCGCAGGCAGGGCTGGTTGAGGGCGACGTCTTTCCGCCCTGAGATACAATCTAAGGTGCTGGACATGCCCAACGATGGGGAAAATCTTTTCGGAAAGCACGTAGACGAAGAACTACAAGGCATTAAAAAAGATACTGAGACTGCACGTTCATTGGGCACGCTGCAACAAAGACGATTCCAGTCCTTTTGAGGAGGTAGAGGTAGAGGCCAATTCCAACAAAGACCATCTTTCCAGTCTTACAGATATCAGCCATATGGTCAGCAAGGATACAGATCACAATATGGAGGACAACAACAGTAGCAGTTTCGTGCCTCTAACATTTCATACAATCAGCAATCAGCTAGACGTAAGCCAGCAGGACGAGGAAAACTACAAGATTTCTCAAGACGTCAGTGACGTTTCTCCTCCTCCGGTGACCTCATTTCGCTCTCAGCATCTTCGGTCTCATCACCTCTCTCCATTTCTGAACCAATGGCAATCCATCACAAGGGACAAATGGGTGCTGGACATCATCCAACACGGCCACACCTTAGAGTTTGTCCACAAACCCCCTCAAACTCCGCCCCAAAGGAAGACACATCATCATCACTTGTCCTTGTTAAGGCAAGAGATTACAACTCTACTAAGGAAAGGGGCGATAGAAAAAGTGCCTTTCGAACAGCGAGGGAAAAGGCTTTTATTCCAAGTTCTTTTTAATAAAGAAAAAATGTGGGAAATGGAGGCAAGTTATGGACCTAAGGCAGTTGAACAAATATATCAAAAAGCAGACGTTCAGAATGCTGTCCCTTCAAGAGATTCTTTTATTAATAAACAAGGGAGATTATCTAGCGTCCCTCGATCTCCTAGACGCTTACTTTCATATCCCCATTTATGCAAGACATCACCAATTCCTGAGGTTCGAGGTGGCTGTAGATCACTACCAGTTCAAAGTTTTGCCATTCGGCCTTCGCTCAGCTCCCAGAGTCTTCACGATATGTATGGCTCCGGTAGAGGTCTTTTTGAGAAGGCAGGGACACCAGGTTTACCCCTATCTGGACGATTGGCTGGTGAAGGGGGCTACATTTCACACTGCCAGAAAATCTACGTAGGCCTGTCGGCAGCTCTTCAGGTCTCTGGGGTTGCAAGTCAACGTGGAGAAGTCACATTTGGTTCCAAACCAGAAGCGTGTTTTTCTAGGAGCGCTTCTAAACTCAAGATCAATGAAGGCGTATCCCACTTCAGAAAGGAAGCTCAAGATAATGCGCTTAGCATCCCTTCTACGCGCAAAAGAGTACACTTCTGTGAGAGTATACAAGTCCTTACTGGGGATGCTGTCATCATGCATCCCGTTGATTCCAAATTGTCGGCTGCACATGAGGCCTCTTCAGGAGCAGTTGGACATGCAGTGGGTGCAGATGCACGGCTCATTCAAGGACATCATCTCTCTCTCCCAGGCTATGAAACAGTCTCTGTCATGGTGGGAAAAGGAAATCAATATCTCTCCAGGCCTCTCATTCCAACCAGCTCAACCTCATTACATTATGACGACGGACGCCTCAATGGAAGGTTGGGGGGCGCATCTTCATGAACTGCAAATACACGGGAAATGGTCCCAATCAAGAAACGCTTTCACACATCAACCTTTTAGAACTAAAGGCAGTGTTTCTCGGGCTGCAGGCCTTTCTTCCCAGGATCCAGGGATCCTCCGTTCTAGTAAGAACAGACAATACCACAACAATGTTTTACCTTGCCAAACAAGGGGGCACCAGGTCTCTCACACTGTCAGAACAGGCCCAGGAAATTTGGAAGTGGCTCATTCATCACCACATAACATTGCAGATAGAGCATGTTCCGGGCGTGGACAACGATTGGGCAGATTCTCTAAGCAGAACCAATTCACAATGTCACAAATGGGAATTGAACGAGGTCCAGCTGAAGCGGGTCTTCGAATTGTGGGGCACTCCAAAACTGGATCTGTTTGCGACAGAAGACAACAGGAAGTGCAAAACGTTCACCAGCAGGTTTCCTCAAAGGAATTCTTGGGGGAATGCTCTACAGATGCAATGGACGGGAACATTCGCCTATGCGTTCCCGCCGTTTCCCCTCATCCCAAGAGTGTTGAACAAGATGAGGAGAGAGCCATGCCATATCATTCTCGTGGCTCCGGCATGGCCGAGGCAGTTTTGGTACACGGAGCTTCTCCTGTGTTCGATATCTCCTCACATTCTCTTTCCTCCGTTGCCGAACCTACTCTCGATGGACAACGGTCAAATTGTTCATCCGCAGATAAGGTCTCACAGTTTGTCCAATTGGAACCTCACGACTATGAATTCGCAAATTTAAACATCTCCGGATTGCAGGTCCATTCTCCAGCGGGCCAGAGCTCCATCCACTAATAAGTCGTATGTTGCAAAATGGAAGAGATTCTGTCATTGGTGCGAGAGTAAGGAATTACATCCTTTCCTTTCAACTCCGGAACAGATCCTGCCTTATTTACTTCATTTAGCTAATTCAAAATTAGCTCACTCATCAATCAAGGTACACCTGGCGGCAATTTCCAGGTTTCGCAGGAAACCAGGTGATCTCTCTTTGTGGTCGACAAGAATCGTTAAGGAGTTCATGAAAGGACTCTTCAGGGTTTTTCCACCCTTAAAGCGCCCTGCAGTCCCGTGGGAATTGAAACCAGTTTTAGCTCAGTTGATGAAATCGCCGTTCGAGCCCATACATAAGGCTGATTTGAAATATGTTTCTTGGGAAACGGCACTTCTTGTAGCCCTCACGTTGGCTAGAAGAATCAGTGAGATTCAAGCATTCACGATTGCTGAGCCTTTCCTTCAAATCAGACAGGATAAACTGTTCTTGAGGACTAATCCCCAATTCATTCCTAAAGTTCCAACTTCATTTCACTTGAACGAACCAGTGGTACTTTCTACGTACTTTGCAAATCCTTCAACCAACGCATAAAGAGCATTGCACTCTTTAGATGTGAAAAGATGCATTAAGTTCTACATGCACAGGACAAGGACTTTCAGAAAATCAGATCAGTTGTTTGTGTCCTTTACATCACCAAGAAAGGGTCAAGCCCTTTCAAGAAACAGTATCGCACGTTGGATTTCCTCTGCGATTGTTTTCTGCCACTCCAAGGTGGGTAAGCCTTTATCTGCGAAAGTGTCTGCGCACTCCACGAGGAAGATGGCAGCCTCTACAGCTTTGTTTGCCGGTGTTTCGCTTCCGGACATATGTAGAGCGGCAACATGGTCCAACGTGCATACATTTACTAAGCATTACTGCTTAGACTCGACATGGAAAGAGGACGCTGCTGTGGGTCAAGCGGTCCTGAGACATCTGTTTGCTAAAGGTACAGTCTTCCACATCTTTTAATTCTATTGTTTTGTGTATCTGGTTTCACTGTTTATTGAATATTTTACGATTTAATCAGTTTTATGATTCATATGTATTAGTATGTGTCAATATGTCTCTTTTATGGCATAGGAAAGTCTTCGCCTAGCCGCAAGCTAATGGTACTACACTGCTAACTACTCTGATACAAGCATGTGAATCTATGAAAGATTCAATACTGGAGAAAAAACAAGTTACTTACCTGTACACTGTGGTTCTCCAGTATTGATATCTTTCATAGATTCACGTGCGGCCCTCCCTCCTCCCCGTCTAGGCTTGCCACTTCTGATCTCATGTTACTTCTTACCTTAGCACACTTGTGCGCGAAATCTGAGGTCTGGTGGCTCTGACTGGGGAGCTGAGGTCTAGGGGTGGTCTGTGATTGGTCGAAGTTTGGACCTACATAAGGAGGCTGACGACTGACAAAGTTTGTCTCTCCTTCGGATGGTTTCTATGTACTTCTATGGTACTTCTTTTCTAACTACCGCGAGACTCCCACCATGATGACGGGGAAGATACAAGCATGTAAATCTATGAAAGATATCAATACTGGAGAACCACAGTGTACAGGTAAGTAGCTCGTTTTTTATTGTCACTAATCACAGAAAATGATGATGCTGATATAATTTCAAAAAACGTTTTTACATCTAAGAATTAGACATGTAAATCAGGTGGCTACATGATGATTCTTCTACGCGCGTTTCGATGTACACGACGCCTTCATCAGGAGAGCCACAAGGATTCCAACTGTTGACTTTGGCAAGGTATCAAGAATGAAAAACAGACAGATGTCGGAAAATGGTAAAAAACAGAACGTTTGTGGGCGGATAGGAAGGATACATCAAGCCTAAGCTTGAGGCTGCCGCAGGCACACTGTCGAATAAGAAGTTTAAAATGGATCAACTGTGTATGTGTGTAGATGACCTGGAGAAAATACTTCACATGTGATCCAAGAGTAGCACTAATGCTTACTCGGTACAGGTATAAAACTCACGTACAGACAGCTCATGGGAATGTCCTAAAAAATAGGATAGATGCCTCTTCATATGATCAGTATTCGATTGATAGTCTTAATATGTGGGGTAATGATGAACCTCGCTAATCGGATAAGCGTGTCTATAGCGTAGGTCGGCGGCCCTTCAGAATGCCGAAAAAAGACATTCTGTAGCATTAGTGCTACTCTTGGATCACCTGTGAAGTATTTTCTCCAGGTCATCTACACACATACACAGTTGATCCATTTTAAACTTCTTATTCGACCGTGTGCCTGCGGCAGCCTCAAGCTTAGGCTTGATTTTCCTTCCTATCCGCCCACGAACGTTCTGTTTTTTACCATTTTCGGACAACTGTCCATTTTTCATTCTTGATACCTTGCCAAAGTCAACAGTTGGAATCCTTGTGGCTCTCCTGATGAAGGCGTTGTGTAAGCTGAAACGCGCGTAGAAGAAGCATCACGTAGCCACCTGATTTACATGTCTAATTTTTAGATGTAAAAACGTTTTTTGAAATTATATCAGCATCATCATTTTCTGTGATTATTGTCAATAAGTTTATGTTTTGTATTTTGTATTCCTTATTCTGTTATTCATAGTATTCTGTATCCTTTATTCTGTGAATTATGTTGACATATTGTCCCAATTGCATATCAAATGTTTGATGAGTAGAATGATTTTAAAGAATTTTGTATCGAATAATTGAATAAATGAATTTTTTAATGACTTATTGTATACACTGAGTCCTGAACACTATCATATGTTGTAGTTAGGTCGTAAAGTTATTACCGACCTTTAGTTACCTAGGGGTTGTTTTGTCAATTATGTTATTTCCCTGCCCTATGAACCTACATTAGTAGCAGGGGGTCCTTGTTGTTTTTTGACGTTCATATCCAACGTTGCACCAAAGTTGCATGTCGAGGCTAACAACCTTAGACCAGACACAAATTCCCCTTCACTCTCAACAGCAGTTTGTTTCCTCCTAAAGAAATTAAATCTCTCTAATAAAACACTGGGCTATTCACATAATTTCTTTGACAGCCTTGCCACTGCTTCCGTATATTCATACCAGCGACCAAATTGATCAGGTGTGGCTTCCAGCTCAGGCAGTTTGCCAAATATTTGTTTCCCTTCCTGACCTAGATGGCTTAAAAGAAAAGCCACTTTCCTGGTAGGTTTAAATTTGGTTGCATCTACTGCTAAGTAGTTTTCAAAGCAGCGTAACCAGTTTTTCCATTTCATTGGAGGCTTTCCTGGCTATTGTAAAAAGGCTGGAATGTGAATCAAATACTGATTTGCAGCTATGATGAGAAACAAGGGATGCACTGGAAAATAAGCAAGTTCTTAAATATTGGTTTCCCTGAAATTTTCAATAAAACCTTTCACAACAAATAGGTTTTCCAGAGGCAAAACGATACGATAAGAAAATCGCCAAGGTATTTGTCAATGGAATTAAATAATTCAAGCAATCCAGCTGGCTAAAGTAAAGATATTCCCCATAGCATGTATGGCACTTAAAATTCAGCTTGCTAAAGTAAAAATTCCACAAAGTGTTTATGCCAGTTTAAAACATAAATTAAATCTGTACCTTAGGGAAGAATATCACGTGTACCTGTCACCGAGAGTGCAAGCTGGGAGGAAACCTCTGACAGCAATAAAAATGGCCGTTGTGGCGTCACACATGCGTTTTGACTTGTGTTTCGGCGGTCGATTGGCTTGCAGTATATATATATGCCCAATCCAAGATGGCCATGCGAAAGTGTCACCAGCGTAATGACCCAGTTCCGCCTGACTACCGATGCTTGCAGGCTTTGATTAATCCAGGTAGATCGACCAGATGTGTCACAAACGTGATGACGCGATCTCACCTGTCTGTCGATGCTGAGTAGGCTCTGCAACAGGATTCGTGTGAGCTCCTTCACACACTGGGCTAGGCATTCAAGCAAGCTCCTTCATGTGCTGGGCTTTGAATTTGGCCCCCAACACACACCCGACAGTGTGCTCCAAATTAAACAAGTTACAACAGCATGGGGCAGGAAAGCCGAAAGAGCGTTGAGAATGACTGCGACTACAGGACTGCACCAGCACTGCTTGCAGCAAGAAAAGCAGATTAAAAAAACAGGAGACTGTTAGCACAATGTAGACTCTGGACTGCTTATATGGCCCATTGGACTTCCGCTAAACATTTTAAACTGGGTCTCAGGGAATCTGATATCTGTTGAAGCTGTGGAAAACAGTCAGGTAACCTACAACATATGTTACTCGATTGTACCGTCTCTAAAACTATTTGGCCGGATGTCAGCGAAACGATCTCACAAATTCTGCATATGAAATGGTCCCGTGACCTAGCCTCAACTGCTCTGGGCATCTTCCCCTCTGACACTGACTCTAGGCTAGACAAAATGGACACTTACTGTGGGATATCCTTGTCTCCACCAGTCTTAAAGCCATCCTATCTGAGTGGAAAGACCTCGCCAAACTTTCAGTTCATGCATGGTGGGAATGGGTCTAATTTACCAGGGGAGTGGACAACTCACTGAACTCCTACCTAAAAATCACATTGAAGAAAAAACCAAAAATCTGATCTAATTTGGACGCTTACATCTCCAACTTATCTTCCTGGTAGGTGCCTTCCAATTCCCATCCTCTCCCACACCGCCCTCTCCAGATACCCACACCTTTTCACCTCCCACCACCCACCTCCTGTTTATTCCATCTTCCTCCCTCTCTTCTTTTCTTCGGGCTATCTCTCTCTCTCTCTTTCCTGTCACTTCACCTTCTCATTCCCCCCCTACATCTCGACACTACCCTTGGGTTATACAAAAGATCAGCAATATACCCTACCCCCATATCATCTCTATCGCTTCTCCAACGTATAAGACACAAGGTGCTATGCTTTAACACCGTTGATCTTTTCTGCTGTATCACATAACATCATTTCCAACTTCCCAAGATGTTATTACTTCAAAGAATTTGATGATCTTCCCACCTCAACCCTCATACCCCATTACGCAACTGTTCCTCTCTGCTCTCTACTACGTCTATATCTTCTTGTCTTATCAAATTTTCAATAAAAATTATTTGAAAAAAAACCACAGGAGACTCAGCGGTGAGCTAATTGGAAAACTTCAGACCAAGCTCGTTGCCAAATGTTGAAAGGAAATTTCCTGCACAAAACGTTGGTTCAAGAATGAGGTTTATTCTCCAAATAAAAAAGAGCACACAGGACAGTAATCTCCTCCATGAGTCCCGCAGCAAATGCCTCAGAGAGCCGTTGCCTGGAACACCCACACAAAGAGAAGTCCCAGAGTGCAGATCATGAGCATATTATAAATAGGGCTCCCAGTTTACCATTTTTACTGATAAATACAGACAGAAAATAGAGTGTCTTTTGTCTGTATTTATTTTTTAAGTGGAAAAATACAGATAATTTGGTTTCTTTTGAGTGTCTCCCTATGCTATCACTCATGATTTCCAGGCCAACAGCTATGCAGATTGACAGCATGGAGAGTCTAAAAACAGGGTGAGAGTTCATTAAACATCTCCAAATCTCAACATTTGTTTGTGTTATAATGCTAATATTTTCATTTGGGTGTATTGTTTTATTATATTTGGATTTGTAATGCACTAAGACAATGAAGGCGTCAAAGTATATGCCTAGATTTATCAGTTAAATAAACATGGAAATTTACACGTTGGAAATTTACAAGTTACAACTTCATTTGTTCAGAAAACTCAAAATAAATATGGATAAATACCAATGAGATGGCCAAAAAATAAATATGGATAAATACAGACGGAATTGTTACAAAAATAAATAGCATAAAACCGGGAGCCCTAATTATAAATAATAACAAAAAGCAGGTATGTGACAGAGAAGAATTACATACCATAAATATTACAGTGAAATACTACACAAATAACAATTATATACTAATTACTAACGATGTAAGAATGAAATGAAATGAAATTCGTACTTGTAAAGCGCACTGCTACCCCAGCTGGGGTGTCCTGGCGCTATACGCATACCGCTGTGGAACCCTTCCTGGCTATTCCCTGTGAAATGTCCACTCCTGGGCACCCCCAAGGTGAAGCCAGGCATCCCAGCGCTGGTGGGGCCGTTGTGGAGATTAAGCAAGCTATTGCCCAGAGTTGCAGAGTGGGACCCATGATTAGAATAGGCACTGAGGCGAGAATTATCAGGTCCAAGGAAATTGAGCCCAAGACCCGCCGAGGCGGGAATTGAACCCTGGTCCCGGGCCAGATCTCTGCATCAGGGTCTGCCGCTCTAACCATTGAGCCACACTTCTCCACAAGAATAACACACACTCTTGCGACAGGGTAGAGGTGGAGTCCCAAGAAAAGTCTGCGAGTCAGATTGGTCGGAAACGGACAGACCGGCTGACATGAAGCCTTGCATTTACCAAATTGGGGTGTTCGCGCATGTGTGCAGCACCCTGTAATCCGAGTACATTTATTGACATGACCAGTGCTTTAAATGGGCCGGTACTCACCGGTACTGAGTACCGGCACTTCTTTGATTTATCACTCTGAGTACCGGCACTTCTCTACTGCCCTGGAGAGTACCGGTACTCATGACATGAAAAGGTAGGCTCATTGGCTGTGCTGGTGAGCAGGAGTGGAACGTGTCTCTGGCAGCTAAGGCGCCGCTTCTGTAGCCCCGATCTGAGCCCCAGCTGAGCTATTCAGCAGGGCTCATTTGAATAATGTCCAGGTGCTCACCATCACGCTGTGCTTGACAGAGCAGGGTCCATTCAGGCCCTGTGCTGTCAATCACATTCACACTATCCTGTGTGTTCCTGCAAGCACAGGAATCATGTCAGTTTCCCTGGTTGTGGCAATCAGGCTACGGCCAGTCCGGCCCAGGTGGCAATTAAAAAAGCCATGGTAGGTGAAGAGAAAAGATGGCTTTTATCATACCTGAGTCTTTTGTGTGTCTGCTATGTTTGTGTGTATGCCTGTTTTTGTAAGAAAAAAATGAAAGAAAGAGAGAGAAAATCAAAACACTCTCAGGAGGTATTTTAAAGAAAATGTGTGGCACTTTGTTTGGACATGTCTGCTCGGCGACAAAGATTCATAAATAACGTAAAAGGGAGGGTTGGTGGGTGGGTGGGTGAGTGGATGAGTGAGTGGATGGATGAGTGAGCAAGGGTGGATGTATAGATGGATGGATGGATGCATAGATGGATGGATGAGTGAAAGCATGCATGGGTGAAAGAGGGTGGATGATTGGATAAAAGGGCGGATGATGGGTGGATAAGTGAAAGATTGGATGGATGAATAAAAGGTAGGGAGGATGGATGAAAGGGTGGATGATGGATGAAAGGAGGGATTGAGTGAAAGGGTGGATGGAATAAAGGAGTGAAAGGGTTGATGGATGGATGAGCAAAAGGATTGATGGATGAGGGAAAGGGTGGATAAAGAGATGGATGAGTGAAAGGATGAATGGATAGGTTTGGAGATGGATGGATGGATAGGTTTGGATATGAAGGGTGGATAGACGGAATGGTGAAAAACTGAATGATTGATGAAAGACTGAATAGACGATAGAATGTAAAGGTTAAATGGTGAACATCAGCAGGTAAATGGTAGGATGAAAGGATGAATGGATAGATTGATGGGAGAGACAAGAGATATCTTCTGGGGAGGGTCATGATGAGTTTCTTCATGTGCTGCTTGGTGCCATAAGAACTTTGGTGCGATGTGGGGGTATTTTCAGTTTCTTCCTACTCGCGTGCTCAAAAATATATAGTATTGTGCCAAACAGCAATTAACAATATGACATTAAGAAGGTGCAACTATTGCAAAAAAAGGAAATGTTCTCATATTATTGCATTTCTCTTTCATTTTGTGTAATGAGTTAACCTGCTTTGTTTATATAAACACATTCCGCATGTGTTTTGGTATGTGCTGCAGCTAATTTAGAAGTTGTTAAGTATCATCATGTCTTGCCCTTAGCCCCGCCCCCTCACTACACCTCTAGCTCATGTTTTTAATGAGTACCTGCACTTATTTTTTCCCATTTAAAGCACTGGACATGACTAGTCAGCACAGGTGTCCCTGGGTAAATGTGTGGATTTATATGAGAAAGTGCGTATGTGTGCCACTGCCAACGTGTGAATTTAGCAGACGTACGTGTGCACACAGTTGCGTGCGTGCGATAGTTCGCGCGTGCCTGCCTGTATCCGCAGAGCAACAAGCTCTGGCGCTTTATAGCTCATCTGCTCCACCAACTGGTAAATCCCATCCTCGCCCCCTCCCCCGCCTCACACAGCACACGACTCTGTCCCCCTCCTCCATCCCTTCCTGACGTCAAGGGGGAGGGAAGACCACTTGAAAAGAGTGAATGCACAAATCAGTGTGGTGTATGAGAGGCAGCGAGGAAAGGGAGAGGTAGAGAAGAGGTAGGGGAGAGGGTGGGGGAGGTGCTGAGGAGCCTCCAGAAGATTTTGGTGGCTCAGGGAGAGGGTCTGTGTTGATCGGGGAGAGCTGTGGTTCTGCAACTGTTGTGTGCAAGCTCCGCTCGTAGCTTTGTTATATTTTGAGAGCTTCTTGTCTGTAGGAATCTCAACTTTCCTGCAGGGAGAGGTCGCTCTCTCTCGACTTGGCGAGGTGCCAGTCCATCCCCTCCCCCACTGGCTGGCAGCGAGGCCTGGAGCTGAACCCTCCCACTCTGGGAGCCCAGGGAGGAAGAGGAGGAGAGCGGCCGTTCATGGATTAGTTGCTCGGATAGCGAGGAGCTGCGCAGTGAGCAGCGCCCTGACGGGAGGAACACCGAGGCTCGGCGCCATCACCGCTGCCCAGGAGGAGGGAGCATCGTTCGGCTCGCGGAGTGTCAACACGGCGCGCGGAGGAGCTCGACGCAAGCAGCGCGCGCCACAGGGGCGAGGTGGCACATCAGCCATACCCAGGGGCATCGCCTAAAGGTATTATTGGGCAGGGGGTATACAGGGGAAGGAGGACCCATGTGCGGTGCGAAATGGGGGAGAGTCACTCCCTCCCTGTTGTATTTTGATCCGTTACGTGTGTTTTTTTTCCCAACCTTCTGCGCTTCCGTCCTTACATTGACCCGTGACTCTTGCCAGGGACTTACTTTATGGGTTGATTGAACTGTGATGGATGCAGAGAGCAGAGCTTAACTAGACCAAGAGTGTGCGCGGCCAAGGGGGTTGGCAGACAGTGCCATTTGGGAGGACGGGTGTATCTTCGTGGAATCTTGTGTGGACCACAAGACGGGAGTGGTGGGGGTCGCTGCTGATTAAGTTTGAGGTGCATTGGCAGAGTCGGCATTCCAGGTGAGATGCTGCAGGGCAGGAGGAATTGGGAGCCTTGGTTCGAGCAGCTTGTGGGTCCCAGGTCTGAGATTCTAGGGGTACTCTAGTTATGACCCATGTGCATTGGCAGAGACGGCTGTGAGCCTTACTATTTTGGCAGGTGGTAGGTACTTAAGGTGGATCTTGCCTAGGGCGGGAGGGGGGCAAGTAACGAAATGGTAAAGTTGTTGCGATTGTATTGGTTATGGTGAGTTCACATTGCATGTTTTTTGTACAGCGCGCTAACACCCTGAAGGGTCATGTTCGCGCTTTATAAAACCTTTCACATAAAAAAAGAACTCAGTACTGAAATTGGGGAGCTGTAGGGGCCCTGCTAGTGCGCATTGGCGGATCTGTGTTTTTACCAGCTTCTAGTAGAAAGTGCTACAGCTCCGGAAAGATGTGCGTGGGTTCAATTCCTGGAATGGTAGAGGGACTTCAAGTGGGGAACGAGAGGCATCGTTAGTTGAGTGGATTGAAGTACTGCGGTGGTAGAGATGCTACACTTTCAGGATTGAGGTGCACTGACATCTTCGTGTGCGTCCCAGAACTGTAACAACAGAGGGGTGTGTGTGTCTCAAACCTGGGATAGCAGCAGCAGGCTGCGAGTCGTTGCACATCTGAGGTGCATCGGTGGAGCTGTGGATTAATCGGCCTCGGCAGCCTAGAGTGTGTGACTGAGGCCTCTGTCTCGCTCTTATCAGTAGACTTGGCTCTGTCCCTGCCGGGGGAGCCCGAGTCCTGCATTGTTAGCAGATAGTGTTGGTTTGAGAGATGACTTCTGCTGTTTGTACAGGCTGCTTGCGTTGGTCAGGCTGAAGGGCTGGGGCGCAGATAGATAAACCAATCAAAGCAACCCGAGACGTGTCTGCTCAAGGGATGGGGGGGGGGTGTGGTCCGAGCAGTCGGGTCTACGCCTGGTCTGTGCTCCACATGGGGTGACCCCATGGGCTGTGCTATGCCCTAGGGTCCTCACTTATTTGGGGGTGATGCTCGATTGGCACTGTTGTGGGTGGTTTGCACCACCGAGCCAGACCAATGGTAGCACCGGGGGTGGGGCTGCGGTGCTTCATTGTGGAATTGAGACATAAAAGGTGGTCGTGCAATAATTAAATTGATATCATCACTGGTAATATCTGTGGGCTGCATTCTTAGGTGTATTTCGTTCGTTCACAGTGCCACTAAAGACACCTAGGACAGGACATCCATTGTGAGGTCTCTTTTTGTGAGGTCTGGGGGGGGAGGGGGGACGCTCGTGCTGAGGTATGGCAAAGCTCGCGCCCTGGGGAGCGGGCCCTGCTCCTAAGAGCACAAACAGCTAAACCAGTCATGGCCTCCTGGGACTTGTGTGCAGCAGGGGGGGGGGGCGGCGGCGAGTCCGAATGCCGAGGCGATAAGGAGTGGCACCCGGGGCTGTTTCTGTAAGCCTAATTTAGTCTGATTTGATAAATGTTTTTTTCCCCTTTTGTGGTAATGGATGCCATATCGCGCCTGCGGCCTCCCAGTCTTCGCCTCCCTGTTTGTCTGATGGGTATTATTTAGCGGTCCTTGATAAACCAAACACCTAGTTTTTTCCCCTCAGCAACTAGCCGTACACTGTACAATTGATATGTTGTGCTCATGCCCACACTTTACTACTAAAATCATTATGTATTATTAATCTACCGTCACACAACAAACAGATCCGTGTTATGTTCCACTGAAGCTATGTACGCCACTTTATGCTCTGTTGATTTGTATAGCGCACTAATCACCCGAAGGGTATCCAGGCTATTGAACGGAATCTTTTAACTTCTGTTAGGTCAACAAATTCCTCAGTAAATGTAGTGGCAAGAGGTCAGGTATCGGCAGAATCAGGGCATGCACGGGTTAAACAGTTAAGAGACCAGGCTTCTAGTGGGGATTTTTCACTAGGTAAATATATAGTTTTTCGTGGTATAATACTTGCAGGACACATGGCATTTCACAGGTTAACATGTGTTGATGCTATATTTCTTGCATGTTTGACCCCATCCCCAGTCTAGTAAGCCCTGTGCATCTCTTGTCATTGTATCTCTGCCCCTCTGGCCAATATGGTTGAGGCCTGTAGTTCGGAGTGTCTGTATCTCTGCCCCTACTTCTCTACGGACATTGTGGTTATGGTCACACTTCTCAAACCGTCTCAGCCTCTAACTTTTGATGGTTGTAGTTTCTCCTTCCTGGATCCCTGTGTATCTCCCATTGGTTATTGATGGTTGGGCACGAGCTCCACACCTGTCTATTGTCTTCTGTCCCACATTGACAGCTGTGACGAGGGGACTGAGGCCTGCACTTCACGGTAGAAACCAAAAGGCTGGCTTTGGTTTTTACCTCCTCATGGCAGTCTTCGTTAGCCAGTTAAGCTGGTCTCTAGTCTACAATACTACACTTTACACTAAAGCGTAGGTCTCTCAGAAGGAAGTAACTAACATTTATGATGACAAGGATGTTTTACTTGGTTGGGTTTAATGGTCTCATAGTCTGTTACAACTTTTGGATTGATGCACCTCGATGGCTGCATGTGGGCACTAGTCTTCTTTAATATTGTATACAGTTTCTTATCTTATGGGGTTGCAGACAGTATTACCATTTCATGTGTTCCTCTGCTATTTGGGCTTCAGGGTGCTTCAAAGAGGTGGATAGTCTGATATACTCGCCCAGCCTTCAGGGATGTTGCTGTCTGAGTAAAACACTATCTTAACCTGGTTACATTGCAACTGTAGCATTAATTTTTCGATGGGGGATGAGGAGTGAACTTTGAAAAATGGATATCTGTTGTATGCCATCAGTTGATTTGCATACACATCGAATTGCAAACACACTCGCAAGATATTTGTGTTTTGCTGTATTTGACAACATCTCAGTTCTTTTGGGGCCAGGGCTCAACTAGCCTTCGCGCTGTGAAGTTTGCACCTTTAATCGTATTCATGTAGCATTCAGCCCACATAGGCTGGCATCCAAAAACAGCTGAGTGGATTTTCCTGGTCAAAGCAGGTCTTGTTGGATACTTAACCAAGCATTCATCTTGGAGGACTTCAAATATATGTTGGTGCCTGGAGCTCTATACCTTCTCTGTTTTGGTCCATAGAACAGTACAGATTGGTTCGCTGATGGTGGCTAGGTTTTGTACTGCTTCAGCTTTTTTGGATTGGCTAAAACACATCACATATGTTTATTTGTATTGGAAGGCACCCACTCCTGACCACGTAGATTTGGATTTCTGGTTATGCAGTGATGGACCGCTACTTTTCAGCTACTGCAATGCAGTCTTTAATCCTTCCTCGTGTTGATTTTTCATTGTTGACACCCTTCAGAACTCAGTTGATGTTGATTGTTGTTCTGACTATCATAACTCATTGGAGCAGAGCTTGGGCTTCCCAGGCTGCTTTAGGGAACATTTCAGCTGCCACTACCTACATTGAACCTTTTTATATCTCAAGCAAACCACATCTGCGAGGAAGGCAGTAAGTCAAACCTGTCCGTCAGCTCTTGCTACTTTGTGTCTCCCACAATAACACTGACCTGCTACTTGCCCGTGAGAAAGGAAACCAACCATATTAGTTTACTAGTCTCCCAGGACCTCGAAATATATTGATTTTGATTCACAAAGCCTGCACCATTGGTTAACATACCCCATTCGTTTAACAGCTGATAGCAGTCATCTTGGTTATGTTACATTATGCTTTGATAAGTCTGTTTCGAAGTTCTACTTCTATGACTACTAGTTTTCACCAAATAACTCCATATGTGAGTTAAGCAAATCTCAAAATTATGTAATTTGCAGTTATACCGCACTCAGGCTCCCATTAGCGTATCCTTTGATACTTCTTCACAGGCAGTCTTCATTATGAAGTATCCCCCAAAAGCAGACAGAAAGACACTTTTGTAGCCGCTGTGGCACCGACCATCAGATGTCAGGCAGTTCCTTGTAACCTGTGCATCCTTACTAGGTAGGGGTCGCGAAATTTGCGTAATTTCCTGAAATTACGGCAACTACGTGAAAACGGAAATCTGCAATATCACGCTATGTTTTACCACGAACTGCGTCCTTATGCCAATTTTGGCGCAAGGATGCATTGAAACAGCACGGTGAACAGCAGCTGCTGCGTGCTATTTTTCCCCCGTGCTTTTGCAGTGATTTATTTTAATTGTAAATGCCATATAATTATGCAAAATAGCTTAGTTTTAAGAATTTGAGACAAGAATCTTTACACGAAAGTCCTGAAATTAAGCAAATGACAGTGATGTAATCCAAAATTTGCCTAGGCATATCAATGGAAGGGAAACAAAGCTCTTCACGGTGATGCAGGAGGGAGGAACCTGAATTTCAGAATTTCTTTGAATTTTTGTTTACATGAATTGCCAACTCCGTATTAATCTGTTGTGACCGTCCCAATGGTCACTCTGCTTAAAACATTAACTCCAATACTTGTGGGTTCAAAAGTACAACATTCTTTGTTAGTCTTTGCTCTTTATCTCTTACAAGAATGTGCTCATAAAATGAAAATATAATGGGTGGCAACAACTCATTGCCGATGTTGCTCCCACTTTTTACCTTTTCAATGCACTCTCGGCTCATTCAAGCATTTGTATTTGGACATATCAATTCACTTCATGTGTCATCAATGATAATTAAGTGTATTAAAAAAAAAAAAGCTAATTAGCCCCAATACATTCTAGAATACTGAGTCCCTGATGAATCAATCAGCATTTGTACAGCGCAACACTGTCACCCTGGGGATATCTGGGCGCTGGGGTGCAAGGTCTCTGTCGAAATGCCAGGCCTCGAGTTTCTTTCTGAAGTCCGCAAGGGAGGGTGTGTTCGAAGGTGGAGGGGCATGTTGTTTCAGGTCTTAGCAGCGATTTAGGAGAAGGAACGGCCACTGCAGCGGATGCGGGGGTGTGCATGAGGGATAGTGGGGTGGAGCGCTGTTGTCTGGTGGGTTGATGGAAATTCAGTCGGTGGTTGATGTAATCAGGTCCTTGATCATATAGGGCTTTGTAGGCATGTGGGAGGATCTTGAACTGGTATCTCTTCTGGATGGGAAGCCAGTGGAGGCTTCTGAGGTAGGGAGTGATGTGGGTCCATTTGGGGAAGCCCAGGATGACTCTGGCTGCAGGGTTCTGTATGGTCTGGAGGCTTGAGGAGCTGGGTGGAGATGTCGAAGTAGAGTGCATTGCTGTAGTCAAGGCGGCTGGTGAGGTGCATGGGTGACGATCTTTCTGGTGTTGACTGATATCCATTTGAAGATTCTGCGGAGCAGGAGGAGGCGACTGCGTTCATTTGTCGCTTCCTGGTCAGTTCCCTCTCGAGGATGATGCCTAGGTTGCGTGCGTGGTCTGTTGGTGTGGGTCAGAGGTCAGCTGGCCACCAGCCGTAGTCCCATATGGACGTGTTTCTCCCGAAGATCAGTACTTCTGTCTTGTCGGAGTTGAGTTTAAGGCAATCGAGTCTCCTCCAGTTGGCTACATTAGTCATGGCGTCGATGAAGTTCTGGTGGTGGTGGGGTCTTCAGTGAGCGAGAGTATAAGTTGTTTGTCGTCTGTGTAGGATATGATGTTGAGCCCGTGGGTTCTGACGCTGCACGCGAGGGGGGCATGTAGATGTTGAACTATGTGGTGCTGAGGGATGATCTTTAGGGTATGCTGCATATGATGTTCTTGGGTTTGGAGGTGAAGGGAGGCAGCTGTGTGCTCTGGATACATCCTGTAAGGAAGAAGAAGATCCTTTGAGGGCATTTTGCTGTATGCCGATGTTGTAGAGTCTGTTGATGAGGGTGTGGTGGGATAGGGTGTGGAATGCAACAGAGGTTGAGGAGGATCAGGGCTGCAGTCTCGCTGTGGTCGAGGAGGGTTCTGATGTAGTCTGTGGCAGCTATCCTGGATAGACCAGCAGCATTTACGAGGGTCACAAGGAAAACGGGTTCAACAATCGATTTCACGCTAGCAGACCCCGATCTATTGCCGTATATAATGGATTTCCACATCCAGGATCGGGTTGAAAGCGACCATTATCCACAGACCTTCACATTGGCCATCACCCCAAAAGGGTCGAAACAGGCGAATGCCTTAACACTCAATACGCAACCTTCAACCTACAACGACTAACTTGGAACGACAAAAATATCACCAATATAATGGAGACATGCCGCTTATTGCTACCACTCCCAGCCGAGGATCAAGACATCCTAAAGGCTTGGGAGTCTTTCGTATTAAACATTAACCATAAATTCCAAATCAATCACAGAAGTCACCAAAAACCAAGAAACGGAGGGGGGCAGTGGTATACGCCAAAAATACGGGCAATAAAAACGCGCCTTAACACATACCTAAGGTCATTTCGAACAAAGGACCCCCAGCTGTCACAACAAACCCTCATAAAAATAGAAAATTTTAAAAAGGAGCTAAAATACGAAATTAGGGTGGCTAAGCGAGCATATAAGGAAAAACTTGAGATCACCATGCTCCACGCAAGCAAGCTGAGAAATTCTCAACAGTTTTGGGCAAAATTAAATTTCATGCTTAATGGTAAACATCGGCAGTTCAATCCGGATATTTTTATTTATTTATTTTATTTTGAAGGTTTTATATAGCGCGAACAAGACCCTTGCGAGTATCAGAGCGCTTTACAAGTCATATGTAGAAAGCAAGATATAGCACACAAAGACAGACCAAACTTGTAGTGATCATATTGATGCAACATATAATTTCACACCGGTAAATAGTTCGGACAGTATAATCGACAACTCAAATGAGAACAAAGTGATTTCCAGTTCGAGCATAAAAACAGAAGTCTGGAGCCTCAGTACGCAAAAGGGACTAGATCCTATTTTTGATCTGCCATTAGTAGAAGCTCCAGCTAATGACCCAAACAAGTCAATCATAGCTAAATTTCAAACCATAAGAAGCGAAATTCACAAAGAAAGTAGTGAGTCCGCCACCCTGGGGCAAAGAGAAGAATCAGTCCAGATAACACCAAAGCAGGTTATGACCATAATAAATCATATGAGATCGGATGGTGCCCCTGGGCCCAGCGGCCTTCCGAACGCCTTGTTTAGGCAAGATCCCACGTTTTGGTCCCGCGTTTTATCCCCCATGTTTAACATCCGCTTAAAGACCGGGAGCATTCCTGAATCCTGGAGGGGTAGCATTCTCCAACCGATTTACAAATCAGGGGCACGCTCGGACCCAAATAATTACAGGCTAATAGCCCTTATAGACGTTGAGGCTAAGATCTACGCATCCAACTTACTGGTAGATCTGGAGACTTGGGTCAGTAGCAAAAACCTGATTCCAAAAACACAGACTGGATTCCGGGCCGGCGCGGGCACCTTAACAAATATATCCGCATTAACTCTTCTAGCTAAGAAAGCAATCGATAATTCAAACATCCTCCACGCATGCTTTCTAGATCTTAAAGCAGCTTTTGGTAAAGTGCCAAGAGCTAAACTATGGGCCAAAATGAAAGCCTGGGGAGCTCCCCCTAACCTATTAAGAGCAATTATCAACTTATACTCTAATACCTGGGTTCAAATAAAACAAGCATTGGCATAGCCAATAGGTCTCGCTTTTGGGACATTATAAGTGTTTAGCCATGCAACGGTTGATGTTGTTGCACCAAGGATATTGTGCTGCATAACTAAATACTTATAAGGTCCCAAAAGCGAGACCTATTGGCTATGCCAATGCTTGTTGCTTTAGACATCGAACCATTGGTATGCCTGCAGTTTTCCGTTTTTACTGATTTTTACAGATATATACAGACAGAAAACATTTATTTTCTTGCCTGTATTTATTTTTAAATGTGGATAAAAACAGAAATTTGGTTGCTTTTTAAGTAATTCTAAATACTGTCTGCCATGACTGCCTGGCCAATAGCTGTGTGGATCGATAGGTATGGGGGTTAAAAAAAAGGAATTTTAGTAAACAGGCTTTAACAGCAGTAGATACGCACATGGTTGATGTTTTAATTTGCATTTTTTCATATAAGTGCATTGATTTATCTTCTGCGGGCGTTCACAGCATTGAAACCTGGCAGGCAAGCATGACTGCATATTTATCGGTTAAATAAATGTGGAAATAAACTAATTTCAGCTTCATTTTTCCGTAAAACCTGAAATAAATATGGATAAATACAGATAAAGTTAGCAAAAAATAAATATGGATAAATACAGACGGAAATGTCAAATAAATAAATACCATAAAACCGGGAGCCCTAATTACAATATTGATCAACTTGTAGAAAACACAAAAGAAGTAAGACTAATTTCTCAGGTAATAATAAATCACTATTGACTATTATTTGCAGCATTGGGATTCCCTAGCAAGTGCAAGGGCCATAATCCAGACACAAGCCCATTGTCACTACCTGAATGCCCCATAGGGGCATTTACTTTAAATAGCAATGTGTTGCGAAGTTTGATCTAATCTGGGTCCGGTACAAGACCGCTTTGTCCTTCCTATAAGCGTGACCTGGTTCTTTTGTATTTTTAGAAATGATGCTGTGTTTTCTCTGTTATGATATGCTGTCATTAGATCCTAAAAATGCTGTGAGGCCTACAGTGGGTTGCTTGGTCTTTAATTAAAGGCACGAGGAAGAGGAGATATTTCAAATCCTATTTCTTCCAGCTAGCCTTGGGCTATCATCTGTTCAGTGTTTCCAGTGGGCTCCTGCTGACAGTGTATGACAGGCTATTAATAGGCAAGGAAGCAATTACATGCAAGACATGTCATCGAAGTTTAGAGCAGCACATACGGAAGTACGAAAGCTGGTGTATGGAATATGGGGTTACAGCTTCAGGGTGGATGGGAACTGAGTGTCCATTGAACCACCCAGATGATCAGTGAGTGGTTAACAGGTAGGTTAATAAAAGCAGACTCAGGAAAAGAATAGTCACTTGGCACAACGAGAATGGTGTAAGGACTTTTTGTGCCCTACAAAGTTTTACCACCCCTCTTCCCTGGCAATGGACCACTCCTGAAGCCTGGAGGGGCAATCCTCGGACGTCAATTCAGCAAAATGCCATAATAATTAGTGGAAGTGACATCATAAGCAATTTGACCACCAATAGTAGCACAGGTGTTGACCCCTTGCCCCACCCAAAGTCCTTCAACAGCCTCATATTTGCAATTACGGGAGCAAGAAGTTGAAACTATAGAAAGAAAACATGCTGTTGTAATCCCTGCCTCCATGAATCCCACGGCCAGGGCTAACAAGCACAGTGCTGTGGGTACTAAACAGCAGCTGCCCTGCTGCCCCTGGCCTGCTACCCCCAAGCGGCTCCCAATTAATGTCCGTGGGGCAATCTGAGTCCCTCGTGCTGATGGTGACCACGCAGTTGTACGCCCTTTGATAAAGCACCGCCCCTGGGTGCGTGGGGCATGCGTAGGGCACGCGCCAGCGTCATGGCAACCAGGACCATGAGACGTTTCATGTATTTTGTCAGGAAATTACGATATCGTGAGCGTGATCGGAACCGGGACGTTCCTTGCAAACTGGGCCACAGGCTTGTCCTAGTTTTGTTTCTATAAATGGAGCCGATCCCTGTCAGGAAGGAAGTGGAACGGCTGTGATGCAAGTCGCAGAATGACCTCCAGGCTTTGTCAATGCCACGACAAAATAATATGGCTATACTCAAACCCTGTATTTAAAGAAGCACATCATTGTCCACGGGGATTCCCCGTGTTATGAGGCTTATGTTTATGTCTCAGCCGCCGGATTCCGAAAGGCAGGGATTTTTTTTTGATTTATGTGAAAATATCGATCCACAAGCCTCCAGGATGGCAGCAGCGCAGGAAAGCTCCATTTCCGGTTGTGCGAGGAACACACACACGCAGACCATCCTGTTCTATAATGATTTGTGACACTCAGAGTCAATAGCCGAATGCAAGAAATTGAGAAAGGAAGGCAGAGAAAACAAGCAGCCTTTGTACACGCAGCACAGCGTGGCACTGACCCGTGCCGGATCAGAGAGGAGCGGGGGCGAGCGAGCGCGGCAGCGTGCTGAGCTGACCACACGCTCGTGCATCGTGCCTGAAACGTGCAGGTAACCGCACGGAAAAGGCCATTGTGCACGAGCGTGTGGTCAGCTTTCAAAAGCCCCGTACATAAAGTCTCGCAGAGCAGCGCGTGCGCGCTACTCGAGGCTCGACCTAAAAATGACAATAAAGAAACGCGCAACAGGCATCTAACTGTCTCCACGGTCTGCGGGGAGTTCTGCCGAGTAAAGTACACATTTCCTGATAAAATATACTGCGCCCACAAAGGGGAGCTTTGTTACACGACCACCTCCCACCAAGGTTCGTTTGGCATCAGTCTCAAAAGAGCACATGTTGGCAGGGGCTGGGATTTCGAAGAAGCTGCTCCCCCGCGCATTCACCCTGGGCTCCCACTTGAGATCAGACAGACCTGGGTGGACTCGGACAGAGAAGACCTTGGGCCGACAAATATAACTTTTTACGCATGGAGATACAAACATGGGACTCGGCGCGCTGCGTCACATTTAAGGAGAATTCACATGTTGGACTTTCGAGGTAAAGTGAACACGTAGCATTTGTTTTTATCGAATAACCTGCTATTGATATAGTGAACTGTAGTGCTGCAGGCTACCCATAACAATGGCATGTAAATGAACGATGTAACTCTCTGCGTCGTTCTCAAAATAGCCTGGGTACATTACTGTTTTCGTATTACACGGCTAAACATTGTCACGAGGAAAAATATAAACATTCTTGTTGGCATTTAGCGAATCTTTTTTGTTTTTTTTTTGTTTTTAAATACACGTTTATGCACGACAACACTATACCCCTCATGCTGAAGGGAAGTCCCCAGCGAGGCAGCGACCTGCAGACAAAGGGCGATCTGCTTGTCTCTCGGTGTCCCTGTGAAGTGCTTCTGGTGAGTGGACGAAATGCCGCCCCCGCTGCTTAAACCTATGCGTCACGTGCCTCATCAGAGGACAGTCTGCTGGCATCAGGTGCAGCGAGTGACTAATTATCGCCTTATCCTGGAAATACCATAAGCATTATTGCAAATTAAATTAACATATGCACACATTTATTTAAATTGGCTTTGCAAGTACTTGCATTGGTTTCTGTGGAAAATATTCTTACATTGAAATCCTACAGAGACATATTTGCCCTCACATCAACAGCAAAACAATTTTAGACACATTTCACCGTTTATATCTTGAATGCTCTCTGTGTCTTCAATGGGCCTGGCCAATTTTGAGGACAAAAAGTGCCCCGAAGTCATCTAAAAGCCTTTGTGTTCCTTTACCATGCTTCTGCCGCTGTGCAATGTGCAGCGTGAGATTTTTGAAGCACACGGTCTGTATCGAAAACGTAATTTTTACCTTAATACAAACGTATCACACTTTTATGTTGTGACCGCTTTTGTGTTTGCTACGAAAGCTCTTTATTTTTATTCCAAAAAGCTCAACATTTCAACACCACTTCAACTGATAATAATGAACATATTTTAAGTTGAATGCAGTGAGCTGCGAAGGACACCTCTGCTGTTTTAACAAGGAAAAAACCAAGCACGCGAGTGGTGCGCGCTTGCAAGCAGCAGGCGTGACCACACGCTCGTGCACCATGGCCTTTTGCTTGCGGGTAACCGCAGGGAAAAGGCCAAGACGCACCAGCGTCTGGTCAGCTTTCAAAAGCCCCTTACTTAAAGTCTCGCAGAGCAGCGCTTGCGCGCTACTCGAGGCTCGACCTAAAAAGGGGATGGCCGGAGCCTAACTAAGAAATTTTTCACAACAAACGGGCTAAAGCAAGGATGCGTGCTGGCGCCCAGCTTATTCAACATCTACACCGCCGACCTAGAGAGCAACCTTTGCATCATCCAGGGTGATCCCCCCCGAAACTGGGAACAACACCAATAGTGAGTCTGCAATATGCGGACGATATTGTGCTACTTTCTCAAACTCCACTTGGCTTCAATCAGGGAATTGTAAGCGCGCTACTCACCCGTGAGGGTCTCAAGGCGCTGAGGGGGGTCTGCAGATCTGTTTAGCCGAAGAGCCAGGTCTTGAGGGTCTTCCTGAAGGTGTTCAGGGAGGGGGCGCGTCTGATGTCTGCCGGTAGCTCGTTCCAGGTCTTGGCTGCAATGTGAGAGAAGGATCTTCCGCCTGCTCTGGCTCTGTGGATGCGCGGGGTTTCGGCCAGTGCGAGGTTGGAAGATCGGAGGTTTCTTTTGGCTACGTGGAAGTTGATTCTGTCGTTGAGATATTTGGGTCCGTTGTTGTGTAGGCATTTGTAGGCGTGAGTGAGGCTTTTGAAAGTGACTCTTTTCTCCACGGGGAGCCAGTGGAGACTTCGAAGGTGTTGGCTGATGTGTTCGTGTCGGGGGATGCCGAGGACGAGTCTGGCGGCGGTGTTTTGTACTGTCTGGAGTTTGCGGAGTAGGGACTTGTTGATGCCGGCGTAGAGTGCGTTTCCATAGTCCAGTCTGCTGGTGATGAGTGCGTGGGTGACTGTCTGTCTTCCTTGACTCAGGGGGGATCCACTTGAAGGTCTTGCGGAGGGTGTTGAAGCAGCTGGAGGTGACGGCGTTGACCTGTCGGTTCATGGAGAGTGATGAGTCGAGTAAGATGCCGAGGTTCTTGGCGTGGTCTGAGGGGGTAGGTGGGCTTCCGAGGGTGGTCGGCCACCAGGTGCTGTCCCATGCACAAGGGGTGGTACCGAGGACTTCTGTCTTCTCGGCGTTGAGCTTCAGGCAGCTGTTGGTCATCCAGACTGCGACGTCTTGCATTCCTTTCTGGAAGTTGAGTTTGGCAGTGGTGGGGTCTTTGGTGAGGGAGAGGATGAGCTGAGTGTCGTCGGCATAGGATACGATGTTGAGGCCGTGTTGTCGGACGATGGCTGCGAGGGGGGCCATGTAAATGTTGAAGAGGGTGGGGCTCAGTGATGAACCCTGTGGGACTCCGCAGGTGATTTTCGTGGGGTCGGAGAGGAAGGGTGGGAGTCTGATCCTTTGGCTTCTTCCAGTGAGGAATGATCGGATCCAGTCCAGGGCTGTTCCTTGTATGCCTGCGTCGTGTAGTCTGACGACTAGTGTGCGATGGGAGACGGTGTCGAAGGCCGCTGATAGGTCGAGTAGGATGAGGGCTGCGGAGTGGCCTTGGTCCAGGAGGGTGCAGATGTCGTCTGTGGCGGCGAGTAGGGCGGTCTCTGTGCTGTCGTTGCTTCGGAATCCGGATTGGGACGGGTCGAGGACTGCGTTCTCTTCAATGAATCGTGTCAGTTTCCTGTTGACTGTTTTCTCTGCAACTTTGGCTGCGAAGGGGAGGAGCGAGATGGGCCGATAGTTCTTGAGGTCGGTGGGGTCAGCTGTGGGCTTCTTGAGCAGGGGTCTGACTTCTGCGCGCTTCCAGTCGTCTGGGAAGGTGCCTGTTTTGAAGGTGGTGTTGATGGTGCGTTGTAGTTTGGGTGCGATGGTGGCCACGGCTCTGTGGTAGATGTGAGGGGGGCAGGGGTCGGTGGGGGCCCCCAAGTGGATGCTTTTCATGGTCGAGGCAGTGTCTTCGGCCGTGATCGGTGTCCAGTTGGAGATGGTGGGCTGGCTGGTGTTTCTGGGGGGCAGGGGGCTGTCTGTGGCGCCTGGTGGATGATCGATGAAGTTGTCGTAGAGGTTTTTGATCTTGAGGTGGAAATAGGTTCCAAGCTTGTCGCAGAGGTCTTGGGATGGGGTGAGGTCTATGGCTTCGCTGCGTGGGTTGGTGAATTCTTGAATAACACTGAAAAGTTCCTTGGAGTTGGTGGAGTTGGCCAGGATTTTGTTGTGGATGAAGTTCCTTTTGGTGGCTCTGATCTGGTTGTGGTAGTCCGTCATGGCGTCCTTGTAGGTGGTGTAGTTTTCGGTTGTCTTGGTGTTTCTCCAGGCGTCTGCAGGTGCGTCTGGCTTCTTGGAGAGCGGTTGTGAACCAGGCGGCTTTCCTGGGGCGTTGTCTGTCAGGGTTGCGTAGCGGGGCGAGCTCATCTGCGCAGTTGGAGATCCAGGTGTGGAGTTCTCTGGCTGCGTCGTTTGCGTCGAGTGCCCAGGTGTGGTTGTCTCGGGTGAGGGTGGAGTTAAGTTGCTCGTCGGTAACCTTGCTCCAGTTCCTTCGTGGTGGGCGTGCGGCTGGTTTGGGTGCCTTTGGTTTGTTGATGGCGAAGTGTACGCAGTGGTGGTCGGTCCATGGCGGCTGCGTTGTGTGGCTGAAATGGACGCTGTTTCCTGCCGCGAAGATGGGGTCGAGGGTGTGTCCTGCTCTGTGGGTCGGTGTGTTGACGAGTTGTTTAAGTCCGATGCTGGCGAGGTTGTCACGAAGGATAGTGGAGTTTGGGTCGCTGGGGTTGTCGAGGTGAAAGTTCAGGTCTCCAATGAGTATGTAGTTTGTTGAGGCGATCGCGTGGGGTGCGATTAAGTCGGTGATGGTGGTGGCGAAGGGTGTTCGGGGGCCGGGGTGTCTGTAGACGAGGGTTCCTCGGAGTGTGGCTTTGGGGGTGGGCTGGATCTTGAAGTGCAGGTGTTCGGCGGAGGGGAAGGTTTCGCTGGAGGTGGTGAGGCGGAGGGTGATCTTGTGGGCGATGGCGAGGCCCCCTCCTGGGTGGTTGGGGCAGTCTTTCCTCTGGATCTTGTATCCGTCTGGGATGGCGGTGCTGATGTCGGGGGCGGAGGATGCGTTGGTCCAGGTCTCTGTGAAGAAGGCGATGTCGGGCGAAAGAGTCGAGTAGATTCCATATTTCCATGGCGTGTTTGTGGACGGAGCGTACGTTGAGGCGGATGCATTTTAGGGTGTCGCCGGTGCTGTTGTCGGCGGTGTTGGAGGCCGGGGTGGCGGTGAGGGTCTGGCGGCAGTGGAGGCAGGAGAACTGGCCGTGGGTCGTGTTCGGCGAGGCCTGTCGGCATTCTCTAAGTCTTCCAGGGTTGAGTGGGAGGAGGGTGGTGGTGTCGTAGCGATGGGTAGTGGGAGGTCCAGGGTTCCTGGCGCTGGCCGCGGTCAGGTCGCGGACGGGCGCAGACGGGCTTTCCTTTGGCACGACCGCGCAGCGGCCGCCATTAAGTAGGGGAGGTGGGCGGGAGGAGAGGCTGGGAGGCGGGAGCAGGGGAATTCCGGGGGGGAATTCCAGGGGGGGGGCCGCAGGGGCAGCAGCGGCAAAAGGCAAAAGGAACAGGCAGGCACGAGAAAATAAAAACAGTGGTAGAATTAGAGCAAGACACAGATGGGCACAATAACAGTGGCACAACCGGGAAAAAATTAAGAAAACCAGCATTGGCATAGCCAATAGGTCTCGCCTTCGGAGGTAGTTCACTCTCTGAGGCCTGGGGGAGGAACAATAGTAAGAAGCGACTCAGTAATGGTACCAGCGAGTTATGTGGTGCCAATATGCCATCGACGGCACTTTCATATACAGAGAACTGTTAATCCGGTTTCATTTGATAAAGGGAATCCTGTGCCCTAAAATGATCAATGATAATACACATGTCTGGGATGGATGAGAGACAATAGGACATGTAGCGAGGACAGAAGTTCATCGAAACTAACAACATCCTGTACCTCTCCCAATCGGACTTTAGAAGCAACCACAGTACCGAGACCGCTCTCCTTGCCGCTACTGACGACATCCGCACCCTCCTCGACCAAGGCAAGACTGCTTCCCTCGTCCTCCTGGACCTCTCAGCCGCCATCGACACCGTCTCCCACCACACCCTCTGTGCAAGGCTCCACGATGCTGGCATCAGCGACAAAGCCCTAGAAAGGATCTGCTCCTTTCTCACCGGCCAGACGCAGAGAGTCCGACTTCCACCATTTAACTCAAAACCTACAGAGATCAGCTGCGGAGTGCCTCAGTGATCCACCCTGAGCCCCACACTCTTCAACATCTATATAGCCCCACTAGCAGCCATTTCAGAAGCCACAGACTTAACATTGTCTCCTACACCGACGACACCCAGCTGATTCTCTCCCTCATAAACGAACCCATAGCCTCCAAGAGCAACTTCCACAACGGGATGAAAGCAGTCGCCACGTGGATGAAGGACAAGTGCCTCAAGCTTAACTCGAACAAGACCGAAGTCCTTATTCTGCCCTCAGCCTAGGGCGACTCTTGGTGGCCTGCAGCACTCTGAATCCCCCCCACACCCACGACCCACGCACGAAACCTGAGCATCATCTTGGACTCCGCGCTCTCAATGAACTGTCAAATCAGTGCCGTTTCGTCCTCCTGCTTCCACTGCTCCGCCTGCTTCGTAAGATCTTCAAGTGGATCCCCACTGAGTCTAGGAAAACAGTCACCCATGTGCCTGTCAGTAGCAGACTCTACTACGGCAACGCACTCTACGCCAGCACCACCCAGAAACTTCCCAAAAAACTGCAGACCCACCAGAACGCCTCTGCCAGACTCATCCTGAACATCCCACACTGCAACCACATCACCAGCCACCAGAGTGACCTTCACTGGCTACCTGTCAACAAAAGAATCACCTTCAAGCTTCTTACGTATGCCTACAAAGCCCTCCACAACGCCGGACCTGCATACCTCAACCACCGCCTCTCCTTCTACACTCCCACCAGACATCTCCGCTCCGCCCAACTGGCCCTGGCCACTATCCCACGGATCCGCAAGACCACGGTTAGAGGAAGATCCTTCTCCTACCTCGCTGCAAAGACCTGGAACTCCCTGCCTCTGCTCCTCGGGCAATCACCATCGCTGTTGCAATTCAGGAAGGACCTCAAGACCTGGCTCTTCGACTGAACTGCAGACCCCCCCCCCCTCTACTCAGAGCCTTGAGACCCTTTACTGATTGATTGGTCACTATTGTTGACTGTAATGAATCTATATAATATAGAGACAAAGAGGGGTATAGAGCACGAGGAAGAGAGATGGAGAGAGAAAAGTATTTGATGGGGGACGGGGGTGTAAAATTGTTCATGTACCATAGTGCGATCTGGTGCTCCACGTGATAGTAAATATCACAGTGAACATTAAAAAATGCACTTGGCGGTGAGAACCCGCTCTGAAGGCCCCAAGGAATAGGTGCAGAGCTGGATTAGGGAGACACTCATTACTGGGCTCAAGTCAGGGACAGAGAGTGAGCTGGAGACGGGCAGAGAAAGAAGATGAGCGGGAGACGGGCTGGAAAAGAAGGTGAATGGGAGACGGGCTGGAAAAGAAGGTGAATGGGAGACGGGCTGGAAAAGAAGGTGAATGGGAGACGGGCTGGAAAAGAAGGTGAATGGGAGACGGGCTGGAAAAGAAGGTGAACGGGAGATGGGCAGGAAAAGAAAGTGAGTGGGAGACAGACAGGGAAAGAAGGTGAGCGGAAGACGGGCAAGGAAAGAAGGTGTGCGGGAGAGAGACAGGAAAAAAAGGTGAGCGGAAGACAGGCAAGGAAAGAAGGTGAGTGGGAGACGGGCAGGGAAAGAAGCTGACTGGGAAAGCTGAGCTGGAGACAGAGGGAAAGAAAGTGAGCGGGAGACGGGCCGGGAAAGAAAGTGAGTGGGAGATAGGCAGGAAAAGAAGGTGAGGGGTAGACAGGCAAGGAAGGAAGGTGAGCAGGAGACGGGCAGGAAAAGAAGGTGAGCGGGAGACAGGCAGGAAAAGAAAGTGAGCGGGAGACGGGCAGAGAAAGAAGGTGAGCAGGAGACGGGCAGCGAAAAAGATGAGCGGGAGGTGGGCAGAGAAAGAAGGTGAACGGAAGATTGGCAGGAAAAGAAGGTGATTGGGAGATGGGAAGGTGAGCGGGAAACGGGCAGGGGAAGAAGGTGAGTGGGGGATGCCCGGGGACAGAAGGTGAGCAGGAGATGGGCAGGGAAAGAAGGTGAGCAGGAGACGGGCAGGGAAAGAAGGTGAGCGGGCGAGAAAGAGGGTGAGCAAGGGCGATGCAGGGAAATAAGATAAGCGAGAGAGAAGCAGGGAAAGACGATGGGCAAGAGACATGCAGGGAAATAGGGTGAGTGAGAGACAGCCAGAGAAAGAGGGTGAGCGAGAGACAGGCAGGGAAAGGCGGTGAGTGAGAGACAGGCATGGAAAGAGGGTGAGTGAGAGACAGGCAGGGAAAGAGGGTGAGTGAGTGAGAGACAGGCAGGGAAAGGGTGCACGGGAAGAAACGGGAACCAAGCTGGTCTTCCTGCACAACTTGCTCAGTATGAAAGAAGCCGCTGGGTCGCAGAGTGCATTCAAGGATGAGACATTAGTTGAGAGAGCTCTTCCTCAGCTTCTCAATGTGGCCCGTTCAACAAGCACAACCTGGCTTCCCGCCATCACATGCCACCCTGAACCTGCTCGGTGTCAGTCTGAGCTCCCCCTGCGCTGCAGTGGGGTGTCCAGAGCACCTCACTCATTCCCCAGTGGGGCCGAACTCGCCTAGTAGCCTCATACTCAGACACTTCGGCAGACATGGAAGGCCACCTTCAAATTCATCAGTCAGCCTCCCCAAGGAATCTCTCAGCTTCAACCATCTCACTCCCAAGTATGTGAGTCACCTAAGCACTTTACACGCACAAGTCATTTCTCTCAAGTGTCTCACACTTGCTTGTGCACCTTGCCTTCACCAGAGCATCTCTTTGTTAAAGTACCACATATACCCTAAAATACCTCACAAAAGCACTAGAAACTGACTCACCCAAGCACCTCACTATCACCTAAACCTCACTCATTAAAGCACTGGTAGCATCCTGCAATGACTAGTGGAGCATAAACACTGACAAGTTATTGTACCTTGCAAGAGTGTAACGCACATACATGCTATATTGGCCAGCTTGTTCGCCTGTAGAAACAAGTAAATAAATAAATAGCAATAGAATGTAATGCCGTACAGTATAGGAGCTCTTTGCTATGTGATTAAAATGTAAATTGCTTGTTTACACATGTCCACTTCTGTGAAATATGGGGCTCCACCATTCTATGCGCAGTTGACCATTCAGGCACAGGCTTAAAGTGACTCTAAAGAACTAATTAAAGAACAAAGAAAGTGATGCTACTGGGCACCATGCTACAGCGCAAATCCGTTTTAGAATTCTCCACCTTCCTGCACAGCACACACACTTGCAAAGGAAAAGTGCTTTTATCTGGAACTGGACCAAGTTGCGAAACAACGGGATGCAGTCTGTCTCTTCAAGTGGAATTCAAAACAAGGGTGAGCAGTCAGACAAGCATACGAGAAGCAGCTGCCTATTCCGTGACACACTCAAAGAATGCTCCCTCCCCCTGAAAGAAGAGGGCTGCGTTCAGCTAAACTCAACAGGCTGTAGAGACAAAGGGGTTAATTGTATAACTAGGCACTTCAGCTTGCATAACACCTGAAGGGGATCAGCGTGGCAGCCGTGAAGTGGACTGCTGATAAAATAAAAGGCGCAGTGAAACATGAAGCGCGTACTGAGAAAATAAAATGCACAGATTTCCAGGCTGTCGGAGCACTAGCGACTGAAAACACGAGCAAGCTCAAACCAAACAAAAAAAAGCGTTTCACTTGCGGGAGCGAGCAGCGCCAGGAGCGATAATTGCTACCATATGGCGCCGCTCGCTCCCGCAAGTGAATCGCCAAACGTGCACGCGTTGCCATTGAAGGCAATGGAACGCGTGACCGTTTTTGACTGAAAAGCCGAAGCGATTGCTAAAAGTCTTTTTGCCTATGCAGCGCATGCGCGCTGCGTAGGCAAGACCTAAAAAACGGCTGAGAAAGGTTACGGTGGTTGGAGGCAGTCTGGTCCCAGTTGGAGCGGGCAACAGCCTCGAACCTCCCAAGGAGGAGGTCGGGGTCTGGAGGCAAGAGACGGCACAGCGGAGCAGTGGGGAGAGAGCGGACCTAGACCGAGGGTCGGAGGTCTTACTCGTGCTCCCCCGCAGCGGCCGCCATTAAGTAGGGGAGGTGGGAGGGAGGAGAGGCTGGGAGGCGGGAGCAGGGGAATTCTGGGGGGGAATTCTGGGGGATGGGGGGCCGCAGGGGCAGCAGCGGCGAAAGGCAAAAGGAACAGGCAGGAACGAGAAAATAAAAACAGTGGTGGAATTAGAGCAAGACACAGATGGGCACAATAACAGTGGCACAACAGGGAAAAAATTAAGAAAAAAAACGGCTGAGAAAGGTTACGGTGGTTGGAGGCAGTCTGGTCCCAGTTGGAGCGGGCAGCAGGCGCAGGAGCGGGCAGCAGCCTTGACCTCCCATGGAGGAGGTCGGGGTCTGGAGGCAAGAGACGGCACAGCGGAGCAGTGGGGAGAGAGTGGACCTAGACCGAGGGTCGGAGGTCTTACTTGCAGCGGCTGATTTCACAACTTGCGCTGTATATCTCGAATGCACAATTAACAATAAACCTCAAAAAATCTAACGTACTATGCTTTTCTGGCATCCGGAAAAAACGACCAAAATTTGTTTGGAGGATAAATTCCAGCACTTTAAAACAGGTGGATGAATATAAATATCTGGGTGTCTTACTAGATCACCAATTAAGCTACAAACATCACTTAGTCCTGGGTCAAACCAAAATAAAACAACTATTATTTGCTTTCAAAACCCTACAGAAAAATTTAAGCGGAAGTTCAACAAGTCCTCTTTTAAAGGTAGTAGCAGCTAAATTTCTGCCCTCTGTTACATATGGCTCGGAAATGCTGAATACCAAGGACTCCAAAATATTAAATCTAGCTCAGTCTAGATTATTCAAAAAACTTTTTAATCCCGCGTCACATTTCCCAGGCGCAGATACGTCTGGAATATGGACTTACAAATCAGACACAGGCTAGACAAGGCGTTATGGCCATGTATTACTGGCGAATGAGGGCAGCCGAAGACAACACGCTAGCCCACCATTGCTGGGAGGAGGTCGAAAAACAGTCAAGGCTGAAGAATTCCATATGTCGGATATTAAAACAAGCACTTCTATCGCTAAACCTGGAAGAAGCTTGGCATACACCAATGGCATACCTCGCTTTTAAACAAATTAGTAACAAAGCAACTAAACAAGGGTCGCTGCTAACTGACAAAGCTTTATTGGCAGGTAAAAGTCACGCCTGGTCGGTGATGCAAACATACAAACAATTGAAACAACAACCCTATTTACAAGAATGCTTCAGAGATCATTACAAGAGGAAACTAACCCTACTGAGACTGGGGTCTTTTTCCACCAAAGACCTTACCCCGAAATGGTTACGGATTTGGTCATCTCTGGACTGTCGTCTCTGTGGTAACGGAGAAGAGTCGTTATTACACATATTATGCATCTGCCCGGCTTCACACAATTTAAGGAAGATCCTCCTGAGGCCAATCTTAAGAAAAACACAAGTCAGGACTTGCAGAACGGCTGTGATATATTGCCTCAGCGGGTCTTCGGTCCAACTTTCCTGCAAAACAATCAAATTCCTGACATTTGCAGCTCAAGAGCTTGAAAAGAAGGATGCAGTGAAACAGGAACTGGGAAAGATGGACATATATTAGCCGGACATAGACTTTTCTTGATGCTCTTTGCACTCTCCCTTTTTCCTTTTACAGCAAGCACTTTTGTCTGGGAAAGTATAAGGCCCACATGTGTTGCACTCTCATTTTTCTTTTCTATCTCCCTGAAATATTCCAAACTGAAAGAAGGCCCAGATACGTTTATATCTTGTGAAAAACATAAAAAGATTAAAAAAAAGAGGAATGTTTTGCACTTTTACTCTCATTTCCTCTTCCGTTTAGCACAAGCACTTTTAGCGAAAAGAGAGCATACCAATGTTTACATTATACCTAAAAAGTAGTGTCAAAGTATTTTGCTATAATAGCTGTTCATAGGTACTACGAGGGCCATTCTTCCCTTTTTAACCCCTTCCCTGCGCCGCAAATTCGGGCGCGGGCGGGGCTAGGGGGTGGGCATGGCGCTTCGACACTCATGACGGCTCCACGCCGTCATGAGCACACGGCTACCGTGGCTCATGACGGCGTGGAGCCGTCATGAGCGTCGAAGCGGTTAATACTGTTTTATTGTTCTTATTGTTCTTATTCTTTTATTACGTACATTTGTGTTTTGTTACTTACCTCATGGTGGCATGTTTCACCCTGTATGATGTGGTTTATTTAATGGTGGTATGTTCCACCCTTTTATGATTTTAACAAATCAAATAAAAGTACTTTATCTCTGTGGCAGCTATCGGTGCAGTCTCTGTGCTGTGGTTGGCTCAGAATTCTGATTGGGAGACGTCAAGAAACTTGTTTGGTTCCAGGTATTCGGTGAGCTGTTGGTTGATGGCCTTCTCTAGTACTTTGGCAGGGTAAGGGAGCAGAGATATTGGTCCATCATTTTTGAGTTCTCTGGGATTGAAGGAGGGTTTCTTTAGGAGGGGTCTGATCTCTGTGTCTTTCCATCTGTCCGGAAAGGCTGCCACAGTGATGAAGGTGCTGAGGATGCAGGTGAGTTCCGTGCTGATTTGATTGGTTCAACAGAGTATTGAGAAATACAACAATGCTGTAGTCGTTTGCAAAGATTAGAAGTGTCACAGATAGCATAATGATACAGTATTGATTATTGCACATCTCCTATTCATATAAATACTAGCTACAAATATAAAACTAAACCTGTCACCAGGTGTGTTACAATATAAATGACTCCGATGTCTTGACAAAAGAAATGAGTCTATACTCCTGGAACTAATCTTCATGAAAGCTAGAAGTAAGGCCAGCGACTAAGCAAGAATTAATAATCAATATTACAGTCACATTTTATGCCTTTAGAAACGAAAATCCTAATTCTGAATTAAGTCTTTTTGGCTGTAAGGTGGGCAGCTTGATATAATAATGAGAGATTCAAGATGCCGCACTGCCGCACATGTAACTTTTTTTGTTTGTTATTTATTTAGCAATACACCTTAAAGTAAGAGTCCCTGTACCACTGGAGGCATAAACCTAATCCTGATGACTCTTCTTCTCGTGGAGAAGGTGCAGCAATGATAACTCCCACCCCCCCAAACAAAAAATTACATCTATACCTGTCCTCAGGCCTAAAAAAATGTGGTTTGAAAGTCCATCTTCAATTTACAGTGAGAGCCAGGAACGGCTGCTGCTTTTCTGGAGCTGCTACTTTCTCTTCTGCACCAGTGGTGCCCTATGGTGGCATCAGTTGCTTCAACCGCAGGTCCTGCTGTTTTTGTTAATTTTAGCGCACAATGTAATCGCTCTGCAGTTGGAGTCTCGAGCGCAATGGTGCTAGTGGTTTGTGCCCAGCATTGTTTGGGTCATTGCAAGAGGATCTGGCTTCAGCCAGTCGAGGGCTCAGTGAGAAGTGTGACTAGATCACAAGTCTTTGCCTGTCATATTGTTTCTGAACCAGATGTACTCAAAGGATGGGCAGCAGTGACAGTGAGCCTGATGAATGTTTGTTGCTGAAACATTCGGATCATGGTCTTTATTTGGAACTTTTGGCTACTTGTGGAGTTGATGTCTCTACTGAAGGTGAGCTTCTGACTAGATCTAGTCTCCCTCCGAGGGAAGGTAATTTGACTCTAGAGTGAAAAGGCAACAACTTTAGTTGTGCATTTTGTTCTTCATAGAATCTAAATCCATCCAATTCTTTTACCGATATTCTGTCTGGAAAATTGCAAACTTGGGAACCTCTGCTCCTATTTAAGATGCTTTGCTTACACGATCTCCAATGCATCTCCCGAATATTCACTTAACAACACAAAATTACACGGCCCAAATTGCTAACGTGTATAATTTTTGCTTCAAGGAACACCATTTCCTTTTCTCAAATAGCCTGCATTGTGAGTTACTTAACAGAACCTACAAAATTATTCCTATTCAATTGATCCCCAGCTCATGCGTTGAGAAAGCCCAGCATTGTATACTGTGGAAAGAAACGTGTTCACAAGATCTTAAATTCAAAAGAATTGTAAATATAATTATGGATTGCAATGGACTAAAGATTTTCATAATTAAAACCATAACCCTTAATAGGCATTCCCCAATTTATTGCATCTTTATTGCTCTTGCCGGACTTCATGTGAGGTCAACGTAGTGGATCTTTGAGTCTTCATATATCCAGTTTAGCAACAGTTTTCTTCCCAAATGTATGCATCCTCTATGCTGTTTTTTTTTTTTTAACCTTGAAAAGTGTTTTTCTTGTTGGCATTGCATTGGTTAGGAGAGTCCTGGATTTGCTAGATATTTCAAGGAAACTCCATATACACCTTCTTAATCTGACATGGCCATCTTAAGTGTTCATCCTTTCTTCTCTTCTATAGGTTGTCTTTCTTCCATCTTACTGAAGAAACAGCCCTACCCTTATTCTATCTACCATCGCATCAATTTCAGGTGGAGGAGTGTTTTCATCTCCAGGAACCTAAAAGAGTTCTAAGTTTCTAGGTGAAGAGATCACAAGATTGAGAGTCATTTATTTGTTTATGATGCTACAACAAATGGAAAAGCTGAACTAAGACTGAAATTTCTGTTAGAAATTGCACACACAAAAAAACCGCCAGAAGTGATCATTGCTCACTCTGCAAGATGTAGACGAGCTGCCTTTATTGATTTTAAAAAGAGCATCCCTTGCTGAAATTTCTCCAGCTTTTAATGGGTCATGGATTCACATGCTGCAGTCAGTCGCGGTTGTTTTGTTTGGACTCCCACAGTGATTTCTAGTAGTAGTGAATGTGGCAAATACTATCGATAATCCTGAAGGCTCATAAAACAGTGTGTCTACTTAGTAGAACATTTACCTAATTGAAAAGCATTCAGACTTCAGCCAGTGGAGAGTGTGTGTTCTGAAGTCCACTCCCTATAAGAGGCTACAATAGCTCAGATTTCTTCAACTCTTAATTACCTTTTACATTTTCCAGCTTTATCTTCCATTTGGCTTTCACCAACTCCTTTAGAACCTCCTTCAGCGAGAAGCTGGTTTTTTTTCCCCTCTGTTTGACAAGGGTATAAACAAACTTCTCACAATGAATGAATCATCTAAAAAGACACACTTTAGGCCATGTGGCACCTGATCCAATTTCTTGACCTACTTGACGAAAGATCAACAGGCTTTATACCTTCCAATGATTTTAATTATACCTCTGATTTTTAAGTTTGTCAGCTCTGCTTCTCATTTGAAAATATTTTCTGTTCTCTCCTCCACAGTTTATTCATCACCCACTTTTGACACGGACGTCTTTGTCGCTCACATTATTATCATTTGCTACTAAATTTGTATTTCCTATCCACCTTTACACTAAATAGGTATATCCTTTTATTAATTGTTTTTAAGGCTATCTGATATATTTCCGAAAGTAGCCAACCAATACTGAAACATTTGAAAGTAGTCTCAAATATTTCCAAATGGATCATGGTCTGTTCTAACCTGTAACCTGGTTATTGTTACTTAATTCACAGAATATTACTGTCTTCACGCTGATGCAAGCAGTGAGACTCAGTTTGGCAGAGAGGCTCTGCAACATTTTGTGGTCTAACAATAAATGTACTTGTCTCAGATCCTCTCCTCTTAAGCTATACTGGAAGTCTTATAAGATTAAGAATCTGCTGGAAAACTATGAAAATTTTTCTGGAACATGTTTTCTGATAGATACTGGTCTTCCTGCAGATTCAGTCCCAAGAACTCAAAAACATTCATACAAACCGATCCTGGAGGACTGCAGCGTATTATGATCATTATCGCTTGTTCGCCCCTTAGGGCGACTGTGCAAAATTTGCTTGTGAAGCAAGAAATTACATAAGGACTCTCTGTAATGAGGGGACCTGTTTATGTCCTGAAGAAAGCCACATGACAAACTGGTGAAAAAGGTGACTGAAACATGTAGACTGCAATAGATGCTCGAGTAATAAAACCTACGAATGCATCACTTCTAGTTTTTAATCTTTCCACACTAAACTACAAATCTAGGGTTACGTGTAGACAATTTTATTCTTTCAAGGTTCCTCCCAATATACTTGGTACTCCCTCAAGGGTTGAGGTTGTAAGCACGCCGGATACACTTTGTATCGTGGAGAAGTTACGTGTAGACAATTTTATTCTTTCAAGGTTCCTCCCAATATACTTAGTACTCCCTCCAAGGGTTGAGGTTGTAAGCACGCCCGATACACTTTGTATCGTGAAGAACTCTGTGATGAAGCATGCCACTGTATTGATCAGTAGGTGAGAGTTCTTTTATAAAAACAAAAAATATCCCACTTTAGGTAGATTTTGGGAGTCCTCAGTGTGACAAACTAGTGGGTTAACTCCCTCATTGATTATTATGCTTTTATGGACCAGCCTATTAATTTCCAGGGATGAAGTCTTTAGAATCTGCAATCTCTTTTGATAGACAATGGTCTTTGTTGATTCTGATAGCTTTTGGGTCACATTTTGTTGTCTAAATTCCACACCATCTCCCCATCTACAGCTGTAGTTACAAGAACACTAGGAGTCCTGACTCGCCGCTGCAGTACTAGTATCTGATAGCCTGCACCAGTGCACAGAGCAAGCAATTTCACCCTGATGCTCCTAACTGCTCCTCTAAAAGTACATGTTTGTGGGTTTTTTTTTTTTGCCTTCAAGATCTTGATAAAAATAGTATTGAAGACATTTCTTGGGAATTCAGGGCCTCCGTGTTAACCGCAGCCCTGTCCCCAAAATGTTTCGTAGCTTAATCCAAAGATTTCAGCTCATAATTCTTTGGGTGCTCTCTGAGTAGAGAGAATTGAAAGGAAGAGGAAATGAAAACAAGCATTGGCACAGCCAGTAGTTCTCTCCTTCGGGACCTGTTGGCTTGCCAATTATTTTTAGTCCTGCTGCACAGCATCCGCAATGCAGCTTGGCTAAAGGCAATAACATTTTTGGAAAAAGTGATGTGACACGGCAGTTGCATCATTTTGTTGGTACGACACCACATGCATGCGCCTACAAATGATGCAAGTGATTTTGTTTATTTTATTTTTGCGTCAATAGGGGGGCAAGTAACATGAAAGACAGTGGGTAAAGCAACACAGCGGGGATGAGGGTGTGGGGGGTCAGATGCAATGAATAAGCGATGAGGGCGTGATGGGGGAAGCAACACTGGGCAGGGTGTGGGTAGATCTGTGCTGAGGAGAAGGCAACAAGGAGGACAGGGGTGAGTAGGAGAAGCAACGGGCAAGATAGGGCAATATGAAGCATGGGTGGGGCACACAGGCAGAGAAAGAAAGGTGGAGCAGGCTGGAGAGAAGCATACGATCGTGAAAGCAATGCAGGAGTGTGAAGAAGCGGACAATGGCGCACACATCGGACGGGTGGAATAAGCATGAGAGAGCAACAGGGTGGGAGGAGGCGTTGTTCAAGAGAAGTACACAAGGAAGTACACTGGAAAACACATGCACTCTTGTGGGGTGATTAACTCAAAAGAAAAATGTAGGTTTCCAAAAGTGAGCAGTGGAAGGGCACAAAGACCAGGCTGCCCATCGAATAAGAAGCAAGCCAACAGCCAAGAACGCAAGAATGACAGGAAGGCCAACCAATGGGCAGGCTCAAAGCACTTGTATGTTTTTGGTAAACCCACATAAGTTTCGTAGCTGGCACTGTGTGTTTTTGTCTAATAGGCTCAAACTAAAAATGAAACTTGCTGTGGTGTCCTGTCTGTCAGGGCCCCTAGTGATGTCATGGAATGCCACGGTGATGAGGGTTCCTTGGCATTCAGTTAGCCAGTGTCATCAGGGCTGAGCCGGCGGCTGAAAGATACTCATCTTCTGGTATGTCACATTGTGATTTGAAAAACACTCACTTTCTTTTTATTGTGAAGCGTGTAACATACCCTGAGTGAGTACAGGTTGGAAGATGCCTGGTGACATTTCTTGTTAAGTGTGCAGGATACCTGAGTGGTTGAGTACAGGTTAAGACACCCTTTGGTGTCTTGCGTAGCACACAAGGGGGTGGGCGTGGGTTAAAAGGCACCCTTTGATGTTTATTGTACAGCTTGAAAGTTACCCGAGTGAGCACGGGTGGGAAGTGTGCCCTGAGTGTGTGAAGACAGGTTAAAAGATACCCAGTGATGTATGCAAAATATTCTGTGTGAGTGACTGTAGGTTGAAGGGAAAACATTTACAGTATTGCTAGTTTAATATTTTGCAGGTTAAAAGTCACCCTTATGTATTTATGTAATGTCATCATAGACTAAAATTATGAGTTCGTTGAGATGCACCCACCTGTTCCTGGAAAGTGTTTTGTTGTGGCACTGTCATCCGTGTTTTCAGCTGGCGCACTCTGGTGGTGATGATGGTGTATTTTGTGTTTTTCAATGTGTGGTTTAGTTCCTTGTAGGATTAGTGGTTGAGAAAGGAATATGAGTGATGTGGTGTTTCTTGGGTAGAGTTTGCCTGATCTAGTTAGGAGTGTGGGTGTTTGCAATGGTTATTGTGACAGTCTTATTTGTAAATGTCTTACATTGTATTGTATTTGCATTTATATAGCCCTGACGAGGCGTCGAAGCGTTTTATTCGGCGAGTAGCATGCTACTCCGGAACCCATAAAGGATTAGTGTTGAATTAGTATAGTGAATAGGATGATCTTGAGCTATTTAGGACTGGATGTTTTGTGTGGTTTATTTGTTATTGTTCCGTTTGTTCAGAGTGTGTGTGTGTTTCCTTGCTTGTTCTGTAAGGAAGGAAATGTGTGGTGTACTGCCTGTTATGATACCCAGTGATGCCATAGAGTGCCAAAGTGATGAAGGTTTATTGATAGTCATTTAGCTGGTATACCAAGACTGAGCTGGAAGTTGCATCTGCTCCTAGTGGGTTCGCACATGAATCTTTGATACTTGGAATCACCCCCTCTTCAAATAGATTTGAGTGTGCAGGCCAGAGTTTGAGGCCACACATTCCCTGAGGAGTGGAGTGCTCCTGGCTCAAATGGGCTAGGTGGTCCTGCCCTCCAATGATACGAGGTGTATATCCTACAGCACAGACACCTATTCCTTCCAACACAGTTTTTGGCTCAAAGGAAAGAGGGATGGTTACAGTGTGCGAGTGAAGATTAGGATTCAACCCTTCGACACACTGCGCTACGTCTGGTATTTTCTAGGCACCTGGCAAGTCTGGTCATCTGTGATTCCATTGTGGAATGGCAAGCCAAGGATATCCTAGACACTAAGCCATGGTATGGTTATCTGATGGGTTGCCAAGCCTTGGTTGGGTGAGCCACGATTGAGTGGATGCCCAGCACTTAACTATTGTGCCAGGGTTCCTGTGAATGCCAAGCATTGGCTTGGTAAGCTTAGGAATTAAGTGGGTGCCCAGACATGACCTGGTAATGGAGGTCAGGTGGGTGGATAGCTTTATGTCGTTGGTCAAGATCTGATGAAGCTATCCCCTGGTGAGTTAGAATATGGGAGCTCCTACAGAGAGGGGTGGGTACATTACAAGAGGAAGCTTGACTGGCATCTGCTGTTGGTGACAGTGAGTTCATGGAGTGTAAGTACCATGGAGTGGCTGTTAGGCTGCCATGACTTGGATATGTGTCTTGTTCCTGGTACCAGCCAGTAGGCACCAGTTCCCAAATGAGTTTCAGTGAGTTTAGATTAGAAGTATACCTAGCCGAAGTAGCCCTGCTGCGTTGGAGTCATAATGGCTCTGATACCTTTGGGTCAAGTTTTCGCTATATAAAACTCTATAAATAAATGGCCCCTAGCTTGTGGGTATCCAGTGTAGAAATGGGTAATGCATCTTAAGATAGGGATGAGCACAATCGGGTGAGCTTATTGGGGGATAGTTGAGGGGATTTCACCACCACAGAAAATGGGCAGCACCATCTTGGCCTGAAAGATAGTATCTTGGCATGAAAGATAGTGTTGGCTAATTGAGTGAGTTCAGCAGCATCATAGAAAAGGTGTGTGGGAGCGGGTGGACAACCAATGACTGTGGGGTGTGTTTCTCAGATGATTGTGGTTACCATTGTGCTGAGTGTCAACATGTGTGAAGCTGGCAGCTTAGAAACTGGATGTGGACTGTGCCATGTTTTTTATGGGGCTGGGGTCCATTTGGGTGGGAGGAGAAGAGAGCCATGACTGAAAGCATTTAGTGGCGAGGCTGTGTGTCAGATTCTGCGTGTCTGCATGGGGTTGACATCATGTGTGCTATCCAGCAGAAATGGATGCGATGGGTCAAACCACAGGAGACGATGTCCTTTTCGAATTTGAACTTTGAAAGAGGTGTGATTCAGTTCAGCGAGGTGTGTACGGTGCCTCCTGCACCCCTGCAGTGCGTCCACACCAAGCATATTTCAATTTCACTGCTTTAACTGTTTGAGGGCACCACGCTGTGTGGTCTGTGCTTCTGATATAGGAGCAGGCAGGTGAGAGGCACCAGTCAGGCTAATATAGAGGTTGTGGAGAACGGAGACCTACCAGCACAGGGGAGAAAGGACCCCGGGATGCCAGGGGAGAGCGGAGCAACTGCAGTGTCTGGTGGGGTGGGAAGGGTAACTCAGATGCCAATGAGAGAGAGGCACCTGGCAAGTGTACCCAGAAGAGACGTCAACGTTGGCCACACAAAGGAAAGAGGGACGTGCTAGAGGTTAGAAAAGCTGATTTACTTTAATACTGGGGTGGGATGAAAGCCTCAAACCTGGTGTTAAATACACATTTTTATTAAAAAATCAGATGGGAGGGGGGGGCGGCTTTAACATGCCCCGGGAAAAGAAAGGGGAAGGATAACTTGGACTAAAACCTGCATTGTGTCGCTGAGCTAGTTGGTGGTGGGGGGTGACATGCTGGTTAGAGTGTGCTGTAGCAATGAGGCCCCTCCCTCCCCCGCCCCCATCCGTTGCTGGTACTTCGATGCCTGAGGCCTGGCAGATCCCCTTTCAGAACCTCTTTCGTCTCAAGTGGCGTAACATTAAACCTTCTTTCTCTCTCTCCACAGGTGTACCTAGCTCTCTCCACACTGAATTCAGGTGCGCAGGTCTGGGACGAGGCACTGCGGCAGGACTGGCGTCTCGGAGCGTGTCCCCTAAAGTTACTCAAGTTTGGCCCACGCGGATTTCCGTTCTTTGACCTCTTTGTATTGCCTGCCGCTCTTTGGTGCTCACGGATTGCCGAAGCCTGGCCTCTGAACTTTGTTCACTTTGGCCCTGATGGATTAACCACGTTTGGAACGTGAAGATTTCTAAAGTTGGCCTCTCGACATCTGCCTTCGTTTGGCCCATAAACAACTAGGGTTTAATTATTCCGATATTGCAGAGGGCTTGACAGTTGGAACTCTCCAATGTTTGGCCTTCGAGGAATGCCGTAGTGTGAGCCTTGTTAATTCCATTTCTTTGGAACGCACAGTTGATTGGTCGTTGGAGATTGTTGTTCATTGGCCCTGCCAGTTTCCATCCTTTGCCGTGGTGATTAACAGACGTTCGGCCCTCCAGAGGAAGGCGGCTCCCGAAGATGACCCTGGGTCTGCTTGACCTCTGTGTTCTCGTGCCAGTGCTTCTGGGGCTTGTGAGGTGGACGGAAGCCACATGGTGGGACTCGCTGGCGAGGAAGACTGTTCGTTACCACGGTGAGTTATAGCACACCATTCGGTCGGGTGCCACCTTTCACTTCGAGGTTCATGCTTCTGCAAATAGTATTTTGCATGCCAGGGTGGTTGCAGGGGTACCAGGGCACGGGTAGTGGACGGAATAGTAAAGTGTGGCGACTTTGATGATGTGTGTGATATTTGTGTTAAGAGCAGTATGCTTTTTCTTGCAGCTGACACAACTGGGTGAAGTTGGCCCAGTTAATGGTCTCCTGAGGTGCTGCAGCTGCTTGTGTTGGCCTTGGTGGCCTTAGGAACGACGGTCACACTACAAATACCTCAACATCTTTCTCTCTCTGCTTCTGGCACACTTGTCTTGGTAGAGAGCAGCTGTGCCACTAGAGGTGATGTAAGCTGTTTGTGCCAGCCAAGCACAGTCCCTCGATGCCCAGCCAAATGATCTCACACACTGACTTCATCCACCTCTCGGAGAACCTCCTCCCTACCCCTTCATGTCCCTGGGATCTGTGCGCCAGCCATATCCTAGACTTTCAGTTGCCAGAAGTCCCCAGAGATCCTGCCAGCCTGTACCTGGGCTATGCAGCTTAATTTGGCATCTGACGTGGAGTGATGCCTCCTGGGGATCGGTGCCGTCTACTGCTCGTGATGCAGACTCTAATCTGCCTCCTTAATGTCTCCCATTCTCTCATCTGAGGCTCCAAGTTACTGCTTATTTCCCCCCACCAGACCCCACTCACTCCCTCACCCCACCCCTACCCTCCAGAAAACAGCTTGGCAGGGCTAGCCAGGAGCAACCATCTTGGAGGCACAGGATAAAGCCTGAAAAGGCTAAGATGAGCTGTGCCACTGGCACTATGCCAAAGCTTTGCTGTGTGATGGAATTAATTGGGCGAGTGTGCGCATGGAGTCAGTCCCACACCCCCTGGCAACTCTACCCATTATAGAGAGCTAGAATTGGCAGGAATGTCTGCGAACGTGAATGGGACTGGTTCAAGATTCGCTTTTACATAAGTATTGGGGGAAACTTGTCTTGTGTCACATAGTGGAAGGGTCCACGGGAACAGTGGGAAGAGCTCTGCTTGGTTTCACCTAGAGGGAGGCCTGTGGGGATGTCGTACAGGAAGCTTCAGTTTAGCGTCTGAGTGAGATTGACCCCTCCCCCTCCCCCCTAGCCTCTACTACTGGGAGAGCTCTGCTTAGTGTCGGCGATTGTAGCTCATGTAGGTTTCATTGCTGGAAGTTCAGGCTTGTTTTATAAGCCAGGCACTGGCTAGGTTTTAGTACTGGGAGAGCTTAGCCTGCTGTGGGTGAGCATGTGGGGCCCCCTTGATGTACTGGGGCTGTGTTATTGAGAGTTTAACCGTGTGTCTTTGTTAAGGCACTGATGGGGAGATAGTACTGGGCGAGCTCAGCCGTGCGTCAGCGAGTGTGGATGCTCAGGGAGTGGCGGAATCTGGGATAGCTTAGGTTGGTGTGAGTGAAAGGTGCATGGGCTGTGCTCCTGGGAGAGCACCGCCTGATGAAAGACCGCTATCATGGGCACCCGAAGATGTAGCTCTGGGAGAGCTCCTTTTAGTATTGGTGAATGTAGGGCCCACGTTGCTAGAGTACTAGGAGAGCTCGGCATGTTAGTGAGTGTGGTCCCCATGAGGCTTCGGTAGTTAAAAGGTTCAGCCTTATGTGTGTCAGTGTGTGGCCGATGACATGTAGTGCTAGGGCTGAGTCCTGGGAGACTTCTGGTTGGTTTCAATGAGTGTGAAGGGTCGTGAGTCTTTGGTTCTGTGAGTGAAGCCATTAAGGGTGTGACATTGTGGAGGGCTGAAGTTTGGGGCAGTAGATGTTGGACCGATGAGGCTATGGTCCTGGGAGAGCTCAGCTTGGGGTCAGGGAGTGTGAGGCACATGGGGTGGTACTGGGAAGCGATCATCTTAAGATGGTTGGTGTAGTTCCCTACTGGGCACAACTTGTGCTGTAGGGACGAGAGATGCTTCAATTAGAAGAGCTCTTTGCATTTGTTGCACGAACGCAGTTTGTTCCTGTGTGTTTCCTACTAAACTGAACAGGTCTTCGAACACCGTGGTTGGCTCCAGAGCCACATAGTCGCACTGCAGTCTCCTCTTGCTTGAATGCGTTGCGAGTTTGACTCTGTTTCTATGCCACCGAGGTTTGGGTTAATTCATTAATATGTGCCGCCATTCAGCTGGTGTCTGTTTGACAAACCTTTGTCAGTTCCTCTGCCCAGGCCCAACACCTAATCCGCTTTCCCGGGGACAGGTTTGCAGCTGAACTTCCTGAATTCAAATGGCTTGCCTCTTTGCGCAATTAGCCATGCAGGGGAATCTCACCACAGCACCCTTCCTGCCAAGTAGGTGAGAATAACAAGCGGTGTCAATCGGAGTTGCTAAATCCCTTCCTCAGAAGCCACCGGCATTAACCTTTTTTTTTGTAGCGGCGTTTAGCTGAGGTGAGAGCTGCTTGCAGAATATCTTCCTGCCCTCCCGCGCCATCTCCCGAGTTACCCGCGGCTGCATTGCAAGCCTGTGCCTTTGCTGGTTTAATTTTACCTCCGTGCAATGTCACTGAATTTCTCCACATCGTAATTACCCTCTTTGCTTCTGATCCGCATGCTTCTGATCCGCATAGCTGGCCTCGAGCCACGTCTCTTAGCGTAATTGCGCAGTCACCAGTTTTAATTTTGGCACCGCCATTCTACCACTCTGTTCATATCGTTGTGAAACTTGTTATTACTTTGCTGTTTATCCAACTTCCCTGTCTCCAGACTCCACTGATGTCGTCTTTTTATCCCTCAGTTTTTCACTTGGCAATCACTCGTCGTAAGCCAATGACCGGGGTCCACCTTAAACCATTCGGCTGAGTGTTACTTCTAACAGAATAGTGGGTTGCCCTATAAGTAGTGTGTTCGGCCCTCATTTCAGCTGCTGAACCAATAGCATCTCCTCGTGTAGAAGCTATCCCGTTTTAGGCCACCATCTCACTTTGCAACCCCTATTTAGCAAACCCCTCCAAAATCCCCATTACTATCTATATACGAATTTTACCAATATAGCGTGCACCTGTCCATTTGCCTATCCCTACAACAGTGGGATCTTTAAAGGTCCCCCAATCTATCTCTAGTATTTCCCCCAAGGACCCGGTGGACCTTCTGCTGGATTCATTGAGGGTACACATGCCTTGACGCTCCCATTTTCGTCCACAGTGTTGCACTTAAGAAAGACAGGAGGCACAGATGGAAGTTGTGATACGTTTATTACAGAAGCCAATTGAAAACCCCTCTCCTGTCAGAGCTCTTTACTGAGTTGTGCAACCAGCTTTCCACCCACCCTTTCCAAGAAACCAGACTTGTGTAACTGCTCACTGAAGTGCTGTAGCATTTCGTCTGGCCATCGAGACAGACCCCAGACGCAGCCCCCACCTCCTGGGACACCACCCATTTGAATGGGTTGCGAGTTCTGGCGAGTGAAAATGCAAGTAAATCTAGCTAGTGGCCGAGGTGCTCCCTTATAACACGAGGTGGACATCTCGTGCAGGCCTTTCTGTTAGAGATTTACCAGGCCCTTTCCAACAGCAGCTTTTTTATCCCACTTCGATGAACATTGATTGATTTATTTTTAACCGTTCGATTAGTTAAAATCATTACAGTAAGAAGCTAAAATTAGAACCCCACCCCCCCTTACCCACCCACCCTTACCACCCCCCTCCCGGTGCCTCCTGTGGAAAAAAAACCTAGTTCCAACAGTCAGTCTTGTGTTGCAGGGTCCTTTCGGCTTTCTATCCGGGTGCTTGATTTTAATGCGGCAGAGTTCCAGACAGAGTACTTGGAATAGCGGGCCCATTTTTGTTTTGCAGGAACCATTTGTTGGCCCGTTTGTCAACTCTGATTTTGAGAGCTTAGGGACAGTCCTTTTTTACTCTGTAGCGTCTAGAGCTTGACCAATCTGATAAATAAATTTTGCCGCTCTTGCAAGGTGGTGTGTTTTTGTTTCCGAGAAGCACCAATCTGATGCCTCCTTGCAAGTTCTGATGCCAAGGGCTCTTAAAATGGGACGAAGCAGCCTCTGTCGTTCGTTGATGAGTTTTGGACAACAACACAGTAAGTGAAGCCAGGATTCCCATTGGTAGTTGCATAGGCGACATGAAACTGCTCCGTCTGTTCGTGCCCATGCAGGATTAAAGTCCCAAGTTCTAAGGGCCGTTGGCCTCATAAAAAGGATTTTCTTGCGGGCCTGGGCCCCTAACGCTTCCATTAGGTATGGTTGGACTTTCCCCAGGATGTAAGATTCGTCCAGTGCCTTCGTATAGGTGTTGTGTCGGAGTGCAGTTAGATCCTTTTCATAAGAAATGGAGCGGACCTGCTGCCTCATGCTGTGCAACCAGGCCTTATACGGGATTTCTGTTAGGGGCAGACTGTTTCGATCTATATTCATGGTCTCTATTGCTTTATCCAGCTTGGTGTGCCAGGGGAAGGTCTCTTCGATGAACACCTCACCTCGTCTCATCTCGCCAGCCAAATTATCTGCCATGGCTGCCCTTTCTCAGAAAGCCTCTAAAAATATTTCAGTCAGTTAGTTACATATTTCACCATTGCACGATTTTTTAAGATGGCTGACTCCTGCCATCATTCTTGGTTTTTCTGGGTCTGCGATGACATTAAATTTCTGGCCCTTCTGGCTGAGCAAGTTAAACTTCCAAGAGAAGTAAAGATGTAGTCTTCCAGTACCTACTCTGGCCCCAGTGCTGGCTGTGCACTTCAGGCTTTCTCTCTCACCATTCAGTAACAAAGATCTGCACGTTTCCGCTGTCAATGTTTTTCTAGCTGTTCACTTCCGGGTAGTCCGTGGGTGAAGGGCCACAGATGGCTCTGGTGTCCAGCAAGCCACAGACTGAAAACTTGACTTACTCACATTTGGCCTCCCCTGAAGCGTGTGTCCAGTTGCACTGCATCTTGCCAGCCTGCATACAGCTCACTGATCTTTTATGCAATGAATGTTCAACTGTGATTGAATGAATTGGGGGGGAAGGACTAAGATGGGCCGCATAGCAGGGTTACAAGGATGACCTGTCGTTTATAATACCGGGGCTTTTTGTTATATGCATCCATGTATTTGTTCAGCTGTCACGGTGCTTCATGCTGACTTCCCCTCCTCTGTATCTGCATTTCCCCAGGCTCCCAGTTCACTCTCCACGCAGATACATCTTGGCAACGCGCATGCGTGGGCCCGCCTTGGGAAAGGCGGTTTCCGCTGTGCACTGTTTGCCGAGAGAGTACTGTGGTTCTCTGTGTCTATTTACACTCGGTGCTACCATGCTGTTTTACAGCCGATATCTCCATCGTTGTAGTGTGGTGGGTGGGGAAGGGGTGGGGGGGGGTCGACTCTTTAAATTGCAAGGCTCAGGGCAATGTGATTGGCTGTAATAAAATACCCTTTCCGAAAACTGGTGCGAGTGCAAGCACGCTCAGAGGTGTATTGTCATCAGGCTGTGTGCACTAGTAGGCAGTGTGCCCATTGTACATAGTGCTTGTACATCACACCGAAAAGAACCGGTGCAAAGCGAGATCTCAAGTGCTTATCTTGTGCAGCCAAGGGCTCTGGGAGCCGTCCTTGCTACATTGACACACACTGTAAGCCGACTGTCCCTACTGCAGTGACAGCACACTGGTAGCTGTATATTAGTTGCACCATATTTGCATTGGGTCATGCTTCTGATATTACACTGGAAGCTTGTCTCATGTCGGTGACATTAGGCTGGGAGCAGCCTTCGCTCCCCCCCCCCCCCTTGTGACAACACGTTAGCGTCTCCTATGCCTTTGACTGCACAGTGTCTTTACAATGTGACCTGCACCAGAGAGTGTCCATACTGCAAGAGAGCTAGCCTTTAATGCAGTGACGGCACACCGGGTGCTAGTAACCGCACACTGGGAGCTAGTCTTAACCCGGAAATATTATACCGGGAGCTGCACTTACTCCAGTCCATCACACTGAGAGCCCCTGCTCTAGTCACCGGACAGTGGCAGCGGCCTTTACTTCAGTGACAGCTTCATGTGAGCTATTGCTGCATTCACAGCGCACAGGATGCTGTCTATTACTGCATCACACTGGGCGCGCCTACTGTTGCATCAGTGCCACACTGCGAGAGGTCTTCACTGCACTGTAATTACTCTTGGCTGCCCACACTGCAGTGACCTGATGCCCTCTCACGCCAGTGACTCCGCACTTGAGAGTTCGGGTCACTGCGGAGAGAGACGAGACTGGGTTCTACGCTACTCCCACCCCAACAACACCCGGAGCATCTCCCCTGTGACACCTCTGCAGCGAGGATAGCCTCCAGCGAGGCCCCCCCCCCCCGTGACCTCCCTCGGGCACATCTCCCCCCTCAGCAGCACTCTGTCCCACTGCACGTTACTTCTGCGGATCTTGAGCACCCCCAGTGTACATCTGCTTTCATCAGATCGTCACCTCTGCTCGTCTCCTGTGTGTGCGCCATGTGTCCCTTCTTTACCTCTTTCCCAGAGCAGATCTCATCCCCTGTAGATCCACCTCCCCAGTAGATCTCGCTCCTGCAGATTCCCTCGCAGGGCACATCACCCATGGAGATCTCTGTTGCAGGGCACATCCCACCCTTTGTCTCCTCCACATTTTATACCCTGCAGATCTCTTCCCTGTTGGTGTGTTTATTCCCAAGCAGTGATGCGTGCACAGACGTGCTGTGTGCAGGGACACAGAGGCGACCGTTGAGTGGGCTTAGTGCGATAATTGTGTTTTTTTACAGTTATTATTATGAGGGATACACATGCCCGAGTATGCCCCTTATTCCATTCATTGACAAAGGAGTACCACGCGGATTCGGTATTCAGTCCATGCAGTGATGGAGTATATAGCACGAGTGAGACCTCAGTCCATGGAGTGACAAAGTGCTATAGCACGGGAATGACCAAGCACTGTCGGAATGTAGCAAAGGTATGATCTTCAGTGCATGCAGTGACGAAGGAGTATAGCTCCGTGTCATCTTAGTCCATGCAGTGACAAAGTACTACTACGGCACGGGCATGACCATGCACTGACCGAATTTAGCACAGGTATGATCTTCAGTGCTTCCAGTGACGGAGTATATAGTTCAGTGTGATCTTAGTCCAAGCAGTGTAGCACGGGTTCGGTCCTTGCACTAATCCAGTGAGTGAGATCGGATGCAGATGCCTGGTGATGCCCAGGGGAGTGCTTTAATTTACGCAGTTGCACGAGAGCAGTTCAGGTCTCAGATGACGCTTTGTGTGCGTGCTTGTCAGTTTCTTACAGCAGTGGTGTCCTCGCTGCACCTGGCCACGCGGTCAGTGGTGCTCTCCTGCAGGGAAAGCCATTGAAATGGCTGCTCGCGGCCGTCGGTGGTTGGCAGGGAGAGATTGAGCGCGCTGTGTGGTTGGCACCGCCGTGCAGTGCGCTGCACCCTGTCTGCCTGGCGGGGTGGGCGCTGAGAGCTCTGGTTAATCCTGCTGCAGGCCCATGTCAGCAGATAATGCCGCTTCTCCCCAGAGCTGGTATTTATCCCACACCCGGCGCCTTCTGCTGAATATTCAGATTTTAAACCCATGTCAGCAGGAAAACTGGAGCTTCTCGCGCGCTGCGGCCTGGTCGGCCTCCAGTTTACCCCTTCCTTCCCCCTGTGGGGAGCTTTTCGGTGTCTCTCGCTACGAACAACGAATACTCGGTTCCTAGTCACAAACAGCCGGGCCTCAGGTGTCTGCCAGGCCTGCTGCAGCATGCCACAGCCACCCATCCATTGGCGCAGTTCCCCAGACCTCGCAGAGTGGGTGGGGCGTTGCGGCGGGGGGGCGTTAAAAGTCTACATGAAAATAAAAGGGCACGTTACATTTCAGGGTGCTTTGATAAAACGTTCTAACTGGTATAGACAGAAGATAATAGCGCATTCCTTGGAACAAGTCACCTAGTGCTGAACCTGCTCCAGCGGCCATTGAAGGAACACTGACCCCACCTAGTCAGTAACAACTTGCATCATTCAACACGCCCAAGCTGTGTGTTTGAAAGATTTCTTAGGAAACCTTTATCTGCTGTTGCAGTAATTGTGACCGCAACGCAGACAGTGAAAAGGGGGCACAGTGACAGGATAGCACACACACATAAAGGGGCACATTCTGGTTAGTGGATCCAAGGCTGGGGAAACGGAATTCGATACTGGCACAAACCATCAAAAGAGAACAGGGTGATGCTGAACATAGCCATGGTACAGTGGAAAGGATTCATAGGTGATGCAGACAGGAGCCCGCAGACCAAACCTGGAGGAGGACACGGATCCTGAAGGAACAGTCACAGAAACAGCGGACAAAGATGTATGGAAAAGGTGCAGGAGGTACAAACACGGTGACCGAGGAGGACACACTCGAGGATGGTGGCTCAGGGAAACATTGACACGTAAGGGAGGAGACCCAGGCGTGCAAAGGAAAAGACACAAACAGGACTGATGGGGACAGAGACGAGGAATATAAACATCTAGGAAATGGCGACTCACGACAGCAAGGGACTTGGACACAAAATAAAGGAGACTGACAAGGTTGAAGGAGGCTTAGATAAGGGAGACCGTGTACAAGACCAGAAAAATCGGATAAGGAGAAGTTGATGCTGTAAAAAGAAATGCAGACAAGGATTTTGGAAGTAGGGAGACACGAGGTACTAGAGTATGAACAAATAAACACCATTCAGGGACTTTGCAATACAGACGCCAAACTCGGCTGGCATGGGCCTAGGAGCCAAAGCGGGAAACATTGGCACCAGAATGGATATGTCCATGAGAAGATCTAGTGAGTGGCACATGGAGTAGCAGCCCATCCACCATTTGAGTCTGGATGCTTGCATCCTCTGATAAATGTAGGCTGAGATATTCCCATCTGTGACTATCAACTGGGATTTGGCCTCCAGCTGTTTGAGCTTAGATGGCAGCTGGGTTGTGACATTGGAGACTCCTACTTCCAGACGCCAATGAGAAAATGTAGGACTGACTGTTTTACAAATGTATACAGGCAGAGCAGTACACTCGCTGCCCCAGTTCTCTTGGCATGGCTAGAGAGGAGCAGTACCACACAAGCTTTCTGAGATGCAGGGCCCCTCCTCTTTGCTGCTGGCCTGCAAAGAACCTCGTACTGAGAATTTCATTGCCACCCCACCAAGAAGCCAGACTCAAGTGATATTTGTACATGGGTTGATGTATTCTGGTTCTTGATCTTTAAGAATCGCTGGTCACTGAATTAGTTTTGTGAATGGGTGGTTTAGACCTGGTGGGTGCCTGGTTCGACAAGTGGTGGAACTGCTTTGCAAAATGTATACCACCAGGTGGTTTTTTCCATGTTTTGAGTGGGCAGATGGTGTTTGCTGATGTCTGAAGCAAATTAGATTGCATCCGTTTAGGGGAGCAAGTGTTATTGCCAAGTATGGGTGGGAGGGTTAGATGGTTGGAACTACATATTTGGGGGAACAAGTGCTGCATGTGCAGTACGGGGTAGAGGTTTGTGATTGTTGCAGATAGGTGGCATAGCTGTGGTAGGATAGGCATGTGACGTTAGGTGGAGGGCTGGTAGATGATGTCACCAAATAGGAGAGGATCGAATGACATTTGCTAAGACTTGGAATATGGACATTGCTAGATTGTGGGTGGTGGTTAATATTGCCGCCATGGTTTAAGTTCAGGATCCTTTTAATGAAAGGAGAGAGTGGTGGCATTGCTATGATTAGGGCTATAAGGTGGCTTTGCCAAGGTTGGGTAGCATGTGGTATTTTTTGGTTGGGTGGCCAGCAGCACTGTCATGAATAAGTGATATTACTTAGACAGCTGTCAGCGTAGCAATATGTAGTACGGCTCCCAGCCTCTGCAGTTAACTCTTAAATATCCGAGAGATACTGAAAATGCTTGCAGTGAGAGACTCCTGCACAGCCATTTTGTTGGATTTCTCATCAACCTTCTACACTTTCGACCATGATTAACCAATAGCGTGCTTAGCTAGGTTGGCGGCAATCAGAAGGGACCTCTCTAATGTGACTTGCTTTGTTCTTTCAAAACCGGTTTGGGTGGAGTTGTGTCCCTTTTGTCCAAAAACTAAATTACCTGTGGAGTTTCTAAAGTATCACCCATCTGACCCACCCTCCTCAACAATGACCCAAACACTGGCCCAGTCTTTCAAACTTCTAACATAGTGTTTATATTCATGCAGATGATGCACAACTCCATCTAAACCAATAATAGGTACTCTGGAGACTGGCACCGGATGGCAGCTTGCCTGTTGACAGTCCTCCACTGAAAGTCTCACAATTGGCCCTATTCAAAGCTATACCTCCTCTACAACTTGAACACTGCCATGGGGATTCTGCCAATACCTCCCAAAAGACGTAAAATCAGGGGGTACTATTTAAGGCAACTTCTCTCTCTTTTTTTTTTTTTTGTTTTGTTTTGTTTTGTTATCCCAAGCAACCAAAATGGTTTCTTTTATCTTTGTCTGCTACACGGGGTGTTCCACTCCTGCGAAAAACCCGGATGAATGTGTTGATCTTCACAGTGATGATGCCATACCTGGGCTAGTTTAACATCCTATGTATAGGATGCCTCAATACATTCCTTGACAAACTGCCTAGAGAGCCCAAAAAAACACGTGGCCCCACTCCTGTGCATCCTCTTTGACAGTGCCCGCATTGAAAACCACATTCAGTCAAAAAAAAGTAGGTCTGTTATTCGCTATTTATATAGCATGAACGTAGCATGGTTTCAATGGAAAACTGTACATCAATTGGGGAGATCCATTACACAGTGACATTCATGCTCACATATTTACAACTGCATTCAATTTCACGCATCATTAGACAGAGGCAGATTGTGTTTTGCGCAGTATCAGGCAATTTGCAGTCATGTGCCGGAGACAGGACCAATGTCCATAGCATCCGAAGTCAGCAGCTTGGCCACTAGTCCACTTATCCTCTTGACTGCATCAAGCATAAATAGATGTGCTCCAGGTCAAAAGTGAATCCAGTTTAAAATGTCTATACTGAGGGTCGTGTGTTTCTGTTTGGAAGGTCGAAGAATTGTTTCTGCGTGTATTTATTTTGTCGGGTGTCTTGAACATTTTAGCAGCTCAGTCTAAAAGCGAAACAAAGCGGTTTTATCTTCTCCTTGAAACTCTGTAAAGGCAAAAAACCCTGCCACAAATGTATGCGCGTGGTATGTGTGTGTGTGTGTGGGGGCGGGGGGGGGTAGTGGTTTTAAAGAGTGGCTGTAGATGTTTGTCTTGCAGAAACGTTTCGAGAATGTATCACATTGTGATAAATAATATGCCATTCCTGGTGTTAGGCTATCGAAGAGTTGAACATTTAGTCATTGCATTTAAATGAGAGCAACATCTCCTCCGATTCTACTTGCTGTGTCCATTCTGAGGAGGTGTCCCTGAGACAACTAACTTGTGCGTTTCAGAAAAGGACTAACAATTCTCCTTTCCCAAAGACCCTCTGTACTTGCCAGAAGGTAATCTCATAGGGTTTACTTAGCTTAAATACCATCTTCATTGGCTTTTCCCGCCTCACCAACCACCCAAATCCCAGGCCCTGGCCCTACTGCTTCCACACCAACCAACACAGCAGGATGCAGGAGCTCTCCTTCCCCACAAGGGTATGTACCATTGCGACGTTCGCATCGAGGCTCTTGCAGTGCCTGGTCCAGTGGGCTCGTCCACTATCGAGGAGAACGTGAACAGCCAATTCTGAATGTTTTGCATTGAGAGAAATATTGATAAAATATATATATATTATATAATGGCTTGGGCAGTTGATAATGGTAGGCTTGTCCATATTTTAAGTGGGTAGCATCTGTATTTGAGAGGGAGCTAATGGCATTGCTTAGAATCAATCAATCGATCCGGGTTTATTGAAGCGCGCTACTCACCCGTGAGGGTCTCAAGGTGCTGGGGGGTGAGGGGGGGTACGAGCAGCTCCGTAGGTCATCCGAAGTGCCAGGTCTTGAGATCCTTTATGAATTGGTGCAGTGTTGGGCTTCGTCTGATGCGGAGGGGGAGTTCGTTCCAGGTCTTGGCCACAATGTAGGAGAAGGATCTGACACCCGCTCTGGCCCTGTGGATGCGGGGGACGTGGCTAGGGCGGCACAGCAGTGGTTTCTCTTGAGGGCGTGAAAGAAGATTCGTTCATTGAGGTATTGGGGTCCGGTGTTCTGGAGGGCTTTGTAGGCGTGTGTGAGCAGTTTGAAGGTTATTCTTTTTTCGACGAGGAGCCAGTGGAGGTCGCGGAGGTGTTGAGTGATGCGGTCATGTCGTGGGATGTCGAGGATAAGTCTGGCTGCGGCGTTCTGGATGGTCTGGAGTTTGCGGAGGAGTATTTTTTGTTGATTCCGGCGTAGAGAGCGTTTCCGTAGTCCAGTCTGCTGGTGATTAGTGCGTGGGTGACGGTCTTCCTGGAGTAGTATGCGGAGGGTGTTGAAGCATTTGAAGGACACGGCGTTGATCTGGCGGTTCATGGTGAGTGAAGAGTAGAGTATGATGCCGAGGTTGCGAGCATGGTCCGTAGGGGTGGGTGGGTTTCCGAGGGCGGGGGGGCCATCAGGTGTTGTCCCATGCAGAGGGGGTGGAGCTGAGGATGAGGACTTCTGTTTTCTCCGAATTGAGCTTCAGGCAGCTGCTGCTCATCCAGGTTGCGACGCCCTTCATCCCTTCCAGTCTAAGGCTGTTCTCTGAATGCCGGCTTCATGGAGTCTGGCAGCTAGTGTGCCGTGGGACACAGTGCCGAAGGCTGCTGTGAGGTCCAGGAGGATGAGGGCTGCTGTGTGGCCTTGGTCGAGGAGGGAGCGGATGTCGTCTGTGGCAGCTATGAGGGCGGTCTCAGTGCTGTGGTTGCTGCGGAATCCGGATTGAGAGGTGTCGAGGATGTTGTTGGTTTCTATGAAGTGCTCTAGCTGGCTGTTGACGATTTTCTTGATGACTTTGGTGGCGATGGGGAGAAGAGAGATGGGCCTGAAGATCCTGAGATCTTTCGGGTCTGCGGAGGGCTTCTTGAGGAGGGGTTTGACTACATAGCGTTTCCAGACATCTGGGAATGTGGTCTTGAGGGAGCAGTTGATCGTTTGTCATAGTTCGGGTGCGAAGGCAGCCCTGTGGAAGATGTGCGGCGGGCAGGGGTCAGTAGGTGCTCCGGAGTGGATGCTTTTCATAGTCTTTGCGGTGTCTTCTGTGGTGAGAGGGATCCAGGTGAGGAGGGTCTGCTGGATGGCATCGCTGGTTGGGGGTGTTGGTGCTGTGGTCTTGGTCGCCGCAGTTGTCGTAGAGCATCTTGATCTTGTGGTGGAAGAAGGATCTGAGTTTGTTGCAGAGGTCTTTGGAGGGAGGGACGTCGGTAGTTTCGCTAGTGGGTCTAATGAATTCTTGTACGATGAGGGCGAAGAGTTCCTTGGAGTTGTGGGAGTTGGAGAGGATTCGGTCTTGGATAAAGTTTCTCTTTGTTGATTTGATGAGTTGGTGGTGTGCCGTGGTGGCAGCCTTGTAGGCGGAGCGTGCTTCAGGGGTTTAGCTGTTTCTCCACGTTTTCTCCAGTCAGCAAGAGCGCTTGGATTCTTGGAGGTCCGTGGTGAACCAGGTGGCTTTTGCGTTATCGTCTGGTGGAGTTCTGTAGGAGGGCGAGAGTGTTGGCAATGCATAGGCTGGTGGTGGCGCTGCCAAGGTGAGGGAACAGGTGCATGTGGAAGTCCTGTAGGGCAAATGGCATTGTCCTGGAGAGGTAAACACGTGGCATTGCCATTGTTTGGAGCTGATGCATTGCTATGGTTGGGACAGAAGACGTCCTTCCCCAGAGTAGGACAGGGGATGTGGATGGTGGATGGCTTTGTCATTGTTAGATGAACATCTGCATTTCAAAGGTAGGATATCGTAGTGGGTGGGGGAGAACCATTGCTTTTGCCCAGGCGCACCTAAATTAGGGGTGCCGCGCCTATGTTAGATGTGCTGGGGCCAGCCCATCGTGTTGGGGGCAACGGCGGGGTGAAACCGCCGCGAAGCAGTATAGGCCGCCAGGCAGGCGGCAACCCAGACAGTGGCGGCTCTTCCGCTAAGGCAGAGGAGCGTCGCTCCACTAGCAGTAGAAAGGAAAACTAAAATGATAATACTCAGCGTTATCATTTTAGTTTTCCGTTTCCTGGTGCAGGGTGGGGCTGGACTGCCAGAGCAGGGGCCAGGAGGAGGAGTGGTTGCTCCACTCTAAAGTGTGCATAACTGTTTGGCCGGCCCTCTCGGACCGGCCAAACAGTCATGCGCACTTTGCATGTTCAGCACCCAGGCTGCATTACAGCCTGGGTGCAGAACATGCCCAGTCCCCCATTCCCTGTCTGAGCGCCGAACCACAGCGCTCAGACCAATGACAACGCTGATTAGCTAGGGGAGTCAGGAGCCTGGGTGCGTCCTGTCCTGGTTCCTTCTTCCGAGGCTAGGTGGGACAGCGGTCTCAAGGGGCCCTCCAGCGGGTGATTGCAGTAGGTTGGCTAGAGGGTGCATAGGTGTGAGAGTGCTCGCTGCCAACAGGCCTGCACGGGTGCCAAGCTAGTGCAGGCCCTTGGAGGAATAATGAGTGTATGGGGTGCCCGAGGAAGGTAACCTGGCGGGCAGACAGGCCTCCTGCACTAGGGAGGTATTCGCAGGGGGTGGGACTCTCTCCCCCCTTATGGTGGGGCCCTCACAATGTATTGGAGTCTATGTTAAGTTTAGCCATCAATCAAAATTGTAAATAAACATGTCTCTGGTTTATGGTGTTTGTGCATATATAATTTTGTGAAATGATTTGAGTGAATTTTTGTAATTTTGTTTGTGGTTTGTTATCATAATAAATACAGCCGGGGTTTATGACCCCTAACCCAAAAGTTCAAAGTGATGTTTTGTGCTGTCTGTCGCAGTAGGGGATGATGGGCAGGTGGGGGGGGGGGGTTCCGAGTCACTCCATGGGAAGGGCTGGAGCTCGGCGATACCTGGCCAAATGTAGATGCTGGCATTGCTAACGTGTTATTATTTTTTTGGTTTATGTATTTGTGCTGACGGGTTTAAATTCATTGATGAAACTGCTGTTGTGACATAGGCTTGCAACGTTTGTTTTTTTTAGGCGGGGGGGCGGGAGTTATTATTTTCACCACGGTTCTGTTCCTTGATGACTGAGCAGTGACTTGCGAGTTCTCATCAGGTTGAGAGGGGCTGCTGTTATGTAATCAGTTCCCGTGGTGTAAAATGTCCTCGTTCTCAGGAGCCCTCTCATGGTGATTGTGTGGCAGTTGGTGTTGTGTTACTGTCTCTGCCCTTCGACGCGCACATATGAGCTCCTTCTTGTTTGTAACCCGAAGCGCCCCTCTGACAGGCACCTCTGCCAGACCCCTTCTTGCCCTTCATGTGGTTGCGGCCGGAGGCTTGGCTAGGTCTGCCTGCTAGGCCCCTCCCCGCTATTTCATGTGGCGTTGAAGGGGAGGGGGGGGTAAGAGGGCCCTGATGCTTTCCAGATGTTTGAGATGGCACGTCCCTCAATCGACCTGCTACAGGCAAGGGACCAGGGCATGTGCATCGCGGGCACTGGTGTAGTGGGCGAAGAGGGAAGGAGGCTCAGACGGGTTCCATTAACCCAACGACAGAACACCCCCCCCCCCCCAAAAGAAAATCGAGATGGGGAACTCCCAGGACCCTGAGGCCAGCACAGCGGCTTATTTAAGCGAGGTGAAATTTTAATTTCGAGGGTGTCTCGGTGTGTGGGGGTGGGGGAGATAGTTAAGTTCTTATCGAGAGACAGTAGGCAGCCATGGCCAATGGGGTCAAAGGCCCTAAATGGGATACCGATACTGGGGCCAGAGGGTTCATAAGCAACCTCCACGAGAGCTAAGGAACCACAGGACAACAACTCCCAATAGGAGGGCATTTAAGAATTTCACAGAACCAACGAGGCTTTACTGCCTGCAACAATTGTCAACCAAGGAGGGCGTGCATTGACCAAGGTCCGTGTCGGACATGTTAACATATTGACTCTAATGCGTGAGACGTCTCGCGTGTATGGATATGGCCAGGTACTACCTACACCCCCTCCTCCCATAACTGGACCCAGATCAAATGACAAGAGAAGGGTTTTGGATGTGGGGGTTGTAAAACCCCCGGCCGTATTTATTAAACAAAGTGAATAAGCATTATTAATATATACAAGATTTACAAATTTACGCAGAAAATTATGCATTACACTGATTACAATTGATAAGTACAGATGTCAGTTGGCTAACCTTAACATGACTCTAATACAAAGGTTTTCCTATCCGAATCTAACATATCTTCAATAATCATCACAGCATTTTACTTTTCTGCGTATCCTATTTGGGCCTACGGCAAGGTCACTAACTGGTGTCAGATCCTTATCAATTTAACCACGCCCTCCAGCCGGAGTGCGCATGCGCAGAGGGCCCGTTTACCGTGAGGGTACTCCCCCCCCCCGGTTACCCCCGTACGCTCTGTATATCATCTCCATAAAAGAGCCCTTGCAGTTCTGCGCCGTTTACTGGTGCCATTGTGCACGTGCGGGGTGGCCAACCAGCCTAGGGAAAGCGTGACTCCCCCCTCCCCCGCACCCATCCAGCCAACCGGCTGTAAACTGCCCCTGGAGTTCTGGGAGAGACCACCTGTCCCTCCCACTTGGGCGACCCCATTCAAGAATGGCGCCGCCCTCTAAGGACCTTAAATTTACTGCTCACCAATCATGACCTTACCGCCACAGGCCAGCATAGTTAACCGACTATCTGGGCCCCCCCCCCCTGCGCTCACTAGGAGGTCATACCCTGCCCCTGAAGACCAAAAAACCAAGCTAGAAGATTTTCTAGGAACGCCTCATTGCCTACTCTTGACAAATGGACCCCGTCTTTTAAGAAGCACGACTCACCCCTGATACACCCGTGGGCGATTGTCTGTAGACGGGGAGCCCTGAAGAGCCTCTCTATTTTGTTATTTATTCTCCTCACTGAGTGATTCAGCGCTCTTACAGACTCCTCCCCCCCCCCTCCATTGGGATCTTGGAATCATTTGTGACCACACAATGGTACACCCCTGGCATGTCTTGGCTAACCAACTCACTTCAGATATTATTGCTTCCACTAGCCCCCTTCTACCGAGACTTGCCAGATCATTCCCCCCAAGGTGCAAGATAATAATACTGGGACGGGGACCACCCCTGTTTAATAGCTCCAATGTGAAACCCCTAAACTGGCTCAAGCATAGGCCCCCCTTCCCATGAAATGATACCTTAAAACCTGCCCGCTCTGCCCTAGCCTTGTAGCTCCCTGTAAGGAAAAAATTAGACAAACGCTTCACATACGAGTGACCAATGATCCATGCGACCTGTGATGTCTGCTTCGGCGATGACGGTCTTTGGGTTGCCTGGTGCTGTTGTTGCGGCGTTCGCAGTTTCCCCCCTGCGTGACAGGTTTGAGAAACTGTAAATGAAAGCAGAGAAAGACATACGCATCAGCACCTGGCAACTATCCCGCTCACAACATATGTAGCCGCACATAGCGCTTGTAACAATTGGAGGACCACCTCCCAATCCTTTGGACGTTGTTGCTAGGTAAACCCCTAGCCGTTGCTTCCGTGGCAGCCCATATCCTAAAAGAATGCGTACCAAAACAACTTGGGTTTAGTCCTGCCCTCTGTATTGCCATGTCCAGGACCCTCTTAAACTGAAACCGTGTGAGTGGAATACCATCAGCATGAACCAGGAGAGGCCCCCCTTTGTTATCAGGTCTAGATTGTAGGAAAGCCTCCACCTGTGAGAGGGGGCAACAAGGATTACCATGCGCCCGATGCAGTATTACCCCGTCCCCTCGTGCTTCTTGGTCCGTCTTGGACTTCCTAATTGATATAATTAGAGCATCCCCCTGAACCTTCACGCGGTCAAACTGCAGTCCGCCTTGCACATCCTGTTTTTTTGGGCCACCAATTCCCCAATTCTGAAAGCACCATAAAAGGCCAATGAAAAGGCGGCGGTGAACAACAGAACTTCCTCTGATGTGGTGCAAATCAGGGGGAGGGTCCTCAGTAAAGATGTTAGCAGCTCCACCCCGATTGGCCGCCTCGTATCTGGGGTAGACCCTTGGAGGCGCTGCCAACCTTTCAGTGCCTTCTTCACTATAAAGCTGTTGGTAGGATTCCCTTTCTCTCTAGCTTGGGCAAAAAAAGAGATTGCCGCCACATGCCGTTTGGCCGCTGCCGCTGAACGCCCTTCCCCCTTCAAAAACCCCAGGTAATGAAGGAGTGCCCCCGCGTCATGCCACTTTTCAGCCCACTCCCTTCCCAAGAAGGAACAATATGCCCAAAACGCCCCTTCATATGCTTTCCTGGTCCTGGGTGCTAGGCTAGCTGCCACGAGGTCCGGTAGTTGGGGGCACCAATCTGCCAAAGTAGTTCTGGGAAAGGGGTGGCATACTCCGCTGCCGCCGGGAGGTGTGCCCTGAAAACCTGCATCTTAAAGCGAGAAAGTGCATCAGCAGCATGGTTTAATACACCTGGCACATGTTTAGCTCTAAATTGCATATTTAGCTTCATGCATAACAGTACAATCTCCTTCAATAGACGGAGAATCATCCTACACCGTGCCGCTTGTTGGTTGATGCATTCGACCACCGTCATGTTATCTGACCAGAACACCACTGATTGATTACGCAGTTGTTCTGGCCATACTGTCAACGCCACCCAGATGGGGAACAACTCTAGGAAACCTATGTTGCCCGTCAAACCGGTCTCGACCCACCATGCTGGCCACCGCTGCGCCACCCACTCGGTACCGAGTATGGCGCCAAATCCCTCACTACCCGCAGCGTCCGTCATTAAACCTAACTCCGCGGAAGTAGTGGGCGGATCGGGCCACACTACCCTGCTATTGAAGTCCTGCAGGAATGCCATCCAAATCCGCATGTCCTGCCTGACCTCAGCTGACAGCCTGGTGTGGTGGTGTCTCTCCCTGAGCCCCGCCATTGCTTGTGAGATGGATCGGGAAAATGGCCTTGCCATAGGTATGATCCTTAGAGCAAAATTCAACTGCCCTACTGTAACTGGTGCAATGTGACCCTCTCCCTAACCAAGCACTGCTGTAATGCTGCCCTGAACTTGGTGATCTTGTCCGCGGGCAACCTGAAACACCCCTGTATGGAATCTAACTCAATCCCTAGGAACTCTATTGTTGTATTAGGTCCCACCGTCTTTCCCTGGGCCAAGGGAACCCCAAAAGCATGCACGAGTGCGCAAAATTCCTGCAGCGCCCACGCACACTCCCGGGATCCCGGTGACCCCAAGATAAGAAAATCATCCAGGTAGTGCATGACAAACTGGTGCCCTGTCACCTGTCTAAAAACCCATTCCAGAAATGAACTGAATTTTTCAAAATATGCGCAGGAAACCGAGCAGCCCATGGGCATACACATGTCCATGTAGAATTTACCTAAAAATTGAAAGCCAAGTAGATGAAAATCAGACGGGTGGACTGGCAACAGACGAAAAGCGGACTCTGTCTGATTTTGCCAAAAGGGCTCCAGGGCCTAAACCCCTGAGCATCTCCACCGCTTGATCAAAAGAAGCATATCTCACACTGCAAAACTCGTCATCAATTGCATCATTCAATGAACTTCCCTTGGGTGCTGACAGGTTATGTATGAGTCTGAATTCTCCACTTTCTTTCTTGGGGACCACGCCCAAAGGGGAGCAGACAAAATTCTCAACAGGGATTGAATCATATGGGCCAGCTACTCTGCCCAGTTGCAATTCTTTATCAATTTTCATCGCTGCTACGCTAGGTTTGGCTCGCACCGAGAGTTGGTTCTTGCACTCTGATGCCCCCGCATAATCAGGTGCTGGTATCCTAAAACCGTACCTGAAACCATCTAGCAGCATTTTTGCGGTGGAACGACAAGGATATTTGTTTAGCCAGGGTGTCAGTGCCGTTACATCAATGGGTGACCGTGCCTTGTGATGTGCCTGCACCTCACTCCTGTTTCTTACCTCCCTTATCCTTTGCTTTCTTAAAACATTTGGACTCTGGGTGAGACGGGTTCGCGCAGATGGAACACGCATGTTTAAACCTGCACGTGCCTTGCGGTCTAGTGCAAGCACGTCTATTAAAATCCCACCATGTCCCTTTGCGTCCTCCCCGGTGTTTGTATGGCCGGAGGGACCTGTGTTTGGCTGTGACCGAAAGGACTGAAAGGACTGGTTCTTGGCCCTTTCCTGAACTCCCCCGCCAATTTGGTCTAACCATGCAATTGTGTCAATGTGGTCCCACGATAGGGATGGGTCAGATGCTTTAGTTCTCCTGAAACTCTTGTCATATTCCTTCCATCCCTCACCCCCGTATTTATCATGAGCCAGAACAATCCTGTTTTGGTAACATGCCATCTCTGCCTGTATATTGGGGAAACGCTCAGCCATGACTGCCATGAAAATGGAAAAACCTCTAATCCAATTAATCAAGTTTTCTTCCACCCTGTACTTCATAAGTTCGTTTGCCCATTCCCTCGGGAGCATCCAGTCTTTGTTCTTCCTGGCATCTTCCCTCTCCTTTTCACAAATAAGCAAAGAGAACATATTAATCTAAGCCCCCGACCAAATCCTATCTTTTACGTCCTGTGTGACATGCCTCCCCAAATTCTCCCGCTCTGTGCGGGACTCCCCCACATTCAACATTGGCAATGTCAGCTGCTTACCTACTGGAGCGGACCTGGCTGATCCTGACGGTTTTCCTTCGTCCGGCTGCTCCCCGGTACTCCCCGCTGAGTTCAAGTGGCTTGGCACCCCCGCTGAAATGACAGGGGACAGCGTACCCCGGCCCTCCACCGTTTTGTCCACTGGTGCCCCATGAAACTGAGCAACTATTCGCATCGCCTCTGCGAGTGGATCACCGCCCACGTCCTTACCCCCACTGTTGATGACAGGATCCCTGCCTTCCCCAACCAAGGAAGGATTGCTGCTAAATGGGACACTACATCCTGTGGAATCCCCCCCCCCCCCGTACTAGGAAACACCGGCAACTGCGGGCTATCCCCTGACGGTCCGGGCCCTTCCCCGGGCTGGGGGACTGACACCGGGGTAATTGGGGGCTGGGGAGCTGGCACCGGGACAGACGCAGGGACTGGCACTGGGGCAACTGGCGGAACTGGTACATGTTCTGCGGGCGGGACCTCCTCTGGAGGCAAAACAGGGGCCGGGGACAATGGTAACCTTGGTTCCATCCGCCTCCCCTTGTTAGTCCTAACCCTTTTTGGGAGGGGAGGAAAAGCCGACCTTGGGGGCACCATGCTGCGCCTGGCCCTCTCTTCTCTCTCTTCCGTCCCCCCTTGCGCGTCTACCCTCTCCCTGAGATCAGCGAGACCCTGCCCCAACTCGTCAACCTTTTTGAGCATTGCCTCCATAAAGCTCTCCATACGAGAGTGCTTGCCACCCCTCTTTGCCTTCCCAGCCATGTCTGTATACGCAGATATATAAATATATGCCCTCCTTATCAGTGGCTGATACCGTGCCTGGACGCTAAATCAAAGCTCTTGCGCCTAGGGGGCTCTACAGCGCTCGGTTCGGAGCTTACCGCAAAGGAGACAGTAACACGATTCCTGTCACCCCACTACACCACAGAGCTAATATTCCTAAGCGATTGGCGATTACCGGGTACCTGCGGTACAGAACAACTGCCCCACCGAGAGGATGACAAACAAATAGCACCAGAGTCCCACGAGGCTGCTGATATCCGTTAAACCATATTTTCCACTCCCACTTTTTTAAAAAAAAACAGCCTGACCACGGAGGGACTCGAACGCGGCTCTAAAACCGGTTCAGCAGGACCAAAGACAATATTCCTAACGTGCCCTGATGAATACCGGAAGGGTGCGTGCCTTCGCTAGTCGAGCGCCACCTCAACCGGGTACCTGCCGTCCTCTGCTGCCCTGCCGGGATGCCGCCTGCGTCGGAACACGGAAGAATCGAGACTCCAGTCGCGCCGGTCGCAGCCACCGCTTGCCGCCGATTGTAGACGGTTGTTCAGGGCCCCCAAGCCTGTCCTTCCCGGAACCACGCCTGGCCCCACGGTACTCCGCTACGTCGATGCCCTGAAAATAGAAAAGAAAATCGAAATTACAGCCTCCTAGCAAGGCTGGTGTCGCAGGCTGGGGAGCGGGGAGCGAAGAGACATACTCCTGCGCTCCCCAGCCTTTTAACTGTTTCCATGCCAGGCCGGTTCTAACCAGTCTGGCGCTATCGCATCGCGTGACCCGGAAGTGATTCCAATCACTTCCGGGGCACGCCCAGGACCAATTACTTGTGAGGCGCGCCTGTCGCGTCACCAAGGTGCGCGACAGGCTTGCCTCTGTGATCGAAGGAGGGGGCCGGCACGACCGCCATACTTTTGGCGTGGCCGATGCCGGCCCCGCCGTTCTCTGGTCGCCATAAAGTAATTTGAGGAAAAGGTTTTTGTAGGAGTGTGGTGGTTTGCAGAGCATGGTCCTATGGAAGCATATGGGGCATTTTACTTGTGAGGCGGGTGTATATTATTATTGAAAAGAGTGCGACAGCCTTTAAATGATGGTAAGGTGCCAGGCACTCTTCTATTGATATATTGTTTGCGCACTTTGGTAAACTGAACCTGAGTGCATAGTTAATGGATGTTGTATCCATTTATTTCATGGCGGATATTAGCTGACGCATGTTTCGCTTGGACTCTCAGTATGCCAAGTGCTTTCTCAAGGCATGATTTCTTGGTAGTATCATGCCACATGAAAGGTAATTCCTATGGATAATTATGTGTAACGTCTTGAATTTTATATTTCAGAGTTGACGAACGAGGTGAGGCGGTTTTCGAAGCCTGGCATCTCCAACTACTCGACGCTGACGTTAAATGAGAGCGGGGACGTACTGTACGTCGGGGCCCGCGAGGCCATATTCGCTCTGAGCGCTAATGACATTGTCAAGGAGCTGAAGCCAACGGTAATGATTAGTAAACAGACGGGAACAGTGGGTGTTGTAGCAGTGATGTAAAAACCTCAAATGATCTGTGGCGTGAGCCGGCAAAGCCTAGGGCTCCGGGCTTCATTAGCGAAGTTAAATTTATTTGACTTGGTGAGTGCATGGGAGGAAAAGGGACCTAGACTTTTCGCATTTTCTGTCCTTAGGTTGGTGTTTATTGAATTCTCATTCAGAAAGAAGGAGAGGAAGTGTGAATCCTGGATCTGAGTTTCCTCATGAGGTTGGATAGGCCTGGAAGGGGAGTGGTAGTGTGCTCGATTCTGATCCATCTTTTTTTTTTTTCTTTAGATCCTCTGGGAGGCGCCGCAGGACAAGAAAGAGCAGTGTGTCCAAAAGGGAAAAAATAACCAGGTACGACTGATGGTGAGGTGATGGTAGAGCATGGCGCACTTTATTTTTTTTTCTTTAAGTTATTTGAGCCGTAAATATCCTGAAGTAACCTTAAAAGGAGAGATGCTGCCCTCATGGGTAACGACTGACCATTTTGTTATCTTGTCCTGTTCTCTCACTGTTGGAGCCGAAATTCCTCTTTAAACCATAGAAGAGATTCTCCCTTGGTTCCACCTGGGGGCGCTATTCACCCACGACCTTCACTGCTTGAAGAGTAGGTGTGTGTGTTGACTTGAGAACAGAGGCTGATTTTTAGGTCTCGGCCTGCACCAGCGCTTGCGCTGGTCTGGCCGAGAGTTTTAGTAAACGGGTTTTGGAAGTGCAAACCCACTGGCTTTCGGCTGGCGACCAGCTTGCGTTCACGATAGCGTGCACGTGCGCAGCTGCCATCTGGGTTTCCTATCTCTTCCTCATTTCCTCGTCATGGCTCATTAACTCTCTGGACTCTGATGTTTCAATCGCAGCAGCAGCTCACATTACCAACTGACGGCCCTGGACTACAGTCACATGAAAAACAGCGATTAGCATTGAAATGCAAGCTTTTTTTGTCTAGTTAGAAATATTGCTTCGGTGGGTTGATTTCACCTTATATCGCCATTTGTTTTATATTGGGAGTCACAGCCTAATTACCAGTATTTTTGTCTCACTCTGTTTTTAAAAAAATATTTATTCGCGCAAAGCACAAAGCTATATTTAAGGTTACTTTTTCCGCGTCACTTCTTCACTCTATTTAAACTCCACACCCCCACTCTTATTGTCTCTCTCCTTCTCTCTCTCTCCCTCTCTAATTCTCTCTCTACTTAATTAACTCCCCTCTCTATCTTTTTTAGCCTTTCATTCTCTCTCACTCCTTTATCTGTTTCTCTTTCAAACTCCTTCATTCACTCTCTCTCCCCTTCTTTCTCTCTCTCCATCCCGCTCCACTCTTTATTCTATGTACACCCTTTCTCTCTCTTTCTCTCTCACCACCCTCTCTAATTGGGCATTATATCTTCACTCTATCTCTCACTCGGCAACACCACAGCATCACTCAGCGCAACCACAGCATCACTCAGCGCAACCACAGCATCACTCAGCGCAACCACAGCATCACTCAGCGCAACCACAGCATCACTCAGCGCAACCACAGCATCACTCAGCGCAACCACAGCATCACTCAGCGCAACCACAGCATCACTCAGCGTAACCACAGCATCACTCAGCGCAACCACAGCATCACTCAGCGCAACCACCGCATCAATCAGAGCCAGCACAGCATCAATCAGAGCCAGCACAGCATCAATCAGAGCCAGCACAGCATCAATCGGAGCCATCACAGCATCACTCAACGCCATCACAGCATCACTCAGTGCAACCACAGCATCACTCAGTGCAACCACAGCATCACTCAGTGCAACCACAGCATCACTCAGTGCAACCACAGCATTACTCAGCACAACCACAGTATCACTTAGCGCCACAACAGCATCACTCAGCGCAACCACCGCATCAATCAGAGCCAGCACAGCATCAATCAGAGCCAGCACAGCATCAATCAGAGCCAGCACAGCATCAATCAGAGCCAGCACAGCATCAATCAGAGCCAGCACAGCATCAATCGGAGCCATCACAGCATCACTCAACGCCATCACAGCATCACTCAGTGCAACCACAGCATCACTCAGTGCAACCACAGCATCACTCAGTGCAACCACAGCATCACTCCGTGCAACCACAGCATTACTCAGCACAACCACAGTATCACTTAGCGCCACAACAGCATCACTCCGCGCCACCACAGCATTACTCAGCAGCACCACAACATCACTCCGCGCCACCACAGCATCACTCAGCACCACCATAGCATTACTCAGCGACACCACATCATCACTCAGGGCCAACACTGCATCACTCAGCACCACCACAGGATCACTCAGCACCACCACAGGATCGCTCAGCACCACCACCGGATCGCTCAGCACCACCACCGGATCGCTCAGCACCACCACCGGATCGCTCGGCACCACCACCGGAACGCTCGGCACCGCCACCGGAACGCTCGGCACCGCCACCGGAACGCTCGGCACCGCCACCGGATCGCTCGGCACCGCCACCGGATCGCTCGGCACCGCCACCGGATCGCTCGGCACCGCCACCGGATCGCTCGGCACCGCCACCGGATCGCTCGGCACCGCCACCGGATCGCTCGGCACCGCCACCGGATCGCTCGGCACCGCCACCGGATCGCTCGGCACCGCCACCGGATCGCTCGGCGCCGCCACCGGATCGCTCGGGGCCGCCACAGCATCGCTCGGGGCCGCCACAGCATCGCTCGGGGCCGCCACAGCATCGCTCGGGGCCGCCACAGCATCGCTCGGGGCCGCCACAGCATCGCTCGGGGCCGCCACAGCATCGCTCGGGGCCGCCACAGCATCGCTCGGGGCCGCCAAGACAGCATCACTCAGCAAGACCTGAGTATCATTCAGCATCACCTCCGCATCGTCTCCGCAACAGTCACCACCACCACCACTACCACCTCAGCATCACTCAGCACCACCTCAGCCTGCTCTCGGAATCTGGCATCTGTTGATTCTCCCCTAGCGTCTGGCCGCTGCTAGTGCTATAATACATGTACTAGTTCCCAACCTTCACCCTCCGATTGTTTATGCCCCCTCAAAAAAAAAAAGCTTTAACAAACAACCATTGCAATAGGCAGAAACAAGTTGCCAGCATTGCAAGAACAAAAGAAAACTGAGAATTTTTTATTGTAAATACTTTTTTTAATATGGTCGTTCAGTTTTACATAATGCCTTCTTGGACATATATAAAGTAACAAAAATGCTTCTGACACTTTTTATTATAACTTTTCAGCATGCTGCACAGCAGCCACACTTCTCTACAGCACAGCTTGAAGACATTGGCAAAGTCAATAGCTCTGGCTAAACACTTGTAAGGCCCCAAAGGCGAGACCTATTGGCTATGCCAATGCTTGTTATCAGTAGGCTCCTGGGCTCACAGCCCGATGTGACTCATCCGAGATGGGAAATACCAAATAAACTTGAAGCGCTGATGTAGTCAGCCCTCCAAATGAACTTGCCACTTCCGGAAGGAAACGTTAACAAAAGCATAATATTAATGGGATGGAGACCCACCCAAGCATTTATACCAACGCTATATTGTACTTATACTGCACCCAAAGTTTTTTTTTCATGCATTAGCCATCAAGGGAGCACACTGAATCCTTTATTCCCTTTCCCTTCACTAAGTCAGAACAACATATGTCGAAAATGTTTGTTCCCGGGTCCTTGTATACATTGAAGAATTGGTAAGGTGACGATGAGGGCGGCCTAGTTGTTTATTTTCACTTTTCAACTTTTTGGAAAGTCCATCGTTTAATGTTTTGGGATTTTCCCATTTACTGTTGCAAAAGATTGGCTCTTCTGAACTGATGGAGTGAGACATGAGTGTAGGGTGGAGTGGAGACGTGGGAGGCAGGAAGGGAGCTTGGCTCGATTCCTGATGCATTAACTCTTCAATCCCCTCTTCACAGACTGACTGTTTCAACTACATCCGCTTCCTACAACCCTACAACTCGTCACATCTGTACACCTGTGGGACCTATGCCTTCCAACCGAAGTGTGCCTACATTGTGAGTATGGATACATCCTCCCTGTAGTGTCCGCGCCTAGCTATCCTATCACCGGCACTCGCAATCCATTCCTGGACCAAGTCACGACCCATTCCACGCCACTCGTCGTCCATCCTCCTCTTCCAGAACCACGAGCTATGCTGTCGCACTCATTGGCCCCTATACCAACTTCATGACCCTTCTTCAAAGCTCATGATCTCTTCACTAACTTGTGACCTACACCCTGAGGCTTGGTCATCCCACATCTCCCACTCATTGGCCCAGTGCACCAGGTTTAGGCTTATCCAAGGTAAGTAGCCTGTTCTCTTAGTCCAAACTTGTGAATCAGTCACTCAGCACTCCTAATCGGTTCTCTGTAAACATGCCCTGTACCCTGGCATTCGTCGCCTTGCACATATGACCTAACCCAGCAATCTGAGCTCTCCCCACCCCCCCACACCCCTCCAGCACCCATGACCATCTCCACACACAAAAATATCTGCAGTAAATGTTTCTACTGTTTGTATTAACAGCTAACCCGTCTTTATCAGGGCCTACAGCCATAACTCCTGGTAGCATTCATCACTTGAGGGGGTGCTCCTGTACCCCTCAGTGCAGCTGGCTCTTCAGCGCCATTCGATGGTCCTGTACCGCTCAGTGCAGCTGGCTCTCCAGTACCATTTTCTGCTCCAGCACCATTCAGTGCTCCTGTACCCCCTCACTCCGTGCAGACAGCTCTCCAGTACCATTTCCTGCCCGAGCACCATTCGATGCTCCAGTACCCTCAGTGCAACTGGCTCTCCAGTACCATTTACTGCTCGAGCACCATTCGATGCTCCCGTATCCCTCAGTGTAGCTGGCTCTCCAGTACCATCCCCCATCCAGACTCCTGTGCACCCGTTCCCTTCCCAGTGCTCCAGCATGTTCCCTTCCTGGCTATACAGGGCTCGTGCCCAGACCGGTGCCCCTGCACGTTCCTTCCTGGTACCCATGCACCTGCTCCCTTCCCAGGGCCCCTTGGCATGCCTGCACCCACTTCTTTTCTTAGTGCTCCATCTGCACATTCTCTTCCTGGAGTTTTTGTACCTGCTCTTTCCAGTGCACCTCGATGATCCCTTCCTTCTGCTCCTGCTTGTTCTGTTCCTGCTACTCCGGTATGTTCCCTTCCTGGCGCTCCTGCACCTGCTGCCTTCCCAGTACTCCTGGACCATTCCCGTTCCCTTTGCTCCTGTTTGTGCTCTACCTCGCACCCATGCCTCTGCGTGTCCTCTTCCTGGCACTCTTGCATGTTGCCTTCCAGGTACTTGTCCTTGTTTCTTTCCTGGCCCTTCTGCACCTGGCCTGCGCCCTTCCCAGTGCTCTTGCATGTTCGGTTCCTGGCACTCTCGCATTTGCTCCCTTCCAGCATCTCCTGCACGTCCCCTTCTGGTGCTTCTTCACCCGCTCTCTCCCATGTGCTCCACATGAGCATTTCTGGTATTCCTGCTACCGTTATATTCCTTTTACTGTTGAGTATCCCGCCTGGCGCTCTGTGATCTGGACCTGGTCCATTTCTGTTGTGTTCTTTTGCAGGAGATCCCCGGGTTCTCACTGGATCGGTCTGGTTTGGAGGATGGGAAGGGGAAGTGTCCTTATGATCCCTCAAAAGGTCACACTGGACTGATTGTGGGTATGTATCGAGTGTCCTCGGGGCTGGTGCTGTGTATGGAATGCATGGGGTTGGGGAAACGCATAGGTTTGGTCGGGGGTCGGGGACAGCTTTGTTTTAGTGCTCCCTTTTTGGTCCTGGCTCAACCTCCCATCTTTCTGGTGCTTTGTAGACGGAGCTTTATATTCAGCAACACTCAATAACTTCTTGGGAACAGAGCCAGTCATTCTGCGGAACCTCGGCCAGCGCCACTCCATGAAGACCGAGCACCTGACCTCCTGGCTCAACGGTGAGTGGGGCTGTACTCAGAAAGAGGCCACGGAACTAGGAAGGTTGGATTCCATGCTACCTCAACACTTACTCTGTGTCGAGAAGAGAGTTTGTGCATTGCATAATTTGGATATATGCAGGCCACCAGAGCCTATCCAGTTGTTTAGCATCCCCTTCAGTTCCAGGTCTGAGACCCCTCCAGGTCCATTAGTCCTGACATGCAGCCCACCATTATTCCAGCACTGGGATCCGGCATATAGCGGTTCCTATCCACAATAATCCTGACCTGGTGCACCCTCATTATTCCAACAGTGAGATCCAGGACACAGCTCTCCCTTTGTGCCTCAATCCTACCCTGGAGCACATTCTGCTACTGCAAGACCAAGATCAGAATACAGCTCTTTCAATCCATAACAATCCAGACATGCTGTACACTCGCTACTCCAGGACTGAGATCCAGGATCGAGCTTTCCCAGTGTTTCTAAATCTCACCCTGGAGCACAACCTGCTACTCTAGGACTAAGAGCCAGGATACACCTCTCCCAATCTACTACAGAGCTGATATGCAGCACCCTCACTATTCCAGGACTGATATACAGGCAGGAAACAGGCCTTCCAGAGTGCCATAATCCCACCCTAGAGCACAACCCGCTGCACCACAACTAGGATAGAGGATCCACTTTGGATCTGCCGTGCAGCACCTAGGTATTACAGGACTGAGATCCAGGATACAGTTCTCCCAGTCCGCTACAGAGCTGACATGCAGCATCCTAGCTATTCCAGAACTGAGACCCAGGATACAGCTCTCCCAGTATGCTTTAGTCCTAAATTAGGGCACTGCCTTCGACTCCAGACAGTTCTGCCAATGCACCTCCAGATTTACCCACAAAGCATCTGCTGTTCCAGCACCGAGGCTAAACACGTCAGTCAAAGCACCTCAATACTGACTTGCAGCACCCCTTGCTTATGTGTAGAGATACCACACACAGTTCAACTAGTGAACGTCTGGCCTGACGTGCAGCGGCTGCCACTGTTCAAAGCACTTCTTGACATGGACAGAGTTGTTTTTATGGTCTGCTTATTGGAATGTCATAGTCTTTTCTTCCTCTTTCTATCCAGAGCCGAACTTTGTGGGTTCTGCTTATGTTTCGGAGAGCGTGGGCAGCTGGACTGGCGATGACGATAAGGTTTATTTCTTCTTCAGTGAGAGAGCTGTGGAGTATGACTGCTACTCTGAAAAAGTGGTAGCCCGTGTGGCTCGAGTTTGCAAGGTAATGCAGGAATGCTGTTGTCCTTGGTCTTTTGCGTGGCCTCGGTTGAGTGGGGGGGGCATCTTGGAAGCTGGGAGTCATAGTGGAGTTTTTGGTGTCTACCATGGGAATATAGTGGGGTATTTTGGAACTCCTCCTTGCCAATCAATGTAACCGTGCACAGTTGACCAGTTCAGTTATGGCATCCTGATTTGTAACAATTTAAGACTATATTGTTGTGGCTTTCAAGTTGCTGTAAAGCTGCCAGTAGCAACCAAGAACAAGCATTTGCAATGCAATAGATCTCGCATTACTGAAAGTTTCAGCTATTGGCGTAGCTAATAATAATGCAACGCCAATAGCTCACACTTGCAGTAATGCGAGAGCTATTGCATTACAAAGCAATCGGGGGCACTCACGCTTTGAACATTTTAAGCTAAAGCGCGGGTGCCGTGATTGCTTCAAAAGTATAGTAATAGAAAAAAAAATGCTTTCTAGTTCTTTACTTTTTGAAGCAATCGTGGCACGTGCGCTTTAGCTGAAGATGTTTAAAGCTAAAGCGCAGGTGCCACCATTATAAGCAAAGGACATAAACAGAAAAAAAGGCATGCAGCGTTCAGCGCAACAAAATAAAAGCACAGGCGCCATTATTGGAGCCGAGGCGTGCAACGCTTGTTAAATTAATTACTGCCTTGAGCACTATTTTCTCAAACCATTTAAGAAAATAGTGCTTGAGGCTGTAATTAAAACATTTAGAGGAAGAACACATGTAACAAGGGGGTGTCCTCATGGGAGGTTATAAGAAGAGAAGGCGGTACTAAGGAGGGACTACTAAGCTTATTGACCAATGAAAAGCCACCATTTACAAAGGACAATAATAGGAGCCAATTAAAAAAAATGGGCGAAAAGTGGGCAGAGCTTCATGCCCATATCCTGAATAAAGCGATACCAAAGGGGATGATGGACGGAGCGCTAGAGCAAATCAAACAGTCACCCCCAGTCAACTGATCTGGGTTTAATCCATCATCATTCTTTAGCTCACTCCACCACCCAAGTTCAGACATGGCCATATGCAAATCAGTCTGACCCTGTGCCTCATGGGAACAGTCCAGCCCGAACTGCCAAGCCATGTCTTCCCTGGAACGGAAACAAGCATCCTGGGACCGGTTTCGGGTTCAAAACCCTCATCAGCCAGGCTGACTGAGGTGAGTGTTTGATTAGCTCAAATGCTCCGTCCATCATCCCCTTTGGTATCGCTTTGTTCGCCCTAAGTTGGCAGGGTATGCCCAGACGTGGGTCCCTTGCTCACTTTGCTACTGGATTCAAGCTAGCCTGGCTGATGACTGCTGAATAGCCAGAAACCGGTCCCAGGATGCTTGTTTCCGGTCCAGGGAAGACATGGCATGGCAGTTCGGGCTGGACTGTTCCCATGAGGCACAGGGTCAGACTGATTTGCATATGGCCATGTCTGAACTGGGGTGGTGGAGTGAGCTAAAGAATGATGATGGATTAAACCCAGATCAGTTGACTGGGGGTGAGTGTTTGATTAGCTCAAATGCTCCGTCCATCATCCCCTTTGGTATCGCCATATCCTGAATAAAGCATTCCTCAAAGAGACAGCGCAAGCTCTGCCTAGGCGAGACCTAAAAAAGCTAAATAAATTAAAGGGGAATTAAATGACCTTCATCAGTGTAAAATATCTGCCTTGATGGATCAGCCTTTGAAGAAACTGTGAAAGGAGCATTTCTCCTTGTACATCATTGCCTGTTCTTCTATTTTTAATTTTATTCCATGTGTCTCACTGTCCCTCTCTCAATGTTCCCTGAGTCTCACTGCCTATCTCTCTCTCTCTCTGTCTCCTCACAGGGTGATGTGGGTGGCGCCCGCATTCTGCAGAAGAAGTGGACCACCTTCCTGAAGGCCCGCCTTGTCTGCGCGGACCCAGAGCTGCTACTTCACTTCAACCAGATCCAGGCGGTGTACACCCTAAGCGAGGATGGCACCAGTGGCGCTAACGGCACAAGCTTCTACGGAGCCTTCCAGGCTCGTTGGTAAGGCATTCTCACCCATCCTCGCCCCTGAGTGAAGCGGCGACATTCTCACCCTTCCTCGCTTCTGAGTGAAGCGGCTGTCGCCTGCATCTTCATGCCATTTCCAGACTTAATAAGTGCCACGCCACCCCTTCCTCAGATCTCACTCCGCTTCTCCAAGAGGCTCCGGATTCCCTGCCAATGTTTTCACAGACGTACTCATACCGTTACATAATGAACTACATCAAGGATATGGCGATTGGCTTGAGGTCAAAACTGAATGGAGTGTAAGATGTCGATGCTATGCTTGGTTTTTTCCATTTATAAGGTTGCAGAATTCGTTCTGCATGTCTTTACTTTGTTGGGTGTCTTGAACAATTTAACGTGTAGTCTAAAAGCGAAACAAAGCTGTTATATCTTGTCCCCGAAACACTGTAAAGGCAAAACACTGCCAGAGCACTGACCGTCAGGGAGAAGACTGTAAAATACAGGATGCTGCCCAGTGCAGTAATTAAGATCGTGCATTTGACTGACACTTGATCAACTTAAAGGCGTAACTTAGAAATCTGGCATTATAGTACAGGTTTGCTAACGTATCAGCAGTTACCAACTTAAACACGATCTCTCCTTTAAAAGTTAATTTAAAAAACGTGTCACAAGGAGCTCCCTGAAGCAAATTAATGCAAAAGTGCACGAACATCTGGTAAACCGCACATTGCAGGGAGGCATGTTATACACTTGTCTGAAAACGTTAGCATTGTATTACAATGATGTGGCCTTTCTAGTTGTTGAAGGAAATCTTTTCCCCCTTTTTTTTTTTTTTTTTTTAAGATTTGACGTTTGTTGCTTTTACCATTGATGACGAACATATTGTATTTTGTACTTTCGTTAAGGGGCTCCTTCTGCCACTGGCTTATTTTGGTCGAGAACCTTTAGCCATTGGCATGAGAGGTTGTCAATCACATCTTGGATCTGCTCACGGGAGTATTTTATTCTTACTGTTTTTCTATTGGCTGTTTGGATGTGTCCTTCTGCCTCCATTGTGATGGACTATTCTCCATCTGAGAAAAGTTGACCGGTATTGACAAGAGGCCCGGCAGCAAGGGGGAGAACTTCTAACCAAGCCATATGAAAAAAGGCTCCATTTTTCAGATGCTTTTGTATCTGCTTTAGTGCAATAGAGTTAATGGTGGGAACGCCAAACATATTGGCTCTGCCAGTGCTTTTTAAAATTTTTTTTTTTATCTCTAATCACTCCGTCTTTAGAATTGTTGGACAGGCAGTTAATTTCAGACGGAATGAAATGTCACTCAGAAGACCACCTACTTTCTACGTTTTTTTCATTTACATAATCAAGACTCTGGAAACACCACTTTACATCTATATTTATGTGAAAAACGGAAAACTGAAACCTTGTTTTTGCATCCCTCGCACTTCATTTAAACAGCCTGCAGCACATGAACATGTTTTTTTAAACAGTATGCATTGTGTAAGGTTTGTGTATATCCGTTGGTAGATGCGTGTGTACGTTTTCTATAAAACGCCATGCTTCCCCCAGTGTACCCCAAGGCCCATTTTGCCTAATGTCAAGGAATTAGCGGATTTCCTGGTATGTGCCCACCTTCCTTCCGCTGGGATCCTCCACAGCAGCCACTCGTTCCCCTCACACTCTCATTCTTCCCTCTCTCTCCCTCCCTAAGGGGCGGTGTCAGCGTGTCGGCAGTGTGCCGCTACCGGCTGGAGGATCTACATAAGGTCTTCGACGGCCCGTACAAGGAGTACAGGGAGCAGGCCCAGAAGTGGCTGCGCTATTCCGACCAGGTGCCCAATCCACGGCCCGGAGCGGTAAGTCTAGATCCTGCGCCCAGCGCTGAAGAGTGGCTTGTGCAAAAAAAGCTTCTCTGGCTGATCGGAGCCAACTGATTGCCTACCTTTTGCCTTGGCAGTGCATAACGGCCGAGCACCGGCGAAACCTGATGAACAGTTCGCAGGACCTGCCCGACGTCACCCTGAACTTCGTCAAGAAGCACCCTCTGATGGACGGCCTTGTGCTGCCACAGCACAACCGACCCCTGTTGGTGCGCAAGGTGGCCAACTTCACCCAGCTGACTGTGCAGCGCGTGCGGGCGCAGGATGGCGAGCTCTTCGAGGTCCTGTTCATTGGCTCAGGTAAGGTTGCCTCTTCAGAAGTGGGGTCTGGAAGCCAGGATCTGTCTGGGAACCCAAAGTAGCCCTGGCAAATTTCGTCAGACCAGCCACCTACGGTGCATAGCAGGCGAGCACAGTAAGCGAGCCTGACCACTACAAGGCAGGGTTTGAGGGTTTTACCCACAAGAAACTTTGGGAAAAGATGGTGCATTCTATAACACATTTGCCATTATATATTCAGTTGTATATGCTTTTAAAGCATAATAAATGATGACCTTACTGTGCACCAGGATATGACAACCTTTGTTGGGGCTCTTTAATGATTCCCTTTCTATCACTCTCCAACAGTGCCTCTCGTCTCCATAGCCCTCTCTCACATGTATTTTATTTGTTTTATAGCACCTCTCTTACCAGTGTAGGGTGTCTGAGCACTTTACATCACACACAGAGACAATGAATCGTACATGTGTAAATCAGTGTATAGAAAAGGTTACATAAGGTAAAGGGGTCTACAAGGGGCAGGATTCACATGCCATCCATAGTAGTAGTCATTATTTAACCGTGCTTGGTCTGGGGAAGCGCAAACTCAGGATTCAGAACATCACACTGTGGTTAGGGTTGTCTTTAATAATAAGAATTTATTTCTACCCAAATAAACCTTTTTTTTTAGCAACATCAGGATAATGAGAGGCTGGGGAAAAACCATAACTTTCTATCCTGTACTGCTTGCATGCAGCTCTTTGGCGGTTCATATCTCGCTCAGCTAGATTATGATTCTAACTTATGAACTGCACAGTAACAAAAGAATCCCTGTGACAGGAGCAGTAACCCACTGCACTACCTTAGATGAGTAAAAACTGCCACTAGACAGCACTCCCATCTCTCTCCAGCAGGTACATTAATCAGTGGAGTTAACTTGACACTTTTATTGTTGCCCGAAAACTGCTGAATATAGAAAGGACTTTGCAGTGCTTTTAAAACTACTGCCCTGCTACAAACCCGGCCCCCACCCTTCCAGCCTCCTGGGGAAACGCCCGATGCCCGGTACAGAGTCCGGCTTAGCTGGAAGCATGCAACGTCTGAGCAGGATTCTGGCCGCACAGCTGGCTTGGAGGACAGGAGTGTTTGGGTATTTAAATCAGGCCATTTGTGTCTGCACAGATATTGAAGGAATGCAACCGTGTAATAATATCTGGGTGTGAGTTGAAGGGGTGTGTTGCGAGAGAGAATTGTGTGCGCTACTGTCTCTCCCTCTTTTTCTCTCCCCCTCTCCATCCCTCTCTTTTTCTCTCCCTCCCTGATACCTTGAAAGCACCGCCGAACCCTCTCATCCTCTACTTATTACCATTACTACATAGTTAATGTTTTTGCCGCCAGCTGTTAGGTGTTCATATGCTTTGCAAGTCCTGCCATCTAGTGGCCAAATAAGAATAGGATTACAAGTTTAAAAACAACTCGATTCTCTAACTTCATGTGCATGCACTACTAGCAGGGGCGTGTCTAGAAACACCCTTTGCACAGAAGATACCTCGGGTATATGATTATGGGAGTACATTATCAATTAAAAGTGTTGCTCTTCAACATACAATCTTTGTCAAGAGTGTTCACCAAAACATTGGCTGTGGTAGCAGGTCACTTCAGAAGACAGTCTATTTATGTGTATCCTTACAAGGATGACTGGCTGGTAAAGGCAAGCAATTTCAAACAATGCAAAGTAGATATCCAGAATGTGGTGAGTTTTCTTCACCAACTTGGGCTCACAGTAAATTGAAAAAAATTCCCCTACTCCAAAAATGACTTTCCTGGGGGCAGATCTGGATACCTGGAAAGCAAAGGCATACTTTACTTTAAAGAGGGTACATGCATTTCAGTAACAAGCTCGCCTTCACCAAGCATCTCAATCTCTGACAGTGAGGACGGTGATGAAACTATTGGGTCTGGTGGTATCTTGCATTCATTTGATTGCAAAGACAAGTTTATACATGAGACCTATTTAGGAATAGATGAACAGCAAGTCTTCATAAACATTGGAAAATTGGAGGATCTAGTCTGTGGTACAAGCCAGTTCAGCAAGAAGATGAAATAGTGGAAGAGAGAGAATATGCTGAATGGGTTGGGGGGAATTTAACTACTCCTTTACACCAGGCCATCATGGTAAAAGGGTGTGTTCCCCTGCCTTGAATGCCCGACCGCATGTATCTTGTATCTTGACTTCATATTTTTGACAATAATGTCACACTAGTTTTTACAGAGGCCTAGCTAGTTCTGTCTCTGTCTATGAGAGGTCCATGACCGGTCCTGTGACCTGAAGGGGCACACCAAGCCAACTCATTGTTCCTATAGATATTCTTTGAGGCCTTTTGGTTAGCAAGGAGCTGCTGGTTAGTCTTCCTGAACACTGCAATTTGGTTGATGGTAGGGAGGAAAGGTGCCTCTGATGTGGGTTCTCCAGAACGAAGACGATCCTGCTGTGAGAACCAGACACGCATCAGTCTGCACAAAGGCTGTCTGTATAGGTGCCTGGAAAGAACACTTGAAAGAAGAACGACATCAAACCAGTTTTAAAAGGTTGAAACAAGGGACCTACATATTCTGTCTGCCAGTTGTGTATAAAAGTAGGTTTCCAGCTACCACCTTTGTTCCAGTTCCAAGTCCTCCATGATTAAAGAAGGGAGTGCTCCGCAGAGTATTCAGAGGGCTGCTGAGCAGCTAGTGGTGGTGTCTGGCTGACAGCCATCATCCCCAAGGGTATTTCACCTCAAGTCTAGATCTTTTGCTGGAGAAGCTGTATATCGGTCCTGACACGCATAGATGCTTGCCTGCGTAGAGAAGGAAGGATGCTGCCTACCCCCCAAGAGGAGATCTTCTCTAGGATTGAGTGAGGTCCAATGTGTCCCTGGTAACTCTGGGGGCGCCCAGACAAAGCAGACTGCCGATGGGTGATCCAGGAGGACCCAGGTGTCTGAGGGCCCCTTATGATTCTTACAGCGATTCCAGTCAAGAACTGTGACTGCAACAATGTGACTCCTGAGGCCTAGTCGTGGGTGTGATTCTGTGTGGCTAATCGGCCCATGTGGGGCTACATCTGCTGAATTCCTGAAGTGCCTGTGTGGGGCTGCATCTGTCAACTCTGACCTGCCCTTGCGGGGTTGCACCTTCCAAATTTCCGATCCATCAGTGTTGGGCTACATCTTCTGAATCCATGACTGGCGTGTGCAGGGCTTCAACTATCCAAGTGTTAAATGCCTTGTCGGGGTCTACACACGTGGTCCTGCAAGCAGTGGCTTCAGTTGCAACTGTGAGGGCCCTAAGGATCTACATATACCAATAGTCCAGGCAGGACTGGCACATCTCAGGACTGCTGATCTTGTGGCACTGCAAAGAAGCAGAGTGGGTGCGCCTATGTATGCATCCCTGCGTACTGGTCAAAGCAACTCCATAAAAGCTGGCCAGTGTGCTGCTGCTCTTACAAGTGAGCAGACAAGCCTTCTGAGCACCAGGAGGTCTGTAAGCAAACTTTTTTTAAGCATCTTTTTATTACGCTTACAGCAAGCAATAAGTGAACAAGTACACCACAAGTAGTCGTGCATGCAGATAAAGAGTGAACAAACTGCAGTACTGCTTTTAATGATCTCACTTCCCACCTCCTGGTCTTCCCCCTATCCCCCCCATGTGTCAGGGGTGCTGCCCCAGGGAATAGTGGCTTCAGCAGCAACTACAGTGGGTGCAGTACAGGGGCTTCCTCTTTGAACATTCTACTTTTCCCAGACCCTCTCCCACTTTCCAAGGGTCTGAAAGCAAATTTGCGAGTACTGGCTGATCCCATGAAAAGAGGAAACGACTTGAAAAGGAGCACACCTACGCACTGGAGATGATTGAACTTCATCTGTGCTATATCCACGTTACTCCTGTTTACATCTAGAGAAAGAGGGGGTTATCTAGCAGTGGGGGAGAGAGCCTAGGGACACTAGGGACAGAGAGTGAGCGGGCGGACACAGCACCTACCATACTAGTGCTCAGAGACTCTAACCTGTTTTAATAATTGTAGTATTGAGTGAAATTGTGTGGTTGTAGTACTTTCTTGCAAACATAAGCATTGGACTAGACATTCCCATTATTGGGTCTGTTGATTTTAGTACCCACACAGACACACACACACACTCTCACTGAGAAGTCTGTGACTGCTAGCCCTTGCTACCCTGAGAGTTGAGTGCGGAAGGTTTTGTATTTGGCTAATTTTGCAGAGCCTTTGTAGGACTGGTCCCCAGGACATCCAAGAGCAAACAACCTGAACCTGCACGTTTTAAATGAGGTCTGACAGACGTGTTTTGCTTTCCACATTAAGTGCTGTGTGCCTGACTTTCTATAGTTTCTTTGCCTCATCTGTTGTCAGTGTGATCTGTGCCTCTTCTGCAGTCTGGATGTTCTGTACTTTGCTTGTCAAAGACATGTTCTGTCTTTCATCTGCAGTTAGTTCTCTATTTTCTACTCCTTGTTTTGGTTGCTGAACCTCTTCACTTTTTCTTGCAGACAATGGCTGGGTGAGCAAGGCGGTGAATCTGGGCACACATGTTCACGTAATTGAGGATGTACAGGTGTTTGACCAATCACAACCCGTGCAGAGTCTTGTCATCTCCCACTCTAAGGTATTGGATTTATGAGAGCCGTGTGGCGTGGATTCCTGTTCAAAGTTTTTGCTGTGTCAAGGGAATTAATAGGGTAACCAGATGGAATTAATTGGGTGACGTGAGGAAATTCAAATTCAGTGGATTTTGATTGCATTAATGGGAGTTCCCTAATCTAAATAATGTTGTTCTCTGGTGGAATATGTGATATGCCCTGATTGCATTTATGGGATCCTTGAAGAATTCTTGGCATACTGTGATTAAACTTTTATGTAATTCTCAGGGCAGCCGTGCTGTCATAAGGTTTCTGCACATACACAGAGCTATGCACAGGAAAATGGGACCCTGGAATACAGTGGTTTGCCACCATATACCATAGCACCCAAAAACCCCAACCCAACTAGCTTAGCATCCCATTAGCACCCAAGTACTAATGTTTGGACAACCCAGAACACGGTATCTTTATCTCAGGACTCACTGAAGCAAGAACACTCTTTCGCCACTCACTCGTACTTGTCCACAAGGTGCGTAGGAAGAGACACTGGATAGGTTAAAATGTTTATTCCAACTTACGTGCTCTAATGTACAGTACACGTGTCAGTACTAATAGCATAATGCATACGACTAATATAAGCAGCATGGTTACAATTCCATAGAATACAAACGGGGAAAGCATCTCAGAGCTCAGTGGATAAACGTATAAATAACATTACCACCCTCCCCTTGCAGTAAGATAGTTTATTATAAAATAGAAGACCTCTGGGCTTTGACTAGCGAACCCCCATACCTCAGTCTCTAGATGCAGAATTACATCAGCAGGACATCATAGCTCTTCTCACTGAAAGGGATTTCTCCAAGTGTGTTTAAGCGCTAGTAAACCACAGTATTAAAAGCATATCAAATTCTTCATGGCAATTGCACATAATGTTATGTCTGGGTGCGCGAGACTGGCCATATCAGGAAGAACCAGAATACATTGTTATGCGACCTTGTACATGTTTGTGCAGACTGAGCCCAAAAAGGTGAACAACAGAAAATGCAGACAGTGCAAAAGAACTTGGCACGAGCAAAGGGCGAGGAAGGCCCGGCTCAGTGTAACGTGCGCAAAGAGAAGCAGCATGGCAGCCAGGCCTAGGCCAACATAACAAGGCAGGTAACAATCCACAAGACAGTGCTAGAGTAATTTCGATGCCCTGAGGAATTTTATCCGGTGCTTTAATGAAATTCCTGGGTTGTCCCTGGGTATTAAGAATGTACTCCTTATATTGGTCTCATGGTTCCTGAAATATTATATCATCACTGCAAAACAGCTGCCATTTTTAAAAATGTCATCCAGAAAATTTGGCCCGGATCAGCTATGTCTACCCAAGCTAAATTACTTCTCTAATCTAAAAACACAAATCAAAAATGAAAATATCTGGATAACAATTTTTTTACAGAGGTATATCAGGGGTCCAGGATTACTTGTATTAATGGGTTGCACCTCTTGAACTGATTCTGTTGTCTCCCCCTCCTCTCCCGTTACTCCTTGTTGATGGTTTGGTGCTCTAACCGTACCCTTTCACTGCTTTCTCCCCTCTTACGCTTCCATTAAGTTTCCTTCTGGTCCTTTACTGAGAGTTTGCTCTTCTCCCAGGTCTGTGTTTTGATTATTCCTCCCCTTGTGCTAGTGGATCCCTCCTCCCATCTTATGCTGGTGGTCGCCTTCTCTCCCATAGGTTTTCCTCTTGCTCTCATGTATTTAAGGTCCCATGCTCATTCTTCTGTTAGTTTCCTCCTCTCCTCCACGCCACACTTCTTGTATTGATTGGCTCACCCTCTGTATCGGGGTGCACTCCTTCATTTTGCTCATGGTCTCTTCCTCATTCTGCAGAAGCTTCTCTTTGCGGGCTCTCACTCTGAGGTGGTCCAGATGCCTCTTGCTGACTGCAGTAAGTACCGTACATGCACTGACTGCATCCTGTCCAAAGACCCGTACTGCGGATGGAACCAGGGCCTCAGCGGTTGCCTGCGGGTCCAGGAGCATGATGGGTAAGCTGAGATTACTTGTGGGGTACAACTGACATTTGATTTGTTGCTGTGGACCAACTCCTGTGGGTACGACTGACATTTGAATGGTTGCTGGGGACGAACTCCGATCCTGGGCAAGTTACAAGCTGGACTCCGGGTCTAACTGCTGTATGGTCGGATGGAGATTGCTCATCTTGCTGCAGTAGGCTGAACAGAAGGGAGTCTGGCTGCAGCGTAACTGAGAGAGACTGGCTGCAGGGTGATTTGGTCAGTGGAAGGGTAGATGCTGTTAAATGGCTGCAGTGGGGCCATGGTGATGATGACGAAATGCTTTCTGGCTGGAGTATGACTAGGTGAAGAAGAGGGCTTACAAATACCAGTGAAGAAGAGCGGTCCTCTGGCTGCAAATTTGACGACAGTTGAGTGTTCTCTTGATACAGAAGACACTTGCATTGTAAACAGGAGGGTCTCTGGCTCAGGTTAACACCTTCGCTGCTAGAATTTAGCAAGGGGTCATTTGTGTAGATCCTTCAAGGTGTTCGTATAGAAACTAACAGTTGAAAATAGAAAAAATTGAAAATGAGTTAAAAAAAAAAAAAAATGCGATTTGTGCCAACGTTTTCACCTATAACTTCTACTAAGTATGACAGATGTTTGAAAGCAATATACCGTTACATCCGCTGGACCCTTCTGGTTGTGGGGATATGTAGGACTTGTAGGTTCACCAAGAACCCGAGGAACCCAGAGCCAATAACTGAGCAGCGTCTTGCAATGGTTTTTTATTGTGTACCGGGTATATAGCAATTAATTTGGAAAAATATAAACAGGGAAAAATCGGTATGAAAGTCACCTATGTATTTCTGAAATGGGAATAAAATATAGAGTTTAGAAACAGTAGCTATTTGCACATCTCCGAAATTGTGGGTACCCATACCAGCATGTGAATTATAGGTCATTTTTCAAAGTGACTTCGTTTTTACACATTGTCTTACATTTGGAAGGCAGAAATGCATTGAAAGTCAATAGGTAATAACAGTTGCTCCACACTTTTTTGTGTTCCCCTAAGTCTCCCGATAAAAATGATAGCTCACTTGTGTGGGTAGGTGTAGTGGCCGCGACAGGAAACGGCCCAAAACGCAACGTGGACACACCACATTTTCACACTGAAAACGGACCCTTTTTTTGCAAAGTGCCTAGCTGTTGATTTTGAACCCTAGCTCTGCCGGCACCTAGGGAAACCTAGCAAACCTATACATTTTTAAAACTAGACACCCAGGGAATTCAGGATGGGGTGACTTGTCTGGCTCTCACCAGGTTCTTTTACCCAGAATCCCTTGCAAACCTCACAATTTGTAAAAAAAAAAAAACACATTTTCCTCACATTTCTGTGGTGGAAAGTTCTGGAATCTGCGTGGATCCACAAAATTCCACCCACCCCGCATTCCCCAAAGTATTCCGAGAAAAATGGTACTTCACTTGTGTGGGTAGGACTAGTGCCAGCGACAGGAAACGGCCCAAAACGCAATGTGGACACACCACATTTTCAAAGTGAAAACTGACCCTTTTGTTGCAAAGTGCCTAGCTGTAGATTTTGAACCCTAGCTCTGCCGGCACCTAGGGAAACCTAGCAAACCTATACATTTTTTAAAACTAGACACCCAGGGGAATCCAGGATGGGGTGACTTGTCTGGCTCTCACCAGGTTCTGTTACCCAGAATCCCTTGCAAACTTCAAACTTTGTAAAAAAAAAAAACACATTTTCCTCACATTTCTGTGGTGGAAAGTTCTGGAATCTGCGTAGATCCACAAATTTCCTACCACCCAGCGTTCCCCCAGGTCTCCCGATAGAAATGGTACCTCATTCATGTGGGTGCCCCAAGTACCCACAATAGGCAAGGGCCCAAAACGTATTGGGGAGACATCAAAATGACCTATCACAAAACAACCTGGTTTTGCAAGGGGAGTCACCTGGGTTTTTGGCCCCAGGCTCGGCGGCCATCTTGGGAAATCTACCAAACCCACACATTTCTGAAAACTAGACACTCGGGAGTCTAGCAAGGTATGTCTTGCGTGGGTCCCCCAACGTTTTCCTACCCACAATCCCCTGCAAACCTCATATTTAGCTGTAAAAACCACATTTCCCACACTTTTGTGTGGAATCACCGTGCCGGCACAAATGTCCTACCCCACAGCGTTCTCCTTAGTCTCCCGAGTAAAATGATATTGCCCCCATCTGCCCCCCGGGGGGGGGGGCAGAAAGACTGGAATTTCACTGGGGGTGTGGGCATTGTCATGCCCATTTTGGGCAGCGCCCACCCCAACAACAATAATAAATAAATCCCTGGTTTCTAGTGGGCTTTGTGCCCCCTCGGGGGGCAGATTGGGGGCTACTGCCCCTGTCTGCTCCCTGGGGGGGAAGAAAGACTGACTTTTCTCTGGGGGGGATGGGGGCATTGCCATGCCCTTTTTGGGCAGCCCCCACCCCAACATCAATAAAATAATCCCTGGTTTCTAGTGGTCTTTCTGCCCCCCCAGCGCAGGGGGGGTGGGGGGTGTAAAGGGAATCCCTCTGGTGCCCGCACACGAGCACTGGTGCGTCGGACGCACCGAAGGGGTTAATGGAGCTGCAGGTCAGTCTCTGGCTGCAGTGTAATTTGGTGAAAGAGGGTAATTTACTATATTCAGTGCTTAATTTTAGCTGGTGGTTTCTGGTGCTCGGCACTGAACTTGATTGTTAACACCGGCGCTTATAACGGTCTGCCACATGGTGGCGCTGTCTGTCTAATTTACAGAAGAGCACAACAACAGTTGTATATTAATTCAGTATACATTATAAATGGCTAATACCTGCCGTCCAACCCATTCTTGTAGCTTTGGGGGCCTGTAATAGTCTGAATTGTCACACTTGTAGGACTGTGATGCTTTGTAGTTGTGTTGGTACTGTCATTGGCAGTGCTGGCAGGGGCAGTGGGTTGTGCAAGTTGCAGTGGGCTCCTGATGAGGTCCCTGGCACTTATGTTTTTTACAGATTAAGCACTGACTATAGTGTAACCAGTTGGAGGGATTTGCTGCTGTGTGACTAGGCAAAGAGGGAGGGAGGATCTGGTTTAAAGGGTAAGCTAGCTGTGTGGCTTTCATGGCTGCTCTATCACTAGTCTCAGTGGGCTGTCTGGCTGCAGTGGGCATGGAGGTGGGATGGGGTTTGGTCTTCAGCTGCACTGTTAATAGGATGAGGGTGGAGCACAGTCGTTTTTGGATGCACTGTGGCTGGTGTGAAGATGAATTTCATTGGCTGGGAAGTAGCCTTTGGTTGCAGTGTAATCATGGCTGTCCTTTTCCTGCACTGTTAACTGGGGTTGACCTGGCTGCAGTGAGAGGCTGTTTCCATTGCCCGTGCTGCGAATTTGTGTTATGGAAGGTATTTTGCCATGCTCACATCCTCCTATTTGTCTCCTTATTTCTACTGTAGGATTCGGTTGGTCCAAGATATCCATAATTCTGACACTGCACGTTGCAACATACACTCCACCAAACCAGGTGAGTATGGTATGGCATGTCTGATTAGGCACTTGTATGCACCATGAGTGACAGACATTTTGTAAGGCAGTAGGTGTGGTGCTGCACTCGTTTCGGTGTTTTGGAAGGTCTTTTGCACCAACATGTTGGGGGTGTGGGTCAAATGCAGCAATAGGTCCCATTCAGTAGTAGGCCAGGTGGTGTAGTTGATAGCAAGCCTCCTTGGTGTACTAGCTGGCAGCATGCACGAACAGCCAGAAAATGTTTCTGTTTGCCTATGTTTGGGAGCTGGGCATCACGACTAGCTGTTCTCACTCTTTGCTTTTCTTTCCAATACAAACAGCTAAACTCACCAAGAACCTGACTGCGATGAGCGGCAGCATCGTAGCCCTGCCATGCGAGCTCACTTCCAATCTGGCACATGCACAGTGGACCTTCAACGGCAAGGAGCTGGTGTTGGACCCCGAGGTGATGTGGTACGATGCCACACTGCACGCTTTGGTTATCCGCAGTGCCGACACCATGCACAGTGGCTTTTACTGGTGTGTTTCTGAGGAGCAGAACACGCGGCTACCGGGCGGAAGTTACCACCTGAGCGTGGTGGCTGGACCCGCTCTAACTCTACCGGCTAGGGCACCCCTGGACAGCATGGGCTTTGTCTGGATGCTCGTGATCGCCCTGGGAGCCCTCTGCTTGCTGCTGCTTCTTCTTGTGGTATACCTCCGCCACAGGTTGAAGGCTGAGATGTCCAGAGGCCCCAAGGCCATGGAGAGTACTCTGGTGTATCCCATCGAGCTGCCCAAGGAACCCAAGAGCCCCAAGTTCATTCCCAGCACCACATCTGACTCTGACGAGAAGCTCTGGGACCCAGCCAGCTACTACTACTCGGATGGCTCTCTGAAGATTGTGCCTGGGCATGCGGTGTGCCAGAACGGGGGTGGCTCCCCCTCTCCAACTGCCAACGGCATCCCCAACCAACCCATGCCCACGACGGCCCTTCCCTCCCCCAACCGCATGAGCCTGGGCCACATCCGAGGTTCCTCCAGCAACGGGTACATCCGACTGAATCTGGGCGCCCCCGAGGAGCGCCCCGACTACAGCGACCTGGCAGAGGAGCTGCGGTGGAAGCTCAAACAGCGTCAGGCGCTGCCGGATTCCAACCCGGAAGAGTCCTCCGTCTGACACCCGCACGCAGACAGCTTCCGGTGGCGTGGCACCGGAGACGTGCAGGAATACAGCTACCTCAGGCGTTTGCAGCGCAGCGTTGGACTCTTTCGAAGACACCGCTGCTCCCGCGCCCCCTCGAGGGCTTGTTGGAGGGGGGCTACCCGAGGGCCAAAGCAGGCGGGACGTGAAATCCCGCGTTTTATTATGTACATTTCCAGACTCTGCAGCGCTCGGTTCGAGCCAGTGAACAATCCAGTGAGCCTGTGCTGCCGCATTGCTTTTGTTTGGTTGGACGGGACACATGGGATCTTGGAGATTGAAGTAGAGAGGCAATGTGGACCTTGTCTGATGCATTCTTAGTGAAGAGGTGGGCTGTGGGGCCTCGTAACCAAACGGGTGTGACTAGTGTTCTGCTGGAGTGGAGAGGCTGCAGCAGGGAGAGCCTGCTCAGCTGCTGTTCGTCGTCGGGTTCATTCGCGCACTTGGGTGAGCTCACGCTTGGCTGCTTTGCCTTTTGCGCCAGGAGCCATTGCATAATCCTTGGATGCTTTGCTGCTGTTTGCCATCGCAGCACCGTGGTCATCCTCAACTGACCACGGTTGGGCAGCCTGCGAATCAGCTTTGCGATTAGTGTGCATCTTAGAATATTATGGGAAGGGGGCCGAAAGACAGCAGTTCCTTTTCCCACATAGCATCTTCCAAAGGTAGAAATAGGGGTGCACCTCTGCAGAGACGGGGAACAGAGTAATCCATCTGCTGTGCTGGCTCTTCAGCTTCCATTATTTGTGCTCCTGTTTGTGGAGCCCCGAGCTGGGTCTGCTCCTCCTGTCAGGGCTGGGCGTGGCAGGTAGGTGTGGGGGGCAGACGTGATCAGTTATTTAAGAGGGTGCGTCTGATTTTTCTCTGAGCCTGATGGTTGTCACCTCCGGGTGTATCATTAATGGTGCTGATGCAGGGCACCTCCATAAATATTTGGGGGATGGGACTGATATTCCTAGACTTTCACACGGACACCTGATTCTCTACCTTAACAATGACTTCCAACAATAGTGTCTTCAGTATGGTTTGGTGGTTTTGGGAAGGGTGTAGGTTTTTTGTTGTCGGAAACCGATGGAGGCAAACTAAAACTAGTAGCACTTTCCAGAAGTTCCACTGCTCGAAAGAGTTCAATCATGAAATGCTCCTGCCTTTTATGCTAATGGCCTGGGTCCTTTTTTCCGTTTTTTGGAATGTTCTTCACAGAACCAGTGTTTGCAGATTGCAAGTGCAGGCATTCCTCGTGCACCCATTTGGCGTACCTCAGGCTTGCTTTCTTTGGTGCCATGGGTGTTTTACTAGCATATCTTAAGACTTGCCACTGGGGCTCTGTAAGTGTTACACGTGTGTTCCTCTGGCACTCCCTTAATGTTAGTGCAGATTTCTCTAAAGTTTCTGTGGCTATGATCGTGTTAACTGGCCATATCCAAGGCATTCCTGGTGGGTTCCTCTTATATTCCACGGTCCTTCCTAATGTGTTTGTCAAGCTTTCTTTGTTCTGTAGATGCTCCTTAGTCATTTATCAGGTATTTCCTTTGGGCCCTTTGGCTTTTTATCTGGTATTCCTCAAGGATTCTCCAGCCAACTTTACCTGATTTACGCAGAATGTTTTTAGACAGTTTTCCAAGCGTTCCGATCCCACCTCCTCTTTTTTTGTAGTATCTGTTCTCATAAGAAGGACTAAAAGTGAGACCGGTCCAGAAGTGAAAAGGGATTCCTTGCCTGACCTCACAGGCAGAATGATCTGTGCAGTACTGAAATCCCCACTTTGATGCCAATATACGGGATGAAATAAGAGAATGTTGGAGCAGCGATAACCACACATACAGTTATAAAGGAGATGTTATTTAAATGGTGAATGCTCAGGATCGAACTAGACCGGTCCTTTTAAAATTAAAAATGTTCCCTGAGAAATAATTACATTTTTAGAAAAAGGGGCCAATCTTAAAGGTTTGGCTGGGTTTTATTGCTTAACACTTGGATTGGCTCGTACTGGCACAGGTTATGGCCGAAGTGCTGGTGGTGTTATGTGGCTCTGTTATCGATTTGCTATAATGTCAATTTATTATTATTTTTTTTTAATTTGCTGTGACCCAGCTTTTACGTTGGAACTAAGTGCCTATGTGTAAAGGGGTGTAATAAGGTAGTGGGAATCCCCACGGTCCTGTAGTGTCTTCAGCTTACACTTGAGTGAAATTCGTGCATTGCCACTTTCTACGCAGCAGCTGTGCTGCCTTGCTCCTTTGTCCAACTCTCTACATTTAGCAGCCTAGAGATACATTGGTGACATAGAGTACAACTGTGGTATCTGTGACAAAGGGAGTCCTTTTCTTCAGAACACGAATGTAGGAACATCTGCAGAGTGTGTGCACCTCATGTATTATTTTTAAGAACACGTGTATCTATTTTGTAAAAAAGGATTTGCTAACACTCTTCCGACCCAACCCTATACATCCAATTCATTTGTTTTAACCCTCCCTCGCCTCACTTTAAAGTGCCCATCCCCATATCTTCTTTGGAAGCAGATCGCCATAGACTTTCACACGAGGAGGCCGCTTTCAGGCAGCGCTCTGAATGTTTCAGCTTTTTATGAAATTATTGATATTTTTCTGAGGACAAAGACCTCCGTGAGAGGACTTGTAGTATATATTTCCCACGGGTGCATCTTTCTAGCCAAAATGCGCAGCCTGGTTTCACATGCCGCGTCAGTGTTCTCACCTTTTTTCCACAGTGTATAACACTAACAGCTTTTGTGCTGTTGCAAGCCTCTTCCAGGTCCCGTTTTTCAAACATTGAGTGTAATTTATTTGTCTTTGTGGAAATAATATTTATTTGCTGTAAATATTTTGAATATTTTTATATTAAGAAAATAAAAAGAATGAATTTGAAAGTTGCAGTTTGATCCTCTCAATGACATATGATACTTAAAGGTTGAAATATTGGTGAATGGCTAAAAAACATAATCAAGGAATTGTTACTTGTGACGTTTGAAATTACTGTCGGGAACATCCTACAGATGTGAGTCCCAAATGAAAACTGCAATGCCACATATTCGCACGTCATTTTTCATGGGGAAGTACCATCTCTTCACAGGAACATTAATCTCTAAACTCCTTAGTATCTTGTAATGTTGCCAATGCCTGAAGAAAAATTTCTCCAGCAACAAGACTCATAACTCTTTTCAGCTCTGAGGCATGTTTAGCAATCACAGACACACTTCAGTGATGTACAAATTGATTTGATGATTTATTCGCTCGAGCCTACTAGACATATGTACTGTCTGTTGCGCAGTAGCTGCTCCTCCGCTAAGGCAGAGGAGCGCTGCCCCACTGCTTTGCAACAGTGAAATAAAGGAAACATAAAATGATAACTCGATGTTACTATCATTTTATGTTTTCCTTCTGTTGCAGCTTTGCGGGCGGGGCTGGGCTGCTCACACAGTAGCAGGGGGAGGAGTGGTTTGCCTACTCCAAGTGCGCATAAATGTTTGACTGCCGGCCAAACAGTCATGTGCACTTTGCATGTTCTCCACCCAGGCTGCAATACAGCCTGGGTGGAAAACATGCCCAGGCTCCCACTGCCTGTCTGAGCGCCAAACCAGGGCACTCATACCAAACACAACGCTACATTGTAGCGTTCTGATTGGCTATGAGGAGCCTGGTGCTTCCTGTTCTGGCCGAGAGACACAGCAATCAGGTATGTGTGTTTTAAAAAAAAATAATAATAATAATAATAATTTATACACCTACGCCTTGATCGGTGCCAGCCGCCACTGCTGTTGCGAGGTATATTGTGGCTTACAAAGAACGACTTTATTCTGTTTGTGAAAGCACTCACATAGTGCATGTGGTTTAGAGCGGTCTCTAATACTTATTTCTCCCTCTTGCTGCTGCCTGACCCTGTCTGGTTCTCCCCATCCCTCTCCCTGTTGTGCTTATGCATGTGCCTCTGTATTGCACTCGCCTCCGCCCTCCCGTGCTGCTGCTGTGTCCCAGTGCCCTGCACGTTGTTTCCTTGTTCCCCTACCCTCACTGTGTTGCTTCAATGCCTCCCATCCTCCCCCGTATTGCTTCAACCCACATCCATTGCCTCACCCTCGTTGCTTCCACTTCCCTCTTCAATAAAAAAAAAAATAGCACTTTTGTGCGTTTTGTTTTGTTACCGATTCAACCCGGTTCAGTTACTGGGGGAAAAAAGTGGCTGCGTCTTTCTGTAGGCGCATGCATGTGTGGAACGTGTGCCTACAAAATGACACAGGTGGGCCCTTAAATCTGTGTTTTTTTTGTTGTTGTTTTTTACTTTAGCCAGGCTGCATAGCATTGAGGATAGTGTGCATGTATAAAAACAATTGGCAAAGCTAGTAGGTCACAACATTGACACCTATTGGTTTTGTCAATGCTTGTTTCCCAAATGTTCTCAAAACTGTTACTATCTCCATGTCTGCGGTTTATCATTAACAGAAATCAAAATGTAAACACTACGTAGCTTAGCAAGGTACCCAATTGTAATACACCTAAATCACAAAAACAACTTTGTTTCAAGTGTTCTAAAGCCACGTGGTGTTTGGAATGAAATTAAATAACTAACATTGGTCAGTAATTAACAGCTGAACAAGGAAAAGCAATAGCAAAATACACCAGAAGAGTACTATATTGAAAATCTATGAGTGAAGAAAAACACATTTCGTAGTATGTGTGACAGTAGATACACCTGGTTAGCATACTCCTGCCATCTAATGGTTGGCTCAGATGTTTGCAAGCTAGTTTTCCTCGAAGCAGTCTCCCAAGTCAAAAGATATGGTTTGACTCTTCCTCTCGGTGTACACTGTGGAATGGCACTAACTCCATGTTAAATTGTTTATTCCTCGATTGGGTTCAGAAGTGCATCGAGTGGGCTCTAGCTATGTCAAGTCATGAACATGTTTTACTCTGCCTCATTTAGTGACTTTTCAACCCTGTGGCAAACTGATTCAAGCAAGCCCAGGTGCTTTCGTCTCCCGGAAGCGTGAACACCTTTGGCAACACCGAAGATCATCACCAAGCTCCCCACAAGGGCCGTTAGTCCTCCATTGGAGAATGCTGCTTGGGTGATGGAACAGACATTCTTTCAAAATTGCCCTTACTACCATTCTGAAATATCCGTGGGCAGACCACCAAAAGGTGTGCAACTTGTGCCTGACCATAAGGATGCCTCTTGCCCATTGTGCCTCTCCTTTAGAGAAGACCCTTTGGTTTTGAAGGGAACAGCACTGGGCACACTAGAGGATGTACCAGCAGAGCACCTTTGATATACTGGATGTCTTCAGGGAAGAAGATTCTCTAGGTGCCGAAGAGCTGGAAGAGGCTGGCCCATCTGGCCTGACCACCCAGAGACAGTTTCCTTGAGTGAGACCACAAGGAGCTGGAGGACATCGACCCGACGCAGAGGACCGAGCACTTGCACCAAGTCCGCACCCCAGGTCATGAGCATGCCTGCTGTTCGTATCACTAAGTCCAGGCTCTAAAAGAAGTCCCATTCCCAAAGTAAAGTACCGCTCCTGAGGAAGTTAGGCCCTGAGCATGGATGCCAAGAAGAGTTAAGGCAAGATCCTTTGCTGCCTCTGGGCTCCAGTTGGCAACGGCAAAAAGCTTCAGAACGGAGCAAGCCTCTACCGAAAACAGTCAACCTCCATAAGACATTAAGTGTGAGCAGATCCAAGGGTGCTGAGCTTTACTGGTCCTATCCGAAACGAGCAAGAAAACCTCTTCCTCCTTCAGTAAGAAGTGCCTGCCCCATAACCCCAATGGAGCAGTGTCTTTCTCTGTGCTTTCTCACCCTCAAAATGGACGGATCTCCTAGGCCCATTCTCGACCTGAGGTCCCTACATCCTAGACTTTATCTTTACTTTGTGGTAAATAGTCAACACTACTAATTCTAAGTACTTCTTTTCGGGGGGGCAACACAGCTCTGAGGCTGTTTGCAAAGTGCGTAGCAATGGTGGCTGCACATTTGCCTAAGGAAAACTTTCACAACTTTCCTTACTTAGGCGAATAGCTGATCAACAGCAGCAACAAGCTGCAGTGTCTAATGCACACATACATTGTTGTCCCTGCTCCACAGCATAGGGCTTACCAGAAATACCAAGAAGTCCCTCCTACAGCCTGTACCGGTCCAACCCTTCCTAGGGTCAGTACTGGTTGCAGCCATGGGGAAAACCCAACCAGCAGAGACTCTGTCTTTTAGTAGCTGATACCTCTTTTTCAGCCCACTCGTCAGGTCACTGCTCTCTGCTACTCTTTCTAGGGATGCTAGCCTCCTGTATCACCACTGTTCCACACGTATGCACCCCCTCCATGAGTTCCGTGTGGTTCACTGGTTCCAAGCGGAGAGTCGTTGCGAAGATCTAGTATTGGTACAGCCCGAGGTGCATCTCTCTCTGCAGTGATGGAACAGCAACAACTTGTTGTAAGGCAGGCCTTTTGCAGACTCCATACTGCAAGCGACCATCACCAGACTCCTCTCTTCTCAACAACATGGCTGACTGTTGCCACATCAATTACCTGTAGCTGCTAGCCCTTCACTTACCTCTCAAAGCCTTCTTACAAGTTGTTCAGGAAAAAGCAGTCTTCTTTAAGACAGACATGACTGCCAAATACTATATACAAGGTCAGGGCAGCACACACTCCCCTCATCTGTCTGTTAGCCCAAGGGATTTGGCATTGGGCATCCGCTGCAACATTCCACCTCATGGAGTTTCTCCTGAAGTGGACAATGACTTTGCAGGCCTGCTCAGCAGAATGCTTCAACAAGCTCCTGAGTGGAAACTCCACCTTTAGGTCCTACACAGGTACCTCGAAGGCTGAGGCACCAAATAGAAAGACAGGTTCGCGACCCCAAAAAAAGCAAAATATCCTAACTTTGCTTTCAGCTACCCACAGTCTATGAGCAATTCGCTATGGGTGAATTGGTCATTAATTTTCCACCTCTCCCACTGCCTCCCTACATGGTGAGAAAACGGAGGTAAACCTCTTTAATGCTCATTCTGGTTTTCCTAACCTGGGTCAGCTAACCCAGGTACTCCACACTATTGGAGATGTCCATTAGCCATTATGAGAGACACCTACTTAGGCTGGGCTTTCTCACACAGAAGCAAGAAATGAGTGAGGCATCCGGATCCCGAACAGCTCAACATTGCAATTTGGCACCAAAGGTCATAGAATTCAGCTACCTCAATCTTCCCCAGGAATGTATGTCCATCTTAAAGGAAGCATGATGGCCCACAACACAGACTTCTTACGCAGCAAAATAGAAAATGTTTAGTCACCACAGCATTTCTAATAACCTGGACTATTTAAAGCCTACAATACAGCATTTGCAAAAAGCAGACCTCACCTATACATTAAGCTGCTTACACTTTGTTGAATTTGCTAACTACATGCAGAATAGGGAACAATTGTCACTCTTTGGATTTCCAGTGATTAAGGCAGTCTCGAAGGGCCTCAAGATATAATATCCTCAATGACACTACCCTCTACTGTGTGGAGTCTTGATGTAGTCCTCACTAGAGTCATTGGACCATAATTTGAATCTCTACACTCATTAGCTCTCTTAGACGCATTAGTGAACTCCAGGTGCTTACTCTGCAGCCCCTCATCCAGGTCCAGAAGGACAGGGTTTTTCTTAAAATCAACCCCAAGTTCCTCTCTAACTAGTATCTCCCTTCCATTTAAATCACAATATAGAGTTCAGTTTTTTCACACTGCCAGATTCTTTTGCAGATAGAGCACAGTACACAGTAGATGTCAAAAAAGCTCTTTTGTACTACACTGACTGGGCCAAGTAATTCCATAAATCGGCTCTGCTTTTTGGCTGCTTTGTAAAGCCTCAGAGAGGGCATCCCATCTCCAAGGCACGTATAGCCAGGTAGATAGAGAATGTATTCAAACCTGCCATCATAAAGTAAATGGAGTCCTCTCTGCTCCACCCAGTGCACTATCCACCTGCAAGAAAGGGGCAGCCATGGCATGTAGCAGATATTTGTAAGGCAGCCACCCGGTCAACACACACCATTACTAAGCACTAATGTGTGGTCATCTTAGCCTATCAACAAGCCATGGTGGTCCAGAATTAACTCTTGCTCTTTTTTCCCCCCTCCCCTCTTTCTTCGGCATTGCCTGCCATTAAAAGATGTGCAAAAACCTGAGAGAACAGCAAATACGAGAAGTTCTACTTCAAGATCAACAGTGGACATTGAGAGACACCAAAAAAATACTGGGAAACACCACCTAATAGCAAGTGTTCTTAAGATGCGGTTGTAGATGCACATGATCTGCCTATTTCTTCCATTTAGTGTTGGGCCCGGATGTTTGCAACTTGTTTTTCTTCTAAGAACTTTTGAGTCACTTCTGATTCCTCCCTTTGTACACAAGGGTTTGGTGGTCACAAATTTTAGAGAACCAACTGGGGTGGCAGAAGCTTCATTACCTGCACAGCCAACCGCTGGAATCGGCTCCCCTTTCACATACGTTCCTCCCCCAACCTGATCACTTTTAGGGACGATTTGAAAACATGGCTGTTTAACAGTGAAGCCCAGCATTGTCTTAGTCCTCTTTCTTTCCATTGTTGTTGAGTTAGCGCCAGGACACCTTCGGGTAACCATTGTGCTCTATAAATTCATTTAACATAACGATGCACCGGGACAATGGCTCAGTGGTGGCCTCTCCATTAGGGCGGAGGCGGCCCCCCCGCCACCACCCCCAAATAAAATGATAATAAAACTGGTTTTAACCCATTTTATTATAGTTTTATTTTAATCCCCTGGACTTGCCCCCAGGACTCTAACCAGTCTTGGGGGTGGGTCCAGGGGATGACCCTGCTGGTGGGGAGTGGTAGTGCACTTCCTTCACTGCGCCCGAGGGTGAAACTCTCTCCAGCCCCAGCTGCGTTGTTGGGGCTGGAGAGAGTAGGCATAGGCTCCCAGTCTGCCTGGGAGCACAAGTTGCCAGCGCTCAGGCCAATCCTGATGCTGCTTTCATCCAGCGACATGATTGGCTGTAGTGCAGTCTGGGAGCCTGTATCCAGATGCGGCGGGCGTTGGCGGAGTTCAGGTAAGTTTGTTTTTAGTTTTATATTTTGTCCACGTACCCCCCCTCTGCCCTCCCCACCTCCCTCCTCTGGCCCGGACTTCCACTTTGGCAGGGGACGGGCCGCTACTACAATTGCTCCACCTCAAATTTTGTTTCCCGACCATTGGTCTCGAACATTCACGTGCCAACTCCGGGACTGAAATGTTGTTCACCAGATTCTTTGGGAACAGCCTTTGAGTTATCCATCCCAGGAACTTCAAAAACAACGGCTGCACATTGTACAACTGATCAGAGACTTTATCGCCAGAGCACCTTCTTTCAAAGCACTGCATTGACCACTTTTGATGACTGCAGTCAACACCTCCCAGCATCTTCAACATTTTCAGGTCCTATTTCAGAGAATGACTGATTTGGGGGGAGAGGGTTGCGTGGTGGTGGGGGTTAGGGTGATATGAAACTAACATCCCTCCAGTTTTGCCCTAGGTGTTATTCTGAATACCATCAGTTTTTGCACCCTGCCAAGCCTTTCGCCGAAAGAACACCCTCCGGCACAGGTGGGAAAGGCTTTAAGTGCATCACAGGATGCATCAACAAGCCTCCCCGGAACCTCTGACATCTTTGAGCCTGAAGACCTATTTGGACCGAAGAAAGAGGAGCTGTCCAGCCTTCCAGCCACCAATGGTGAGGGGAGGGAATAGTTGTCTCTAATAATTACGATGGCTGGCATGAAGATCCTGTGCTCTCAACCCTGAGCAATCCGGTCCGAAGACCTGTTCCTAGCATAGTCACAGTACCACAGCAAGGGCAGTATCTCAACCCACTAGGTGTCCCCCAGACCAAGGGTGAGCACCAACCTTCGGCTCCGGCTCCACCAGCGGACACCCCTTGATGATGAACAAGCCTCCACCAAAAGGTGTCCAGCCATGCCACCCATTAACCCCCCCCCCTTGCATTGGACACCCAGCTACAGGGTCATATGCTATGTCAAAAGGTCTGTACTGAGCAGCCTCTAGACCGGTGCATAATATACAATATACGTCAAGACAACACTACTGAAGGATCTATCCAGCAGGAGCTGCCAGAGGTCCTTGACCGGAGGCAAAAGAAGATTTTCATCTACCCTTCTAAGGGGAAGAATCTCGGCAAACCTCCTGCTCCAGAACCCACACTTTTTCATGGCCTCAAAAAGTAAAAGTAGGTGTTTCAGGAACAAGAGTCACCCTTTCAACCTCTGCCTCCTTCAGGGCCCAAAAAGGTTTGGGACACTGCCTCAAGCCAGTCACTTCATCCACCTGCTCCTAGGCACTCCCATTCATCACAGTTCTCTCCACATCCTCTATACCTCCACAGCCTCACTCTCCATAATCTTTTCCTGAATCTCCCCACTGATTCAGACCGTGGAATTTCTTATCCCCCTCAGGACTGGAATGTGGATCCCACAGTTGAATGTGACAAGAGACTTTGGTGCAGACAACAGGTGATGCCCATCTGCCTGACAAAGAGAGCAAATGGATAGAAGCTGCTGGCAAGCGTGCAGTAGTGGCGCTGCCACACAGGTGCATGGCAAATTCAGTTAGACTACTTTCCACTATAATGGGCATCATTGGTAAGAAATGCAAGACCTCCTCAAACAGCACACAGCGAGAGGAGAGGAGTTGATGGCGGAGAGCAAAATCATATCCAGTGCGAACATCAGACATGCCCTAGATGCAGCAAATACCACATCCAAAGGCATTCACACCGCCTCCTATACAGTCATATCACGCTCTGGATCTCTGGTTTATGGCCCGAGGTACAACAGCACCTTCTCAACATGCCGTTTGATGGGGAGCATCTCTTTGGCCCTGAAGTTGACTAGATGCTAGAAAACCCCCCAGAAAAAAAGGCATTGCCAAATCCATGGTCCACCTACAATCTTATACAAAAATGTACAATATTTATAAAATGGCAACCCAGAGATGAATTCAAGGTGCCTGCATCCACCCAAACACACAAGGTGATGAGAGGAATGCTTGACTGAAACACACAAAGTGATGAGAGGAATGCTTGCAATTTGTCGAACCACTGGCAATCACTCTAGATAGCATTCTAACCCATCATTCTTTCACCCAACATGCCACCTTTGTTTGGACCCAACCATATGTAAATCACTATTGTCCATGCTCCAATAGGAACATTCCAACCTGTACTGCCAGGCCAGGTCCTCTCTGAACTGGGACACAAGCAACCCAAGACCGATTTCACCCTGATTGGGGCTCATCAGTTGGGTGTAGCTTGGTTCTTGTGGCACATTGAGCATGGGACCTACATCTGGGAATACCCTTGCCACTTAGGGCCGTACATCAATTACATAAAGGTAAATGGAGGAATGCTTGCAATTTGTCTAACCACTAGCAATTGCTCGGGGTTGCACTCCAACCCATTGTTCTTTTACCTACGATGCCACCTCAGTTTGGACGTAGCCATTTGCAAATCAATCTTGGCCCTGCTATAACAGGAAAAGTCCAGCCTGAACTGCCAGGCCAGGCCCTCCTTGAACTGGAACACAAGCAAGCCATGACTGGTTTTGCCTTGATTGAGGCTCTTCAGTCCAGTGTAGCTTAGTTCCAGTGGCATAGTGAGCATGGGACCCACGTCTGGGCATACATTTTCCACTTGGGAGGGGTACATCGCCCTTCTTCCACAAGTGAACATTACCAATGAAACCTCATTCATGGGTTGTAGAGCACAACTTCACCAAATTCACTGTTACGGGCAACAGGACACCACAATACCCTAGCCATCACGTCAACTACTTGGAGCTCTTGGCCATCCGTCTAACCCTAACCACATTCCTCAAGCAGATACAGGCCAAAACAGTTCTCATAAAGACTGATCAAATGACAACCATGTACTACATCCAGATACAAGGGGCACCCACTGCCCCGTCTGTTTGCACTGGCATGGGACATCTAGCATTGAGCAATTCACAATAACATCTGTTGGAGGAGCAGGGGCAGATTAAACTTTGCAGACCTGCTAAGCAGGACACACCAGCAAGTCCATGAATGGGAACTGAACCCGCAAGTCCTCCACAGATACTTCTATCAGTGGGGCACACCTACCATTGGCAAAAAATGCAAAATGCCAAGGTTTCACCTTCCGGTACCCCATAGCTCAAGGGCAATGCACTATGATATATTGGTCCGGGATATTTGTTTTCCTCTTCTCCCAGTAGTTCCATACATTGTCAGGAAAACCAGTTAGGCATTCATGACTCTCATCCTAGTTATGCCAATCTGGACTAGACAACCTTGGTATGCAATGGTCCTGGTGGTGTTAGGTCTGCCCACACAGACTCCCCCCTGAAGCCGGAACTTCTCACTCAGCACCCAGGCCAGCTCAAATACCCAGACCACAAATAGATTAACCTAGCAGTTTGCCACTGGAAAACCTAGAATTCGGGTTCCTCAAACTCCTAGAGGAGTGCATGTGTTCGAGGCATGTGTGCTGTAGATATACATGCTTTGCATACTCCTGCCATCTAATGTTGGGTCCGGATGTTTGAAAGTTGTTTTTCTTCGGAGAAGTCTTTTCCAGTCACGAGGTAAGGTGACTCCTCCTTTCGGTGATAGTGCGCATGGGCATCAACTCCATTGTTGGATTGTTTTCTTTCCGCCATTGGGTTCGGACGTGTATTGCTGAGCTCCAGTTGGAAACCGTCCTTCGGGTTCCCCTCGGTGCGCAATCTACTGTATCCTCAACGGTATTATCGTACACATTTCCCTATTCTCTACATATCGAATCGATCGGGAAACTCCATCGTCGTTCAAAGACATCGTGGGTGGCCTTCTGGCCAAGCCGCGTCGGTCCAGCCTTCTGCCGATGGCACGGACTCGGTTTTAATTTTGTCCTCGGTGCCACTCCAAGTACCCTCGCACCGTTCTACATAAAGTCTGCAACTTGTGCCTCTCACCGGAGCACAAGGAAGAAGATTGTGAGCTTGTCGGTCATTCCGATCGAAAAAGACTCTAAGGGATCGTCGGGCTCGATGAAAAGAAATGCAGCGACAAAGCATCCAACATACTCCGGATATCTTCGGAGAAGAATCCGAACATGAAGAGGTCGAAGCATTGGCAGCTTAAGAAGAAGCCTTCTCTATTCCAGAATCTGATTCCGAGCTGGAAATTGAGTTGGAGTCCGAAGACATTCCACCGGGACAGGGTGCAGTGAGTACTAAAGCCCCTTTACCCCCACAAACTATCTTCGACCAAACATTAGGCTTCGGCACCACCTCTGCCTTCGGGTCCTGGTTGGCACCGAGACGATGTTTCCGACACCCCGCCCTCGGTCCCGGCACAAAACAACCAGTCAGGCCTTTCGGCTCGGGACTGAGTCGAGAAAAGCCGTCTTCGGAACCAAAACCTTCCGCTCCGAAGGACAAAAAAGAAAAGTCCAGTTCAGCACCGAAACCTTCGGCACCGGAATCAAGAGGGCCTTCCAAAGCCTCTGGGACCGATCCTAGACCTTCTGAAAGAGAAATTAGACCCTAAGCAGAAGAAAATCTACATCAATTCAGATACTGGACTTATTTTAGCAAAAACACCTTCCAAAAGGATAGTTCAGAGGACACTAGTTATAAAATTCCTCTCAAGAAAAAGGACATGGCTCCAAGCCCTATGCATCCTAATCCACAATCCCCTCCACCGCCACCATCTTGACCACTACCACAATTGCCAGGCTCCGATTCTCTACGCATAACACCTCAGGGGTCTCCTCATACACAGCCTGATCTAGGGGATGATGAGACGATGGCAATAGTAATTTACCGGTAGATCCATGGGATGACTATAATATTGATCTACCGATGGATAATGATCCAGATTTATACCCTGCGAAGCCATTACCTCCAGATGATAATGTAGCTTATCAAGAGCTGATTTCAAGAGCAGCAGATTTTCATGGGGTTACATTATACAAAGAGTCTTTGGAAGAAGACTTTTTATTTGAGACGCTAGGGTCTACACACAGGACAAGTCAGTCTTCCTATGATAAAGGGCATGATGAGCCATCTGATGAAATATTTACGGACCCCGTTCATGCTCGCATTCTAACACCTAGGATTGACAAAAAATACGAACCCCCGCCATCTGATCCCATTTTTATTAAGGGACAGTTACCTTTAGACTCCCTAGTAGTCTCTAATGCTTGTAAGAGAACAAACTCACAGACCTCTGCAGATGCACCTCCCCCAGACAAAGAGTCTAAATTGATCGATGCATCAGGTAAAATGGTGGCTGCTCAAGCCGCTAACCACTGGCATATTGCCAACATGCAGTGCCTACTAGCTAGGTATGACGGGGCACACTGGGATGAGATGGAAGACCTACTTCAATACCTCCCAGAAGAGCATAAGAAAAAAAGCACAGGAGTTAGTACAAGAAGGCAAACTCCATATCTAATTCCTCCATTAGATGTGCTTTAGATGCTGCGGACACTGCAGCAAGGGGAATTAACACCAGCATTCTCCTACGACGATATGCTTGGCTTAGAATTTCAGGGTTTAAACCCGAGGTTCAGCCGTCTATTTTAAATACCCCTTTTAATAAACATCTCTTTGGACCTCAAATAGATTCGGCGCTAGAAAAAATGAAAAAGGACACAGACGTGGCGGAGTTCATGGGAGAGCTTCAGTCCCCATCAAACAGAGGCTCCTTTTGCCGATCATTTTATAGAGGAGGGTCCAAAAGTATATCCTCAGACCCTAATGCTTCGTCCTATAAATCAAACACACAGCCCTCTCCCTCTAGAGGTTTCTATAGAGGAGGGTAAAGTGGAAACCATTTCAAGGGTTGGGGTAAGAGCACGCCAATGCGTAACTCCCCTTCCCCCAAAAAGCAGTGACATGCCTACATTTTCCCCTGATCATTTAACACCTGTCGGGGGAAGACTTCAACAATTTTCCCCATTTGGCAATCCATAACATCAGACAAATGGGTACTAGACAGTATCCAACATGGTTATTGCCTGGAGCTCACCATCAATTTTCCACCTCGCACTCACAAACTCTCGTCAGAGCACCTACAGCTCCTCAAACAAGAGGTACAAGGTCTTTTAACAAAGGGAGCCATAGAACCAGTTCCATTACAGTACCAAGGTTCAGCGGTTTACTCTGTACTTTCTAATCCTCAAAAAGGATGGCTCCTTAAGACCAATTTTGGACCTAAGGATGTTAAACCTCTACATACTGTCAGAACATTTCCATATGGTTCACAAGTGCTTCCTCTTCTACAACAAGGTGATTTTATGTCCACACTGGACTTAAAAGACGCATACTTTCACATTCTGGTTCACCCAGCACATCGGAAATATCTCAAATGTGTGATAGCAGGAAAACACTATCAGTTCAAGGTGCTCCCATTCGGAGTAACTACTGCTCCCAGAGTGTTCACAAAATGTCTAGCAGTAGTGGCAGCTCATCTCAGAAGACATTTAGAGTCATGTCTTCCCATATCTAGACGATTGGCTCGTCAAAGCCAGCACACACCAAAAGTGTTTACAACACACTCAGACTACATTAGACCTACTCCACCAATTGGGTTTTACAGTCAACACGCAAAAGTCTCACCTTCAGCCTCTGCAGATACAGTCCTATCTGGGAGCGACTCTTAACACTCCCACAGCTCTAGCCTCTCCCAATCCAGCCAGAATTCGAAATATTCAAACTGTTACTACAGTTTCAAACCAACCAATACTTGGCAGTCAGGACTTTCATGCAACTGTTAGGAATGATGGCATCATGCATTACAATAGTGACTCATGCAAGATTACACATGCGTCCCCTACAAGAATGCTTAGCACGTCAGTGGAGTCAGTCTCGGGGTCAATTAACAGATCTAGTGTTGGTAGACAGCCGCACCCATCGCTCTCTGCAGTGGTGGAACACACAAAACGTATCAAAAGGGCGGCCCTTAATCGACCTTGTTCCACAGAGTGTGCTAACAGCAGACGCATCCCTCACAGGTTGGGGTGCCCCTCTCTACAATTTGACTGTTGGAAAGTGGATTATTGGTAGGGGCAAATGTAGGTCTGCCACTGGCAATAAGGCCACTAATCATTGGTAGGACTCAGCATAGGTCTTAGAAAATTATTCCTATGCTCAACCCTTGGTAACGTGGCTGCGAGCAGACAGGCTTAACTTCAAAGACAGGTATGTAAAGCATTTAAAAACACCAATTCAGTAAATAATTAAGACACAACTCATAATAAAAATCCAACACCAATTTATAAAAATAGGAAATATTTTTATCTTTAAAATGACACCAAAACGACAAAAATCCAATGTAGGGAACCGGAGATATAAATTTTCAAAGATTTAGCAAAATATAGCACTTAGAAGCTTATAGCACCATATTGGGATACAGGCTCGCGATAGACCGACCCAAAGTCAAAGTTTCAGGCTGACCGCGATGGAGCCCTGAGCGGATACCCCACGCGGAAGGTCCCGGTCACAGTTTTTACCTTCAGACATAGAAACTTTTCTGGAGCTTTTCTCCCCGAGGTCCCTCGAAGCTCTCAGCCAGTCCGGATTCGGTGAGGGTTCGCCGGCTTTCCTTGCGATGAGCTCCCGGTCACCTCTCTACGTTCGGACTCAGAAACATTTGCGGTTCGACCTCTGAAGCGTTCCAACGGGGCAAACCCAGGATCCAGGCCGACACGCGGTTGAAGGCAGGCGGCTTGGCTTTCGCGGTTGCTCCCGGTCACCATTTCTATGAGCGGACTTAGAAACATTTCTGGAGCTTTTTCTCGCGGGGTCCCTCGATGCTCTTCACCAGGCTGGATTCGGTGAGGGTTCGCTGGCCTCGGATTTCTTCTACTCCCGGTCATACTCTGGAAGTTGGACCGATGGAGCTTTTAGCGGGACGAGCCTGGATGGCTTGGCCGGCTCGTGGTTGAAGGCAGGCGGCTTGGCTGACCAGGTTGTCGGTCCCTCTATGGAGCTTTTTTTCAAAGTTCCTCCAAAGTTCTCCAAACTTCTTGAACTTCTTCCTGAAGTTCCTCAAAGGGTCCCAAAGTGCCTCAAACTCACTCCAAGGGTCTGGAAGCTCCAAGATGGTCCTTGAAAGTTGAGGACTTCAGTTCCCACAATCCACGTGGATGTCACCCTTACAAATCCAATGGTAGTTTCCCAGGTTGATGATCCTTGGTGGTGAGGGTCCAGGTGAGCTCTGTTAACCTGTAGCTTGCAGGGAGTCCACTCTTTACTTCTTTTTCAGCAAGGTAGTCCACAGGGCTGTAGTTTCTGATGGTGCAGGCTTCAGAGGTCAGGCCTTAGAATTTGCACAGCAAAACTTCTCAGCTTGGCACAATGTCTTGCTTTCTTCAGTTTCAAGCAGCAGATCTGGAGGGCTCTGCCCCTCTCAGATACTTATTCCAAGTTCTCTGGGTCAAGCAGGAGGTCACTTCCTGACCAATGGGAGCAGGGTAACTCCTCAAAGATATGACCACATCCTGTAGAGTGTGGCATTATTTTGTCCCAGGGTGCATCAAATCTTCCAAATCCATAATGGCAGATTTTCCAGTAAGGAGGTAAGACCTGGCTAAACACACTCCTAGGATGGCTAATTTACTTAGACTCTCCCCCCTGCATCTGCTCATACCTTCCTTAATCCTACCATCTGCCTAAGGTGGAAAGTTCAGAGTTGTAAATGACCCTGTTCGCTGCTCTCCTCTTTGAAGAACATAGTTTACGACTCCTCCCCCTGGCCTGGCATTCCTTTGGAACAGCACACTGCCCTGCCAGCAGAGCTTGTTGACCCCAGGGGCTCTTTATCACCTCTTCAAGGCAGCCTGGCTAATCCACTTAACTCTGACCAATCAGGGCAGACCACTGGAAGGCCGAATCTGGACTTACAAACAAGAAAGTCTTATAACTTCTTGTATGTACACTTTAGGAGAAATTCAACAATATCATATTGTTGAATTTATTAATACCATTCAGGGAAGTCTTTGAATGGCACTTCTAGCCCTCTCCTATCAAGAGTTATTAGTTAATAACTTTCTACCATGTTAACATATGTAACAGGGGATTTGCAATGGGAAAAATGACTTGGGCCATTTTTCCAGCACCAGGACTTACAAAAACACATTTTATAAGTACTTTGCTTATATCTACAGGACCCCACCCCATGGGACAACTAGGGGAGACTTTAGGGGTTCTGAATCTGTAAAAATATTGCAGATCCTCACTTCACAGTGCTCCTAGCATCAAAGTCGAATTTGGGCAGCACTTTATCACAATGTGGGAGTGAAATGTGAAATTTCACTTAACCCAGGGCATATAAAACTCATTTTATAAGGGTCTACCTTATAGATACCTGACCCCTCCACCCCTGGGACACCTAGGGGAGACCCTGGGGGTCCCTAATATGCCATAACATTTTAAGTTATCCATTTTTAAGAGCCCCAAACACCAAAGTCGAGTTTGGGCACAATTTACTTTTTAAGAGCAGTCCTGGCACCCAGCGCTGCTTTTAAAACTGACCTCCGGCCTCAGCAGTGCACACATGCAAGTGCAGAAAGCTGCTGGCCTCTAAACTGCCATGCCCTACTTTATACTAGGGACTGATGGGTAGTTTCAATTCCCCTGCCCTATTATATACTAGGGGCTTATAGGGTAGGTCATGCCAATCACAGGGGTACCCCAACCCATAGTGTACCCTAGTGTATGTAGGTGTTTTCACTGTTTCTAAGTGTTTTCAGCATAGCACTGGGCCTGGTTAGGCAAAGCCCAGGGTCAGTCCGAGTCCGTTACCACCAGTACCAGTCAGCAAAAAGTTGGGGGGGGTGCCCAGGATGACTTTGCAACATTGACAATTCAAGGTCTATGGCACAACAAGCACAAAAGTCTTCACATCAGCTATCTAGAGCTTCTAGCTGTGTATCTAGCACTAAAAGCTTTTCAGTCTCACCTCAGGGAAAGTTGTCTTAGTCCGCACGGACAATATGACAGCTATGTACCATGTACAAAAACAGGGGGGGGCACACACTCTACAACGGTCACGTCTCTCTCAGACCGTTTGGCAATCCATCACAGAATTCATCTTCTGGCAGAGCACCTCCCGGGAGTAAACAATTAAATTGCCGACCTCCTCAGCAGGATGCGGCAACAAATACATGAGTGGGAACTTCATCCCCAAGTTCTCCTTCCATACTTTCAAGAATGGGGATTCCAACAAATAGATCTGTTCGCCACAGTGGACAACTCAAAATGTCCAAACTTGGCCTCCAGGTTCCCACACCCTCTATTCAAAGGCAATGCCCTATGGATGAATTGGTCATGTATATATATGCCTACGCTTTTCCACCTTTCTCCTTCCATTTCTGGTTCGGAAGCTCAGGCAAACATCGCTCACACTAATCTTAGTGGCTCCCACATGGGCCGGGCAACCGTGGTTCACCACACTCTTGGAACTATCAGTGGTTCCACATCAAAAGCTGCATCTCAATTCCAACCTTCTCACTCAGAACCATGTAGAAATCACACCCAAACCCCAAGGAACTCAATCTAGCAATTTGGCTCCTGAAGTCATAGAGTTTGGATACTTAAATTTGCCACCAGATTGTATGACAATTCTTAAAGAAGCAAGAAAGCCTACCACTAGAGCATGTTATCCCGCAAAATGGTAAGATTAGTTGTATATTGTAACAACAATATAGATCCGCTAGATGCCTCTATCCAAAATATTATTTTTTACCTTTTGCATCTACAGCGAGCTGGTCTAGCTTACACATCCATTCGATTGCAACTTGCGGCAGTAGCCACATACTTGCAAAACAGACAACATTTATCTTTGTTTAAGGTTCCAGTAATTAAAGCCTTTATGGAGGGCCTTAAAAGAGTAATACCACCCAGAGTACCTCCTGCACCAGTTTGGAATCTGAACATTGTGGTTACAAGACTCATGGGTCCACCTTTTGAGCCATTACACAATTGTCCATTACAGTTTCTTTCTTGGAAGGTTTCCTTCCTCATTGCTATCACTTCATTAAGGAGAATTGGTGAGCTACAAGCATTAACCTTAGAAGAACCCTTCTTTTAGCTTCATAAAGATAGAGTAGTTCTTTGCACCGACCCAAAAGTGGTTTCTGCTTTTCATATTAATCAATCAGTTGAGTTACCTGTGTTCTTCCCTCAACCTGATTCAGTAGCAGAAAGAGCTCTTCACACACTTGATGTCAGGAGAGCGTTATTGTACTGTATTGAAAGACAAAAGATTTTCTTAAGACAAAGCAACTATTTGTTGCATTTGCTACACCTCACAAAGGCAAACCTATCTCTAAATCTGGTATTTCAAGATGGATTGTTAAATGCATTCAAACTTGCTATGCTAAAGCTAAAAATGTTTTATCTATACCTGCTAGAGCACATTCCACTCGTAATATAGGAGCATCTATGGCCTTTTTAGGTAACATTCCTATAGCTGACATTTGTAAGGGAGCAACATGGTCCACACCACACACATTTACCAATCTTACTTCTGTATAACCAGATCTTTGCTTTATCGCAGAAACCTGCCTACATTCTTTAGCATTTTCTTCCTTCCCATAGCATTTCCTGGTAATTATAAACTTGTTAGGCAGGACAGGGAATCAAAAACAGGTGGCGGAGTACCTATTGCCTTTCGGGACTCCTTCAGTGTAGAAATCCTCGATGCTCTACTCACTGACTGGGCAGAGATAATAACATTCAAAATAGAAACTTCTCACAGTGACACCCGGAAAGGCGCTCTAATCTACAGCCCTCCAGGCCAAAAAAAGAGTTTAGTCACAAACTATCAGAATAACCAGCACCTCATATACTCAAAATGTCCTCTTGTTAGGGGCCTTCATTTATCACGTGGACAAAGTCACTGATCCTGACCTACCTATCCTGTTTTTCAATCTTGAAATGCTAGACCTCTATCTGACCAAGACCAGCCTCCATACATTCGGCAGGCCACACTAGACCTCATTGTATCCACCTCCAGGCTTCAAGTTGACATCCCACAACCTTTAACCTGGACTGATCATTTTCTGATCAGCTTTCAGATTCCCATCTTGACCATCCCTGCAAAACCTATAGCCCTGAAGCACCCTATATCAAAGCCATGGAAACTGATTACTCTGGAGTCCTTTCAATCCGCTCTCCACACACCTAATTGCAGGACATGAACTCCACTTTAGCTCTGTTCCACGACACCTTCTCCCAAGCACTTGATATTGTTGCCCCCCCCAACAACTTCCCACTAACGTTTGCAGACCTAATGCCCCATGGTATACTGCTGACTTGAAAACAGCCAAGTTGTAAAAGACTAGAACGCAAATGGGGGGGGGGCAAAAAATAGCTCATACAAACAAACATAAATTAATACTAAGTGCATATCACTACAAAATAAGGACAGCACACAGGCATTATATTGTCTAAAAGATAGATCAGGCAGGCAACTCCTCAAAGAAATTATTTCAAGTCCTAAACGAATTCGTAAAACCAAGCCTGCTCCTCTGTCATTCCTACCTCCCAGACACTTTGTGACACCTTAGCCAGCCACTTCCAAAGTAAAATAAACAACATATACTGTCGTTTTCACGTGCAGCGAATCCCTTATCTTACTCCTATACCACTGATTCGCCTCGAAAAACTGCTTCAGTAGTACTTGAAAGGTTTGAGCCTATTTCTCAATCTCAGATGCTCGATTTGCTAGCTATAGTAAAATCCAGTTCCCCTTCTGATCTCTGTCCTCCGTATATCATTGCCACCCTATCTTCTTGTGCCTGCTATCACATCACTGTGTAACCAGTCTGTCACTAGCCACGATCCCACGGTTATGAAAAGCAGCACGTCACGCCTATTTTGAAAAAAACCTAATGCAGACCCCAAGGAACCAGCTAATTATCGCCCGATATCTCGCCTCACTCTGCTGGGCAAAATTCTGGAGACCTACGTCAACAAACCGCTCTCCTCTTATTTGGAGAACTATAGTTTTTTGGATGCCTCTCAATCAAGCTTTAGACCTTCCCACAGTGCTGAAACTGCCCTACTTGCAGTAATAGATACTATCAGGTTATTCCTGGATGCTGGAAACTCTGCCATGCTGGTCCTGCTTGAACTGTTGGCGGCGTTTTTTTTTATACCATCTCATTCCATCTTGATACAGCATCTCCACCAGATAGGTATCCAGGGCACCACCCTCGACTGGTTCAAAGATTTCCCCAAAGACCGGGTCCAAACCGTTGCCTACCACTCCAAAGCCATTTTCTTGGACAAGGGGGTCCCTCAGGGTTCCTCCTTGAATCCTATGCTTTTATACATCTATGTAGCCCCCCTAGCCCAGTTAGTCAAGTCCTGTGGGTTTGAAATTCTTTCTTATTCAGACGACACGCAGCTGGTCATCTCATTTGGGCAAGACATTGAGAATGTCAAACAGCGATTTGTTGCCTGCATTAGAAAAATCGCCATCTGGATTTCCCTCAACTGTCTCCAACTAAATGGGGACAAAACCAAGATCTTTGTTTGGGAAAGCCCAGCTCCACTGGACGGATGACTGGTGGCTGGCTGAACTTGGTCAGCCCCTTCGCCCAGCAGAACAGCCTGGAATCTGAGTATACTTTTAGATGACAAATTATTTATGAAAAACCAGATTACCTCCAACCACGGCACTTGCTTTGGCGCACTGCGCCTCCTTAGAAAAATCTTTCAGTGGCTTCCTTTGAGCTCCTGGAAGGCACTCACCCAGGCATTAATCATCAGCCGCCTGGATTATGGCAATGCCCTAACCTTTGTTTTCAAATTAATCCCATCTGAAAGAGACACGTTAGTGACAGATTCCTTACCTTAGAATATCCCCAGGCGTCAGGCTGGATCCGGAAAGTTTTTGCATAGCAGTACCCTTGCGCATCGGTAGGCGGTGTCGTGCGGCTCCGCGTTCGGCGTCGGGATCGCCGGGATGACGTCGCGGGCAGTACTTAGACGCCGCCCCTGCGCGTTGACGTCAGTTCTTCTTTTTCCGCGCCAGTAAGCGCAGATCCGGAAAGAGCAGTGCCCTAGTCATTTTTTGACTAAATTTTTGGTGATTTTTTTCACTGTTTTTCTCCACGAGTCTCTCGACTCCGAAGGTGTCGGTAGGGATGCCCGGCTTCAAGCCCTGCGACGCCTGTGGTCGCATGATGTCGATCACAGACCCGCACTTAGAGTGTCTCTACTGTCTCGGCCGCGACCACGACACGAAGTCGTGCCCCGACTGCCGGGCCTTGCACACGAAGGCTTTGCAAGAGCGGTCTCGAAAGCTCCTCGAGGTCCGGCAGTCGGCTCCGCGCCACACCAAGCCCCGGTCACGTGAGAGGTCGAGGGGCCGGTCGCGGAGTCCTCATCGGTCGTCGGGGTCCAAGTCTTCGCACTCCTCCGGTAAGTAGAAGCATAAAAAGTCTAAGAAGCGTCATCGCTCCACGACTTCGCCTCGCCGGTCTCGCGACTCGGCTAAGGCTCCTGTCGGCACCGTCCCCGCGGCTCCGGGAGTGCCTGTGGAGCCGCCCCCGCATTACCCGTCCTTCCCGGGTTCGTGGGCGACTCCGGCCGAGATACAGGAATTCCTGTCGGCCATGGCCCGCCTCTTCGGGCCTCAAGGTCCCCCAGTGCGCCTTCGGGCCCCGCGGGCCCTGATGGGGTTTCCCCGGCGCCGCCTGTCACACCAGCCTCGGTCCTGGCCCCGGCTTCGGCCTCGGCCTCGATCCCGGCTCCGGTGCTGCCGCAACCCCCATCGACGCCGGTTGACCTAACTACACCTCCGCCGATGTCTCCGGTGCCGTTTCCGACGCCGCCCGGGGCTCCGGGCAGCGTCGTTCCTCGGTTCTCTCCGGATCCGGACACGGCGCCGGACCAGCGTCGCTCGACGCCGGCTCCGACGCTGCTGAGACCTTGGGTCCCGCGTGTCCCTCCTTCTCCTTATTTTGAACCTGAGGAGGACGAAGAGAACTGGGAGGGGTCGGATGACCCTCTCACACAGCAGTGTGAGTACGAACAAGACTGGGCTGAGGAACTTGGGGATGCCAGTGGTCTGGACACCTCCCCTGACTCTGGCATGCTGTCTCCTCCTTCCGTGGCAACGGAGGAGGGAGCAAATTTTGCAACGGTGTTGCGTAGAGCAGCTGGGGCCTTACATCTCCAATTGCCTACAGTGGCTGTCAGGGCTAACCTCCTGACGGAAGTGCTTCAGCCGGCAGCTACCTCCTCGGAGCCACTGCTGCCGTTTAATGACGCACTTTCTGACGTTCTTTTGGGCACCTGGTCCAAGCCCGCCACAGGGGCTCCTGTGGATAGGAACGTGGCCCGACGCCATCGCCCCGGGCGACCCCCTGTTCCTCTCCCAACACCCCACTCCTGAGAGCTTTGTTGTCCAAGCCTCTGCTTCCCAAACCGCCTTCCCTACCGCTCCTCCGGATAGGGAATCCAAACGCCTGGATCAATTTGGTAAGAAGGTCTTTTCTTCCTCCAGTGCTGGCTTGCGGTCTGTCAACACCGCTTGCCTTTTGGGCCGATATTCCCACTCTCTGTGGGACTCGGTGGCGCAAGCTTTGCCCCAGTGTCCTGAGGAGGTCCAGACACTGCTTTCCCGCGCCATTGCGGAAGGAAGAGATGCGGCTAAATACACCATCAGATGTGGCCTTGATACCGCCGACTCGCTGGGTAGATCGATTGCAACAACAGTGGCGCTGCGCCGTCACGCCTGGCTGAGAACCACTGGTTTTTCGGGTGATGTCCAAAACACTCTTATGGACATACCCTTTGATGGGGTCGGTCTTTTTGGGAACAAGGCAGACCATGCGCTGGAGCGTTTTAAGGACTCGCGGGCTACGGCCAAGTCCCTGGGCCTTTCTGCTGTACGCCCTCCGCAGCCATCTGCTTTTTGCCCCTTTCGTGGCCACGGAAGGGGCGCCCAGTCACGTCCGCTGCCCAGCCACCGGCCCGCGCAGCACGCGTCTTCGCGTGGCCGAGGACGTGGCTCCCGCCGTGGCGGGTCAGGCAACCAGCGTGCGGGTCAGGGCACCAACCCCGCCCCGTCCGCGGCCTCCAAGCCCTTCTAGTCCTTCCTTTCAGGTGCACATCACGCCAGTAGGGGGCAGGGTCCGCCATCACCTTCACCACTGGCGTGCCATCACCTCGGACAGGTGGGTCTTGGACATTGTCCGAAGGGCTACTCCCTCCCCTTCGAGACCACCCCCCAGCCATGCCACCTCAATTCCACCGCATGTCAGGGGATCACTTGGTGCTTCTTCAGAAGGAAGTTGCGGCCCTCTTGGCCAAGAGGGCCATCGAGCGCGTTCCGACCACAGAAGTAGGACGTGGTTGCTACTCCCACTACTTTCTGGTGCCCAAAAAGGACAAGGAGGACATACGTCCTATCTTGGACCTCCGGAACGTCAATCGCTTCCTCCGGAAGGAGAAGTTCAAGATGCTCACCTTAGCTCAGGTCTTGACTGCCCTCGACCCTGGAGACTGGATGGTAGCGTTGGACTTGCAGGACGCTTATTTCCACATCCCCATCCTGCCGGCCCACCGGCGTTACCTGCGGTTCATGGTGGGCCTCGAGCATTTTCAATTTACCGTGCTCCCCTTTGGCCTCACAAGTGCCCCTCGGGTGTTCACGAAAGTGATGGTGGTGGTCGCAGCTCATCTGCGCCGGGCAGGGGTTCCAGTCTTCCCCTACCTCGACGACTGGCTGCTGAAGGCAGGCTCGTCCCAGGCAGTCGTCTCCCACCTCCAGACTACGGCCGAACTCCTGCAGTCGCTGGGGTTCTCCATCAATGTGCCGAAGTCGCACCTGATTCCTTCTCCACAGCTCCTTTTCATCGGAGCAGTTCTGGACACGACGCAGTTACGGGCCTATCCTCCCGAACGGCGAGTCCGGGATATTCAGGGTATGATTCCGATCTTTCAGCCTCTATCCTGGGTTTCGGTACGGATGACCCTGAGGCTGCTGGGCCTCATGGCCTCCTGCATCCTGCTGGTCGATCATGCCAGATGGCATATGCGGGCTCTGCAGTGGGACCTGAAGTTCCAGTGGGCGCAGCACCAGGGCAACCTGTCCGATCACGTCCAGATCTCGGAGGGGACTGCAAAACAGTTGCAGTGGTGGCTCTCGAACCGGCAATGGGTCAGGGGCAGATCCCTCTCCCTTCCCCAGCCAGAGCACACAGTCGTGACGGACCCGTCCCTTCTGGGATGGGGCGGTCACATGGGAGAGGCGGAGATCAGAGGCCTCTGGTCTCCGGCGGAGTCCCGGCTCCATATCAACCTTCTGGAGCTCCGGGCGATCCGACTTGCACTCAAGGCATTCCTTCCCTCTGTCAAAGGGACGGTAGTGCAGGTGTTCACAGACAACACCACCGCCATGTGGTACTGCAACAAAGAAGGCGGGGTGGGGTCGTGGACCCTATGTCAGGAGGCTCTCCGCCTCTGGACATGGCTGGAACATCAGGGCATATTCCTGATGGTTCAACACCTGGCAGGTTCCCTGAACGCCAGGGCGGACGAACTCAGCCGCAGGTGCATGATGGATCACGAATGGCGTCTTCACTCGGAAGTGGCGCAAGGACTCTTTCTACAGTGGGGAGAGCCTTGGTTAGATCTATTCGCCACCGAAGAGAACGCGCAATGTCATCAGTTCTGCGCGTTGGAATTTCCAAGGCGGCACTCGCTCGGCGACGCTTTTCGTCGCGAGTGGAGTTGCGGTCTGTTGTACGCCTTTCCGCCTATACCACTTCTACCCAGAGTGTTGAAGAAGATTCGGCGCGACCGGGCCCAAGTCATCCTTGTGGCTCCGGACTAGGCTCGAAGAGTTTGGTATCCCGAGCTACTCAGTATGAGCGTCGATCCCCTGATCCGTCTGCCTCTTCGGGAGGATCTTCTGTCGCAGCAGCAGGGGACGGTCCTCCACCCGAACCTGTCCAGTCTCCACCTGCTTGCGTGGAGATTGAGCGGCGGCAGTTGATTCCTTTCGACTTGCCTCCCGAAGTTTGTGATGTGATTCTGGCAGCCAGGCGTCCCTCCACTAAGGTGGTATACGCCTGCAGGTGGAACAAGTTTGTGGCATGGTGCACAGCAAAGGCTGTGAATCCCCTCTCTGCCCCTCTTTCTGAGGTTCTTCTGTTCCTTCTTTCTCTGGCCCAACAGGGTTCTGCCCTGGGTACCATCAAGGGCTATCTTTGTGCAATCTCGGCCTTCCTCAGGCTCCCTGATCAGCCCTCTCTTTTAAGTCCCCTGTTGTTAACCGGTTTCTAAAAGGCATTACACACCTCTTCCCTCCTGTTCCGTTTGTGATGCCTCAGTGGGACTTAAACTTGGTTCTTACCTTTTAATGTGCGCTCCCTTTGAGCCTCTCCATAACTGTCCTCTTCGTCTTCTTACTCTGAAGACAGCCTTTCTGGTGGCCATCACCTCCGCTCGGCGGGTGAGTGAGCTCCAGGCTCTTTCATGCAAACCCCCTTTCTGTCTGTCCATCCAGACAAGGTTGTTCTTAGGACGCGTCCGTCCTTCTTGCCAAAGGTGGTTACTGCCTTCCACATTGGGCAGACCATCACTTTGCCCACCTTCTTTCCGCCTCCGCATCCTTCCAGAGAGGAAGAGAGGCTCCACCGTCTGGACCCAAAACGTGCGCTTTCCTTTTATATCAACCGCACACAACACTTCCGGGTGGATGACCAGCTCTTTGTTGGCTACGTGGGCGCCAAAAAAGGTCGGGCGGTGCACAAGAGAACCATCTCCCGCTGGGTAACCTTGTGTATCAAAGCCTGCTATTCTTTGGCTAAGAAGGAGCCTCCTGTTGGGCTGCGTGCCCATTCCACCAGGGCAACGGCTGCTACCACGGCTTTGGGCCGCGGTGTTCCGCTGCAGGATATATGTCAGGCAGCTACGTGGGCCTCGCTGCACACGTTTACCAAGCATTACTGCCTTGACAGCCAGGTCTGGAGGGACGGCTTCTTTGGCCGTTCTGTCCTCCGAGACTTCCTTGTCTGATCTTTGTTCGCAGACCCACCACCGGGGTTGGTATTGCTGGGGTATCTATTCTAAGGTAAGGAATCTGTCACTAACGTGTCTCTTTCAGATGCACAAGTTACTAACTTGTGTAACGATATATCTGTAAGAGACAGTAGTTAGTGACAGATTCCTACCGCCCACCCATCCTCCCCGTTCTGCAAACTGATTTCTAGGGTTAAGGACATCCCTTTCAGGGCCCTAGTATTTTTCAGACACCTATGTCAGCTTCTTGCATGGCTCTGCGTTCCTGGCGTGGAAAGTCGTGTACAGAACTGACGTCAGCGCGCAGGGCGGCGTCTAAGTACTGCCCGCGACGTCATCCCGGCGATGCCGACGACGGACGCGGAGCCGCACGACGCCGCCTACCGACACGCAAGGGTACTGCTACGCAAAAACTTTCTGCATCCAGCCTGACGCCTGGGGATATTCTAAGGTAAGGAATCTGTCACTAACTACTGTCTCTTACAGATATATCGTTACACAAGTTAGTAACTTGTGCTTTTTATCTAAAATGCAGGTGGTCCAAAACACCGCTGCATGCATGGTCAACTACTTGCCTCCACGGACTCCGTCAACCCCTACACTCGGAGCCCTTCATTGGCTCCCCATACAAAACAAAGCACTGTTCAAATTGCTCTGTCTGACCTATAAATCTTTGTCAGGCTCCGGTTCAATATATCTACAGGACAGACGTATTCTGTACCGCCTGACAGGAACCGAAGATCTAAATACGTATGCCCCCGGTGTATTTGCGCGTCAAAATACGGTGGCCGGGCTTTCTCCTACCATGCCTCGTTCCACTAGAACAGGCTTCCCTGTTTATTCAGGAATGCTCAATTTTTTTTGTTTCAAAAAACATTTCAAAACATGGGTGTTTTAATTGGATGCTTTTCTTTTATCCACCTGCCGGTCACAGCGCCAAGATGTCCTTTTGGCGATGAGTCTCTGCACTATACCAAGAATCAAATAACACTCCCGATGCAGGATATAAAAGAACCACTGTAAAAAGAGGATGTTCGAAAGGGATAGCACACCAATAAGTGTACTCTGTATATGTCAGTGACCCAAAACAGGACCACAGACCTCCGATTTCTCAACAAATTCGGAAAAACACAGATTAAAAATGCCCACATTTTAGGAAGCCATCCCAAGGATGAAGAAAGGAGACTACATGGCGACCATATACCTCAAGGAAGCTTACTTCCTTATCTATTATACTCAGGTGGAACTTTAACCATTCAGTGTTGGAACTTTGGGGGGTTGGAGCTCTGGGGATGAGATTCGAAAGCTGACTGAGGGAAGGCGAAGTAAGCGGCGGTGGCATGAAACGGGAGAGATGGTGGTCTATATTCCTGTAACTGATTAAAACACTTCAATGAACCTACCTGTGGTGTGCAGTCAATAAACATAACCGTGGCGACGAGTGTTCTTTGACCACTTGCTTTGTGAACCCGCGGTGTGCAGCAAACCTTCGCCTATCTTCATCCTTGCTGTATTACCGTGAGGATTGTGCTGCTGATCGTGCTAGAGGTGCAAGCTTTGGGCATGTGCAGCTGCGCTCGTGCCGATAGTGCGGAGGGGTATGTCTGTGAAACGAGAGCCGGCTGTGCTGGAGCGAGAACCAGCTGTTTTCAATGGTTGCTAGGAGGAAGTTGAACGCCCTCTTTTGAAGGCATTGAAGCCAATCAATTGGATGCGCAACGTCAATGCCAACAGGGAAGTACGTGGTTGTGTTGGCAGCCATCTTAAATTAGGCTATTACACTATTTTAGCGTCTATCTTGTTATTAAAATGCCATTGCTACTGGTGCAATGTCAACGACGTCAGTGATGTACATGGTTGTGTTGGCGGCCATGTTTAATTGGGTTGAAACCATTATATCCGAAGGGGACGTTGTTATTAAAATGTCATTGTGACTGGTTACAGCTTTATTGTGGGGATCTATCAATGTGCATCTATGTTTACACTCCTCTATTAGTAGCTGTCTCCATTCTACATGAGCAAAGAATGCATGTCAGCAGGAGGATATTCTTTTATGGCATATTCTGGAAGTAGTCTGTAACCAATTCAAATACAGTATTGTGACTAGAAGGTACTGTCCCATTATTGTGAATTTGTTAATACTGTTCTCTGGTACTGAAGAGTCTTGTGAGCCCTGTCCCAACTATGGCAACATCTAGCACGTCGCAACCAGTGCAGTTTCTATTTGAGAAAGGTGATCGTATTCTACCATGGAGGCGTTGGAAACAATTATTTGATTCATATCTCCTGGCCATTGAAGGGGAAACATTTTCTGCTGTCAGGAAACAGACAGTTCTACACTATTGGATCTTTCACAAATTCACATGCTTAAATCATTATCCGCCGTCGAAGTGGGAGTCCCACTGTACCATTGTAAAGCAGTATGTATCACGATCATAGGCTATAATGGCATTGAAAAGTCAGTTTAATTGCCTATCTACGTCCTATTTAAAAAAAAAAAAAAGTCCAAACTTGAACTATAACCAATCAGGCGACAGCACCCTCTAGAACACTCCCAACAGAGGCTGAGTCCCTCACAGTTTCTACTGCACGTCATGGGAACGGAGTCTCCCTGAGCTCTTCTCATTTTTTTAGGTCGAGCCTAGCAGCAAGCATGCGCTGCTCTGCGAGGCATGCTGTATCCAGTGTATGGGCATTAATTAAGCACACCCATCGCTTTTGATTGGCTCCTTCATGTGCTTTTCAAAAATCCTTTGTTTTCATTGGTTAATAGCTTACATTTGTCCCTCCTTTTGCTGGTTTGGGCATGCCCTGGAGACTGCCCCTGTTACATGCATTATTTTATGATGGGACATATAGGTTCATGTCGCTCACTACTTGTTTTTTTTAATGTCCTGCTCGGCGGCGCACACTTCCTGCAGCCTTGCCGTGAAGTGCGTCCATGCTTCAGACAAGCTGTTTATTTCCAAAAAGCTGTACTAATGCATTGAAGGTGGAGGGGAGTTTTATATCGCAGCATTTAGCTGATGTTCCTTTCTGTTCGCAAAGCTCCCCTATCCTTAATCTTGTCCAGGGCACCCAGTATGTTGCAGATGCTAGGACAGGGGGAGCTTTTATCGTCTCTACCCACAGGACTCGGATTACGTTAGCAGCCAGCTGCTGGTCCCTGCCTCTTCTGCCTCCTACAAGTTTCTTCTTGGTTTGGGTCCTGGGGTTGTATAATGTCAACCTCCTTTACTGGCTGTCCCGGAACCTACCTTTTCCAGTTCCTCTGTCTTCTTGCTGGACCTGGATAGCATCGCCTGCTCTAGCTGGCTGTTCCCAGTCCTGGCTCCAATGGCTGCTTCCTTCGATATGGTACCTTTTTCTGCAGTGCTACTAGCTGCTTCTCTGGTCCCGTCTGTAACTCCTCATTCTAAATCCTCTAGGCAGTGCTGCAGATGTGTCTCTGGTCACAGTGGTAATTCCCCATTCTTAGTCCTCTAGGCAGTGCTGCAGCTACGTCACTGTTCCCAGTGGCAATTCCTCATTCTTAGTCCTCTAGGCAGTGCTGCTAACTGCTTCTCTGGTCCCAGTGGTAATTCCTCATTCTTAGTCTTCTTGATAGTGCTGCTAGCTGCTACTCTGGTCCCATCTGTAATTCCTCATTTAAAAAAATCCACAGTGCTGCTAGCTGCTACTCTGGTCCCGTCAGGTAGTTCCTCATTGCCAGCTGCTTCTCTGGTCTCCTCTGCAATTCCTCAATTCTAAGTCCTCTACACAGTGCTGCAGCTGCTTCTCTGGTCCCGTCGCTAATTCACACATTTTAAGTCCTCTAGGCAGTGCTGCAGCTGTGTTTCTGTTCCCAGTGGTAATTCCTCATTCTTAGTCCTCTAGGCAGTGCTGCTACCTGCTTCTCTGGTCCTAGTAGTAATTCCTCATTCCAAGTCCTGTGGACAGTGTTGCTAGCTGCTACTCTGGTCCCGTTGGTGATTCCTCATTCTTAGTTCTCTAGACAGTGCTGCAACTGTCTCTGTTCCCAGCGTTAATTCCTCAATCTAAATCCTCTAGACAGTGCTGCTAACTGCTTCACTGGTCCCAGTGCTAATTCTCATTCTTAGTCCTCTAGACACTGCTGCAGCTGCTTCTCTGGTCCCAGTGGTAATTCCTCATCCTAAGTCCTCTAGACAGTGGTCCAGGTGCTTCTCTTCTCCCAGTGGTAATTCCTCATTCTTAGTCCTCTATTCAGTGCTGCTAGCTGCTTCTCTGGTCCTGTTGGTAATTCCTCATTCTAAGTCCTCGAGGCAGTGCTGCTAGCTGCTTCTCTGGTCCTAGTGGTAAATCCTCAGAAGTTCTCTAGACAATGCCACTTGCTGCTACTCTGTTCCCAGTGGTAATTCCTTATTCTAAGTCCTCTAGACAGTGCTGCTAGCTGCCTCTCTGTTCCCAGTAGTAATTCCTCATTTTAGGTTTTCTAGACAGTGCTGCTAGCTGCTTTCCTGGTCCCAGTGGTAATTCCTCATTCTTGATCCTCAAGACAGTGCTTCTCTGGTCCCAGTGGTAATTTCTCATTCTTAGTCCTCTAGACAGTGCTCCTAGCTGCTACTCTGATCCCGTCTGTAATTCATTGTTCTAAAAATTCCAGACAGTGCTACTAGCTGCTACTCTGGTCCCGTCAATAGTTTCTCATTCTAAGTCCTCTAGGTAGTGCTGCTAGCTGCTTCTCTGGTCCCTGTGATAATTCCTCATTCTAAATCCTCTAGACAGTGCTGCTAGCTGCTACTCTGGTCCTGTCTGTAATTCCTCATTCTTAATATTCCAGACAGTGTTACTAGCTGCTACTTGGGTCTTGTCAGTAGTTCCTCATTCTAAATTTTCTAGACAGTGCTGCTAGCTGCTACTCTCAACCCGTCTGTAATTCCTCATTCGAAGTCCTCTAGACAGTGCTGCTAACTGCCTTTCTGTTCCCAGTGGTAATTCCTCATTCTAAGTCCTCGAGGCAGTGCTGCTAGCTGCTTCTCTGGTCCTAGTGGTAAATCCTCAGAAGTTCTCTAGACAATGCCACTTGCTGCTACTCTGTTCCCAGTGGTAATTCCTTATTCTAAGTCCTCTAGACAGTGCTGCTAGCTGCCTCTCTGTTCCCAGTAGTAATTCCTCATTTTAGGTTTTCTAGACAGTGCTGCTAGCTGCTTTCCTGGTCCCAGTGGTAATTCCATATTCTTGATCCTCAAGACAGTGCTTCTCTGGTCCCAGTGGTAATTTCTCATTCTTAGTCCTCTAGACAGTGCTCCTAGCTGCTACTCTGATCCCGTCTGTAATTCATTGTTCTAAAAATTCCAGACAGTGCTACTAGCTGCTACTCTGGTCCCGTCAATAGTTTCTCATTCTAAGTCCTCTAGGTAGTGCTGCTAGCTGCTTCTCTGGTCCCTGTGATAATTCCTCATTCTAAATCCTCTAGACAGTGCTGCTAGCTGCTACTCTGGTCCTGTCTGTAATTCCTCATTCTTAATATTCCAGACAGTGTTACTAGCTGCTACTTGGGTCTTGTCAGTAGTTCCTCATTCTAAATTTTCTAGACCGTGCTGCTAGCTGCTACTCTCAACCCGTCTGTAATTCCTCATTCGAAGTCCTCTAGACAGTGCTGCTAGCTGCCTTTCTGTTCCCAGTGGTAATTCCTCATTCTAAGTCCTCTAGACAGTGCTGCTAGCTGCTTTTCTGGTCCCAGTGGTAATTTCTCATTCTTAGTCCTCTAGACAGTGCTGCAGCTCCTTCTCTGGTCCCTGTGGTAATTCCTCATTCTAAGTCCTCTAGACAGTGCTGCTAGCTGCTAATCTGGTCCCGTCTGTAATTCCTCATTCTAAAACTTCCAGACAGTGCTACTTGCTGCTACTCGGGTCCTGTCAGAAGTTCCTCATTTTAAGTGCTCTAGAAAGTGCTGCTAGCTGCTTCTCTGGTCCCAGTGGTAATAGTTCATTCCTAGTCCTCTAGACAGTGCTGCAGCTTCTTCTCTGGTCCCAGTGGTAATTCCTCATTCTTAGTCCTCTAGGCAGTGCTGCTAGCTGCTTCTCTGGTACTGTTGGTAATTCCTCTTTCTATGTCCCCTAGGTAGTGCTGCAGCTGTGTTTCTGTTCCCAGTGGTAATTCCTCATTCTTAGTCCTCTAGGCATTGCTGCTAGCTGCCACTCTGATCTCGTTGGTAATTCCTCATTCTTTGTCCTCTAGGAAGGGGTGTGTCTTTGGTCACAGTGGTAATTCCCCATTCTTAGTCCTCTATGCAGTGCTGCAGCTGCGTCTCTGATCCCAGTGATAATTCCTCATTCGAAGACCTCTAGACAGTGCAGCTAGCTGCTACTCTTGTCCTGTCAGTAATTCCTCATTCTAAAAATTCCAGACAAAGATACTAGCTGCTACTTTGGTCCTGCCAGTAGTTCCTCATTCTAAGTCCTCGAGGCTGTGCTGCAGCTGTGTCTCCGGTCACAGTGGTAATTCCTCATTCTAAATCCTCTAGGCAGTGCTGCTAGCTGCTACTCGGGTCCTGTCTGCTAGACAGTGCTGCTAGCTGCTTCTCTGGTCTCATTTGCAATTCCTCATTCTAAGTCCTCTACACAGTGCTGTAGCTGCTTCTCTGGTCTCGTCAGTAATTCCAACAGCTGTTTCTGTTCCCAGTGGTAATTTATTTCCAAAGTAGAGAGGGAGGCAGAGGTAGAGGCTAGGTTTATCCTCCTGACAGTTACATAGTTAAACAAAAATCGAGTATATCGAAGAAAACCTGCCCTTAGGGAATTAGATAGGATACAGCAAGAATTTGTTGTAATCCCTTGTCTAGAAAAAATACTTTTTTTCTAGAGACCCCTCACCCACCAGGGTTGCCCCTAGGTGGCATGCTTCATCATTGGGGTTCCTCTCAATCCACTACGGATTGAGGCGTGCTGCGACTTGCGAATTACGTAGGAGCACTTTTTATTGTAGACTATGTGTAGGGTAGTGATGTGGAGTGGAAAGGGAAAGAAAATCTAAAAATACCTAACTAGTTGGCCACTCTTTTATTCCCGCCCCTAGTTGGTATAGTTAAAAATCAGGGGTTGTTTACTGAGAAGAAACCTGACATTAATGAGTCTGGTTGTCTCAGTAATGTGTTTTTGTCAACATGTTTCGAGCGGTTTCCCTAATAGCTCTTCATCAGGACTCCACGGGGTCCAGCCCCGTGTGTACCACTCATAGTGAATCCTATTATAAGGACACAAACCATGCACACCTAATGCGCACTGTATACATACGGTATAGTGATTAATCCGTGTTTCTGTAGATGTTATATTATTGCATCATGGTCAAAGCCAGGGGTAGAGGGGCTAGTAGTCACACTTTCATCATAGCCGCCTCTAATACAGTAACCTACTTTTCTCCGTGGGGACCGCATATTGAGGCAGTGCTGCAGCTGTGTCTCTGGTCACAGTGCTAATTCCCCATTCTTAGTCCTCTGGGCAGTGCTGCAGCTGCGTCTCGGTTCCCAGTGGTAATTCCTCATTCTAAATTCTCTAGACAGTGCTGCTAGCTGATTCTCTGGTCCTAGTGGTAATTCCTCATTCTTAGTCCTCTAGACAGTGCTGCAACTGCTTCTTTGGTCCCATCACTAACTCTCCAATTCTAAGTCCTCTAGGCAGTGCTGCAGTGGTAATCTCCTATTGTTACTCCTCTAGATAGTGCTGCAGCTACGTTTCTGTTCATACATCCACTACATGCCTAACTAATGCACATAGGTTAAAGACATTGTCATTTACAGCGCCACTAGCTCTAACTCTCAAAAATGCGAAACCTATTGCATTTAAATGCTTGTCTTCTCTAAGAATCTGAAATTTATCCTGCATCTACCATGTCTGATACTTCTAAGAAAGGCTTCTTCAGATCCTGCAAAACGTGTGGAAAGAAAAGGCTACATGTGGATGATCCACATAAAGACTGTCTTTAATGCCTCTACCCTCAACACCATGTAAAGGAGTGCAAAATATGCCACACCTTTCCTCTAAGACCTTGAGGGACAGGGAGGGGAGGCTACTTCTGTGGCTACAGAAGGCTAAAACTCAGATCGACCACATCAGAGGAAGACCGTGACATGTTTGTGAGGACACACAAAGGGTCAAGATCTGACAAGGGGACAGCTGAGGAGGGCAGAAAGGCCTTAAAAACTCACCATAAAGACCCTCTGAGAAAGGAGAAAAGAAAATACATCTCCACAGAGGCAACTTCTTCTCAACCCAGTACTCCATCTGTGAAAACAAGGCAACGTCCGCGTTCTTTCTCTACTGAGACGTCAAGGCATTACTTTTCTCAAAGCCCCGTTGACGGCCACATCACTTTCGACACCTGTATTAACAAAGACTATGATCATCACTGTCTCATCCACGAGACTGTCGTCCAAGACTACAACAAGCATACTGTCCTCTACTAAGACCCTGTCGACGTCGGCACTACCGCCGAGGACACCATCAAGGACGACAACGTTGACAGCGACACCGTCAACCACATCGGCAATGACTGAATTCTTATCGTTGACACCAAAATTCACCTTGACGAAAAAGTCATCAACAGGACCATCAAAGATGATAGAAATTACAAAGGTGATGAAAACAGCTTTAAGACCAGAGTTAACCTCTCCCAGCAAGGTCTCACCTCTTCTACCAAGTCACCTATTAGACCTGGAGGAGTCGGTCGACGACAGGCCTTTTTGCAGCGCACAGCCCATCAGAACTCCAGGTCAAATACCAAGATGAAGACGAAGAAGAGGATGAGCGTTATTACCACCAGTATTATGCCCCTCCTAAGAGGCATTATCCATATCGTGCTCATCCACAACCCAGGTATGATGAGGTATAGATGCCCAGGTCGCTTGTCCAAGATCTACAGGTCCCACTGCAAGACTACAGAAACAGGTTCCCTGACCCTGTGCAGGAGCAGCCAGTAGTCCCACCTCAGCCTACCTCTTGGGTTACTCCAAGGCACATTCCTCCACCTATGATGCCCAGAATGACAATTGCGTCTAATATAGCGGTGCCACCAAGGGATGACCCAACATCTTCACAAGATGAAAGGGAAGAAGGCAAGATCCCTCAACCGCAACTCACACGGGATGAGTGAGATGACTACCTTGTCCCCACTCTGTCGCCTCCACAGCCAAAGCCTTCAGATTCTCCCCCAGAGGACATTGGGGCTTTCATAACCTAATGGACCGGGCTGCAACAAGATTTCACCTCCCCACCTCGGTTAAACAGACTTTTCTCTATGACTTCAAAGAATAAGCAAGGGAGTCGGTTAAAGACATCCCCATCATTGACTATATCTAGGAGGAGGGGATTCGAATAATGAGAAACCCAGCTACATTGGCGGCAGTGCCACCTCGCATGGACAAAATACAGGGCTGCTGTGGATTCCCCCGCTTGCCGCACATGTCATCCCAAACCAGAATCTGTGATTTCACAAGCAGTGCAATGGTGCTCCAAAAATCCTGGGGCAGCCTATAACAAACCAGGCCCTCGCCAGAAGCAACCTCCCCAGGGTCGAGATGGAGGATGCAGGTTGAGAACAGTGACCTAGACCAGGTGCTGGCTACACCACTCCTTCCCTATTCCGTGGGTGCGAATATTACCTGCTAGAGATAACATTGGACAAATGAGTATTAGATCTGGTCAACTATGGACATACCCTGGAGTTTGTGCAGAGACCACCAAACAATCCTCCAAGGGGAGGGCACCCACCTCGGTTTCACTTATTGAGAAAAGAAGCCCTCATAATGTTGGCCATGGGTGCGATAGAAAAGGCCCCTTGTTCCCAGAAAGGCATGTGATTCTACCGCCATTTTCTCCTTATTAACCCTGGGCGGAGCTCGCGGAGTGCACATAGTTATAAAAAGAACTCTGCCAAATTCCGCGGAGTTCTGAGAGCAGGCGGAGTTGCCGTCGGCTCCTGTCATGTGTGAGTACTAGAATAATGTATCACAAATTGCTGCAGTCCGCATTCTACAACATTCATGGCCCGAGCATTACACACACTACACAGTCCTCTGATACCGGTCACAGAGTGGGCACGTGAAGAAGACTACCCCTCACGGAACTGAGCCTTCACTTTACTTTACCAGGCTTCACTAAGTTTATCTGTGGGTTGGGTTTAACAACTCCCTCTGGCAAAAGCTGTCCCTTTTAAAAGTTCCCCACCCTCTGGCAAAAAGCAAAACCCTTTCCACTGTTCCCCCTCCCCCGATCTCCAACATACGGACCTTTCCCGTAGCTCTGCCGCCGCCTCAATGATGACGCAAATACCCGCAACAGCTTCATGCAGCCCGACAACTTTACAGTAACGCTACTAACTTCATAAACATCACCCCAAAGATGGTGGAAATGTTAGTGTGGTGGTCTCAAATATTTCCTCTTTCACAAGGCCTCACATTCTTGACTTTAGTACCTGACTTCATCATCACCACCGATGCATCTCTAGAGGGCTGGAGTGGCCACTTACAGGCCCTGCAAATCCAAGGGAAGTGGTCTGCTTTCCAAAAACCGATGCCTATCAACCGCCTGGAACTGAAAGCGATATCTTTCACCCTGCAAGCTTTTCTTCCATGAATAACAGAAGCTTTGGTGCTGGTACATACGGACAATACAACCAACATGTATTGTATCAACAAGCAAGACGGTACTAGGTCGCTAACGCTATTTCAGGAAGCCCAATAGCTTTGGAGCTGGCTCACAATCTACAAGATATCGCTGAATGCCGGTTATGTGTAGGGAATAAACAACACCTTAGTGGACACGCTCAGCAGAGCCAGAGACCGTTGCCATGAGGGGGACCTAGAACAATCAGAGCATGACAAAATATTCTCATGGTGGGGCAAACCATCATTGAATCTCTTTGCGACAGACAAGAACATCAAATGCCAGTTCTACCTCAGTTGATAAACACTCCCAGGGTCATAGGGGAATGCCCTTTCAATGAGATGGTCCAGGATTTTTTCCAAACGCTTTTCCTACTTCCCTCTCATACCAAGGATTCTCAACAATATGAAAATGGAGCACTGTTGCTTCATTCTAATAGCTCCCAAATGTCTCAGACAGCATTGGTTTACGGAGCTCCTCCGGGGTCTAATCCCATTTGCCTACCGGCAACTCAAACACTGTTAACGAGGCACAACAGCCAGATCCTACACCCGAAACCAGCCTGTCTCCAATAGCATGCATGGCTCCTGAATTCAACAAGTTCTGAGACTTGCATATCCCTCAGGACTGTAAAGAGATTCTATCCAAAGCAAAAGCTGCAGCTACAAACAAGAGAGACAAGCTAAAATGGTAACAATACTGTTCATGGTGTTAATCTAACCATCATCCATTGGAAGCGTCACCTGAGCAGATTCTGCCTTGCCTTCTGTGGCTAGCTACATTAGGATTGGTACATGCATCTGTAAAGGTTCACCTTGCTGTAATTTCAAGCTACAGATGTTCTGTGCACTCTCTCTCTCTCTCTCTTCCACGAGAATAGTCAAGCAATTCATGAAGGGGTTGTTTAGATCTTTCCTCCAGTACGAGCTCATCCCCCAGAATGGCATCTTAATGTGGTTCTCTCTTGTTATATTCCATATAGGTACCCTATATAGGCGCAGGTAACATTGCAACCTTTCACCTACATTACATACATAACGGTTCTTAGGCACTGACCTTTTATCTAGATATGACACTGCATTCAGAACGTGGGTTTTTCCCTGGTTCGATTCTCATACATTATGCTTGAAGCTTCTTGGAAGCACAGCAGGACTAACAGTAGGATTACCATCTCCTGTATAATATCTCTGTATAAAGTTCAGGCCCAACGTCCTCCTTTAGGCCGACACAGTAACACAGCAAGGTAGGACCCCTGGGGAGACCTATGGGTATATATATACAACACATCTTGCTTAGGAAGATAGAGGAGACCGTGATTTCCCGGCTGACACACTGACCAGAGACGCTGAGATTCCTGCATGCAGACGCTTCAGCTAGCAGTGGTCTAAAATCCCTCGTGGGGTGTCCAATTCGAGACCAGGACGGGGTCCCATATTCTCTAACTTTCAGGTAATGGGGTGGACTAGATCCTAGAGGGATTCTTGGCATAACACCTACATAGATGCTAGGTACATTTAGGTACATCTAGTTAGGGAGGCATCGTAGGAGTACGCACTTTTTATCATGTGTTTTATGTACTTGTATGTATTCATGATTTCTGCAAGATGGTAGAACTATACCATCCCTTTACTTTCATAGTATTGCTAATCATATATCTCTGCTACTGTCTAACGGTTGTTGCAGCTCATCTATTCTACACAAGAATAACAACTGTTCAATAAATACTTATTGAAACGCCCGACTATTTATTCTGTGTATCTCTCTGAGGCAAACTAAGTGAGCACGAGTGACTGAGCGAAAGGTAGTATATTGTTTCCAAGATTCTGAGGGATCAGGTTTGTCATGTTCTGAGGTTGCCAAGAACTATTCTCTTCCCGATAAGAGGAGACTCTAGTGGCACTGTGAGCTAGCTGATAAAGACAGGCTAACGTATCCGGTGGGGGTGCACGGAATCCGTCTGCCACCAAACCCACAGTTTGTTATCCGAATGCGCAGATCCTGTATAGGTTATATAGGAACTACACGACATGGCGCCCAACGTTGGTTGGGTACTTATTTAACATTAGAATCTGAGTAGTTCAGTCGTGCTATTCTCAGAGACCCCTACTCACAAAACACCAGAGACGTCTGGAGTGGGTGGGCACAAACTCGCCACAGCTGAGTAGGCGAGAAATCCTATTTATTGGCTGTTGGTTAATCGAGCTTGAAGGACACAGCGTTCCTAAAATTGTGCAAAACGCCTTATCTTAGTTCCCTTGGAAAACTTCTTCTGTACAAAATGACTGAGGACAGAAATAACAAAGAATTAGACCCAATGCAACAAAATCTGCCCCTCACAGACGAGGACGATGCGGACGCAATACAAATTGCACCTAACTTTAGAAATACAGTCACCCTGAAACTACATGCGCATGGTTTATCAGCTAGGGGTGGCATAGTAGTTTTCGTGATTGAGGCACACGAATCAAACAAAACAGAGGTATTTTATTTGTGGGTTAAATTCCCAGCAGCAAATGCAAGAACAAAAACATTTCACTCCTACACGGAAGGAGATGCACCAGTGGAATATTATCCGTTCGAGGATATAGAGGTTCCGCTCACATACCAGGAACACTTATACTGGTTTAAAGGCGCCCTACCCCACATAAGAAGAAGAGTAAGACTCGGCCCGCTCGGAAGAGACGGGGCAACATGGCCGATATTAGCAGCCTACACACCACATCCTGACATTGACACAATGCCACCAGGAGACTTACTCATACAACATAAAGATTTAATTGAAATATAAGGAAACTTGACGCAATTTGTCATGAGGACACTTACAGTCCAACCTGCAATAGTTGCAACAAATGGAACTCAAATTCAGGGTACAACAACTAAAATTACACCACAAACATTACACGCAGTGATCGGTAAAATGCCCACAAAACGTGAACAAATACCATTCTGGGTAGCTCAGAAAATAACGCAGCTAGAGGCAGTATTCCCGAATACTACCCCGTATGAAAAACACAGAATGCTAACAATCTGCTTGCCCATGGGGATAACACCACAATTAGAGGATTGTACCACTTGGGGTACAGTCTTTGCTTCCATATATACCAGAACTCATGGTATCCCGTCATTAGCAGTAGTACCTGATGTATTGAGACCGATCCAAAATGAGTACGGAGCAGAACCTGCCCTAAACTTAGGGATAAAGTTACTAGGTAACTATGCCCAGGTATCAGCCTTAATACTAGCTAACATTAAGGGGGGAGCAGCTTCAGTGGCCATCCGCCAACGCCTGAGGGAGTTCGATCCTTTAGAACAGGAACACAAACTACCCAAAATAATTGAAACTGCGTATGCAGAGTTAGGCAGAGGCAGTTTGGGTGGGAAAGCTTTAAAACCACAACTGATGGGCAGTCCTGAAAAGGACACTTCTAAGCAGACACCTGCTTCCACTAGGAAAAAGTGGGACAATAAAAAAACATTTTTTTTTTTTTTTTAAAGAAAACAGATCTCAATCCAGAGGTAGATCTCCTCCACAGGAGCCCTCTGAAAAGAGGTACAACCTTCGGAATAGGGATACTATTAGGAAACCTGACGGGTATCAGGATACTGATACATGTTCCTCTTGTTCCTTTCAGGGTTCATTGAAAAACTCAGAGAGGGAAGGACGGTCAGACAGACAAGAAGAGCGTACAAAGTCCAGAGACAAGCAGCACGCTCAAGAGTACACTTCTAAAAAAAGAAGCAAAAACCAAAGCAAAAGCCACAGTTCAAAAAGAAGAAAGTTGCAGGTCTAAAGATCAGACATGCCCAGAATTCTGAGGACTCGACTACTGAACGGGGAATGGGCTCTGACGATACTAGACAGTGCGGCAGAAGTAACAATAGCTCGCCAGAACCTGAAGGAAGTTCTGGTGACAGCGGACTTGAATGATTATATCACAGTGGAAACACCCAATACTATGGTAAGCGTCCCACATAAAGTATATGAAATAATGCTCCAAATGGAGGGGGACAAATGTAGAACAGTGAGAGGTCTCTTTTGGGAGAACCTGACGTTTGGCTATGATATTTTATTAGCTGAACAAGATTGGCCGCCAGCATTTGTCATGGATTGCCCTAAAGGAGAAATGGTAATTCTTCCGGCATTCTCAGACCATATTCCCAGGCACTTGCAACTTACTTATGTGCAGGAGTGGGCGGTAGCCCAGGCTCTGGTATTATACAAAAACCATGTTGAATGGGATGAGGATTCAACCCACCACATTATTCCTTTAAAAAATACTCCAACTGCACAGAGGCAGTATCCAATAAAGCAAGAAGCTAAAAAACAGGTCAGGGAGATCTTAGATCAACTTGAATCCCAAAGGGTGATTGAAATGTGCACCTCACCAATGAACAATCCTTTGTTTCCTGTCATGAAACCTGACAACACATATCGTCTAGTTTTAGATTAGACATTTAAACACTTGCACTAAGACATTTGCAGTCCAAAATGCACACAGTGCAGCATTAATGAATAACATTGTGCGGAAAAAATCTAAAACACTTGATATCTCAAATGGATTTTTCTGCCAAAATATAGCACCTGAAAGCAGGCATCTAACAGCCTTCTCAGCGCTAGGGTCCCAGCGTCAATTTTGTCGACTCCCCCAGGGGTATAAGAACAGCCCGGGGTTGTTTTCGGCCAGAGTAACTGAGTTACTTCAAAAATTGGATGAAGAGGCATTGTCCTATGTGGATGATATTTATCTAACGGACGATGACCTGGAGGAACACTTGAACAGAGTGAATACCATTATTTTGGGATTTGCATCTGAGGGCTACAAATTCAACTTTAAAAAATCAAAAATTGCCCACCTCAGTGTCTTGTTTTTAGGATATGAGCTTTCAAGTGAAGGAAAAAGCCTGGCAGCCAATTTTTTAGAGAAATGCGCGCTGCTCCAACCTCCAAAATCATTGAAAAATTTACAGTCCATTCTGGGATTCCTAAATTTTGGTAGAACATACATTTTGGATTACGCAGAAAGAGTCAAATCTTTCTACGATTTAATAAAACCTGATTTTTCAGTAAAACAATGGACACAGGAACATACAGATACACTTCGTTCCTTACAAGCTGACATGATAGCTTCCAAACACTTACAGACACGCGTAAACGTACGCAACCTGGTGATCCGTATAGTTGCGGGTCAATCTGGGTACACCTATCTAACATATAATGAGGGTGAGACAGTACCAATTGCATACAAATCACATTTGTACACAAATGCTGAGATGCGCTTCGCATCTACAGAGAAAATTCTAACAGCAGTACAGACTGCTGTAGTGAGAGAAAGAGCACAGGCTTGGGGGAAACGAATAATAGAAGTTACTCCAGTTCCAGCCTTAGAGGCTGCGACAAAGGCAAGCGTTCCTAATGCTAAAGCATTACATCCAAGATGGATCCAATGGGCTAATTCTCTCACTGCAACAGATGTAGAATACAGGTACGACCCAAATTTAAAGACACAAGCATTCCTGCAATACGAAGAAGAATATCCTCTTCCAAACGAAATAATGCCTCTAGATCAGTATAAATATATCATTTACACTGACGGATCTGCTCAACCGGCCATAGGGAGTAAGCAACAATATAGCGCAGCATGTGCAATCGTTAAAGGTCGCATGCGGGATAGAAAATTCCACCCGAGTTGCACAAAGACGCAGTCCCTAGGAGACTGCACGGCACAGTTGGCAGAGTTAAAAGCGCTAATATTGGCACTAGTGAATACGGATCGGGAATTCCCCACACTAATTGTGTGCGATTCCTTTTACTGTGTGCAGTCATACAATGAATATTTGCAATACTGGGTACAAAATGGGTTCAAAGATGCAAAAGGTGGCACAATTAAGCATAAAATGCTATGGGAACAGGTAGTGGAGTTGAAAACCGAACTACAGAGGACTCACGTGATACACTGAGTCATCAGCGTGATGGCGTTCACGTTGAAGGGAATTCATTGGCTGATGAAGCCGCAAAGGGGCCTGTACGCACGGCTTCCGTAGCTGCAATCACTCATTCTAAAACGAGAATAGACGGTGAGATTATGGTAGCTATTAATGCAACCCGCAAAAACAGCGGAGCACTACCAAAAAGGTTTCCACTCAAGTACTCCTACAAGTTAGATGCCAATAACATTCCATTTGCTCAGATTCCTGGAGTGGGGGATAGAGTAATTCCAAACGTGGATCGTAGGTTAGTTTTAATTCTAGCAGCACACAAAGGGAAAGGTTCTGCCCATGCAGGAGTTACGGCGACTGTTTCTTTGCTGAAACAACGCTATTGGTGGCCTGGGTTAAAAAAGCAGACTAAAGACTTTCTGGCACATGCATCAAGGAAGGCTTTTGCGATTCCTTAATTGCGATTATTAAGGAATCGCAATTAAGGAATTGCAAAAGCCTATGCATGTAGGAATCGCTATAAAAATAGCGATTCCTAAACATTCCTTAATTGCGAGTCGCAAATTGCGAGTCGCAATTAAGGAATGGCTTCCCATTCATTTTGAATGGGAATTGCATGTGCAATTTGCGAGTACCCATTAGGTACTCGCAAATTGCGCATGCAATTTCAAAGGTGCAAGGGTGTCAAAAGGACACCATGTTGCACCCGTGAAATTGTAATGTGCACCCATGTTGCGCACACACATGCCCCAAGGGCATGTGTGTGTGTAACATGTAACTTTGAAAAAAGCACTTCAGTGCATTTTTCAAAGTTCTTGCAAATTACCGACCTGTTTTATTTTTCGGTAATTTGCGACCCCTAATAGCAAAATCGCTATTTTAAATTGCTTCTAGCATTGCATTTAAGGAATCGCAATTTGCGATTCATTAATTACAATCGCAATTTCCGATTTTTGCATTTGGGATGATGCATCCCAAATGCAGAAATACTCGATCAGCAAAGGGGCAGATTCTGAGAATCTGCCCGTTTCCGACTCGGTTCTGATTTCTGATGCATGGGACCCTATGTCTTGAAATGCGACATCTGCCAGCAGATGAAAGGTTCCACCGTAACACGTCCAGCGCAGACACCATTATTAATATCGGACAAATCACTTTGCATGTGTTTACTTGGACCACTGCGGCCCCTTACAAAGAGACGGGGCTTACAAGTATATCATGGTTGCAGTGGATTCCTGCTCGAGATTCCTATGGGTGTGACCCCAGCTCTCGGCTGATGCTCGAACTGTTATATAAGATTTGAGAGTCTTTATAGGGATATACGCAATTGGCACATTACATTCTGACCAGGGCCCTGCGTTTAGCTCTCGGGCTTACAAGGAGGCATGCGAGGATTGGGTGTAGAATTGTGGTACTCATCTCCGTACCATCCCGAGGGAAATTCGGTAGTGGAGAGAAGAAACCGAGACTTTAAAGCAATCTTTAACAGCTAGAGTATTAGGCACGGGTGAAAGTTGCGTAAAAGATCTGTATGGAGTACAGCGTGCACTTAACAACATGCCAAGAAGTTCTCTAGGGGGGGTCACTCCATATGAGGTCCTATTTGGGACAAGAATGTGGGTACCTGATCTTGATTGTGAAGGTACAGTGGCGGATGAAAAGCCTTTTGACATCCATGATCGTTTGGCTGTTTTACAGGATCTAAATGAATCCAGGACACAACAGAGTAATGTCCATCTGAAGCAGACCGCCACTGGGGAAGTCAAATCAGTCACAGCAAGACCTGTCTGGATCCCAAAAGTTGGGGATCTGATCAGAGAGAACATAGCGGACAAGAAAGAATTTGGGCCATCATACAGAAAGCCTGTACCGGTCCTAGCAATTGAAGGAACAAGAACTGTACTTTTACCGCCTCTTGCCGGAAAAAAGGAGAAAAGATTTGTCTCAATTGACCTAATCAAACCACACTATGTGGCCGATACTAAGCAGTAGGCCACGTGGACTCCAAAGTAGCAGACGCCCTCCTCTCGCAACAATCTAAGAAGTTCAAACTGAAAGACTTATCACGTTCGAAGAGCCTCCAACACGGAATGAAGGACTAAGCAACAATGCTATGGAACTCGTTCCTCTTGAACCTGAAGTTCAAAATGAAACTCAAAATCAAAAACAACTCGCTATTCGACCAAATACAGATGTCTATGTCAACATGCCTCGACAAGAGCAAACCACGATTTCTACAAATCCTGATGCAATTCCAACAATTGATCGAACTGCTTCTGGCTACTTCATAAACTTTGATACGTTTTCTTTGGATCCAAGCGAACCTGAAACTATGCCAGCCAAAAAAATCACGCAAACGGCAAATAAAAGACTTTTTGAACTTGCTTAAAAAGACTTACCTGGTGTCACCCTGGGTAGAACTATGGATAATCACTGGGATACTTTTCTTTCTTTTCTGGGTAGGCTTGGTAATAGTTTGTAGTATGCTTGTTAATGGGAAATACATTCGACAAAGCTCTGCAGTCCAAAAGGTGAACTTACTTTTAAAACCACACCAATCATCTCATCGAGAACAAAGAGACTTGTCATCAGTGAACATTACAGCAGTTCCTATACCTGATGGTATAGTGTGGGACAAGGTTGATTTCGATATATTTGGTCCGACTGAATTTTTAAAAATTCCTCATTTATTTAAAATATCATTGAGTGATATCATTACCTCAAGTACATTTTCCGATTATTGGGATTTTGAAACTGTTAACATGTTATCTGATTTGGAAAAATCTGCTGCGTTTTCTAATAGTGAAACATTGGAAAGCACATCAGATTTCGGGAGTATGTATTGTTATCAACATTATGGTCATCATTTTCTGCATTAATCTGCAAATCCTAGAAATGTGTTCACATACTACCAGTGGGAACATTGTCCAACACCACCAAAAGGTAGTTCAAAAACATTTACACTTTTTCATGGTTTAATGTCTGACCCAACCTCATACTATTATAAAGTTGCACCAACATCAGCACAGAAAAATATGTTGACAAACACCAAACCGATTTACTCTGCTTCCTTTATTGCCCAGTTGTCCGAACAAGGTTTTGACTTGTGGAAAGACACCATAGACCTGAAATCAGTCTGGGGTACTAGGGAATGGCAGGTACAGGGGACAGAAGCTTTGTTTAGAGCATGCCTCATCCCTCAACAAATCATGTTTCTGAACGAGACAGTGCAACAGACGTCTTGCCTTGGACTAGCCAAGAACAAAGACATGAACACGCCTCGGTTGCCGACTCCATCATACACCGAGGGCAACAAAACATCACAGGAAGAAATTACAGTAGATGACATTATACAATACAACAGATCAGACCCTGATTGGAAAAAATGGTTGATTTGGCCCACAGACACTAATAGTTGTCAAGCAAGATTCATGAGTAAAACAGAAGGGTTGAGTATCCATAGGCCAGATCCACGTTATGTACAGAGACAACATCCAGGGGTAGTGACATCCTACAGTGTTGGGAAGTTGTGCCTTGATTGGCTAAAAACCTCAACACTCACACAGGTGAAACAACACTTATCCTTACTGTCACAGGATGTGGATCTTAGGGATTTTCTAATGGGTCCCAGGAAGCCACGTCAGAAACGTTTCTATTATGCTGTCTACAATGAAATTTGGAAAATATCCCAACAAGAGGCCGCAGAGAGACTACAGGAAATAGACCGTATAAATCTAGAAAAATCTCTAGCAGTGGTAGACAATGGGTTAACTACACTGACCTCCAGGATATATTCCTTAGGCAACATTGTATCTTCTGCGATAGACATACTAGAACAAGATTTGGCCATATTACAACACGGGCAATCACAGTTACGTTCTATTATGTTGTTAAGCTGGACGCTGCAATCTTTGCGTGCAGGCTACGTGCCTTGGCGTTTTATCAACAGCACGTCTCTGTTTTCTGAATACAATCTAACAGATAAACAGATAGAAATGGCACAAAGGGGAGCAAAATATACAATGCTGCCTATTGAAAAACTGGATAGATTACCATTCACAGTGGCAGAATCGCTGTCTACAGAATGGCTAATTCATGGCCACATAACTCTACCGGTCACTACTTTTCAGTTTCCGTATTGCCTTGAACAAAAGCAGGCAGGCAGATATGAAGAAATGGGTAAGGAATACATTAAGGAATCTTGGGAATTACCATACAGATTTCGATGCCGGAGTGGGGCTGGAGAAGTGTTTCTGAGCGGTACAAACTGCAAGAATGCTTTAAGTGGATCACTCATATGCCAAGATATTATGTTGCACAGAGCTTGTAATGGTTCTGTAGCAAACCTGTCCTGTCATTTGAAGGGTGCGCCAGCTGCAGTGATTACTCCAGCATTCAGACTACTTTCAAATGGGAGTTACTTGATGCTGAACGGTCAAGGCTGCTGTGGCATGCTCCCGGGCATCGCATATCTGGTAACCGTGAGCTCCAGGGTTACTTGTTGTATGCAAGTATTGTTTCCACTGACACATACAGTCAGGGAGGCCCCGTTATGGCCTTCACTGAATGTTTTCTTAATACGGTTTGATACTCTAAGCAGAATGAAAGCCATGATTCTACAGAAGTCTATGCCCTTAACCTCCGCTCGAGAGACTTTTGATCTTCAACTTGCAAGGTCTTCGGCAGAGATACAGGCGCTCATTCATACTAACTGCCCTTTCCATTTCGCAGAAATGGTGAATCGTATCTTTAACATGTCTGATACGACAGGCATTGTCCACCTATTTAAGACCATAGGTTCTGGACTTCTGAGCACCTTTCAGACGGTACTTGGAGTTATACCAAACTTCATACATTCCATATTTGGAAGCATCTTTGGAGGACTTCCGCTGATCCTGTTTCTAATAGCCGGTATCCTGATTGTTTTCTATTTGCTATGCAATGGACGTCCCAGTCACCAAGGCGATGGAAAGAACACTCCTGGAGCGTAAATACCCTGACCGCATGGTACAACTTCTAGGCACGCCTCGCCTAAGAGAACTAAGCGAATCTTGGTTCTTGTCATTTCGACCGGTCTGGATAGACTGCATCTTACCTGTCCTCCGATGCCTGTTTTGCGGAAAAGAATGCGTGTTAGACCTGTGTTTGACACTCCCATCATGTGCGCAACCGGACTTGAATGCGTTACTGGACCCAATAACGGCCCATTTTCTGCAGTGTCCTCAGCGTATTCCAATGTAGATGGCGGCATTCCTTGAGCCCCCACGGGTAGTAACAGCACCTGTTGGTATGAACACCGGCTCCTCCTCTGACACCCAGGCTTTGGACGTCGCACAAGCTGCCCCAGCACCGGCTGTGGACAGCGTGGAACATCTGTACTCAATTGATGTGCTCTGCGAGGAGCTACAGGGGCCGTCTACTGCGGAAACAAGCAACGAAAATGTTGCGTCTACCAGCCAGGACACACACACATTTGAAATCATTTTGGCTCGTCGTGTGCTGGGAAAAATTCGCCCTTTTTTAAACAAGCTCAAATTTGGAACTATGGAACTAAATTGGCATTCCTTTCATTTTTTGGGCATTCATGGCTTTATAATGCTTATAGTGATCCAGACTATATCAACGGACATTTCAGAGCTAGAGCTTGCTAATTTTTTTTACATGTTTTTAAGTTTTTTTAGAACATTTTTAGAAGTTTTTAAACATTTTAGTTCAAAAGATGTTTTTATAAACTTTGTGCGTACCACTATCTAGTAATGTTAGTAGTATAGTAATAGGTTACATATGTCGTCCATTCGGAAGAGGAGTGGGTGTTATATTCCATATAGGTACCCTATGTAGGCGCAGGTAACATCGCAACCTTTCACCTTCATCCGTCCCTACATTACATACATAACGGTTCTTAGCCACTCACTTTTTACCTAGATATGACACTGCATTCAGAACGCGGGTTTTTCCCTGGTTCGATTCTCATACATTATGCATGAGGCTTCTTGGAAGCACAGCAGGACTAACAGTAGGATTACCATCTCCTGTATAATATCGCTGTATAAAGTTCAGGCCCAATGTCATCCTTTAGGCCGACACAGTAACACAGCAAGGTAGGACCCCTGGGGAGACCTATGGGTATATATACTTAGGAAGATAGAGGAGACCGTGACTTCCCGGCTGACACACTGACCAGAGACGCTGAGGTTCCTGCATGCAGACGCTCCAGCTAGCAGTGGTCTAACATCCCTCGCGGGGTGTCCAACTCTAGACCAGGACGGGGTCCCATATTCTCTAACTCTCAGGTAATGGGGTGGACTAGATCCTAGAGGGATTCTTGGCATAACACCTACATAGATGCTAGGTACATTTAGGTACATCTAGTTAGGGAGGCATCGTAGGAGTACGCACTTTTTATCATGTGTTTTATGTACTTGTATACATTCATGATTTCTGCAAGATGGTAGAACTATACCATCCCTTTACTTTCATAGTATTGCTAATCGTATATCTTTGCTACTGTCTAACGGTTGTTGCAGCTCATCTATTCTACACAAGAATAACAACTGTTCAATAAATACTTATTGAAACGCCCCAACTCTTTATTCTGTGTGTCTCTCTGAGGCAAACGAAGTGAGCACGAGTGACTGAGCGAAAGGTAGTATATTGTTTCCACGATTCTGAGGGATCAGGTTTGTCATGTTCTGAGGTTGCCAAGATCTATTCTCTCCCCGATAAGAGGAGACTCTAGTGGCACTGTGAGCTAGCTGATACAGACAGGCTAACGTATCCGGTGGGGGTGCACGGAATCCGTCCGCCACCAAACCCACAGTTTGTTATCCGAACGCGCAGATCCTGTATAGGTTATATAGGAACTATACAACACTCTCAGCTTATGAAGCCTCTATTTGAATACATTCCCAAAGCAGACCTGAAATGTCTCATGTGCAAGGTCACTTTGCTGTTGGCTCTCACCTCCACTAGAAAAGTCAGTGAGATTTAGGTTTTCACAACGCAAGAACTGTTCTTGCGTTTTGCTGATGATTATGTTCTTCTCAAAACAAACCCACAATTCATCCCCAAGGTCCCATCGCAATTTCATCTCAATTAATCTATCCTACTTCGTACTTTTTCCCAAATCCGGCATCTCCGGCTGAAAGGTCTCTCCACACCTTGAACATTAAGCAATGTCTTAAATTCTTTCTGCATCATACTAAACAACTCCTGAAAACTGATCAGCTGTTGGTCTCTTATGGTCATTCTCGTCAAGGTTTTGCAGCCAATAAAGCAACCATTGCAAGATGGATTTCTGCTACAATTCTGTTTTGCCACACCAAGGCTGGCAAACCACTCGCAGCAAAGGCACACTCAATGAGGGCAGTGTCCACTTTGGCTGCTCTGCTTGCAGGCGTCCCGCTGGAGATGTCATGCTGCGACGTGGAAGAGCACTCACACGTTCACGCAGCACTACTGCCTGGAATCGGCACATCGAAGTGATGCAGCTGTAGGACAGGCGGTATTACGTCATCTGTTTCAATAAGGTGAGCCTCTGTAACTGATTATTAATATTTTTTCTCAAATGCATATGATAGTGTTTTATACTGCATAATTGTCTTTTCATACATGGACTATTTACGCAATGTTATGCATGTATGGATATGTAGAGATATGTTTTAGACTGTTACCCACCATCCTCAAGGGTACTTCTATTACTAATATGTCCACCGACAATAACTGCTTGCTATTCCGATTCAAGCAGTTACCTGTAACTGCAGTTCTCCAGTATTGGTATCTTTCGTAGTCACATGCGACCTACCTTCCTCCCTTGAGAGGCTCCCCTCATAGCTCTGGATTATTTATTCCCATTTGTGCTTGAAAATATGAGGTACTTAGTAGCCCCTATTGGGAGTGTTCTAGAGGGAGCTGTTGCCTGATTGGTTATAGTTCAAGTTTGGTCCTTTTTTAAAAGGACATAGATAGGTTATTAAACTGACTTCACATTGCCATTATAGCCTATGATAGTGATACATACTGCTTTACTATGGCACCGTAGGTCTGCCACTTCGACGACAGGGAATGATTCAACCATGTGAATCTATGAAAGATACCAATACTGGAGAACTGTAGTTACAGGCAAGTAACTCATTTTCTTCTACTTCATAATCTTGGAGTAGAAGGAAGGAATATTTATGAGAGTTTAGATGAGATTCTGAGTGGTAATGCTGAAGGTGATCCAGGGAATGTCTATGAAATGTCAGTATTGATGCTGGTGCGACAATTTGGTTCACAGATCAATGTGGTTCTGGAGCGACACAAATTTTTCACAAGAGTCCAAGGGGAAGGCTGAGAAAATATGAAACTATGTTGCTTCTTTAAAAACTCTAGCCTGCACTTGTGACTTTGAAAATCTTACTGACTCACTCATCAGGGACCAACTCTTGAGATGCACTAATAATACGAAGGTGCAAAAAAAAACTTCTCACCAGAAATCCTAATCTTAAAAAGGCTATAGGCATTATTGGAGGCATGGAAAATACGCAATGGTGGGTCCATGAGATGACAGAGTGTAAAAAGAATGATGTGGATATGATGATTGAAGTGGCGAAAGAGGTTGCTAATATTTGCATGTAAACTGGCTGTGTACAGAAAGTTAAGAAGGAAACCAGAGAAACCAAAAGTAATAAACAAGGAACATCGACCTAAGTGTTATCGATGTGGTAGTGAGGGACATTTGTCGAATAGTCGAGGTTCTTTCGCCAGATTTGCGACATGTAAAAAGTGTGGTAAAAAAGGTCATTATGCTAGTTTATCTTATGGGGGTTCTATTAAGACAACTGTAAATTGTATGGATGATAATAAGGGATTTGTATTGAGTGTCGGAGATGATGGGGTGGTTGATGGGGAACCACTGGCTATGTCTGAATGTTAAGTCAAGAATGGTGATAAAAGTCTGATGGTGCTGGCGGACTCTGCGTCACCATACACCATTGTAGGAGAGTAGGATCTGCTTCACATGGGTACCCCCACTTTTTGCTGATGCTTCACTGTTTTTCGACATTAGTCTGGCTGGGGCCCTGCTAATCAGAACCCCAGCCTAGCTGCTTCCTCTCTAAAATGGTTTCCATGTGCCTTAGGCACATCTCTGATTGGGATCTGGAGTGCCCTTATAAGTCCCTAGTATATGGTATACTATGTACCAAGGGCATAGGTACCTCAGAGGCCTGCCAGGGGCTGCAGCATGTATTATGCCACCCCTGGAAGGCCATCCAAACTGACACCACAGGTCTGCTACTGCAGCCTGGGTAAGGTGGTGCATGCACCCCTTACTGTGATATAGGTTACCTATATCACGAAATACATACACACATATAAACCTATAAGTCACTCCTAAGGCAGGCCTTATCAATCCTAAAGGCAGAGTGCGTGGTTCCTATGTGAGAGGGTGCTAACTTTGGAATGGCTGCACCTAAACATGTCGTGTTTGGTGTCAAACATCTTGGAATACTACCCCCCGCCAATCCTGGCGGCGGGGGTAACATTCCACCCTTCTAGAGGGAAAGACATGTTAACTCTGACTAGTCCGGTAACTTCTTTCCAGAGCCCTGGCATCACAAAATGGATGCTGCTGCCACAGACACGAGTCTGGCCTCCTGCTGCTGGACGAAACTCCGGCAGGGGAGGCCTGGACAATAGGGTTCCTGTCCCAGGGAGGTGTGACCACCTCCCCAGACAGGATAATGTGTATTGGGGCTGGGCGGGAGCACTTTCGGGTGCTTTGAAGTCCTGCACTGGGGGCACATTTGGTGTCCCTGTGCATACCCCAGTTCAAACCGGATCAGGGGCTTGCACCCCTGCTTTGGCGCGAACTGGACAAAGGGAAAGGGGTGTAGCCACCCCTCTGCCCTGACCCACCCATAGGTGGGGCCACAGAGTAGTCCAACCCCTATTTTTAGAATAAAGGTAGGAACCCAGTCCTTAGGACTTTAGATTATACCTGGACGAAACTCTGAAACTGAATCCTGGACCTTCGACGCTCTACGACAAGATTAGAGGACTGAAGAATCTCCCTTGGGGTCAAGGAGTGACTCCCCTGCTTGGCAGGCACCAAAGAAGCATCTGTCCGGTTCGCATTTCTGAAGCTCCCGTCGGACGCCGAAGTCATCGCAACACCAGAGGTGGATTCTCAGACTTCCCGAGGCTACCCTGAGTCCCCAGCAAAGCTGAGGCCCGTGGCTATCGTGGGTGACTTGAGACCGTGACCCCTGGACACCGAGCACATTTGCAAGTGCATCCTCTTCTGGGTCTCCCAAGAAGTCGTGCTTTGGGCTCCGAGTAGCCCTAGCCTCCAGCACCACCTGCACCGAAGATCACTGGCCCCCACTCCACGAGTGTCCTGTAAGCCAGCTCCACGTGCGGCGTCACGAGGCTCCTTCGCGGTCGCTAGCCCGTTGGCTAGTAGCCCTTAACAAAGGCCAATCCTTTTCTTACTTGGCATCCTGGTTGCTCCAGGCCTGCCCTCACTTACCCTCGCTGGGTGAGTTCCACAGACCTTGCTGGTCTGCACCATCGACGATCTACATCTTCACCGAGACTTGCCGTTGCCAAGGCTTGTTGGGTCCAATCCGGTCGCCGACACCTCAGCACTCGACAGACATCGTGTACCAGCCTGAATCCTGCTCCTGGTCGCCGACAACGCCTCCCGGACCTCGTGGCTGAAGAATCAAGACGACCGTCAACGCACCTGAAGCACTCGACATCGGTGGGCATCTGTCCATCGCCTTCCTGGTCACTGGCTAGTGACCCAGACTCTGTCCCCTCTGCTTTCAGGTTCTTCAGAACTCCGATCCACTCTTGGATCCACCCGGACACTTTTCTCTTGGCCGCCAGCAGCACTTTGCAGCAGATCGCCATTCGAATCGACGACGAAACCCGACCCCGAAAGGCACCTATGCACCCGGCTTCCCTGGGTGAGGTAACACGAGTACTCCGGTGCTCCCGTGGGTAGAGACTCTTCAAAGTCCTAGATCTCAAAGGGTTTTGTCCTAGTCCTCTTTTAAGTGTCCCTTTCCTCTATTTTCCCGATCCCGACGTTCTCCATAGAAGTTAACGGCGTATCGCGGTTGTGTATTTACACTGCACGCGTCTCCCGTGGGTCCCCTGTGTCACTACCTTGGGTGGTTCCTTGTGGTCCAAGCACTTCTAGAGGCTCTAGGCCTAGTGTCTAGTTCAGTCGTGGTTCGCATACCACTTTATTGGTATATGGTTTGGTACGCCCCTAGGGCCCAAACGTGTATTTGTGCTATTACTGTGATTTAATATCTTATAACTTATGTACTTCGAACTCTAGCCTCATAAAGAGACTAGAGGGGTGTGTTTAGCAATAAATACATATATTTTGAATATATACCTGGTGTGGTGCTCTTTCATTTGGTCACTCGAGATTATAGACTGGTAAAACAAGCTGCTTTACATTCCTTCAAGACTTAGCCTGAAGGCTGCTCTCCATAGCTACCACTAGGATAGCTTTCAATAAGGTTGTCTTTAACCTATCTCCAATAAGGGGTTGTTTGGACTGGTGCAAGGTGCCCACTATAATTAGTGGACAGCATATGCCAGGCCAACTTCTCACAACCATGATTAATGATAAAAATTGGCACAGAATATTTGGGGACTATGTCAAAGAATTGTTTCCTCCATACATTAACCCTGTAGATTATGGAGGTGTGAAATTGATGTTCTTGGATTTTCAGTGATGAAAATCCAATTTAAAGGTAGAGAAACTGTGGGAAAGGTGTATGTAGCCAGACGTCGCAATAACTTACTGGGTTGGAGGCATCAGGAGACATGGGGATAACTATCAATCCCAGCTCACCTGAATGTGTGATGCTTTTGTCAAAAAGGGAGATGTCATGTGAAATTATAGCCGAATTTCCAGATGTTTGCTGAGCGATTGGGTTAAGTAAAACATTTTGAAGATGAGATTATATTGAAACAGAGTGCTGTTACATGTATGTAAAAAGTGAGGAAAGTTCCTAATATGATGTTCGAACCACTGAGTGTAGAATTGGAAACATTGTTAAATCTGGATGTGACTGAGGAAATTGAAGCATCAGAATGGCTGGCTCCTGTAGTTCATACCCAGAAAGAGGATATGTGTGGACCTTAGGAGGCTAAATAAACACATCTAGGTGGACCTACAGACATTACCCAACATTTCTGAGACTTTTGCTTCGCTAAAGAAAGCAAAGGTTTTCAGCATAATGGATGTATCACCCGCATACCATCAAGTCCTTCTTCATCCAGAGTCTAAACAACTCACGTCTTTTGTTACTCCTCTGGTGTCTTATAGGTTTGTGAGCATGCCATTTGGGCTAGCCACGACTGCTGCGTGTTTCCAGAGGATAATGAAGACTGTTTTGGATGGTCTTACCAGAGTGCAATTATTTCAGGATCACAACTTAGTGTATGGGAAGGATTGAGAGGAACATGATGCAATTCTAGGTAAATTGCAGAATGTGTGTCTTACCCGTAAAAAAGAAAAATGGAAGTCTAGAGTGACAACAGTTACATATTTGGGTCCCCCGATATCACATGAAGGTGTGAGTCCCAAATTGGATTTAGCTAAAAGTATTGTACAGGCCACCTCACCTGTCAACAAGGACCAAGCACGCTCATTTTTAGGCCTTAATGAATTTTGCTCTAAATTAATTGCAAATTTTGCTGGTTGGTCCTCACCATTGAGGTCCTTGCTTAAGAAGAATGTGTATTTTGATTGGAAAAATGAATGAGAGTCAGCCTTCAATGGTATCAAAGAAAGGATTGGTGTTTTACATTTTTTAAGTCCTTTTGATCCATACAAAAAGACTGTTTTATCAACTGATGCAAGTTTAGGTGTGGAATTGTCACAATTTGTCGATGGTGAAGAGAGGGTGGTAGCCTTTGCTTGACGCTCTCTGAAAGGTGCTTAAGGGCGCTATTCGGTCATTGAGTGTGAGGCACTGGCTGTCTATTGGGGAGTAGAGCATTTTAAATGATTTGTGTGGGGACTACCTTTCATTGTAAGGTTGGATCATCACCCTCTAACTCAGGTATTCACATGCAGGTCTTCAGAAATCATCACACCTAGTTTGAGAATGTGGATAGAAAGCCTAACTGAGTTCAATTTCTCTGTGGAATATTTTCATGAATCAAAAAAATATGCAGCTGACTGCTTGTCTAGATTGCCTTTTGAGAGTGAGGATGGCATGGGGGATATATCATTGGGGGGGTGGGATGGATAAATGACTGTGCACTCCAAGATTTGGAATGGACATCAGACTACAGTGTGTTCAATCCTCATCTGAGATCGCCTCCCCCAGATCCAATTTCCAGTGCTCTCTAGCTATAGAATGAGGCAATCTGGTTTCTGCTTGGATGTAATAGTAGAGATTGGTTGCCATGTATCGTACTATAGGAGCGGTCAGAATGTCAGCTGATGGAGTGTTAGAGTTGTTGAAGGAGTATATTGTGAGGGGTTGATCAGCATGTAAGGATGTTTCCCAAGAGTTGGAGGGATTTTAGAATGTACATGATGAATAGTGTATTGTTTTAAAAAAATCTATATATATATATATATATATATATATATATATATATATATATATATATATATATATATAGGGTTTTTATGCATCCTGCAATGCGAACACCAGCCCAAAACAGGGCTGTAAATAAGAAAAATACAAAAACATAACAGCGAACAATAGAGACAGCGTGGCAAACAAAATCATCCAGAGCACGATCAATACTGTTCATTATGAAGGGTGCACTACAATCACGTTTATGGCGGGATGAGGGAGTCTCGGGCACAGGGCAACAGGCTAAATTCTAAGGGAGTTTGTCTGACAGTGCAATCCCGGCGCAGTGCAACTCCTCCCACAGTCATCCATGGGGCCCACTTGACACTGCTGACAGAGAACCACAAGGGTCTGCAATCCCCTCACGTCGGATCTTCTGTGGGGGGGCAGGGCGACAGTTACTCTATATCATGACTCCGTAAATATGCCTGTAGAGGGCCCCAAATGTCTCTGGGCTGATGCACCTGAGGCAGTGTAGAATAGTAAAGTTCCAGTTGGTCGTTGCAGAAAGCCATATCCTTCAACTACAGCCCCCCACACGCATGACACTCGCCTGTTCACCAGTAGCAGGGCTAGGGATGCAAAGTGCCAGACCCCTTGCAGGATTTCCCTTGTTCATCCCAAAAGCCCTATCTTAGGTGACAGATCGACATTAATTCCCAGCATTTCAGACAGTGCCCTGTCCGCTCACTCCCAGTAGCCAGCTATCACTCTGAATTGCCATGCAAGATGCAGAAATCCAGCCTCAGACGACCAGCAGCGAGTGTGTGCTCTGAGATGAAGTGCAAACATATGTAGGGCAGTATGGTACATACGATGGAGATATTTGAAATGAAGGACCTGTAGCTGCCCACTGGGCGAGAGCTCACCCATCAGACTACAGCAGTGTGTTCAATCCTCATCTGAGATCGCCTCTCCCAGATCCAATTTCCACTGCTCTCGAGCTTTAGAATGAGGCAATGGGGTTTCTGCTTGGATGTAATAGTAGAGATTGGGCACCATGTATCGTACTATAGGAGCAGTCAGAAACATTGACAGTGTGGGTGATGCGGGGAGTTCCTGGGGAAAGGTATGGTATTGTGTCTTTCATAAAGGCCGAACACAATAGTAGGTGAAAATATCCAAAGGGATTGGATCAGCATCAGCGACCACTGTCGGGCAGTCAAGGAATCGACTGTCAGGGAACAAGTCCCCAGTGTAGTCCGTCCCCACGCTTGTAGGCGCTGCAATAGTGTGGTGTTGACAGTAAGGGAAGCCAGAGGGAACTGGATGAGCTCTTGCATGGGACAGTAAAGGACCGGGGAGAGCAGCCTTTGCCAAATCCTAGCCCAGGCCAATTGCGTGCTGGAGATCGTGTCGATTTCGACATAGGTGGGTCGAGGGGTTTGACCCAGCAGCCCTGTAAGCAGTAGGGGGTGGGTGTTATCATGCTAAATGGCTATGTGTGCCATATATGGATGCGGGCTGTGCCAAGTGTATGCAAAATGGGCCTGCGTGCATAAATAGAGTTCAAAATCTGGCGCATTCAGCTCCCCTTTGGTGTAAGGTAGAGTCCGCGTCTTCCAGCGTACGTGGGTTTGGTGTCCTGCCCAGGCCAGGGAGACCAGGTGCGATTTTAGGGTCTTAAAAAAGTGCTTTGTAAGATGTATAAGAATGTTATTGAATAAATAAAGTAGTGTGGAAAGTATGACAATTTTAATCAGTGCGACCCTCCCCATCAGAGAAAGTGGAAGCGTCCTCCAAAGGGTGATCGCTCTTCGATGAAGGTCATGGTGGTCCCATAATTTTCGTGGATCACAAAGTCCTTATCTCATTGGAGCCAGATTCCAAGGTATTTAACAGGCTGTGTCGCCCACGGAAGCACAAAATGGAATGATCGGTGCATCATGGTGGGTGTGAGGGGAAAGACTGTGGACTTATTCAGTTTATGGAGACCCCCGAAACAGTATTGGAAAAAAGTGATTCCCGAATGATCGGGCTTAGATTTTGGGCAGGGTCTGTCAAGTATATGGTTATGTAGTCGGCATATAGGGATACGATTAAATTTTGAGAACACCAAACCCTTCTGGCCATTGACATGGCTTACTACACTTGTTAAAGGTTCTGAAGGCAACGGCATATAAGAGGGGGGAAGCAGACAACCCTGCCTGGTGCCCTAACCGATGGGAAAGGGCTCTGACAGAAGCCAACCCATACATATTTGAGTCATCGGGGAGGTGTATAACAACCACACCCTAGCTTATAAATTGTCGCTGGATGCCCATGCGCCCCTGCACTGCGAATAGATATGGCCACTCCAACATGTCAAAGGCTATAGTCGCATCCAGAAAGACTGTAACCGCCTTCTGCGTCGGGTCAAGCTGATGCAGCATCCCAAAAAGGGTGCGCAGGTTATGTGATGGGGTTATGCCCAGTATGAAACTTTCCTGGTCCCGTTGGACAAGCGAGGTCATCAAAAGGGTCAGCCTCCAAGCCAAAATCTTGGCTAGTATTTTAGGGTCACGGTTTATGAGAGATAGGTTGCAGTACGAGTCAGGGCTGTCAGGCGCCTTACCAGGTTTCAGAAGCATGATAAGGATAGATTCCCGCATCAAAGGGGGTGGGAGGGGGGGGTCAGATTAATAGGCGAGTGGTAAGACATGGTCCGAGGGAGATGGTCAATGTCCATCACCAACCCACTTATGTCCAGAGTGCCTAAACAGTGATCTAGGCGAGCCCATGCCCCATGAGCCATAGAGACGTGTGTGTCTTCTGTATGGGCAGGAAAGTATGGACAAGTCCCTTAAGTTATGTGTGATAATGATGGTAGTGAGTGCAGTCACAGCTGCCTGATAAATGTGGGTAGCTAAAGAACGATGATGGATTCAACCCAGATCTGTGACTGGGTGTGAGTGTCTGAAAACTGGTATGGCATGGTGAGCAAAAAAACGATGGATTTAGGCCCAGATCTCTGTACTGGGGTGAATGTATGACATTGTTCTGCATTCTGTCCATCAATTGTTCTTTTTGCATTTGTCACCCCGAGTGGGACGGGTATGCCCAGACGTGGGTCCCGTGCTCTCCATGCCACTGGAGTCAAGCTATCCTGGCTGATGAGGGCTGAAAGCCCGAAACCGGTCCTAGGATGCTTGTTTCCAGTCCAGGGAGGACCTGGCCTAGCAGTTCGGGCTGGACTGTTCCCATAGGGCGCAGGGTCAAGACTGATTTGCATATGGCTGGGTCCAAACTGGTATGGCATGGTGAGCAAAAAAACCGATGGATTTAGGCCCAGATCTCTGTACTGGGGTGAATGTATGACATTGTTCTGCATTCTGTCCATCAATTGTTCTTTTTGAAAAGTTTCAGCACTCCGTCCATCATTTCGTTGTGTTTGCTTTGTTCGCCCTACGTTGGCAGGGTATGCCCAGACGTGGGTCCCTTGCTCACTTTGCCACTGGATTCAAGCTAGCCTGGCTGATGAGGGCTGTTAGCCCGAAACCGGTCCCAGGATGCTTCTTTCCGGTCGAGGCAAGACATGGCTTGCCAGTTCGGGCTGGACTGTTCCCATGAGGCACAGGGTCAAGACTGATTTGCATATAGCTGTGTCTGAACTGGGGTGGCGAAGTGAGCTAAAGAACGATGATGGATTCAACCCAGATCTGTGATTGGGTGTGAGTGTCTGAAAAGTTTCAGCGCTCCGTCCATCATTTCGTTGTTTGCTTTGATAAGTGTGGGTAGTCATGTTGGAGCAGTCAAGATGCCTATCAAGGACCAGGATACAGCCACCACCTCAAAGTATTGTATGCTGTGCCAAGACGTAACATTTTGTCCATACGCTCCTGATGAAGTCATGGTCATCGGTGTAAGGGCTTAGGAGTTGATTATTGTGATGTTTGCCCCCAAGTATTATCTGCAAGATATTGTAGCGACCCTGTGGGTCTTTGTCTTCACAGAGCAAGTGATAAGTTACACCTTTCCTAATAAGGATAGACGTACCTCGGGCATATGAGGAATAATTAGAGAAGAAGTGATGGACACCCTATTGAGAGGCAAATGGAGGCTGGGAGCGTACAGCAAGGTGAGTATCCTGTAGGAGAGCTATATCAATGTTGTGATGGTCCAAATATGCCAGCACTAGTCTGGCCTTCCGAGGGTTGTTGAGCTCTCTTACATTCAGTCAGTAATCAGATTGGGAGGGAAGCAGTCTATGCGCCACTGAAGAAGAATGCAAAAGTACTGTAATGTCGCAGTGTGAGCCCCACTGCAATTGAGTGTTCAGTGTGGTAGATTGTGCACTATAGTCGAGGGCATTGCATGCCCTGTGAATGCCATTACTCGGTGCCAAGTAGTGTACCATCTGTAAAAACGCACAAACCCCCCTGCTACAACAGCCCCCCCAACTTGCCAGTGAATATGCCCAAAGAAAAACAAACTACAGCAAAATACAGTGAAAAAAAATAATAGCATACTGGTAGGGTTCATGAACAAAGGAGGGTTCGTCCAGTGGGGAAGTCCAGAGTCCTGGGAAATTAACACTACAGCTGGGGGAGGGCTTGCTGGTTAGCATGTAAAAAAAGGGGAAAAGCTTGAGCAGTCATCGGTAAGTACATGTAGGGAGACATCCTCCGCTGTTAAAAGGGGCATGCCGGCTCAGGTCAGCCCGCCACCGCCCATAGCAGCCCTCAAGCATTACTGTCTTCGCCCTCCTCGGTCTTGTTCTTTTGCTGAATGTCATGCAATGATATTTCATCAGTTTAACAAAGGGTTCTGCATTCTGAGGCATGTGAAAAGATGGGATTTCCCCCATGCATGATTTTTAGGCGGGCAGGGTACAGCATTGCGTATGGAATGCCAGCCTGGCGCACTTATGCTTGATGGGACCATACTTATGGAGTGCCTCCTGCACCACAACTGTGAAATCGGGGAAAATGGAGATCTTTGAGCCCTCATGGGCCAAGTCCTGTTTCTCCCAAGCAATTCTTAGGACAGTGTCCCGGTCGTTGTAGCTGAACCCGCAAGCAGTTATGGCACGGGGTGCCCCTGGTGGGGGCCTGGGGCCCAGAGACCGATGGGCCTGCTCCACCCTGAAAAAGGGGGAGAAGTGGTCAGCACCCTGGAGTGTTTTAAGGAGAGTCTCAACATAGTCCGCCATATTGCCTGCGACAGTCGACTTGGGGAGACTCATTATACATAGATTATTACGGTGTGACCCGGCCTGTCTTCATTTCGCTTTAATGCCGCTGAGCACCTTTCCTATGTCCAACAGTTTCTCAGCGCGTCCAGTGTTATCGTCTTCCAGTTGTGAAATGTGGTGCTCTGCTGTGACTATACGTTCTTCATGTATGTCAAGTGTGTTGGTTAGTTTGTCCACTTAGGTAGGGAGTGTCTCTCTTGGTGTCAATGGACGTGAAGCTCTTTTGTATGTGTTGCATCAGGGTGCGCACATCTATCTCCAGTGAGGTCACGAGAAGCGGAGGCCTCAGAGGCATGCTGTGCCTTGTCTGCCCTCCTGGCCATCGAATTGAAACTTGGTCTGATGCCTCTCCGATTACCACATTCTCAGAGTTGAGGCACCATAGGACACCGACACCAGACAACATGCTGTGTCCCAGAGCTAGTATCCAAATATCTCCAACTTCCTTTGAGCCTCCTAGATGCCCCATGCTCCAGCCTTGGTTCCTGATGCAGAGATCCGAGGGAGGGCGAAATACGGGGTAGACACTCAGACGTCACAGCCCCGGGAGGTGCACACAGACTGCGATAGTCCGTCTCGCTCTCAGCCAGCATGTTTAGGCAGTTCATCTTGGGCCCCAGGGAGGACAATCAGTGATATGAAAGGGAGGGGATGGAGCCCGTCACCAGCACAAGTTGCGGCACCAAGGGCACAACCATGCCCCAGAAACACATCTCTCTGGCCCCCGGGGCTTCAAGAGGTAGTGCCGCCCCCTCAAAGGACTGCGCACATTGCCCCCACCCCACCCGGGGAATATGCGCCCCTCCAGCACCAGTGAAGAGGCAAAATGCATGATCTCACCTCCAAGTCCGTCCTGTCACGCTGCAGCACAATAGTGCCTCACTGGGGAGGCAGTGTTGATCGCAGGTATGAGGTGGGCCCTAGAGGCGCAGTCGTCTACACCGCCAAACCCCACCAGCGGGCCCAACCAAGGCACCACAGGCACAAGCAGGTCCCGGCCAGCCGCTGCCCCGGTTCCTGAAGCCGCCTCTGATGCTGGCAGTAGTTAGTACTAGCGGTGGTGGGGCCCCAGAGAGGCAGCCCTCCATGTGAGGGAAGGCCCCACAGGCACAAGTCGGCCATCCGCCGCCTCTGCTCTTCAAGTCGGCGTCAATGCCGACAGTAGATGGTATTGGGAGTGTTGGTTGTGTGCACAGAATGATAAAAGTAAATCCATAAGAGTAGCTCCTCTTGCACCTTTTGAGGTTCACACACGGCCCTGGGTGAAGTTGGGACTTGATGTTGGAGGTCCATTTGAATTGTTGCCCCCAAATGAGCTGTATGATATGCTGTTGGTAGACTACATGTCAATATGGGTAATAACCAGATGTGTGTCCAAAGGTGACACAAGTACTGTCATTGAATTTTTAAAAGATGAATTTGCGTGTAAAGCCATCACAGAGTCCTTGATGACGGATAATGGAGTACAATTTGTCTCTCAATAAATGGGTGAATTTCTAACTGGTCTGTCGGTAAAAAAGTTGGAGATTGCGTTATACTTGCCACAAGCTAATGTTTTAGCTGAGCGAATGAACAGGATGGTGAAGAGTTGTGTCCAAAGAGCAGCTGACGGGAAGCTGTCTCTCAAGGAGGTGTTGGGGGAAACTTGGTGGGCGCGTTGCAATACTCCTAATCGCGTTACTGGTGAATCACCATTTTGTTTGATAAAGAATACAAAATCATCTTACAAGCTTAACCCCGTATGACTTAACTTGGATAAGGTAAGAGGAAATGCTGTCACTTTTTCTCAGAGTGAAGTATCTGTAGAAGGGAACGCTATCAGCAGAAGTATAAATCTAGATATGATGTCGAGAATGCAGTGAAGGTGAATGACTAGATGGTTGGTGACAAAGTGTTGGTGTTAAAACCAGGCTTTGTTAAAAAAGGTAGATCTAGATTTATGGACCCGTTTTTGATTTGTGTAGCTAAAGGGAATGTGGTGGTTCTTGATTCTGGTGATGTATGGCACATGTCCCGGCTTGTGAAGTTTGATAATGAGTGCACCCCCACAAGTTCTCACCTTAAAATTGATAATTGTGAGGGCACAAAAGAATGTGATTGTTTTAGGCCAAGAACAGCGTTTAAAAAAAAAAAAAAAAAAAAGTATTTTTGGCATGATTACCATATGTAAAAGTGGTTGGTTTATCCTCACCTCTGAAGATTTTAGTAGGGGGGGAAATCAGTAGCAGGGATATTGTTTTTATATAAAGTATTTCGTTTTTTTAGTAATTTGGTTTTCTTGTTATATTTATTTAGTATTTTCAATATATTTAGCTTTATTATTACACTTAGTAGCCTTGTTTAAGTTATTGAAATTACTGTATATATTAATTTGTCATGTTGGTTATAGGGGAAATGATGTGTTATATTTAGGTGGAACTTTAACCATGCAATGATCGAACTTTGGAAGGTGGAACTCTGGGGATGAGATTCTAGAGTTGAGTGAGGGAAGGCAAAGGAAGTGGCGGTGGCATGAGACAGGAGAGCTGTTGTTCTATATACCTGTAACTGATTAAAGAAACTTCAATCAACCTACCTGTGGTGTGTAGTCAATGAACATAACAATATCCCTATGAAGAACAGGCACCAGAAGTACCTCAGGTTTGTGGTCAACAATTCTCAATACCAGGTCAGGGTACTGCAGTTTAGGATAAAATAAGCAACAAGTGCTATCACAAAATGCCTTGCAGTGATGGCAGCTCATCTGAGAAGGCAGGGGATACATGTGTACCCCACCTATATGACAGGCTGGGAAAGGGTAGCTCACTAAAAAAGTGTAAAGACCGCATACAAGCAACATTCAAAAACTTGCACAGACTGGGATTTTAACTGATTATGGAGAAATTGTCCCCAACACCCTCACAGGAGTAAGTTTTTCTTGGCGCTACTCTGATTACATTGGAAGGTAATGCCTTTTCCGTACTGTAAAGTCTTAGCATTGACAGAGCAAGTTGGCCTCTACTAGAAAGGACCATCTCTGACAGTGAGAATTGTCATGAAACTGTTGGACATGATGGCATCATGTCTACCCCTGATTCCATGTGCAAGACTCTACATGAGATTAAGCAACGAAGGGTTGCAAACAAAATGGTCACAGATAACGGGGCCTGCGGGAGTATCTGGTGGTTGTCACTGAGGAAAAAAAGAGGGCGAGATACAATGGAAAATGGAAAACATCACAGTAGGGGACTCTTTCAAACAGCTGTCCCACTCTATGACAATCATAACAGATGCATCCCACTGAGGACTGGGTGCGTACATGGGAAAACTGCAAATAAGGGTTCAGCGGAAGCTCCAGGGAGCAGTAAAGTATGTAAATGTTTTAGAACAGAAGGTATTGAAAGCCTTCTGCAAACATATTTTGAGGAAGACTGTACAAATACCAATAGACAATACAACAATGTGCTACTTAAACAAGCAAGGAGGAACAAGATCGTTCACACTAGATCTGGAGGCAGTCTGTACAAAGAAAATAACACTGATCACAATACATCTACCAGGTAAACAAAATGTGGAGCATTTGTATATGCCTTTCCACCAAATCCCATTTATACCGCTGATGATAAACAAGTGCAGGCAACCATAGCAATGATACTAATTGTCTTGCAATGGGCAAGACATGTATGGTTTTCAGGCCTGGTTAAGAGTAGAGTAATAAAGATACCTGGACAACAGAATCTACGTACCATGCAGGGAGTACAAGTATGCCACTTTAACCAGTCAGTCTCACCATGGCAACTTTTTTGGATAACTGTGCCTACCCCAGAGATGCATGAAAATCCTTACATCAGTCCTCACAGATTTGTCCATTGGTGAGCGAAAACTACACACAATTGGACAAGGACCACTACCAGTGTTTGATACCTAATACATCTACTAGATGGAAAACTAACATAGAGATCCATTAAAGTACATCGAGTAGCTATAGTAGCGTGCACCAGAGGGAGATGTTTCACTACCATACCAGTCATCAAAATGTTCCTAGAAGAGCGAAGAGAATCACACCACCAAGGTCAGCACCTACTCCAATGTGAACCTTAACTTGATGCTAACACAACTGATTAAGACATAGTTCAAGCCCATGCAGAAGGCAGGACTCACATTTCTGGCAATGAAGACAGCCTTTCTGGTTGTTGTTACATCGATATGAAGAGTCAAGGAATTACAAACTCTCAAAGTACAGGAACCACTCTTAAAATACACCAGGACATGGTGGTCATGAGGACAAACCCGCAATCCTACCCAAGGTCATGTTAACCAGGCAATACAACAGCCACAGTTAATCCAACATCCGAAACGTCCGTCTGAAAGAGTCCCACATGCACAAGATGACCAGAGAACTGTGATGTATTACTTGCAGGAGACAAAACAACGTAGGAAAGGGGAACAGTTTTTTGTGGTGTTTGCACCTGCTAGCAAAGGATTCTCAGTCCCGGAGGGCACCATTGCAAAATGGGATAACACAAACAATTCAAGCCTGTTTCAAGGAGGCAGGGCTGACACTTCAAACAAAACCAAGAGCATATTCAAATAGAAAGAAGGGAGCCACATTAAGCATTCATAGCTAACGTATCCACAAATGGTATCTGCAAGGCAGCCACCTGGTCATCAGTCCACACTTTCACAAGACACAATTGCGTGGACATACAAGCTAGTAGAGAGGCACAAGTGGGAAAGAAAGTTTTAAGACACCTATTTAGAAACTCACTCACTTCAACCCACTCTCCCAAGTGGGAGGAACACAGCTTTATAATCAATGCATAGTATGTGAATCCAGAAAAGATTACTGCTGCAAATCAAAAAGGTTAACTTGCATGTAGAAGTAGTTTTGCAGCTTGAAGACTTTTCTGGATTCGCATGTTACCATCCTGCATCCTCATAGAAGAGGTGTGAATAAACAAGGGGTCAGAAAGTTGTATAACAAGGACTGTAATTAAGTATATACATGTAAGATGTCACCAAAAAGGGAAAAAGAAGATGGCGACTGTGCACAGGAACTTCATGGGGGCATATGTCTAACGTCAAAGGGGATGAACAGAGCCACAAATGGTTGGCTATGCCAGAGAAGAAAAAATAAGAATAACATTCCGGACCCAACCACTAGATTATAGAATAATGCACAGCATGTGAATTTACAAAAGTCATCAAGCTGCAAAACTAATCCTACAGGTAAGTTAACCTTTATGTTTTACTTTTAGGAGTCTGTTGCAGGGTAACTTAGAAACAAAGAAAAAGACAGACTCCTCTCAGCAGTGTAAAAATAGCTCCTTATTGTTGCAGCAGGGAGAGCGACCGTCCCCACACAGGTAAACAGCCAGTCTCACTTTGCAGCTTCGCAGGCAGCTACTTTTATACACAGCCAGACAATGCTTGTTACAAAAGTTCAAACAATGAATTACTATTCAATTACAAATTGGTACACATTGATTATGGAAAAACATGAAGTCACTTGAGCCCCTAAACTTTAACTTAATTCTCTACACATCCTTTACTGAGGTTCTAACAATGTTTAACAAACTATTTCTCTACTTTTGTATGTGTGTGTATTTGTGGTGAATGCATATTTATTTGTTTGTGTGCTTTATTATTGTGCTCCTAAGACCTCTTATCAGATTCTGTGTGTTCTTAACTTATTCCATCTCCTACTCCTATTGTCTAATCCTGTGTCAATCTATTGTAAAACAGAATAGATGCCTGTGTGCCAAGGCCATAAATTCCTTCAAGCTTGCTAAATACGAGTTGTCCTATAACTACAACCTTAAAAGTTATTCATTCTGCCTTCAAGTAAACTCTCTCTCATCAGCACGAGTTTTTGGGCCTGCACTGCTCTTTCACCATGTATAACTGTGTGACGCTCTCTACTGTTGTCTGCTGTTGTGCCATATTTTGATATTTCATTTCTTACATAACGTGTTGACCATATACAGAGCCAGTATTCCCCTGATGACAGCAACTGCAAGCCTTTAATTCCACAGTACATGACCATCATCTTTAAATTCTATTTTCCATTGGTGTGCTTACAAGCAGGAAGAGCTAGTGCTTGTTTTCTGCAAAGCATTACATTTTCGGCACCAGAGGAGTATGGCCTTCAGAATCCGAGGATTGTTAAAACTGCAGCGAAAACTGACATGTCATTAACAGAGTATTGATTTTCAAAGTACTTCGACTACAGGATGTTCAGTTTATAGACCATGAATGTTTATAGATAGGTTGTTTTATCTGTGGCTTCTGCATGCCTTTTCTGTTTTTTTTTTAGTTGTTTTTGTTTTTTGTATTGAAGATAACTTCTTTTAGTTTCTGGCCTGCTTGCCATCAAAGGCTTGCACTGAATGAGGAATACCATGCATTTAATTTGCGTCTTACAGCCAAGCAGTGTCTTCCTTGTAGAACGTTCAAACCAAAGACACAAAAGTGTCAATCTTGGCCTCACTATGACTCAAGAGATCTGAATCTGGCAATCTTGTAGCTTTGGAGTCGGGCCTGCAGGATTTGGGCATGGCCTTGGAGGAGAAGAGCTTCTAGGGGGTCAAAGACTGTGGACAGGAATCAGTATTTTATTCCTGAAAGATATGTTTTCTGTTTCAAAAAGTCCATAGCTAACAGTGTCTCACTCTGACAATTGTCGCAGCTGAGAAGAGCAATAAGTCTATAATACTGAAAATGTCATTGATTTTGAAAAGTTTATCAATGGTAGAAAAAGTAAAAAGGGTTCCCCTTGTGAAATATAAAACTCCTAGGTAGAAGACAAAAGACACTGGTTACATTACACACAAAGACCATGAATCAATTTTGAAAAATGTTCAGATACAAAAAAAGACCCTTAGACAAACAGACCAAGGTAGACCCAAAATTGTCATCGGACCCGACTTTTGAAGTTGAAAATGTCGACACTGAAAAGGATTTGCTTAAAAAGACATTTTTTCTTAATGAAGCCTACAAAACCTGGGCATAAGAAAGAGGAGAGTGAGTGTGACATGCAAAACCGCATAACCACTCCAGTGCCACCCCCACATTATACACATTTGAGGTAGAGGGCTGGTACTTGAGTTATATCCTGATATAACAAGAAGACTTGCTTCACGAGGAGCTGTATGAGGAGCAATAGGGAAACCTATAGAGACAGATTCCTCCCGAACAGATAACATGTCCAAAGTACATGTAGGGCTCAAAAAGACAACTAATACTTTTGGGGTAAAAGTGGAAGAACACAGCAGGGTAGAGATGTCTTCAAAAGCCCAGTCATGGACAAAGCACACCCAGAATGAATTGAAAATATAGGGCTTCATCACAAGATTCATCTTAGATTAAAGCACAGGTGAAACCATTCTCAATAATAATTATTTTTTTTTTTTTAAAAGAGACCCAAGATTCCAGGTGCTACTTCTGGGCCACCACCAGAAAATGAAAGTAAAATATAAGATTCAGTTGGTAAACAGGTGGAGGTGGGGCAACCACTCAATTGAGAAACTATATTTCTTTTTTATTTCTTTTTTTTATTAATTGAGTTTTGCAGTAACCAATTATAGCAGTATAGTATGCATTTCGGACTCAAATACAATGTAGAGTTAGGCGACCAATAATCTCCACATCACAAGAATGCATCAGGAAAGTGTGAGGGATAGGAGAGAGGAGGAGAAGGGAAGGGGAAATAGCAAGCAAACTTGCCACTCAGTGAAGTCTACACTCTACACAGTCAATAGGGTCTGGTGATAGCACGCCTACCAAAATGGAAGGCCAAGGCGTTCAGCCCGCATTTGCTGGACAGTCAGGCAGGACGTTCTGCGAGGAGGGACAGTCGGGCACATCCACAATCGGGAGGGCACTGCTAGAGCCATAAGAGTCCTCAGTTGTTTTTCCATATAGTCTGAGATAAGTTGTCAAAGGGGCATATATGTCCATCGGGCGTGAACGGATGGCCATCAATTCCTAGTACGCATCTAGCATCTCCTGGCAAGCGGCAGCACCAAGAAGCCATTTGCTCCTGCTGGGCAACTGTCGCCTACCCCAATGCATCGCCACCCTGCGCTCCGCCAGCATCAACAACATAGCCGTCCGCCGATGGACCTCCGGGAAACCTCTTTGACGTAGCCCAAAGTGTGACTAGGGGAGAGCACTCAGGAGAATGGCCCGTAATACTAGTCACATCCCTAAGCACCGCCTCCCAGAAGTCCTGTATCTCGGGGCATTCCCATGCCAGGTGCAGAAAATCATTGTGTGGCGCTGCGCAGCGCACACAGAGTGCATCTTCAACGAGACCCATTTGCAGTAGACACGCAGACGTGTTCTATTCTGTGTAAACATTTTAAATGCATCAAGCACGACCTGTAGTTGGGGATTAGGGCTTTGGACTGGGAGCAACAGTAAGTCCATTGTTCCTCACTTATCGCCACATTGATGTTATACAACCAGATCTGTCGGGCAAAGGTCTCTCGGATCAGCGCAACCTTCTGCATACCAGCATAGATTTGCGTGATCAACTTACGGGGTGAAGCGTTGGTAAGCATCTCCTATAGTACTATGAACGTGGGGCGGTGCTGCCGGAAACGTGTCATGGAGACCTCTCAGTGATGCCCAGAGCTGATACTAAGTCATGGTGTCCAGAAAGGAAGCCGCGGGATCCTGAAACACATTCTGAAAGGCAACAAAGCTACCATCCGGGTACTCTGCCCCAAAGGAGGTCTACTGCATCTGGCGCAGATGTACTCCTGACCCTGCATCAGCAGCCATGGTGAGTTGCGGGTGTCCCAAAATAGGAACAGATGGGGCAAACATATATTGAAGACGTGCCCTTTCCCGCAGCTCTTTCCACGCCCATAAGGTGCATGTGACGGTATCCACCCGGTGTCGCACATGCCAGGAAGGGCCATATAAAACCATCTGAAGCGGGCATAGGGCTACATGATCAGCCTCGGGTACAATGTGTGGCTGAAAGGAGGGCGGAGCTTGCCTGAGCCTAAGATGGCCGCGTAAGCCGAGATCTCTGCGTTGCCGTCACAAAATCCTTCATTTATCCTGCTTCTGAGCTGCGCAAACGGCCCAGAAACACCACCCAGAAGTGGAGGAACGGATGCTGTACTGAATAATCAGCTTACCGGCGCCTGAGGAGAAGCGCGAGCGCGGCGCCCATCTGCTGCGTAGGAGGCCCGGACCCGGCCTGCAGACGAGGCGGAAGCCCCGGAGCGTGCGGAGATCCCAATGCCGAGTGACAGAGAAGCGTGGAGCCCAGCGGAAGACTGCTTAAGCGGCTGTAACCACGAGGGGTATATTCTCCGACGAGAACAGGCGCGAGTCCTGGCTACCGACACCAGAAGCAAAGCGGCTGCGGTGCGACGCGATAGAAGCCTGTTGTAATGTATTGATGTGATTGGGTATGCAGATGTGACATGTATACCTGCTCGTGCCTGTTGATTCTGTCTCCATGGTAGTGTCTTGTGTGAGGCAGTTGGAGACCGGAGAACTGACAGACTGGCAGAGGAAGTTGGTGGTGCGTCTCGGAGACAATAAACTTCTATGAAATACTACCCAGTGTCTGTCTCCTTAACATTGGCGACGAGGATTGTGTGATTTTTAGCATTACTCTGTCTACTCTCTTGCAAATCTGCCAGCATGTCAGCCACGTCAATGAGTCAACCTCCTGCCTTTTTATGTGAAAAAGGTGAACCGCTATTATCTTGGAAAAGATGGAAATTATTATTTGATTCGTATTTAGTCACAATAGGAGGTGAGAAATTCTCTACACATAGGAGACAAGTGCTTCTCCTTCACAATCTTGGAATTGAAGGGCGCAACATCAATGAAAGCATTGATGTAATACCAGTAGGTGAAGGAGATGGTGAACCTTCGGATGTTTTTGAGATATCCATAAAAATGTTGGAAACTTATTTTGGTCCAAGGATTAATGTTGTCCTGGAGAGACACAAATTCTTTATGAGGATCCAAGAACCCAATGAAAGGGTAGGGAATTATATTGCTTCTTTAAAAACACTTGCCCGCACTTGTGAATTTGGTGATCTGACGGACTCTTTAATACGTGATCAATTAGTCAGATGCACCAACAGTCCAAGAGTGCAGGAGAAGCTTTTATCAAGAAATCCCTCACTTAAAGAAGCCATTGTTATTGTGGAGGGGGTAGAGAATACTTCTCGTTGGGTTAAAGAAATGAAGACTCACAAACCCGCAACTGAAGATGTTCCTACTCCAAGTAGCATACATGAAGTAACACAAAAGGTTGTTCATCAAGACTCTCTTGACAATGTCTCCAAGGTAGTGCATGGAACTAGAAGCAAGGTCTCCACTGACGTTTCAAGAATGAAATGTTATCATTGTGGGAGTCTTGACCATACCTCCAATAACCCCAATTGCTATGCTAAAAATTCCACTTGTTATAAGTGTGGGATTAAGGGTCACTATGCCAGGGTTTGTAGATCTGGTGGGAAAGTACGCACGATAGAGAATGTTGATAACATCAATGTCAACCCGAGAACGGTAGTACAGAGAGTGAGAGGTGATGGTGTGGTGTGGTGGATGCTGATCTTATAAGTATGCCTGAATGTGAGGTAATAATTGGTGAAAAATTGTTTGTGGTTCTGGCCAATTCAGGTTCTCCTTTTACTATGCTGGGTAATGAATTATGGGACAAAACGTTTCCTGACTTACAGCTTTTCGCTCCTGACATCAACCCAGTAAGTTATGGTGGTTCACATATTGATATGATTGGGTATGCTGTTGTGAGAATACACTTTAAGGGCAGAGAAACTATTGGAAAAATTTATGTGGCCAAACGAGGTGACAACCTTTTAGGTTGGAGGCACCAAAGAGATTTGGGGATAATACTTAACCCTAATACACGCAATCCGTCTGAGCAAGTCATGTTAGTCGAAGATTGTGGAACATTTAATAAGTTCTTTGAAGAGTTTCCTCAAGTTTTCAATGATAAACTTGGTTTACTGCAAGACTTTGAACATCGGATTGTTCTAAAACAAATGCTGTACCGACTGTGCACAAAGTGAGAAAGGTTCCCAACATGATGTGGGAACCCTTGAAGAATGAACTAAAAAGGTTGGTGACTCTTAATATTATTGAGGAAATTGAGTCCTCAGAATGGTTGGCTCCAGTGGTTTTGGCCCCCAAGGATGGAGGGAAAAATATCAGAATGTGTGTTGACTTGAGGAGTCTGAACAGGTGGATATGGGTAGACCGACAACCGCTCCCCAACATTGCGGAGTCCATTACCATGCTTGATGGTGCAAGGGTTTTTAGTGTATTGGATCTGTCCTCGGCGTATCACCAAGTGCCCCTGCACCCAGACTCTAAGCATTTAACATCCTTTGTGACGCCACTGGGAGCATTTCGCTTTGTCGGAATGCCGTTTGGGCTGGCCTCAGCGGCTGCCTGCTTCCAGCGCATTATGAAAATGATTCTTGGTGACATGTCTAACATCTTGGTTTTCCAAGACGACATTTTGATCTATGGTAAAGATGACTTGGAACATGACAAAGTGCTAAGAAGTGTACTGCAAAGATTGTCTGAGAACGGGTTGACTGTGGACAAATTGAAATGCAAAATTGGTGTGTCTACTGTTACGTATTTGGGACATGTTATCTCTGGGGAGGGCATTCAACCCAAGCTGGATTTGGCAAAAAGTATTGTCAATGCTCCTGCACCCACAGATAAGGAGCAAGTGAGGTCATTTCTTGGCCTTGCTGAGTTCTATTCAAAGTTTATCCAAAGTTTTGCCACCATTGTTGAACCCATTAGAGCTCTACTAAAAAAAAGGTATACAGTTTGCCTGGTCTGAGGAGTGTAATGTAGCTTTTAACTCGATTAAGCAAGCAATTGGTAAGATACCCACTCTTGGTCATTTTGACACAAGAAAGAAAACTGTACTAACAACCGATGCCAGTCTTTGTGGACTTGACGCAGTTCTTTCTCAAGTGGAGGGAGGTGAAGAGAAAGTTGTAGCATTTGCCTCGAGGGCATTAAAGAAAGCTGAGCAACAATATTCTTGTATCGAAAGAGAAGCTCTGGCCATAACGTGGGCAATTAGACACTTCAGGTTGTACTTGTGGGGCATACCTTTCTTGGTGAGATCTGACCATCGTCCTTGGGTACAAGTGTTTTCTTGTTTGGAAAGTGAAAGGTTGACACCCAGGCTAAAACGGTGGAGCGAAGGTTTGGAAGAGTTTAATTTTCAAGTACAGTACCTTCCTGGTGCAGCTAATAAAGCTGCGGATTGTTTTATCAAGGTTGCCAATTGAAAACTGCAGTGATGTTCATGATGTTGAACCTGCTGGGGTTTGTTGGGTCAAAGAACCTGCCATTACGGAGGATGAGTGGGAAAAGGCTTTGTCTGATGATGTGACTCTTCCACTTGTTGTTGATTTTGTGATTAAGGGGTGGCCTGAGTGCAAAAGACTTTATTCTGATCTTTTGCCCTTCTGGTCTGTTAGGAATGAACTCACTCTGTGTCAGGGTCAACTCATGCGAGGTGAAAGGGTTGTGCCCCCAGGTCATCTGAGACCAAAACTCGTGAACCTTGCCCATGAGGGACACTTAGGAAGGAGTCTTACCAAGTCTAGACTTCGTGAGAGGTATTGGTGGCCTGGGATGGATGGTCAGGTGGAAAAGGTGGTCAAGGAATGTTATCAATGTGCCCCCAATGATAAATCTCAGGTCACCAACACTGCTCCCTTGTCTCCTGTGGAAATTCCGCGTGAGCCATGGGTTAAGTTAGGATTAGATCTTGTGGGTCCTTTCGAACTGTTGAGACCCTATGAAAGATTTGTGATTCTCTTGGTAGATTACTCATCAAAGTGGGTTTCCACCAAATGTGTGAGTTCTGTTAGCACCAGAGTGGTTCTAGATTTTCTTAAAGATGAATTCATGAGTGAGGGAGTTCCTAGGTTCCTCATCACAGACAATGGGGTGCAGTTCACCTCTCAAGAGATGCAAGAGTTTCTAAAGGATTTTGGTATAACACATCAGAGAACAGCTCTTTATGCGCCGCAAGCCAATGTACTTGCGGAAAGCATTAATAGGGTGGTCAAAGCTTGTGTCCAGAGAGCCACTGAGATGAATCTTCCCCTTAAGGATGTTCTGAGAGACACTTGGTGGGCTCACCGCACTGCCCTGAAGGGAGTTTTGCAGAGTTCTCCATTCCAAATATTGAGGGGCAGGGTTGCCCTGTCCAAGCTCAATGCTGGGTGGTTGCCTTTGATTGAGGGAGTTGGTTTGGATAGGGAAGAGATTGATGCGAGAATTGAGACTTATCAAAAAAAATACAAGGATAGATTTGATTTTAAGAAATCAGTGAAGGCTAAGACATGGAGTGTTGGAGAGTGGGTGCTCATAAAGAAACCAAGGTGGCACAGGAAGGGGGTCACTGAATTTATGGGCCCTTTTGTTATAACCTCCATAAAAAGGAATGTGGTGATGGTACACAATGGTAGTATGTGGAGTATGTCTTGCCTGGTAGAATTTCGAGTTGACAAATCATTGCATCCTTCGTGTCCTGGTGGTAGTCTGCCTGGACCCAGTTTGTCTGAGGGAGATTCTTTTTCAAGTTCCCATGCACAAGGTTTCTCTTCGAGATCTCGCAGTGCTCCTAAATATTTCAAAGACTATGTGATGAACTGATGCAATGTCAATATTCTATGATGAAATTATGCACTGTTCCGTTCTTTTTAAGATACACTTTCTACTTCTTTTCTTAACTCACTTTCTCTTCTCGCTTGTTCATTTTTGTTTTTCTTTTAGTTTCCTTTTTATTTTTAGTAAGGGGGATGTGTTGTAATGTATTGATGTGATTGGGTAGGCAGATGTGACATGTATACCTGCTCGTGCCTGTTGATTCTGTCTCCATGGTAGTGTCTCGTGTGAGGCAGTTGGAGACCGGAGAACTGACAGGCTGGCAGAGGAAGTTGGTGGTGCGTCTCGGAGACAATAAACTTCTATGAAATACTACCCAGTGTCTGTCTCCTTAACAAAGCCCCGGACTAGATTGCTGATGAGGCGGAAGCCCCTGCGGAGAGCCGAGCGCCCAGAGGCCGGTTGGGGCGCACAGGTGAGGTCTGGCGCCTATCGGTCACAGAAGGACTTCTCTGCAAGTCGAGGTGAGGGGCGCAAAGAGAGGCGTGTACACTGCCTGCCCTGATGAGCCCTGAAAGACTGGCGAGAGAGGACGAGTCGGATGGAGACGGGCATGCCCTTCGACCCTGAACGATGAGGCCGTGCAGGTGGAGGATGGAGTTGTGCTGGTGGTGCGCCTGTGTTCACCTGGGCAACGTCTGCTGCGGTGAGTGCTGCGGCGATTGCAAACGGAGCAGTGGCTCTGGGAGGCGAGTTTGCGGGGCATGGAGAGTGCAGCCTGCGGACCTTGGAGCAGGTGGTGCGCAGCGGTTGAACAGCGCTAACAACAGTAAGCGGAGTAGTGGAAGAGAAGAAAGCGAAGCAGCTACGCCCGGCAACTGGCGGCCGATCCGAAGCTGGGCCTGAAAGACTTAAGTAGCATTTATAGTACTGCGGGCACCCTGCCCCAAGTAGCCAGAGAATAGACGCTGAGGACAATTCTTAGCCCCCATACTACAGCACCACTGTTACCTATATGTGAGTCAAAGCACCAGGGACACACACAAGAGTGATATAAGGAGAACAGTATCATCACGCCGGATTGAGCTCCCTACCTAGTGCGGAGAGGGTAAACCAACACTGCCCGCCTAGCAGACCATAACGCACAGCGCTACAACACTGGTTGACACAGATACACAGAGCGAGGCGGCTACCATTGACTTTGGATGCCTGCAGGTCCGAGGGCAGAAACCCAAAGAGGCGAGAACACCACGTCGGTGAGCAATAAAGGCCGCAAGCGTACAGATAAGCATGCAGATTGGATCGAAAAACAGTGGAGATCATGGGCAAAGTAGACAAAACCCAGCCAAAAATTTACGTTGATCAACGTAGACAGAGGCAGAAGGAATCGGAACCCGAACAAGCAACGACTGCGCAAGCAGAAATGGCGGGCCCAGCAGAAGAAGAAGATATACACACAATTCTAGCAGCCATTCAGAAGAGCTTGGCAACCATCGCTGGCAAGATAGACTCCTTAGCGTACCAGATGGATCACATGACGGAACGTCTCGATAAGAAGGCAGAGCGGATCGACATGACGGAGAGAAGGGTGACGGAAATAGAAGAAGCCCAGACAGAACTGGACTCGGAGCAACGACAGATGGGGAAGCTGCTGAGTAACCTTCAGGACAAAGCAGAAGATTTGGAGGCTCGCTCGCGGAGGAGCAACATATGAATAATAGGCCTCGGAATCTACCAGCATGGGTAACATGGAAATGTATGTGGAAAACTTGCTAGTGTCGCTGCTGGGCCGGGAATTCTTTTCCCCTATGTTCGTGGTGGAACGTGCCCATCGATCGCTAGGCCCAAGACCGCCACCAGGTGCCCCGCCAAGACCCATAATAGCCAAATTGTTGAACTATAGAGACCGTGATGCAGCACTGAGAGGAGCGAGAGAGAAAAGAAGCCCCAAACATGAGGGCTCCACAATCTCTCTATTTCCTGACTTCACTCTGCGGGTGCAGGAAGCGAGAAAACAGTTTGCACCCCTGAAAAAGCAACTGAAAGAGCAGAACCTTGATTATGCAATGCTTTACCCAGCACGCCTTAGATTGAACAGGCAGGGAAAATCCAGAATATTCACTGACCCTAAGCTGCTACAGAAAGCTCTCAAAGAATGGTCCAAACACGACACAAGAAGTAAAGACTCAGATGCCGGCGAAAGCGCCCATGGAGGGAGCCTGGAAGAGCAAGATTGAACCGATCGCAGTGACGAGAGCCCGCTAAGGCTTGAGACTGATTTGTTGGGGTAGACGCACATGTCTCTAAAATGGCTGAGGCGAGGGAAACTCTTTGATGACGTGGAACAGCACGTACAGGTCTCAATTGAGCATTAGGGGGGGGCGTTGAAAGCCTTGAAACGTAGCTCTTGTGGCCGACCTGCCCTAACCTCTTTAGACTGAAGCACCATAAGACTAGACAGCTGATAAGAAGCTCAGATGCACGAGAAATGGGCGATGGCATATAACGGAGGACTGATCTACTTGAGATTAGTCGAGAGGGAGCAGGCAACATCCGCCCACGAGTGTGCTCTACAACACGGCGAAATGCCGGGACGGTTTATGTAAGGACATAGTAACATTTGATTCACATAACGTATACTTGGAGAAGGGGGGGGGGGGAAATCCGTCTGTGTAAAGTTGGGGAGAGCACAGTGTGGGAGGGAGGGAGGGTTCGGAGTTTCACTTCAATGTTAGACTTTATAGTAAGAAGGTTTCAAACACGCATGCGTAGTATGTTAGGCATCCATCGAGAACACGGCGCTGACACACATCTGATGCATTATACCAGATTGATGATGGTACATGGCCCCGCTCGCACGCATCGCCAGACAGCACGACCTCAACATAATCTCCTACGCCGACGACACTCAACTGATCCTCTCCCTCACCAAGGACCCCCTCGCCCCCAAATCCAACCTCCATGAAGGAATGAAGGTCGTCGCCGATTGGATGAAGATCAGCCGACTAAAACTGAACACGGAGAAGACAGAGGTCCTCATCCTCGGCTCCAACCCCTCAGCCTGGGACGACTCCTGGTGGCCAACAACGCTGGGAGCAGCCCCGACACCCACCGACCACGCACGCAACCTGGGAGTCATCCTCGACTCAACGCTCTCCATGGCCAAGCAAGTCAACGCAGTCTCATCCTCCTGCTTCAACACCCTCCGCATGCTTCGCAAGATCTACAGGTGGATCCCGACAGACACAAGAAGAACAGTCACCCAGGCCCTCGTCAGCAGCAGACTTGACTATGGGAACGCCTCTACGCGGGAGCCCCGGCCAAGCTCATCAAGCGACTGCAACGCATACAAAACGCCTCCGCACGCCTGATCCTCGATGTACCACGCCACAGCCACATCACCCCCCACCTGAGGAACCTGCACTGGCTCCCCGTCGACAGGAGAATCTCCTTCAAACTCCTCATCCACGCACACAAGGCACTCCACAAGACTGGCCCAGCCTACCTCAACAGACGACTCCTCTTCTACGTCCCCAACCGCCAACTCCGCTCCGCCGACCTCTCCCTCGCCACCGTCCCTCGCATTCGAAGAACCACCACCGGCGGCAGATCCTTCTCCCACCTCGCCGCCAAGACCTGGAACACCCTTCCACTAAGCCTACGACAGACCCAAGACCTGCTGACCTTCAGGAGGCTACTCAAGACCTGGTTGTTCGACCAGTAGCAGCACCCCCCCCCCTTTTTTTCTCCCAGCGCCTTGAGACCCTCGCGGGTAAGTAGTGCGCTTTACAAATTCTGTGATTGATTGATGTATACCAACCACAATGCAGTCCCTTACCGGTAGTGTAAACATGATGACATGGAATGTTCGCGGCCTTAACGATCATAGAAAGCTGCGGAAAGTATTTAATTATCTTACCCGACATGGGATAGATATCGCGCTCCTCCAGGAGACGCATCTGCCTACCAGCAGTAATATGTGGACAAGCAGATGTCTAAGAGGCAGCCTTCACGCAGCGGGATTCACGTCACATGCTAGGGGAGTCATCACATGGGCGAGCCCGAAATCGGGGATGACACTGGAAGCACTGGAAACTGACTCTGAGGGTAGATTTGTAATATCCAGGTGCCATGGGAAGGGGCTAGACCTGGTAATTGTGAATATATATGGGCCTAATTATGACAACCCTGGTTTTTATCTAGATCTGATGGAGAAAATGTGCAGATATGACGCCCGAACACAGCTTTGGGGGGGGAGATTTTAATTGTGGTTTAGACCCGACCCTCAATAGATCTGGAGGTCCGACTCGGCGCCCCTCAGCTGCCGCCAGAGCTATCTTAGACGCTACTGTACACCTAGATTTATGTGATGTGTGGAGGGTGAGATCGCACACACGGGGGGATACACCCATTACTCAGCCTATCACGACTTGCACACCAGAATTGATTATTGGCTATCTTCAAGTACTATAAACAATCAGATTCGTAATTGTAAAATACACCCACGTACGTATTCAGACCACTCTCCGATACAAATAGTTGTCGACTGCCCGCGGGGATGATTCCCCCTTTTGTTTGGAGATTCCCACCTTACTCGCTGCTAGACCCGGTATTTAAGGCAGATATAGCAGAAGCCATTGATAGTTACTTTGACATAAACATAGGTTCGGTTGATAAATTTACTACAGTATGGGCCACATTTAAGGTCTACATTCGAGGGATCGCGATGGCCAAACACTCGGGGTCCTTCGGGCACTTAGAAAGCATCTAACTGATTTGGAGATATGCCTGAAAGCACTAGAGAGTGAATTAGCAGCAGGTACACACAGCGGTGCTGAAGAAGAACTTAAGTTGGTGCTACAGGAATTCTATGACACTGCGGACGCAGAAGTCAAACATTTAGAGAAATATGCCACTGCCCGTATTTATGGAGCGGGAGAAAGACCGGGTTCGGTACTAGCCTCCTTAATAAAGTCCAGAAGAGAAAAGACAGCAGTGACGGAAATAAACTCGGAAGAGGGAGAGCCGATCACTGATCCGGCTGCGGTAGCTGATAGATTCCGACAATATTACTCAATGTTATACAGCACCAAGGTGGAAGCGGGAGATGCAGAAATCCTGGACTACCTGGAGCACATTAAGCTACCGTGGCTGACGGATGAGTACAGAGAATACCTAATGAGGCCACTTGACACCGACGAAGTTAGGGCAGCTCTGGCTGGCATAAGGACAGGTAGTGCCCCGGGTGTAGATGGACTGACGGTATCATTTTACAAAGAGTTTACGGACCTACTGATACGGCACTTAATAACCCTATTCGAGGAAATGTGCTCAGAGGGCCGAATGCCCTCCTCGATGAGGGAAGCACTAATAGTGACTATACTAAAACCCAACAAACCCTCCGCCGAGTGCTCCTCCTACCGCCCGCTTTCCTTATTAAATGTCGACACTAAAATATATGCCAAAATCCTAGCAAACCGCCTGGCCACCTTGATTCCGATTCTAGTAGCGCCGGAACAAGCCGGCTTCGTCCCAGGGCGTAACTTGACGTATAATCTGAGAACAGTTTTTGGGGCTATACAACATACTAGGCAGGAAACAAAAGCAGTCACGGTCTTTTTAGATATGGAAAAAGCGTTTGACTCAGTGGAATGGGTGTTTATGAAACACGTCTTATTGCGAATGGGACTGGGCGAAATGTTTTTACAGATGATAGGTGTTCTGTACAACTCCCCTACAGCTAGAATCAGACTGGGCGACCAGGTCACTGACCCCATTAAGATAACTAGAGGTACTCGTCAAGGGTGCCCGCTCCCGCCGCTGCTATATGCTCTTGTAGCGGAGCCACTAGCCTACGCTCTCTGTGAATACCACAGTCAGAAGGGCATTCGCTTCCCAGGCTACAATTTAATCATATCTACGTATGCGGATGATACGTTACTGTATATACGCGATCCGGAGGAAAACCTGTCACCGGTGCTCCAAGAGGTTGTTAAATATGGAGGGCTGTCGGGCCTCAAGGTCAATTGGCCTAAATCTATTATATTCCCTTTTACTCCAGCGGCGCAGCCCTTTGCACCAGAATACCCCTTACAATGGACAACAGAGCCAGTATGCTACCTGGGGGTAAAGGTACACACGGACTCTGAAGTGGTCTACCGGGAAAACTATGGGAGGGCAGTAAGTAAACTAGAAGACAACATAACACGTTGGAAGCGCCTGCCCCTATCTTTGGCGGGACGAGTATCACTCATGAAGATGGTCATTCTACCTAGATTCCTGTTTTTGTTTGCTAACATCCCAATGGTTCTCCCGAAATCCTTTTTTAAAACAATCAAATCACTTTTAGTCGACTTGGCGCGGGCTGGGAAACACGCAAGAGTCCGCTGGAGTACACTTACATTACCGTACAACATGGGCGGATTGGGCGCTCCAGACTTAGAATTGTATTACAGGGTGGCACAAAGTTCCCACGCACACTACTGTATACATGAGACACCTGGGCTTCCACACATACAGATTGAAAAAATTGTGGCAGCCCCCCACCCACTACCAGCACTCTTATTCAAGCCCCCTTCTCGCAGAACCAGAGTGCTAGACTCCGTAAATGTGGTTACACATGCCTGGCAGCAGCTACTTAATCTACAGTCGGGTGCCATACTATACTCCCCACTGACGCCAAAGGATTGGTGCCACTGGCTACCGATATGCGGCGATAAAGGAGTGACACACGCACTTGAGTCGGTGAATATCACTACAATAGGCGACATGTTTCACGACGGCGCAGTCAGAGAGTGGCCGGACGTGGAGATGGGGGGGCAGCAGAGCACTCTGCTCACTAGATTCCAATATCACAGGCACTGAAAGACATACTAGGAAACGACTTAACAGAACCACCTGACGGCGCAGCACTTACATACATCATAAAGTCAGATACTCCCGTTAAAATAGTCTCCCGTATATACAAGATCACACAAGATTTTAGGAAAAATCAATATACCAAAGCCAGACTAGAATGGCAAGCAGACTTGGGGGTGAGCTTGGATGATGATAAATGGAAATACTGCTGTGAAAGCACAAAGCGAATCTCCTTAAATGGGAGACACCGACTAATTCATTTTAAGTTCCTTAACAGGGTTTATTACACTCCGGAGCGGCTGCACAGATATGGGCTCCGTGAATCAGCCTACTGTGATCGCTGTAGTGCGGGTCCAGCCGGGTTTTTACATTTAGCCTGGCTGTGTCCAGGAATTGCACAGTTTTGGGAACTGATTTTTAAAGTGCAAGGCGACATTACATCCACGACGTTGTCCCCAGACCCTCAATTAGCGTTGTTAAGCTGTTCCAAAAACTTGCCAAAAGCAGTGAGGCGCCTAGTGGATATGGGACTACTACTAGCTAGGCGTAGAGTAGCGATTGCCTGGGCCCGAGGTCCAGTTCCCACAATGACTTGCTGGTCCAGAGATATGGTGTACTGTAGCACGCAGTCAGAACTTTACAGTGAATTGCTCCCACCCCGGAGCCGGCCCAAAAGGTTTTGGGGGCTCTATCAAAGCTATATTGCCGCACAGACAGCAGACATCACTAGTGCAGAGCGCCCGGATATCAGTGCAAACCAGATGCCTGATGAGACGCACAGTAACGGATCTATGGCAGAAAATCCCTGATAAGAATCCCATGTCCTTTGCTATTTACAGCAGCCGCTGCATAACTTACCTTACTGAATGTTATTGGGCTTGACAACTTTATCAATTGGTTGTGTGGTATGAATATGGGTGCAGTGTCATCGTGAGACAGAATCATAGACACAGTGTTAATGATGTGAAGGTTCACTTTGTGAAGCAAACTAATATGATGTAATTCATGATGTCTTTAATGCCTATGCTAAAAGGAGCGCATGTAACCTTTGTTATGTTTGGTTATAAAAGATAATAAAAAATACATTAAAAAAAAAAAGTAATAAATGTATAAATACCCCAAAAAAAACAAACAACAATGTGTGGCTGAAATTGTATAGGGTGTAGCTAGTAGTGCGCAAAGTGCTCCTGAGCACTGAGAAAGTACAAGTCCATGTCGGGCGTTCCCAGCCCACCCTGCTCAAAAGGGAGCGTCCAGATCTTCCACACCACACATGGTTCTTTTCTGGCCCATGCCAACGAGACAAGGTGAGATCGGAATTTCTGTCGAAAGCAGACCGGTATGAGACAGATTGATAAATAAGTATAAAAAGTTGGGGAGTATGAACATTTTCGCAATAGCCAATTTCCCAGTGAGGGATAGTGGTAGTTTCGACCAGACGGCCACCCGGTCTTGCGATGGGCTGGGTGTAAGCATGAGGATCAGATGAATGAATTTACTACCGACCCAGAGACTTTCTAGAAGATGGAAAAGATGGGGCCATTCGAGCGTGTCAAAGGGCTTAGTGACATCCAGAAATACAGCAGCCAGCAGGTTTGCATCAATCGTGTGAAGGTGGGCAAAGAACGTACACAGGTTATGAGCCACCCAGCACAAAATTAGGCACAAGAGGCCAGCGGGGAAGGAGCCGAGAGGCAATTAGCTTCGCCAGGATTTTATTATCAATGTTTATCATGCAGAGGGGCTTATAGGAATCACAGCACCTATGGTCCTTATCAGGTTTCAAGATAGTTACGATAAGGACCTCTCACAGGAAAGGAGGGAGCGCACCAGTCTGCATGGACTCCTCGTACATATCAAGAAGGTGTGGGGCCAGCAGGGGTCCAAATTCCATGTAAAAGGAAGTGGCGAGGCCATCAAGGCCTGGAGCTTTATCCCCAGGCAATCCCACAATTACCTGAACGATTTCTTCTGTCGTGAAAGGTTTGTTCAGGAAGAGGCGAGGGCTCTCCTCTAGCCAGAGGAGCTGCACTGAGGCAAGGTATGGGGTAAAGTCTGGAAGGAGAAGAACAAATTAGAGTAAGAAGTTCACCATTGTACGGTGTAGGGCATCACTGCCAGCCTGTATATTTTGGTGGTCGTCCAGCAGACCGACCACATAATCACTTGCCCAGGGTTTGAGCAGTAGCCCAGCTAAGCTTTTACCGGCCATGTCACCCTCCCTGTATTGCCGGGTACGAGCCTCCCTCCCCAGGTAATTCGTCTCTCGAAGCGCCTCCTCCTCATATTTCACAAGTTTGCTACAGATAGATGCGAGCAGCTCCCTCATCCGCAAGAGTCAAAATAACGGAGTTCTAAAGTTGTGGTGCAGCAGTCCAAGCTACTGACTAGGGAGCTGGTGATCCGGGTTTGAGTCTCGTCTTCGGCTCAACATCCTGTGATTCTGGGCAAATCACGTAATCTCCCTGTGCCCATGGACAGTGCCTGGATACCCTCACGGTTGATAAACCATACTACATAAATCTACAAATTTAGTTTAATTGGGTCAGATCCACCTGAATTGTTTAAGGACCCCAGCTGGTTTGGCCGTGCAAACCCCATGGATGACCACCATCAAAGCCTCCTACAGGGTAGACGGGGAGTCGACAGACTGCGTATTATGTTCGAAATATTCTATAATGCCTTCCAAACCTCACACCAGAACACCTGGTCTCGCAGCTCACAGGGGGTGGGGTGGGGGGATCGCCAAGAGAACGCACGGATGGCAGTGTCAAGCAGATGCAGCTCCAAAAGAACTGGGCCATGGTAGGACAGTGTTCATGGGACATGCTGAACATCAGTGGTCCAGGAGACAACGTCTCTGGTACCTGGCAAGAAGTTGATTTTGGAGCAAGGGTTGTCAGTGGATGTTATGCATGTTCCCTCAAATCTTCGTAAGTGGTGGGTGTGCCAGATATCTGTAGGGCTGTTGTCAGCAATAATGGAATATAATTGTGCAGCGGCTTGTAGGTGTGGGCGGCATGTCTTGCTACATCTATCCACTCTGGCGTCCAGCACCACATTGAAGTCCCCACCCCACAGTATAGCCCCCGGGCCCACTGTCGGCACTAAGACCCAGACCTCCGCAAAAAAACAGGGATCATCCATGTTAGGGCCATACACCAATACTAATATCAACGGGCATCCCAGTAGAATCCCCGTCAGGATAACATGTTACCCCTGTGGATCGCAAAGCATGGAACGCATGCACCAGTGCAGCCCTCTGCGGATCACCACTGCTAAGCCTCACCCATAGTTTGAGTAGCAGACTGCATGCTTCTCGCCAATCTAATTCGCCCTCAGGCACGTCTCTGTTGCGTCTGTCAAATGTAACTCTTGCAGTAGGCAGACATAAATTTTGGGTAGTTGTTAATTGGAAAAAACTTGTCTCGCCTTCCATCTGTCGTTCATGCCCCTAATATTCCAAGTTAAGCATTTAACTGCCGCCATTGAGGGACCTAAGTGACGCAGGTTAGTTGGCCAGGTGTGTACAGTGTAGAGAGGGAGGATCGCAAGACTGAGTAGCTAAACAGGTGAGAAAACAAGCAAAAGGCATACAACAAAAACATTGCTGCAACCCATGACCCACCACCCACTTTGGCCACCCAAACGGGTCATATAAGACCATCTCTCCCACTCAACAACTCCCAAAGGGAAATCCAGAGAAACATAAGAGGACTCATTCCAAGTGTGCGAGGTGAATGCCCCAAACTCTCCCAGCACGAAATGCGCTGGGTGGCCTGATAGAAAGGTTAGTGTGGCCAAGGGCGATCGCATCTCTGCTTGCAAATTTGGTCCTTAACCCCACGCCATCCTACAGAGGGCCCCCTGTTTCAGGTGGGGAGCATAATGGTGTAACCAAGTTACAGGTCCAGTATCCAGGCTCCTCCACCTCGAAGTTATGCAGGCCTAAGTCCTACAATCGTTTTCGCTGAGGTGGCCTCTGAAACCACAGGTGATAGCGGCCGACCAGGCTCAGCAGCGGGAAGTCCTCTGGTAAATTTGGCAGCCTCCTTTGGGTCGGTAAAGAAGTGGGTTTTCCCTAAGTGGTGTACACAGAGTTTGGCTGTATAGATCAGGGAGTGCTTGTCATCTGTCTTCTGGAGTGGTCGCTTTACTGGGATAAAGTCTCACCTGGCAGTCTGGACAGCCCGAGTGAAAACTGGAAAAAATGAGATCTCACTAAACTGGAATTGGAGGGGCTGGCGTTCTCTGGCAAGGAGAAGCGTGGTGTTCCTGTCACAGTAGTTTAAAAGCCTCGCTATTATCGAGCGAGGAGGAGCCCCCGGGGTGGATTGTATCCCAACGATCTGTCTGCCCTCTCGATGATCAACAGGGGAGAGAGGGAGACACATCTTTTCTAAGAAGTCTTCAATGTGGTCCACAGCAGTTGACTCTGGGATGCCTAGAATTCTCAAATTGTTGTGGTGCCACTGTACTTCCAAATCTTTGTTCTCATTGCGAATAACTTCAAAAACTTTTTCCATCTGGAGCAGTCGCTCCCCGGCTGAGGAGTGCATATCTTCAACATCAGATGTACGATGTTCAAGATGGTCCAACCGATCTTCGTGCCTATCTACCTTCTCCTTCAAACGGTCAAAACGGTCAGCCAGCATGTCGATTTTCCTGTCAATGGCATGTAGGCTTTGCTTGAGGTCAATAAACACAGAGCGAATGCCCAGCTCCGGGCCGTATACCAGCCATCCTGGGATCTCTGCCCAAACTCCTCCTGCGCTGGTTCCATGGTGCGCGTCATCCTGCATGATTCAAAGGCTAGCTTGGATTGTTTATGGTCTGTCTTCCTCATGGCGCAGGTGGCCCCACTCCCGGCCATAGGAGGGGCACAACCCAGGGCAGGAGAAGCCAGGTGGTGTGGACAAAACACTTCACTCACCGGACAGCACTGCCCACCAAGCGTGCTCCGCTAGGAGATGCAAATGGGTACGACTTGACATTCCATGTATGATATGCTGACAGGCTGTGTTCACTCGGCCGCATCCGCTCCTGATGAAGACCGCTCCAGGGTGTGCCCCAAGCAGTTCAGCACCCCCATGGTACAATCTGGTCACGGACATTTGGCCAAGTGGGCAAAACAGCCCTCCTTGCACACCTGAGAATTGATACATGAATGCTTGGTAAAGGTGTAGAGATATGCCCATTGGTATCGATTCAAAAGGTGAGTAATCTGCAGTTAGAAGTATCCATCAGATGAACAAGTTACTTTCGTAACAATCTTTCTCGTGGATAACTCCCCACCCGCTCTTCTCAAATGAGTGGAATTTACATAGGAAATAGATTTGGCTGGCACACTGTCCATTTCCTCAATGTGTCCAGTGCTTTCCTTTACAGTGATTGGAAAATTTCAATGATAAACTTGTCAGTGTGGAAAGGTGGAACCTTTAGTTGGCTCTATGTCATGACAGCTGGAAGCAGGACAGAGTTATTATGGAGGCTACTAGCACCAGCTGCTGGCACAAAGGCTAAAGATTTCACAAATGCAGTCTGGCGCCTGGGGAGATTCAAAAGGAGGAAATTTATGGTTAGATTATCCACCAGAAAGAGCGTTACCAAAGGTACATAGCTTGTTCATCTGCAGCGTCTTTTAGATGAACTACATAGATTGCTAATCAAAGGAGCAATAGCGGAGGTATCAAAAGAGTAGCTAAACCTGAATACACACCCCTTCACCAACTGTAGACATGATCTCATTCTTGAAACGATATGTCAAGACAAAATGTTCAAGATGATAACTGTGTCAGAGAAACACGACTTCTTGATGACATTCCATGCATTGCTACTACCTCAGGTTTGTAGCAGGGAAAGAAAGACGCATCAGTTAAAGGGTCTACCCTTTCACATAAAGTCTACACTAAGAGTTTTTGTTTTTAAAGAAGTGTTTTACACAGGTGACACACACATCTAAGATGCCGATGTATACTAGTATCTAGGCGACAAGCTGGTTAAAGGGAATTCATTCCAACAATGACAAGAATGTACAGTCACTTTGTTGCACCAGTTGGGTTTCACTGTCAATTTGAAAACAAAATCATTTCCACATTTGAAAACAAAAGACCTTTCTGGGAGCAGAAATATATACACTTAAAAAATCCTAGCAGTTTTGCAGCTTGAACCTGATTTAAATTTACATGCTATACGTCATTCTGCTGTATAGTGTTTGGGTGGGGAATTGTCTTCAACATACACAAAGTTTTGTTTTTGGGACATCACTCATAGGCATAGCCAGTGTGTCTCACTATGATGTCGACTGTAAGCTTACAATGTCCCGCATGTGACCAACATCTTTACAAACTTTCTTTTCTGACAGTGGGATGAGAAACGAGAGAGGACTGCAAGTCAAGTTGTTTTCTCAGAGCACAAGATTATAATTAACTCTGTCACATACTCAAATTTGCATCAAAATATAAGGTGTGGGCTCCTGGATATTGACGCATACCTATGTTAAAGTTTTTCTAAGGCCTTTGTCCAAAGGTGGTCATGGTCAGTGAATGAATATTTTGGAGGAGATTGTTTTCTCTGCGTCCCAGCAAAGCCATTTTGTGAAAATAAATTATGGAAAATATTCTTTTTAAAGCTCCACACAACAAAAATACCCTAAAATGATGTATGTAACTTCTACCTAGCGTAAGCCCATAAGCCAGATCATTTTTTTTGCATGTTTGTTATTTAAACCACAAGCATTCAAAAAATTGATAGAAGCTTAGTTGGGCACATCAATCTATGTCCCCAAACAATGATGGTACAAACACAGTGGGCATCTATAGTGATATTGGGTTTTCGGAGGATGAAATTGAGGCAAATGAAGAGGCTTAGGGGCACAGTTCTATTAAATGGGTTTTGTGTATACATCTTCATATATTCTTTGTCCAGTTCCAAAAGAAATTCTAATGACCAAAATACCAAAACCCACAATGCCTCATGACAAACATGAGTCAGAGCTGCTAAGATTCTACTGCAAGTAGATGGTACGCTTTGATCAATCAAGATCAAAAATTGGCTTCAGAAAAAGAAATTTCAATAAAATACATCAACCGTTGACAAACTCTAAAGACCTTCTAGGAAGGACAATGTCAAAAGCATAAGAAGGCATTAAACTCTGAAATATCGGTGCATAATTATTAAAAAATCATGCAGCGCAGCAAGTCATCTTGCTGCTCTGCGTGATAGAGAAAGGGCAGGAATGCACCGTACCTAACATGATACGGCGCATTCCTGTGTGTATATATATATATATATATATGTTCCACAATGTGATCCCAACTGACCGGTGCGCACAACAGCAGGTGCAAGCGGGGGGGGCTGGATCCAGGCCCTGTATTTAATTTTCAAATAAAGGACGCTGCACTCTGGAATTCGATATTCAAGTTTTAATTACACTTGTAACGATTCACCAACGCGTTTCAGCCTCATAGGGCCTTTGTCACTTGACAAAGGCCCTGTGAGGCTGAAACGCGTTGGTGAATCGTTTCAAGTGTAATTAAAACTTGAATATCGGATTCCAGAGTGCAGCGTCCTTTGTTCGAAAAAAATAAATATATATATATATATGTATATATATATATATCAATCAACCCTCTTTACATCTGCAGCCTATAGAGAGGGTAAAAAAATGGCCAGATTACATTTACTTTTCATTTTAAAAGTTACACTAACAATACATTGTCATTAATCAAAAAAGGAAAGGGAATATGAGACATTGTTAACCAATAGTCTGCCATTAAAAGAATAACACATAAAACTGGCACTGTGCCTTTAAGACCTCACAGCATCCCCTCTATCACATCATGCCTCACAGGTGACAGTTAGGTCAGGTCATTTTTACGGAGAACTAAAGAATACTGGATACAGAATTTGTTGAGAGTTCGGTGAGGTGGGTGGGCTGCTTATCACTTTGATGAGGATCACCCTGGAAAAGAACTAGGATTCCAGGTAAGCAATTGATTCTTCTCTTCAAGGGGAACCTCATCAATAGTCATAAGCACTGAATAGAATAGCAAGCCCATCCCACAAAGTGTGGACTTGTAAACAAGAGCCGCTCCAACACTTAACCAAAAAGATTCCTCAAAGAAGCCTGTCCTAATTGCGTATTCTGCTTTAGCATCTGAATCCAGACAATAATGCCTAGTAAAGGTATGAGCAGATTTCTATGTAGCGGCTTTACAAATTTCTGAAACAGATGCATTCCTTAATAGAACTGCAGTCGCAGCTTTTGCCCTTGTGGAGTGTGCCCTAGGTCTCTCAGGTAAGGATTTTTTAGATCGCTGGTAAGAAAGGAGTATACACAACACAATCCTTCTAGAAATAGTTTCTTTAGAGGATGAGCAACCTGTTCTCACCGGACCATAATTAACAAAAAAGTGATCCAATTTTCTTATAACTTTGATTTTATCCAAATAGAACTTTAGCACTCTTTTAATATCAAGCAAGTGTAACAACCTTTCAGCTGGGTTGTAAGGATTGGGAAAAAAGGTAGGTAGTGAAATATTCTAATTAATATGGAAGTCTGAAACTACCTTTGTGAGAAACTTGGAAGAGTTCTCATCACCACTCTATTGGCATGAAAAACATAATACCGTTCTTCAGAACATATAGCTTTAATTTCACTTACCCTAACGAGCTGAAGTGATGGCAACAAGAAAAGCCCCTTTCCATTGGAAATGTTGCATAGAGGTTCAGTTGGGGGCCCATCAATTTTGAAAAGATAGTATTAAGTTCCCATGGAGTAGAGGGTGTCCTCACTGGAGGGAACATATTTCTAAGTCCTTCTTAAAAAATCTTTCACCACTGGAATTCTAAAGACAGAGGTTTGTGAAGGAGATTTCCTTTAGGCCGTAACGGCCGCAATGTGTACCTTAATGGAAAAAAATTGCAGGCCTGATTTAGCCAAATGGAGAAGATACGAGTTGACCATCTTCTTAGCACAAGATTGGACTGTAATCATTTTGTGTGTACCATAAATAAAACCTTTTCCATTTAAAAGCATATGATCTTCTAGTGGAAGGTGTTTTAATCTCTCTTAGAAGGTCCCTCCATTCTTTAGAAAGGTGTTACATACCAAGACTCGACCGCTGTCCACTCTTCGAACCCACCAACGCGGAGGGACTTTTGGGAGAAGGCCGCCGTCCTTCACCGAAAGATGCAGGCGGGCTGGAGACACGAAACCTTTGGATGCTGTGACGCCCCCGGAGCAACAGAACTACAGCTCCCAGCAGCCTGTGCGGTGTGGGGGAAGCGCATCGGATGTGACGCGGCGTGGGCTTCTTGTCGGCTACGTAAGCCGGAGCCGGGGAGAGAAACGCTGCAGATTATCCTGTGATGTTCGCAGAGCCAGACCGAAGGATTCCTAAGCTGCCTCATTGCCCGGTGTGGTAAGGGTGTCAGTGACACCACCCAGAGCATTTATTTCTTCTACCGCCGATATTAGCTGCCAAGTGCACCTCGTTTTGATAACGGAACGTGCTCGTTCTTTCTATTGTGAAGAAACCTGATTCTTTTACCAAACACTAAGTAGCAACCCCGTGGTTTCTACAGAATTCCCTATTCTACATTGCCAAGACTTTCCACATATACCAGGTGGTATATTATACTCATATCTAATGAGCTTCTGCACAACAAGGAATGGTTGCATTTGTTAAAGTTCACTATATAAAGCTATCCTGGATACTCAGACACTCGTTGGTATAGATATATATATATGTATATGTTGTAAGTGTGTGTCTTTTGTTCGTCTTCTAGCAGGGGGAACTGGGAGAGGTAGCTGAAGTAAGCTTATTTCCTTCCTCCCTTGTGAGGCCCAAGCACACACCCATACTGGTGGGTACTATAACTCACAAATCGCAGTGTCTAAGTTCTAGAAGTGTTTATTATATATTGCCTAAATTTATGTTTGTTTGTTCGCAGTTCATACGCCTGAGTATTATGTAATTTCTTCTAAGCCTTAGAAGACAAGGTAGCCCAGAGAAGGTCTTTGATGAATACTAAATCGTCCTTCTAAATTGCGGCTGCCAGAACTTGTTATTTTGCTTTACAGGTAGACCTGTTTTAGATATTGTTGTAAACCATTAGGTGATATGTTCTTGGCTGTTTAAGTGCTGTGTGACTTTAATTAGCCTTTTCTTTTCACAGGTCTCCCTCCCCGCTGTTCCCATCCTTTCCTTCCCCCAATTGACCCCCTTAATCTTCCGTGCCCTCATGGCAATTCGGAATTGAGGTTGTCAATAGGTGGACCCCATTGAGCAACGAACCAATCCTGAGAGGCCTCCGAGGGACCGTGACAGAATAATCTGCCCCTAAATAATATACCTCTCCCGGTCGGTTCGTTGTTTACTATGGCCACCCTAGAGGACGTGCTAGCCACGTTAGGTGCCCTACAACAAGAAATAGCAGCTTCCAGGGCTGAGACAGCAGCCTTACAAGAGACAGTAGATAGGCTACAGAGAAACCCCTTTGATGCTCAGTTAGGTCGGGGCACCGGAGGGAGCCTCTTTCAGTTTGGGAGTCCCTCGTTTCACACACCAATGACGGTGGAGTTACCCACGCCCATACCCTTGGCGGCTCCGGAGCGCTTCCATGGAGAGGCATCCAAGGTGTAGGTTTTCATAACACAGGTTTTATTGCATTTTCCTGTAAACCCAAGGCCTTTCCCACGAACCAGGCTAGGGTAGCCTTTATGATTTCTTACTTAGCGGGGGATGCGGCTCAATGGGCGGTGCCCTTTGTACGTAGAGATGACCCACTGTTGCACGACTGGGATGAGTTTAGAAAGGAGTTTGAGACCGTGTTTGATCGTAGAGCAGCCTCATTCTCGGCGGATACATAGCTGCTAGAACTCAAGCAGGGCAACAGGGATTTGGTAGTGTACGTCAATACTTTCCAAAGGCTTGTGGCCGAAACACAGTGGCCTGAAGAAAAAAGGGCTGCCCTGTTTTACCAAGGGCTGAAGGACGAAATGAAGGACGTTTTAGCTCAAATCAATCCTCAGCCTTCTACTTGTGTAGATCTTATCAATCTCACACTGCGATTGGATTATCGCATGGGGGAACGCAGGGGGGACCGTAAGAGGGTGGAACGACCGCCCATGCGGTTTGACAAGAGTAGAGGTACAGGGGGGTCGTCTGGATCTCCCGCTGAGCCTATGGATATAGGTGCAGTGCGAGCCCCACTGACCCAAGCAGAGAGAGAGACGAGAAGACGGAACGGATTGTGCATGTATTGCGGCAAAAAGGGACATTTCGTAAAGGAGTGTTTAGCCAAACCACGTACAAACCCCGGGCCAAAAAGACCACCAGGGGTCAACCCCGGTAGCCCACAGGAAAACTAATACACTCAAGGAGACCAGAAGGGAGATCCTTGGGTGGTGTGAACATCCCTTCCCTTAAACAAAAAGTTGAGTTGTCTTCCGAACACTTTTTTCTCTCTGTCCGATTAATGACCCATAAGGGATGGCAAAACATAGAAGCCATGCTTGATTCTGGAGCCACAGGGCTCTTCATGGACGTCTGTATGGCTAGAAGGCTATGCCTAGGGTTGATTGCCAAAGACAGCCCCGAAGAGGTATTGGCTGTCGATGGGAGGGAATTGAGTACAGGTCCTATAAGATTCCAAACAGATAGCCTAGAAATGTGTTGTGGGGGCGGACATACGAAATGGTTGTGTTTCAACATTATACAGGCTCCACAGTACGGTGTTATTTTGGGTCTTCCTTGGTTGAGGTTGCATAACCCGGTTATCGATTGGGAATCGAAATCAGTTAGCTTTAGTAGTTCATGGTGTAAGGAACATTGCTTCCCCAAAGAGGCGAATCCAGTGACCAGTTTAGTTACGCTACATCAGGTGGCAACAGCTGCTGAAACAGATGTCAAACTGCCCCCGTGGTATCTAGACTACCAAGATGTATTCTGTGAGAAAAAGGCGGATACATTACCCCCTCACAGGCATTACGACTGCCAGATTGATTTATTGCCCGGAGCGGTAATCCCTTGTGGGAGGATGTATGCCTTAACTGAAGTAGAGAATACCCATTTGCGAGAATACCTGGATAAGTACCTAGAGAACGGATTTATACGTCCCTCAAGGTCGCCTGCGGCCCCTCCTCTCTTTTTCATCCCGAAGGCGAATGGAGAGAAAAGAGCCTGCATAGACTTTAGAGCCTTAAACAATATTACAATAAAAAACAGATATCCCTTGCCTCTGATACCTGTTCTTCTTGAACAGGTTAAAACAGCTACCATTTACACTCGACTAGACCTGAAAGGGGCATACCATTTGGTACGCGTACGAGAGGGCGATGAGTGGAAGACCGCCTTCCGTACGAGATATGGGCTATATGAGTACACGGTGATGCCATTCGGCCTGTGCAATGCCCCCGCGGCATTTCAATATTTTGTTAACGAGGTGCTGCGGGAGTTTCTGGACGGGTTTGTGGTGGCATACATCGATGATATACTGATTTACTCCTCCACGGTCAAGGAACACCGTTCACATGTTTGTCAGGTGTTTGAAGCACTACGGCGTAACGGACTATACTGTAAACTCAGTAAATGTGAGTTTCATGTGAACAAGGTCGAGTTCTTGGGAGTTATGTTGTCACCCACAGGCCAGGAAATGTCTGAGAGAAAGATACTGGCAGTAAAAGAATGGCCACAACCTACTACCGTGAGAGACATACAATGCTTTCTTGGTTTTGCGAATTTTTATCGCAGATTTATAAACCATTTCTCAAACACGGTAGCTCCAATAACCAAGCTGTTAAAGAAAAATGAGCCATTCATCTGGACAAAAGAAGCTGAGAAATTCTTCCAAAGCCTGAAAAGGGCCTTTGTTACTGCCCCCATTTTGGCTCACCCTGACCCAGAAAGCCCTTATGTGGTAGAGGCGGACGCCTCTGATGTGGCAGTAGGAGCCATACTGTCGCAAAGACATAAAACCACGGGCCAGCTACATCCTATAGCCTACATGTCACGGAAACTGAACCAGGCGGAGCTAAGGTACACCATAGCTGAAAAAGAGCTGCTGGCCATAAAGGAAGCCTTCAGCGATTGGAGACACCTATTGATGGGAGCCAAACATGTGGTGACCATATATACGGATCACCGCAACTTACAGTTTATGCGGTCCACCAGAATGTTGTCTCCACGTCAATTGAGATGGATGCTCTTCTTCTCGGAATTTCACTATATAGTAACGTATAGACCCGGAGCTGAAAACAAAAAGGCGGATGCATTGTCCCGGCAGGAAACCCCCTCAGAAAAAAGGATAGAACAACAACATTCTATTTTGGACCCACAAAAAGTTATAGGACTGATTCACACAGACACCTTTCTACAAAAGGTAGCACAGGGGGTAAAGAATCGTTATTGGAGGAAATGGCTTAAAGACCACGCCCAATGGTCATTGACCAACGGACTTCCAATGAAGAACAAACAACTGCTGGTACCGAATAAGGCCTTACGTACAGAGGTTTTTCAGTGGTGTCACAGTACTCACAGCGCAGGACATAATGGTATTAAGAAAACCCTCGACAGGATCTATCGACAATTTTGGTGGCCGTCTGTGGTAAAAGACACAACAGACATGATACACAGATGTGAAACATGTGTACAAGCCAAAACAGACCATGGAAAACCCCAAGGCTTACTACAACCACTACCAACTCCTTTGATCCCTTGGGAAACCATTTCCTTGGACTTTATAGTGGGACTATGTAGCGGGGTGTCAGAAAGGGGTCGGAGACTGGGTTTGGGTAAGAAGGGTTTTATTGGGTGTAACACGCGTCTCTTTGTGGTCTGTCTGTAGTACGGGAGCGGGGGCTGGTCCTTCGCTTCCTGCTCCCTCGTGGAGGTCCTCCCTCTTCTTACACGCTCCAGCGCGGTCCCGTCCTCCAAGGTGGTGGGGGTGAAAAACAAACAGGATACCAAGTGTAAGTGAGGTGTACAGGTGCACTAGACTTGAAACAGGGAAGGGTGGTGAAAGGATCACTCGGTGCACGATAAGTCTGGCGGCGTGAGGGAAGTGCTCAGGGTGGGTATACCAGGGAACAGGGATCCCATAGGTCAAGTGTCCGGTCTCCCTCTTTCCTGCCCAGCCCGCCAAGCGGTCGCGTACCTGTGTGAGCCACGCTCCTCCAGGAGCGTGGCTGGGCGAGTCACGGGGTCGTTGGCCTCCTGGCTCTCCGTCTTCACTCGTCCTCGCTGCCTCCTTCCCGGTGTTTTCTTCGGTCCCTCGCTCTCTCCTCCCGTCCACGTCTTCCTCCTCGACTCCTCCGGTGATGTCACACACCGGCCTCCGTTCTCCACCCGATCTTATTGGCCAGGGTTCCTCTTCGTCATCGTAGGGGGCGTGTCCCGCCGACCAGCCTTCCCAGTTAAAGGGACGGTGTTTGTATTCTTCCTCGTCTCCTGTCCTTCGTGGGACTGCGTAACCCCACTCGTCCTGCTCCTGGTAAGGAAGAGGGGAAAGGGTGGTTTCCTCATTTCCCAGGCTCTTTGCTCGTCTAGTCCCCTTCAGATCCGAGCCCGCCCGGTCACAGACTACCAAAGGACAAGGGCTGTACCGCCATTCTAGTGGTGGTGGACAGTCTTACAAAAATGGGGTATTTCATTGCCTGTGCACAAGAACCCACCTCTGGACAACTGGCCAAGCTGTTGATGCAGCACGTAATCAGGTTACATGGTCTTCCAGCCAATATCGTCTCTGATAGGGGCCCTCAGTTTACAGCTCGGTTTTGGAAGGCATGGTGTACCGCTTTGCATATGAAGTCTTCTAAGTCAACCAGTTTCCACCCGCAGTCAGACGGACAAACCGAGAGACTGAACCAAACCCTCAAACAGTACCTGAGATGTTACGTTGAGGAAGATTCCGATGCTTGGGTGGAACTGCTATGTCTGGCAGAAGTAGCCTACAACAGCGCAAAACATCAGTCTACGCAAATAGCTCCTTTTTATAGCAACTATGGGTTTCATCCCCGATTCATACCATTGATTCATCCAGCAGCCAACCAAGAGGTGCCAGAAGTACAATCTAGAATAAGTCACATTCAACAGACTTTGAAGAAGACCTACAGGAACCTGAAAGAAGCTAAGAGAACCTATAAAACAAGGGCCGATAAACATCGCAAACCAAATCCAGCTTATAAAGTGGGGGATGTGGTATGGTTATCAACCAAAAACATCCGGTTCCGCAAGTACAGCGTTTTTAATCCCAAATTCATCGGTCCTTATAAAATAAAAAAGGTGATATCACCTCTTGCAATGCTGCTGGCACTTCCAAAATCCCTGAAAATACACCCTGTGTTCCATGTTTCCCTTCTGAAGCCCTCTTACACACCCATAAAAAAGAGACCGTCTCCTATATGGATTGACAGCAAACCGGAGTATGAGGTTCGGGCAATCTTGGATTCCAAAATGAGGAGATCCAGGCTCTGGTATCTTGTATCCTGGAAGGGCTATGGAATGGAAGAAAATTCGTGGGAGCCAGCAGCTGGGATGCATGCTCCGAAATGCATCCAGTCATTCCATGCAAAATATCCCAACAAACCTGGTTCGTGTACGCGGTCTTCGGAAGAGGGATGTGCTGTTACATACCAAGACTCGACCGCTGTCCACTCTTCGAACCCACCAACGCGGAGGGACTTTTGGGAGAAGGCCGCCGTCCTTCACCGAAAGATGCAGGCGGGCTGGAGACACGAAACCTTCGGATGCTGTGACGCCCCCGGAGCAACAGACCTACAGCTCCCAGCAGCCTGTGCGGTGTGGGGAACGCGCACCGGAAGTGACGCGGCGTGGGCTTCTTGTCGGCTATGTAAGCCGGAGCCGGGGAGAGAAACGCCGCAGATTATCCTGTGATGTTCGCAGAGCCAGACCGAAGGATTCCTAAGCTGCCTCACTGCCCGGTGTGGTAAGGGTGTCAGTGACACCACCCAGAGCATTTATTTCTTCTACTGCCGATATTAGCTGCCAAGTGCACCGCGTTTTGATAACGGAACGTGCTCGTTCTTTCTATTGTGAAGAAACCTGATTCTTTTACCAAACACTAAGGAGCAACCCCGTGGTTTCTACAGAATTCCCTATTCTACATTGCCAAGACTTTCCACATATACCAGGTGGTATATTATACTCATATCTAATGAGCTTCTGCACAACAAGGAATGGTTGCATTTGTTATGTGTTAAAGTTCACTATATAAAGCTGTCCTGGATACTCAGACACTCGTTGGTATATATATATATGTATATGTTGTAAGTGTGTGTCTTTTGTTCGTCTTCTAGCAGGGGGAACTGGGAGAGGTAGCTGAAGTAAGCTTATTTCCTTCCTCCCTTGTGAAGCCCAAGCACACACCTATACTGGTGGGTACTATAACTCACACATCGCAGTGTCTAAGTTCTAGAAGTGTTTATTATATATTGCCTAAATTTATGTTTGTTTGTTCGCAGTTCATACGCCTGAGTATTATGTAATTTCTTCTAAGCCTTAGAAGACAAGGTAGCCCAGAGAAGGTCTTTGATGAATACTAAATCGTCCTTCTAAATTGCGGCTGCCAGAACTTGTTATTTTGCTTTACAGGTAGACCTGTTTTAGATATTGTTGTAAACCATTAGGTGATATGTTCTTGGCTGTTTAAGTGCCGTGTGACTTTAGTTAGCCTTTTCTTTTACAGAGTCTCCCTCCCCGCTGTTCCCATCCTTTCCTTCCCCCGATTGACCCCCTTAATCTTCCGTGCCCTCATGGCAATTCGGAATTGAGGTTGTCAATAGGTGGACCCCATTGAGCAACGAACCAATCCTGAGAGGCCTCCGAGGGACCGTGACAAAAGGCCTAAATGTCCATATTGAAGGAATTCAGGGGCCATGGTGTCAAGTTCAGTGATGGAAGGATGGGATGTACTATCTGCCATCCAAACTTGAGCAGAAGTTCTTGTCTGCACGGCAACCTCTTGTGAGACCTCTCTGACAGATGTAGAAGGTCCGTGAACCACAATTGGCGAGGCCATACTGGTGCTATTAGTATCATTCTGGTCTTGGATTTGTGTAGTTTGAGAATCACCGTTGGAATGAGAGGAGTTGGTGGAAGTGCGTAGAGAAATTTCTGTGACCAACTTATCAAAAGGCATTTTCCTTCGGCCCTGGAATCTGGATGCGTAGTTGTGGCATTTTCTGTTGTTTGCGTCTGCGAACAGGTCTATTTGAGAAAACCCCCATTTGTGAAAAATGTCTTGCAAAACGTCGTAGTTTAGAATCCAATCGTGATTTTCTTGGAAATAATGACTGAAAGAATCTGCTTGTATATTTTGAATGTTTAACACAACAAGAGCCGCTCCCAGTAAGATGACCTCGGTGCTACAGTATAATTCTGTGAGTAAAGGCATCTCACAAAAAGTGAAAGACTGGTCTCACACACCACCTGGTGTCATGCTTCATCATTGACCAGTCCTCGCCCTCTAAAAACTCAGTTTGATGGAGGGCGGGCATACACCTGACGACAGGGATGCACTTCTAAAACTAAGTGGGGGCCCTTTACAAAGTGAGGTTTAAAAAGCCATTACAGATGTCAAAATTGTATTAATATGACTGGCATCTGTATGGTATTAAAATGAGTGGTCGGTGTCTTGGGGATTCTATTGTCCCCCCACCGTACTAATTGTGGTCAACATGTTTCTGCCTATTGGCCCCGAGGGGTCAGCGGCATTCATCAGGACCTATGTTAATAAGTTGGGCTCCACCCTTACCGTGCTGTGTTGGCAGGGTTCCACTGAGTGGGGTGACCAGTGTCACACTCCACCGGAAAATGGCTCTGAAGGTTCAAGCCTGTATGAGAAGAAGCAGAATGAAAAGATATATGGCAGCATTCTTACAGGTCATACAATCAGCCACAGAACCATGCCGATCATAGTAAGTGGCTAAAAGTGCAGCGTACTGTGTCACTCATCCGTGCATTTAGAACTTAGTGGGAATAAAATCCACCATGCTTACCCTAACAGATGGGACCTACTTGCCCCATAGGAGGGTGAGGAAGAGAGACCCCTTTGGTCGAGGCGCTATAAGTGAGGAGAAAAATGAGAGAGAAGAGAAATACATTTCAAATGAAAACAGGATGCCGCAATTGGTCCAGGAGTAAAGTTAGGAGCTTTAAACTGTAAGGAGTGAATTGTAAATAGTTACAAAAAACCTGTAAAACAGACATGCACTCCAAACCATTCATACCCTTACTGTTTAGAGGGACATCTTCCGCCTTTGTGCCTATGTCCGTGTGCCTCACCTCCTCGCTGGTAATGAAGGGCGGTGGGACTGTGCTATTTATAGTAGGCGCGCACCCTTTCAAGTGTTTATTAGTCCAGTGATTGAGACCAATTAGTGTCGATCCGGTGTCCCGATCACGCAATAGTAAAAGCAATGCCTGACTTGCCTGACTGATACAAGAGCGTGACGAGTGTTCCGCTCGTATTATTATTGACTAAATGCCTAATTAGCCTGATTGGTGTCAGAGGCGTGCAACCACCAAAAAAGGAGTTTCCTGTGTCACGCGAGCTAATTGCCTGACATCCGCTCGGTGTGTGCATGAAAGCCGCCACTGTAAGCGCCGCTATAAGCGCCGGTGGCCGGGTAGTGAATTAACACAACATACGGCACATGCGCAGTATGTGGGCGTGGGCTGCTCACTGCAGCAAAGACCGAAGCGGCAATGGTACCCTCATCCTATTCTATTCCAAACTAGCATGACTATATCGAGCTCTGTATGCGTAACTACACTTTCAGATATATGGTAGATCATGAGGAGGGCTGTTGTGACCCTGGCCCCTCAAGTTTTTAATTTTCTAGGTCAACTCTCATCGTAAACCTAATACCTAAAAGACGCTATTGTATGCGCTTTATATGAGAAATAGTGGCAGGCTACTGTAAGACATGGTGTATGTTAATATACCAAAAAAACAAAAAGAGAGCGAGGATTTTGGGATACGTCCTGATCCCCTGGATAAAGTTACGAAGAAACAATATGGACGGACCCTGAAAATAGTGGAGATCTATCAATCACTATGTGTGGTAAGTCCGAGGACCATTAGGTATATTTAAAATACCCCTCACACACCAACCTAGTTGGTGTCATGCTTCATCATTGGGGTCCCAACCGGGTGGCCTAATGCCCCCCGGTTGTGCTACGACGCCTGATTACAGCGGAGCAGGTGTGGTGTGAAAATGTGATGTGAATGTTAAAAATACCTCTGAGAATCCTTGCCAGATAAATTTATTAGTGGCGGCTCAGGGCACATTATTGTGCACAATTTATTAGTGACGGCACATTTTCACACCACACCTGCTCCGCTGTAATCAGGCGTCGTAGCACAACCGGGGGCATTAGGCCACCCGGTTGGGACCCCAATGATGAAGCATGACACCAACTAGGTTGGTGTGTGAGGGGTCTTTTAAATATACCTAATGGTCCTCGGACTTACCACACATAGTGATTGATAGATCTCCACTATTTTCAGGGTCCGTCCATATTGTTTCTTCGTATGTTAATATACCCCATCTATATACATTGCGCTTATGGTATGGGATATACATGGCACAATCTATGAACTATATAAGCCATGATAACCCCCGGTATTCAGGAGTCAGTGGGTCCTTCTACAAACTATACATACAGGGACAAGTGTCTCAGGTAGAATAATAATAACCTGGTTATGAAGTGGTGCATTCTGGGATGAGCAGGACTAAAAGGGATTTGTGTGTAAAAACCAGTAAACGTGGAGCAAAAGATGTTTCGGACATAGATAATTATTCAGATTTTAAGGCGGTGGTCCATGGATTGATTATGTCAACTATAGGTTACTGTGCCATTTGTAACCAAGGAATTTCGTCATTGAGTCCAGTATCCCATGTACGGAGCCGGTACACCCATCTTTGCTCTCTGATGTGCAGTGGTCTCGTGAGATCCGTCTTATGTTTTTCATGACCTCCAAAACCACCCATCTCAGGTCACTATCCTTGTGGTTAAGTTCCAAAAATGCCTCGTGAGTTTCGTATTTGTTTTCTTACACCTTATTGTGCTGCGATGTTCATTGATACGGACCTTTATTTTCCTGGTGGTCATGCCAACATACATGAGACTACAAGGGCAGGTGAGTAGATAGATCACATTGTCAGTGTTGCAGTTACTAAAACAATTAAGTTTCCAAGGGTTCCCAGTGCCTATGTCTACTTCTTTGGTGGTTATGGTGAGTGGGCATGCAACACATCCTCCACATGCATAGTGTCCAGTCGGTCTCTGCGTGTTCCATAGTGTGACCTGGTTCTCTTTCAGTGCTGGAGGGTCTTTTGCATGTACCAGTTGATCACGAATGTTTTTACTCCTCTTGAATGCGAACATAGGGGATCCCACTGTTGATCAGCTCCATCAAGAATATGCCAGTTCTTTCTTATGATCTTTTGTACAGCATTCGACACAGGTGTGTATGTGGTTACACACACTATACGATCCGATTTTGCTCTATTGGTATCCTCTAGGAGTGCCTCACGGTTATTATTTCTGGCTCTCTTCTTGGCTTTCCTTATCATTCTCCTAGGGTAGTGTCTGTCTTGTAGTTTCCTTTCCAGTTCTTCAGCTTGTATTACGAAATCCTCTGTTTCTGAGCAGTTCCTGCGCACACGTAAGAATTGACCGACGGGTAAATTGTCCCGCAATGCTTTAGGGTGGTAGCTTTCGTACAGTAGGAGGCTGTTCCTGTCCGTAGGTTTATTATGGACTTTGGTACTGATTCCTCCTTCTGTCATACTGATGTCTAGATCCAGGAACACCGCGTGGTTTTTACTGATGGTGTGTGTGAATCTGAGGTGATGATCTTGTGTGTTCACCCAATCTACAAAGGATTGTGCTGTGTTGGCATCCCCTTGCCATACAATAAACACGTCATCAATGTAACGTTTCCAAGTTTTCAATTGTAAAGCGAAAGGATTGGTTTCATTGAAGATGTAGTCCTCCTCAAATTGGTGGACATACAAACACGCCAAACTGGGGGCGAAGGTACTGCCCATAGATGTACCCGTGATCTGATGGTAAATCACGTCCTCAAATTCAAAAAAATTCTCGGTCAGGGCAATTTCTGCACATTCCATGATAAAATGTCGGGGAGTGAGGTAATCCCATTCCAGGTTCAGCAGGATTTGTTCAACAACTGCCAGTGTTCTTCTTTGAGGGATGCTCGTGTACAGAGCTTCTATGTCCATAGTGATGAAGATATCCTCTGTAGTGTTGATTTGTAGATCTCGTAGGAGGCATAAGACGTCCTTGGTGTCCTTGAGGTAAGACTGAGATTTCCATACAATTGGTTTTAGAAACCAGTCGCAGAACTGCGAGAGGGGTTCGAGGATAGATCCGATCCCGGAGACTATCGGTCTACCCGGCGGTGGCATTCTCCCCTTGTGAATTTTGGGGAGAGTGTAGAACCTAGGTGTTCTAGGGGTCTCATTTATAAGGAAGTCAGCTTCATGCTTGGTGATCCAATCATGGCAAAGTGCTTCATCCACTATGCTTTTGATTTTTCTGGCCAGACGAGGTGTCGGGTCTTCTGTATATCTTTCATAATTGGTATCATCCGAGAGTAATCGGTTGCACTCGTCCCTATACATCGATTTGTTCATCAGGACTGTAGCACCACCCTTATCAGCTGGTTTTATTGTCAGGTCTGTATTATTCTTAAGAGCTTCCAGTGCGTTTCGTTCTTGTTTCAAGATGTTTTGGAAGCCCTTTGCTTTATTGAAGTTGATCTTTTCAACCTCTTGAAGTACTTTCTGATCAAAAGTCAGGATATGACAGGGGATGGTATGAGTGGGGGGTAAAAATGTGGACTTTTTCCTCAAGCCTGTACTGTTCACCTCCATCTGCTCTTCTTTCCTATCACCAAAATGGTGACGGAGTTTGATCTTTCTGAAGAACTGTGCTAATTCAATATTTAATGTAAATGGATCATTCAAAGGTGTGGGGACAAAGCCTAAGCCTTTTGAGAGAACGGTTTCTTCATCATTGGTAAGGATGTGATCACTCAGATTAACGATGTTTGTTACTCTCGACTCGTCGATGGGTTGTTGCCTCTCCCTCTGCTCCTTGTTCCCATTGCGACCGATGGTTGGTCTTCCCATTGCACTCTTGTATTCTGCTTTTTTCTTCCTTTTCCCCGGCCACGGCCTCTGTATAAAAAAGGCTGTGGACCTTGTGGAAAGCCAAATCCTGGATGGTAAAAAGGTTGTTGCCAAAACCCAAACTGCGGCATGGGTGGTTGCATCATTGGGTTGTGATACTTCTGTTGTCGTCTCCCTGGATGACCATCAACACTCTCGTCGCTACTACTTCCACTCGTGCTTCTCTCCTCCCCTGAGCTGAAGGTCCAGTTCTGTGGAGTTGGCCTAAAGTGTTGTTGTTTCCTATATGGTTGTTGTTGTGGAGCATTCTCGTAATACTCATCTGTAGTATAGGGATATATAGTTTCGCGACTGAATTTCTGAACATCTTCTTTAAGTTTTGTCAATTTTGACTGAGTGAGATATTCTTTGTAGTCAGTGTGATCTTTATTTATTTCATCCAATTTTTTCTTGAATACGGTTATATGCACCATGGTTTTCAATCTACTCTCGCTTTGTTGAATTTCCAGCATGAGTGCATCCGCCAATTCCCTAGCTTTGTTGATAATAAGAACTAGCCAATCCTTAGTACATTTCCATGCGATTCTGGACCAATTGGTCCGGAATTCTTTGTTGTTAAGAAAAAGTCTCGGTTCATTCATAACCACTAGACCCCTAGGGGCGCTGTTCTTTCGTAAATATTCCGTCATAAAAGTTCCATGTAAAGCAGTACGAATCTGCTCTTTCTTCTTTGAGGTAAGTGATTCCCATTCATCCAAATTCTGGACTACTTGTGATACCACCGTTTCTACTAATAAAGACGGTGTCCTTAGAATCTCTGCATAGTTCTCCTCATTGAACGCTAACTCGGTATCCATAATTGCAATAGACCTGGTCTGGTAAGAAAATTTCAGACTCAGGACTTACCCCTCACTAGGGTCAGTGAGTCGCCCCTGTAAATGTTCCCACAGCTGTCCGCTGTACTACAATATTAACCACACTAGCCCAGGAAAGGACCTAGGAAAGGGAACTAGAGGCACGGGGCACTAGGAGCAGGCGGCCTCCAAACAATGATGTTTAACACAACAAGAGCCGCTCCCAGTAAGATGACCTTGGTGCTACAGTATAATTCTGTGAGTAAGGCATCTCACAAAAAGTGAAAGACTGGTCTCACACACCACCTGGTGTCATGCTTCATCATTGACCAGTCCTCGCCCTCTAAAAACTCGGTTTGATGGAGGGCGGGCATACACCTGACGACAGGGATGCACTTCTAAAACTAAGTGGGGGCCCTTTACAAAGTGAGGTTTAAAAAGCCATTACAGATGTCAAAATTGTATTAATATGACTGGCATCTGTATGGTATTAAAATGAGTGGTCGGTGTCTTGGGGATTCTATTGTCCCCCACCGTACTAATTGTGGTCAACATGTTTCTGCCTATTGGCCCCGAGGGGTCCGCGGCATTCATCAGGACCTATGTTAATAAGTTGGGCTCCACCCTTACCGTGCTGTGTTGGCAGGGTTCCACTGAGTGGGGTGACCAGTGTCACACTCCACCGGAAAATGGCTCTGAAGGTTCAAGCCTGTATGAGAAGAAGCAGAATGAAAAGATATATGGCAGCATTCTTACAGGTCATACAATCAGCCACAGAACCATGCCGATCATAGTAAGTGGCTAAAAGTGCAGCGGACTGTGTCACTCATCCGGGCATTTAGAACTTAGTGGGGAATAAAATCCACCATGCTTACCCTAACAGATGGGACCTACTTGCCCCACAGGAGGGTGAGGAAGAGAGACCCCTTTGGTCGAGAGCTATAAGTGAGGAGAAAAAATGAGAGAGAAGAGAAATACATTTCAAATGAAAACAGGATGCCGCAATTGGTCCAGGAGTAAAGTTAGGAGCTTTAAACTGTAAGGAGTGAATTGTAAATAGTTACAAAAACCTGTAAAACAGACATGCACTCCAAACCATTCATACCCTTACTGTTTAGAGGGACATCTCCCGCCTTTGTGCCTATGTCCGTGTGCCTCACCTCCTCGCTGGTAATGAAGGGCGGTGGGACTGTGCTATTTATAGTAGGCGCGCACCCTTTCAAGTGTTTATTAGTCCAGTGATTGAGAACAATTAGTGTCGATCCGGTGTCCCGATCACGCAATAGTAAAAGCAATGCCTGACTTGCCTGACTGATACAAGAGCGTGACGAGTGTTCCGCTCGTATTATTATTGACTAAATGCCTAATTAGCCTGATTGGTGTCAGAGGCGTGCAACCACCAAAAAAGGAGTTTCCTGTGTCACGCGAGCTAATTGCCTGACATCCGCTCGGTGTGTGCATGAAAGCCGCCACTGTAAGCACCGCTATAAGCGCCGGTGGCCGGGTAGTGAATTAACACAACATACGGCGCATGCGCAGTATGTGGGCGTGGGCTGCTCACTGCAGCAAAGACCGAAGCGGCAATGGTACCCTCATCCTATTCTATTCCAAACTAGCATGACTATATCGAGCTCTGTATGCGTAACTACACTTTCAGATATATGGTAGATCATGAGGAGGGCTGTTGTGACCCTGGCCCCTCAAGTTTTTAATTATCTAGGTCAACTCTCATCGTAAACCTAATAGCTAAAAGACGCTATTGTATGTGCTTTATATGAGAAATAGTGGCAGGCTACTGTAAGACATGGTGTATGTTAATATACCCCATCTATATACATTGCGCTTATGGTATGGGATATACATGGCACAATCTATGAACTATATAAGCCATGATAACCCCGGTATTCAGGAGTCAGTGGGTCCTTCTACAAACTATACATACAGGGACAAGTGTCTCAGGTAGAATAATAATAACCTGGTTATGAAGTGGTGCATTCTGGGATGAGCAGGACTAAAAGGGATTTGTGTGTAAAAACCAGTAAACGTGGAGCAAAAGATGTTTCGGACATAGATAATTATTCAGATTTTAAGGCGGTGGTCCATGGATTGATTATGTCAACTATAGGTTACTGTGCCATTTGTAACCAAGGAATTTCGTCATTGAGTCCAGTATCCCATGTACGGAGCCGGTACACCCATCTTTGCTCTCTGATGTGCAGTGGTCTCGTGAGATCCGTCTTATGTTTTTCATGACCTCCAAAACCACCCATCTCAGGTCACTATCCTTGTGGTTAAGTTCCAAAAAATGCCTCGTGAGTTTCGTGTTTGTTTTCTTACACCTTATTGTGCTGCGATGTTCATTGATACGGACCTTTATTTTCCTGGTGGTCATGCCAACATACATGAGACTACAAGGGCAGGTGAGTAGATAGATCACATTGTCAGTGTTGCAGTTACTAAAACAATTAAGTTTCCAAGGGTTCCCAGTGCCTATGTCTACTTCTTTGGTGGTTATGGTGAGTGGGCATGCAACACATCCTCCACATGCATAGTGTCCAGTCGGTCTCTGCGTGTTCCATAGTGTGACCTGGTTCTCTTTCAGTGCTGGAGGGTCTTTTGCATGTACCAGTTGATCACGAATGTTTTTACTCCTCTTGAATGCGAACATAGGGGATCCCACTGTTGATCAGCTCCATCAAGAATATGCCAGTTCTTTCTTATGATCTTTTGTACAGCATTCGACACAGGTGTGTATGTGGTTACACACACTATACGATCCGATTTTGCTCTATCGGTATCCTCTAGGAGTGCCTCACGGTTATTATTTCTGGCTCTCTTCTTGGCTTTCCTTATCATTCTCCTAGGGTAGTGTCTGTCTTGTAGTTTCCTTTCCAGTTCTTCAGCTTGTATTACGAAATCCTCTGTTTCTGAGCAGTTCCTGCGCACACGTAAGAATTGACCGACTGGGTAGAATTGTCCCGCAATGCTTTAGGGTGGTAGCTTTCGTACAGTAGGAGGCTGTTCCTGTCCGTAGGTTTATTATGGACTTTGGTACTGATTCCTCCTTCTGTCATACTGATGTCTAGATCCAGGAACACCGCGTGGTTTTTACTGATGGTGTGTGTGAATCTGAGGTGATGATCTTGTGTGTTCACCCAATCTACAAAGGATTGTGCTGTGTTGGCATCCCCTTGCCATACAATAAACACGTCATCAATGTAACGTTTCCAAGTTTTCAATTGTAAAGCGAAAGGATTGGTTTCATTGAAGATGTAGTCCTCCTCAAATTGCTGGACATACAAACACGCCAAACTGGGGGCGAAGGTACTGCCCATAGATGTACCCGTGATCTGATGGTAAATCACGTCCTCAAATTCAAAAAATTCTCGGTCAGGGCAATTTCTGCACATTCCATGATAAAATGTCGGGGAGTAGAGGTAATCCCATTCCAGGTTCAGCAGGATTTGTTCAACAACTGCCAGTGTTCTTCTTTAAGGGATGCTCGTGTACAGAGCTTCTATGTTCATAGTGATGAAGATATCCTCTGTAGTGTTGATTTGTAGATCTCGTAAGAGGCATAAGACGTCCTTGGTGTCCTTGAGGTAAGACTGAGATTTCCGTACAATTGGTTTTAGAAACCAGTCGCAGAACTGCGAGAGGGGTTCGAGGATAGATCCGATCCCGGAGACTATCGGTCTACCCGGCGGTGGCATTCTCCCCTTGTGAATTTTGGGGAGAGTGTAGAACCTAGGTGTTCTAGGGGTCTCATTTATAAGGAAGTCAGCTTCGTGCTTGGTGATCCAATCATGGCAAAGTGCTTCATCCACTATGCTTTTGATTTTTCTGGCCAGGCGAGGTGTCGGGTCTTCTGTATATCTTTCATAATTGGTATCATCCGAAGTAATCGGTTGCACTCGTCCCTATACATCGATTTGTTCATCAGGACTGTAGCACCACCCTTATCAGCTGGTTTTATTGTCAGGTCTGTATTATTCTTAAGATCTTCCAGTGCGTTTCGTTCTTGTTTTCGAGATGTTTTGGAAGCCCTTTGCTTTAGTGAAGTTGATCTTTTCAACCTCTTGAAGTACTTTCTGTTCAAAAGTCAGGATATGACAGGGGATGGTATGAGTGGGGGGTAAAAATGTGGACTTTTTCCTCAAGCCTGTACTGTTCACCTCCATCTGCTCTTCTTTCCTATCACCAAAATGGTGACGGAGTTTGATCTTTCTGAAGAACTGTGCTAATTCAATATTTAATGTAAATGGATCATTCAAAGGTGTGGGGACAAAGCCTAAGCCTTTTGAGAGGAACGGTTTCTTCATCATTGGTAAGGATGTGATCACTCAGATTAACGATGTTCGTTACTCTCGACTCGTCGATGGGTTGTTGCCTCTCCCTCTGCTCCTTGTTCCCATTGCGACCGATGGTTGGTCTTCCCATTGCACTCTTGTATTCTGCTTTTTTCTTCCTTTTCCCCGGCCACGGCCTCTGTATAAAAAAGGCTGTGGACCTTGTGGAAAGCCAAATCCTAGATGGTAAAAAGGTTGTTGCCAAAACCCAAACTGCGGCAGGAAAACCTGACTCACAATAACAAGTCTTGTTATTGTGAGTCAGGTTTTCCTGGTATCTCGGCATCACGAGCTTTTTATTTGCTGTGATTTTTGGTTATATCATACCGTTCATTTGCAGGTGGCTCTCATATTCGTTTGTTATTTAATTCACGATGCACAGGTGTTTTTCTATTTTTCTATATATCTACATGCACTTAGGATAGTGGTGGAGAGATCGGATTTATGCATTACATTGTATTATACTTCATTCTGATATTGTTGAAATACCATTTGAGAATCTTGATTTGTTTTTCTTGTTGCAGTGGGTGGTCACCACAAAGAATCGAAATCCAAAACTTACTTTGAAAATCAGCATGCCCCTGACGAAGGGTTACACCCGAAATGCATTGGGGTTTAATTAATCTGTTTGCTTATGTTTGTTCATGTAGACCGGGCCTTTTATGTTGGTTGGGACCTGTGCTTTAACAACAGGCTCAACATTTCATTAACATGTTTTGTGATTATGATGACCACATGAAATGTTTTGTGTAACACAGATTCATCAATTTGTACAGTAAATTTGATGATTATGTTTGGTATCTCTTGTCATATTGTTTGATTCAAATGATATAAACCGAAATTTAAAATGTTTAAGCCAGTTATAATTTGAAATTTGAAGCCCTAGGGACTTTATACACAGTGCGCTGAGTGATCGGTAGGGAGCGTTTCCATACCTTTCTAGCATTTGATTATCACAGGTCTTGTTAGGCTGGACCCATAGCACACAGCAGCACACTCAGTTTCATTGGTTAACTTGTTGACTCATCCATAACTTAGGTGTGCAGGTTGTTACTATATCCAGTATATTAACATACACCATGTCTTACAGTAGCCTGCCACTATTTCTCATATAAAGCGCATACAATAGCGACTTTTAGGTATTAGGTTTACGATGAGAGTTGACCTAGATAATTAAAAACTTGAGGGGCCAGGGTCACAACAGCCCTCCTCATGATCTACCATATATCTGAAAGTGTAGTTACGCATACAGAGCTCGATATAGTCATGCTAGTTTGGAATAGAATAGGATGAGGGTACCATTGCCGCTTCGGTCTTTGCTGCAGTGAGCAGCCCACGCCCACATATTGCGCATGCGCCGTATGTTGTGTTAATTCACTACCCGGCCACCGGCGCTTATAGCGGCGCTTACAGTGGCGGCTTTCATGCACACACCGAGCGGATGTCAGGCAATTAGCTCGCGTGACACAGGAAACTCCTTTTTTGGTGGTTGCACGCCTCTGACACCAATCAGGCTAATTAGGCATTTAGTCAATAATAATACGAGCGGAACACTCGTCACGCTCTTGTATCAGTCAGGCAAGTCAGGCATTGCTTTTACTATTGCGTGATCGGGACACCGGATCGACACTAATTGGTCTCAATCACTGGACTAATAAACACTTGAAAGGGTGCGCGCCTACTATAAATTGTAATTGTAATTGTAATTGCATTTATATAGCGCTTACTACCCCTGACGAGGCGTCGAAGCGCTTTTTCGGCGAGTAGCACGCTACTCCGGGACCCATAGAGGATTAGTGTTGAATTAGTATAGTGAAACATGCAAGTACATTTTAAGTGATGGATAGGTTAGGCAGTTATTTGGATTTGGAATGATAGCAGAAGGATAGAGGAGGAAAAAAAGGTTTGTATTTATATAGCGCTGGTTACCCCTGATGGGGTGTTGAAGCATGCTACTCTGGAAGCCCATCAAGGATTAGTGGTGAATTAATATGGTGAAAATATGAAAGTAGTTTCAGTGGTGGATATTAGTCAGTTATTTGGAGTGAGAAGGATAGCGGAGGGATAAAAGGGAAGAAAGGTTTGCATTCATATAGCACTTGTTACCCCTGATGAGTGTTGAAGCGCTTTTCTGGCGAGTAGCACGCCACTCCGGAACCCATTAAGGATTAGTGTTGAACATTAGTCTAGTAAAAAATAAAGTAACTTTGATTAGTGGACATGTTATTCCAGTTATTTGGGTAGAGAAGGGTAGGTGGCGGGATAGAAAAGAGGGAAAGAGGTTTGTATTTATATAGCGCTTGCTACCCCTGATGGGGTTTTGAAGCGCAAGTAGTACGCTACTCTGGAACCCAGAAGTATTAGTGTTGAATTATTATGGTGAAACATGAAAGTAATTTTAGTGGTGGATATGTTAGTCAGTTATTTGGATTGAGAAGGGTTGGGGAGGGTAGAAAGGGAAAAAGGTTTGCATTTATATAGCGCTTGTAACCCTGATGGGGTGTTGAGACGCTTTATTGGCGAGTAGCACGCTACTCTGGAACCCATAAAGGATTAGTGGTGAATTAGTATAGTTGAAAATTGAATATGTTAGACTGTTAATTCTGATTGAAAAGGATAGTGGAGGGATAAAAGAGTGAAGGATTTTTTTTATTTTTTTATTTTTTTATAGGTCTTAGCAGTAGGAGGGGAGAAGGGGGTTTGAGGGGAGGAGTCAGGGAAGAGTTTAGAAAGGTTTGTTTTAGGGCATCGGTATAGTAAAGAGGTGTCCGATGATGCAAGGAGGGTAGAGTAGGCGAGAGTCTAGAAAGGGTTATTTTGGTGGTCATAGTAGTGGTATGGGATTTGGCATAAATGAGTGTGGATGTAGAGGATATATTGATAGATGTATAGGATGAGAGATAGTGTAGTGCATTGGAAAGAGTAGTAGAAAGAAGTTTGAGATGAGTCAGAAGGTTGGGCTAGAAGATATATTGAGATAAGTATAGGCTGAGAACTAGGGTAGTGCCTTGGAAATGCTAAATTAGAAGAAAGTGATAAATATATAGATCCATAAATACATTGAAAGTATATAGATACATAAAGGAGGTAAGTATATGCAGATTAAAGATATGGATAGAGGCACAGGATGAGAAATAGGGTAGTGCATTGGATATGCTTTTTCAGGAGAAAAGTTACAGAGACACACAGTTCCAAGTACATGGAAGGTACATAGATGCACAATGGAAGTTAGTACGTGTAGACCAAAGATGATATTTATTTATTATTATTATTATTTTTTTTTTTTTCTCTCAACATAATTATTGTACATGTTTATACAAAGCAATACACAAAGATAGGTACATGTCTATAGTGAAAACAAATGCTTATATACAGAGGGATATGCTGTAAATTTCTGTTTGCGTATGGTGCTTATGTGGGGAAAAGCCAATTCTTGAGTAGTTTTCTGAAGATAAGGTGGCTGTCGGTGGATCTTATGTTGGGGGTAAAGAGTTCCATAGTTTGGCTGCTTGAACAGAGAAGGATGTGCCACCCATGGTTTTTCTTGTATCTTGGGATTTTGAGGCGAGATGCTCCTTTAGAGCGGAGGTTCCTCTGTTGAATGTGTTTGGTGATTTTATTCCTGATGAAGAGTGGTCCCATTCCATGTATTGCTTTGTGGGTGATACAAAGCAGCTTGAGCGTGGATCTTCTGGCAACCGGTAACCAATGCAGGGCTTTCAAGGCAGGGGATATGTGGTCTCGCGGTTTGATATGTAAGAGTAGTCTGGCAGCCGAGTTCTGAATCCGTTGTAGTCTTTTCATGGTCGTCAAAGGTGATCCGTGGTAGAGGCTATTGGCGTAATCGAGTTTGGACAGGACAAGGGAGATGGTAGCTTGGACCTTGTGCGGAAATCCCAAATGAGGGAAAATTCGTCGCAGCGTTTTTATAGTGACAAAGCTTGATCTAATAGCACAGTCCCACGCCCTTCATTACCAGCGAGGAGGTGAGGCACACGGACATAGGCACAAAGGCGGGAGATGTCCCTCTAAACAGTAAGGGTATGAATGGTTTGGAGTGCATGTCTGTTTTACAGGTTTTTGTAACTATTTACAATTCACTCCTTACAGTTTAAAGCTCCTAACTTTACTCCTGGACCAATCGCGGCATCCTGTTTTCATTTGAAATGTATTTCTCTTCTCTCTCATTTTTTCTCCTCACTTATAGCGCTCGACCAAAGGGGTCTCTCTTCCTCACCCTCCTATGGGGCAAGTAGGTCCCATCTGTTAGGGTAAGCATGGTGGATTTTATTCCCCACTAAGTTCTAAATGCACGGATGAGTGACACAGTCCGCTGCACTTTTAGCCACTTACTATGATCGGCATGGTTCTGTGGCTGATTGTATGACCTGTAAGAATGCTGCCATATATCTTTTCATTCTGCTTCTTCTCATACAGGCTTGAACCTTCAGAGCCATTTTCCGGTGGAGTGTGACACTGGTCACCCCACTCAGTGGAACCCTGCCAACACAGCACGGTAAGGGTGGAGCCCAACTTATTAACATAGGTCCTGATGAATGCCGCTGACCCCTCGGGGCAATAGGCAGAAACATGTTGACCACAATTAGTACGGTGGGGGACAATAGAATCCCCAAGACACCGACCACTCATTTTAATACCATACAGATGCCAGTCATATTAATACAATTTTGACATCTGTAATGGCTTTTTAAACCTCACTTTGTAAAGGGCCCCCACTTAGTTTTAGAAGTGCATCCCTGTCGTCAGGTGTATGCCCGCCCTCCATCAAACCGAGCTTTAGAGGGCGAGGACTGGTCAATGATGAAGCATGACACCAGGTGGTGTGTGAGACCAGTCTTTCACTTTTTGTGAGATGCCTTTACTCACAGAATTATACTGTAGCACCGAGGTCATCTTACTGGGAGCGGCTCTTGTTCTGTTAAACATTGTTTGGAGGCCGCCTACTCCTAGTGCCCCGTGCCTCTAGTTCCCTTTCCTAGGTCCTTTCCTGGGCTAGTGTGGTTAATATTGTATATTTTGAATGCCTGGCAGATGATTGGTTGTTATCATTAAGTTCCTGGCTTGTAACCATTTCCAAATGGTCTGAGCCTCGAGAGACAAATAACGAGATTGGGTTCCTCCCTGTTTGTTCGGGTAATGGATAGTTGTGTTGTCAGTCTGTACAAGGATAGAATATGTTGTTATCACTGGAAAGAAAGATTTTAGAGCAAGGTGAACTACTCTCAATTCCAGCATATTGATGATGTGGTAAGTCTTTTCCTTATCCGACCAAACACCCTGAGTTTGAAGGGAACCTGTAGAGCTGCAATAGCACCGAGAGACCCTTTTCAGGGTGATCTGTGGCGCTTAATAAGCAACCTTAACATAGCTGGTACCGTGATGTTTTCACTGGAGGTACAGTAGGAGGATGGGACCTGAAGCGAAAATAAGTCATTCTGAACAATATTCAAGACCCCTCTGTCTTTTGTAATTGATTGTCACTCTTCCAATTAGCAGGAGGCTTTACTCGGCTGCAGGTTGTTGTTGTGACCCTCTTCCTCTAGATGATCTGCGAGGATGGAAATGTGACCTTGCTTGCTGCTGATGCTGTTGCCAGTGAGGGTTTGTACCCTCTGTGGAAAATATCGCCTGTCATAAGGTCTGTACCTTCTGCAAAATTCCTTCTTCTCCAGGCCAACAGCCTTGAGAGTGTCCAATTCTGTCTTCATTCTGGGCATCTCCTCGTCCGCATGGGTACCAAAGAGGGTGTTACCCGAAATAGCATGTTCATTATTCTGTGTTGGGTCTCTGGTTTCAAGCCAGTGAGACACAGCCAAGATGACCTTCTTGCACAGATGCCGTGTGCATTACCATGCACCGCTAGGCCAGCGCATCTGCACTCATAATTTGAGTAGACACCAGGCCACCTTCATTCAGAATTTCTTGAAAATCCTGTTTATCTGCCTAGGGTAGTTTTTCTGTGAATCTGGCTATCGAATCTCAGAGGGATCTGTCGTATCTCCCAAGCAAAGCAGAAGAACTCGCTACTTTCATATAAGATGCAAATGTTCCACACATCATCTTACCAATCAAAGAAGATTAAGAAGCTGCAGAGTGGGATTTTCGTGCAGCATGAAATTCACGGATTTAGGAGGAGGATCCACTCTTAGAAACAATGGGTCCTGATCTGGAGTCTTGTATTTTTTAAGGATACAAGAAAAGGGCTGATCTTAGTGATGCTGGAGTTAGAAACAATCTCATCGCAGGTTGTAAAAGTCAAGGCACCAATCGCGAAAGTGGTCTTGAGACTGTTTTATGATGCAACCTCTTGAAGATCACGGATGTAGTCATTGAAGTGGTAGGAATGTCCAAGTTTAATTTGGTCGCTCCTCTCACAAGCACATCATTGAAAGTCAAGAGATCGTCCACTGCTGACACTCTTGCTGGAAGTGTGTCAGATAATGTGGGAGAATAATCTTGCACTGACGTGTGAGGTTGTAGACCAGGAAGGTGATCTCCTCCTATGCCTGGATGATGCGGTATGAGATCTTCTGGATCTTGATTTGGTTCTAGATGTTGTCCTAGATCTAGACCGATGATGTATAGGACTTCTTGACCTATGAGTTGATGTATGCGGACTCCTACGTAGCGTGACTTTTGAAGGAACCATAGGAGGCACAGATGGCATGCCAGATAACCTTGGAGATGGTGTCCATTTAGGAGATGGCGTATGTGGTGTGACTCTTGAAGGAAAGTATGTTTGTGAGTACACTGAGTCAGAAGTAGGAGGCACAGACCTTTTCTGTAGACTTTCCAACCACTGTGGTGAGATGTTTAACGGTGACTGTGACTTGGATCTTGCAGGAGAGAGAGGCCTAGATTCAGCCAAGTCCGCTGATACACATTTGGCCTCTATTGACGTCGATTGCAGCCTTTCTGCAGTATGAGAAAGTATTTGTCTGTCTCTAGACGTAGATGGAACACACTTATGCTTCTCTCTTGACATCACGCATACTTTCTCCGCAGGCCTGAACGACGACTGCATCTTCGACGTCGATGGGTGCCTCATAGCTGTTGATGGCAGCCTTGATGGTGATGTTTGTCTCAATGTCGTGCCATTAGACTTCAACACAATGACTGCTGCCAGGCCAACAACCTTGACGGCGATGGATGTCTCAGTGCTGAGGAGTGTCGACGGTAACATCCCAACCCATTGATCTTTTGCTCACCATGCCACCTCAGTTTGAACCCAGCCATATGCAAATTATCCTTGACCTGCTCCTCATGGGAACAGTCCAGCCCAAACTGCCAAGTCAGGTCCTCCCTGAACCGGAACACAAGCCCCCCACACCTTTTGTGTGTTTCATGTACCGCCCTACGTGGCATGGGTATGTGTTCCATGCTCACTGTCTCACTGGTACCAAGCTGTACCCAGCTGATGAGCCCATAACTTGGGCGAAACCGAACCTGGATTGCTTGTCTTCTGGTTCAGGGAGAACCTGACTTGGCAGTTCGGACTGGACTGTTCCCATGAGGAGCAGGGTCAAGACTGATGTGCATATGACTGGGTCCAAACTGAGGTGGCATGGTAAGTGTCAGGAGCCAACAAAACAAGATCAGAATAAGAGCCCACTCTGTTGGTATAATTTATGGCAACAGTGGCTTTAAACAAAAAGGCAAGAAAACGGCTATAAGCTGAAGAAAAACGCTGCAACAAAGGAACTCTACGATGGCTGCTGATAAAGTACTAATGAATTCTCACACTAGTTGTTACCCTCTCCAGTTCAGAATGTGAAGCGCTCGCTGCCTCAGCTCAGTGCACTTCACTGAAGTAATTTCCCAGTGCGTACAAGCTCCAGTAATCTCCGTCATGTTAGTGTAGATTAGGGTAGAGGCGTAAGTCATTTTAAGAACAGCGTTGTTTTAGTGCTCCGACGTGGCACCCTTACCAGTGTGTAGCTGTTCCAGGAAGAAGTTACATACTGAGTAGTGTTGCAGCCTCGAGCCTGCTCTGAGGGGAGATTAGTGTCTCCCTCCAGACATGCCGTTTTTGATTGTAAACTCCTCCGAAGTCATTGAAGGAGTTTGTTCTCACTTTGGGCAGTTGCTAGAGAGATTAGTGACTCGCAGTGTTTTTTCCTCAGTCTGACTACTACGCTACGACAAAGGGAAGAAGCAGCACCTGAAATAGGTTGAGCAACATTTTTTGAAAGAAACTACAAGAAGGAGTCCGGCATATCCAAAATGTGTCCTATCGGATGTGAGGTTCCAGAGTCCATTGAACACTTTTTATTTTTTTGCACAGCATATACAAAGCAACGTACACGATGGATTAGGCCACTGTGCAAATTGATGGGCTTTAATTACCGTATTACAGCACTGAGTGTATGCAGAATGTACACAAGTGGTCCGGTTGTCTTTTTAGTTGGTACATTTTTAACAGCTATATGGTATCTGAGGTCCAAGAACATTCTTGCCTAAGAAAGGACTCCAAAGATATTTCAAATTTCACACATCTCTGCCAAGAGGGCTGCAACCTATTTTTAGCATTTTTTTAACTTATAGTGTTTTTCTGTGTACATATATGTATTTGGTTCTATTTGTTTTATTCACATATGATTGTACATTGTTGCCTTTTATGGTTTTTACGAACCGAAATAAAGGAAGTGAATGAATGAATGAACTACAAGATTTTTCAACTTACCTGGAAAAGGTAGTTGAGCAGAAGTTCTGCAGTCCTGATTGGAGATCCACTGGGTCATGCAAGTACCTAGAAATTCAAGAAAAGAGAATACAATGAATATGAAGGACAAAAATGAATGAATTACAATACCATTAAGTTGTCAGTCATTATACAATAATTACATAGACTGTATATGTTCATCCGTGAAAACAATCATATTAGTAAAGGCTACAAGAAGGAGGGAATCCATAATAACTAGAAGAGAAGCTAAAGCCTAGATCTAGTAGGGTATGTTAGAGTATATAAACGGAATATCTTAGAGTATAGTAAAGGCCAATTCAGGAAAGAAGTAGAGTAATGTGTTGTTATATGTTTTGCAGTTTTCAAGACTATCTGAGTGACATGTCGTAATATAATAACTGGTGGTAAAAGAAGGAGAATAACCAGAACAGGAAAGAGAGAGAGGAGAAACCGAAGACAGACCAGGCAGTCTCTTCTTAATCCCCATCCCCTTTCCCCCCTTTGGAGCACTACTGACTTCTAGTATACTTGGGAGTCAGGGGAGTTTCTGAGAGGGGCATTGGGCACAATTCGTTCTGCTAGCGTGCAAGTTATAGGTAAAAAGCCTGACGGAGTGAAGTGCCCACGTAGAAATCTTGCGCCTGAGCAGAATGGCTGAAGGCTTAGACTTAAAGGAGGTAAGTGAAATTTTAGGAAATATTCAAAAGGAACGAGTATCGGTGAGGGAGGAGAACAAAAGCTTAAGTGTAGAAATAGTGGCTTACAGAAGAGAAACCTCTGATTTGGCGACGAAGATGAGTGGGTTGATGTCAGGAATTGGTTTTAGATTTCAAGTCCCAGAATCAGAGCACTCTAGTTCAATGCCTAATCCTACTACTCGGGTCACCTCCCAAGTCATTCACTCGCTATCACCAGTCATGTCCCTAGAACTCCCTGAGCGATTTAGTGGGTATCCCCAGAAGGCCCAAATATTTTTGATGCAATGTTCCCTCCATTTTATGCCCTGGCTCAGATTCCCAATCGACCAACTGAGATTTCAGCTTTGGTAGATTTAGTCTTGGAAATAGACTTCCATCAACATGAACGAAGGGGGAAAATAGAATTTTGTTTCAGTGTATTAAGATTCAAAAGGGTCAGAACAGAGAATTCGAAGATTACAGATAATCAAGCTGGAGTAGAACCAATGCAGATTGGCTCAATCAGGGGTCTATTGACTAAGGAAAAGAAGGAAAAAAGATGACAAAATAATTTGTGTCTATATTGCCAATCTAGTGGACACTTTGTGAAGATTTGCCGAAAAAAAACTAAACCGTTGCAGAAGGAAAACTTGCAGCACCGTCAGTAGGAGGAGTTGGACTGATGAGTGCAGAACAGGACATAACTCTGAAGAGTCACCAACTGGCAAACACCTTGCAAGTTTCTTCTCCCCACCTCGAGCAATCAATGACACTTTAGTTTAGGAACATCTTGTTACCAGGAATATGTGTAATGATAGATTTAAGGGCTACTGGAAATTTTTGTGACATCTAATTTGCAGAAAAGATTGGTTTAAGGTCCATACAAAAAGATAAGAGTGAACCGGTCCGAGCTGTTGACAAAACAAATTTATCGTCAAGGCCAATAGTGAGTCAGGTTGGCCACGGACCACGGAACGGGTGGAGTTAATTTCCAGGGAAGGTCACCAAGAATTGATTCAATTCAATCTAATTGACGCTCCTCAGTTTCAAATCATTCTAGGGTTACCGTGGTTCACTGAGCACAATCCCACTATTGATTGGAGAGCTAGAATTGTAGCTATGGATTCCAATTTCTGCAAAGAAAACTGTTTTGGAAAGCATGAAATCCAGCGAGAATTGGGCCCTGCTGGCCAGTTGTGTGATGGAGAGGCTACCATATGTGTGATACATACCGAGGAAATTCCCTTGGAATATGAAGATTTCGAAGATGCCTTCAATGAAGTAGAGGCAGAAAAACTTCCCCCATATCACACGTAGGACTGCAAAATTGAAGTTGAACCTGGGTCGAATTTACCAAGTAGCAGAGTCTACGCATTAACAGAGAGGGAAAACATGCATTTAAAGGAGTATATTTAGAAGTATCTTACCAATGGATTCATCAGGCCCTCCCAATCGCCAGTCTATTTGCCCCTTTTCTTTGTCCCAAAGAAGGAAGGCGAATTAAGGCTTTGAGTAGACTATCGAGCTATAAATCGGATTACAGTTAAGAACCGGTACCCATTGTCTCTCATTTCAGTACTACTGGACCAAGTCAAAGGAGCACAAATCTACAGCAAGCCTAAACTGAGAGGAGCATTATCATCTGATAAGAGAGGGAGATGAATGGAAGACGGCCTTCAGAACCAAGTATGGGCTATTTGAATATCAGGTAATGCCATATGGGCTCTGTAATGCTCCTGCAGCTTTTCAACACTTCATTAACAATGTGTTGAGTGAATTAATCAATAAATGTTCCATAATCTATATTGATGACATCCTAATCTATTCCATCACAGAACAGGATCATCAAGAACAAGTGAGAGGAGTATTACAAAGGCTTCGGGAGATTAGTTTGTACGTGAAGTTAAACAAATGTGCCTTCAACGTCCAGACTGGAATTCTTGGGATTTGTCCTCTCACCAGCAGGAGTAAAGATGGATGAGCAGAAAATAAAGGCAGTTACAGAATGGAGGTCTCCAACTACAGTGAAAGAGGTTCAAAGTTTCATCAGCTTTGCGAACTTCGACTGAAGGTTTATTCAGGCGTTTTCTCAGAAAATAATTCCAGTAACAAGCTTACTAAAGAAAAAAAGTTTATTTTAAGTGGTCAGAGGAAACTGAGGAAGCCTTTGAATCTCTGAAGAAAGATTTCACCACTGCATCCATCTTGCTACATGCAGATCCTTCAGAACCTTTCTGTGAAGCATGTTGTCAAAGACCAAAAAGGACGGAGCAGTTACATCCGGTGGCTTACAAATGGTAAAAATTGACCCAAGCGGAAGTGAACTATACAATCACAGAAAAAGAGTTACTTGCGATCAAGGATGCATTCAAAGAGTGGAGACACTACCTCGTTTGTACCAGTTTAACACCCAAATATAGCAAGAAGCAACATAAAGGTGTCCAGTCCAGCTTTGCAAAGGGCCTTCCACTGCACAGCAACATGCTTTGTTGCATTTATAGTAACCTTTGAACCGTTTGAGCTGAAAACAATTTGTTTTTGTTAAAATCTGCATATTATGCGCCAGTTGAAGGATTATGCGGAAAATGCGGCAAATCTATAATTATGCCAAAATCGCTGCCGCCGCACAATCGCATAATTCCAGTGGCCCTGATAATAGTCTATTAGCCAGACACAAGGGAATCTCAAAGACTGAAGACTTGGTGAAAAGGAAATTCTGGCGGCCACAAATGCCTGCCATGGGGTGCAGAGATGAACAGGAGGGCACTCGGCCTCCAACCGGAGGCCATGCACCCATGGAGGTGCTGCTGGGGGCCCCCAAAGTCGAGTTCTGACAGCCTTTCTGTGTCGGAAAGACCAGCACAGAAAGGCTGCCGAAACCTGACATCATAATCCCAAGGGCCTAAAGAGCCACCCTTTGGATTACTGGCCGCATTCCGACTGGCGGACGGGCTCTCCAAGCCCGTCAGAAGCCAGTCGGAATGACCGGTGGGATTCCTCTCCAACCGCTTCTATTGTAATGAGGTAGGCGGGAAGGAATCCGACCGGCAAATTACGATGCTTCCTTTTCTGACAGCATCGTAGTCGCACCCATAGTACGAGCACATGGAATACTAAAGGTCCTCATTCCAGATCGAGGTTCCCAGTTCCTATCTCATATCTGGAGGCCTTCACTAGAGGGTTAAACATAGAAACTAAGGGGCCGATTCACAGAACTAATCTGAGATAAAATCCTAAACTTACTACTTTTGGTATTCACAGAAAGCATTTAGTAGTAGTAAAGTTAGGACTCCTAACTTTACTAGTACTAAACTGAGACCAAATCCAAACTTTACGACTTTCGGTATTCACAAAAGGTATTTAGTAGTAGTAAAGTTAGGAGTCCTAACTTTACTTCTACTAAATGTCTTCTGTGAATACCAAAAGTAGTAAGTTTAGGATATTATCTCAGATTAGTTCTGTGAATCGGCCCCTAAGTTCTCCACTATTTATCATCCAGAAACGGATGGGCAGACCGAAAGAACAGATCAAGAACTAGAGCAGTATTTAAGGTTATTCCTATTAGATCACGAGGGAGGCTGGCCAGAGTATTTATAGGCAGCACAGTTCGCACACAATAACGCTAAAAATGTGTCTACAGGTTATTCACCTTTTTACTTAAATTACGACAGACATCCAAATTCACTAGTGAATTTCCAAGATGTCGCCGTACCCACAGTTAAGGATGTAGTTCAACATCTAGCCTCATTACATAAATCAGCAGTGGACATTTTAACACAAGCTAAAGAGCATTATAAGTATTATGCAGATAAGAAAAGGAAAAGGGACACCAAGTATCCAAGTAGGAGACAGGGTATGGCTCAGTACAAAGAATCTTAGACTAAAAGGTAACAGAAAGTTCCAACCTTGTTTTGTCGGACCCTACCCAGTGGAGAAGATAGTCAATCCTGCAACTTTTCGTTCAAGGATACCTCCACATGTTAAGATACATCCAGTCTTCCATGTTTCACTGTTAAAGAAAGTATCACCGAATTTGAGAATGAATCTACCTCCTAAACCTTTATTCTTAGAAAGAGGGTTAGATTCAAAGACGGTTAAAGGGAAGGTGTACATCCTGATTGACTGGAAAGGTTACGTACCAGAAGACAGATCTTGGGAACTCAGTACTGAAGTGCATGCAACTTGGTTAACTAAGAACTTTCATAAACAAATTCTCACAAAACTAAGACCGGGAGGAACCTCCTTGCGAGAGGTTACTGTCAGGAACGAGCGAAACAAGATTAGAATCGGAGCCCACTCTGTTGTTATAATTTATGGCAATAGTGGCTTTAGACAAAAAGGCAAGAAAACGGCCATGAGCTGGAGAAAAACACAGCAACAAAGGAACTTTAAGATGGCTGCCGATAAAGTACTATTGAATTCTTGCACTAGTTGTTACCCTCTCTCCAGTTCGGAAAGTGAAAGGCACGCTGCCTCAGCTCAGTGCACTTCACTGAAGTAATTTCCCAGTGCTCACGAACTCCAGTAATTTCTGTCGTGTTAGTGTAGATTAGGGTAGTGGCATCGGTCGTTTTAAAAACAGTATCGTTTTAGTGCTCCGACGCAGCACCCTTACTAGTGTGTAGCTGTTCCAGTTAGAAATTACAGGCTAAGTAGTGTTCCAGCCTTGAGCCTGCTCTGAAGGGAGATTAGTGTCTTCCTTTCAGACACGTCCTTTTTGATTGTGACCTCCTCTGAAGTCAGTGAAGGAGTTTGTCCTCATTTTCAGTACCTGAAATAGGTTGAGCAGCATTTTTTGGAAGAAACTACAAGAGTTTTCAACTTACCTAAAAAAGTTCTTTGAGCAGAAGTTCTGCAGTCCTGGTTGGCGATCCAATGGGTCACGCAAGTACCTATCACGCAAGTACTTATCAACATCCCTACTATTACCTCTGACCCTGACAGGGAACCTAGGGTCAACCTCAGATCGGTCAATAAGGAAAACCGACTTCAAATAACTACCTCGCATCATGAAGGGGTCACTACCAACCCTCACATCAAATCGATGCTGCTCAACTGCAGATCGGCTGTGAAACATGCAGCTGATATTTCTGAACTCATCATCTCACAAGATTTGGACCTATTGTTTCTCACTGAAACTTGGCTCAATGATGCCTCCTCCCCTGTTCTCGACATCTTAATCCCTCCGGACTATGTCATTATCAGATGCGATCGTCTTGTTAAATCGGGAAGGGGCATTGCCTGCATTCATCGCTCCAGCCTCACTATAAAGCAATCTCAAATTGCTTTGCTGTCTTCATGTGAGCAACTAGTCACTGAAATATGGAATAAGGGCAATATGGTCTGTGTGCTTCATACGATCTACCATCCACCGGGTGACAATCTGCTCTTCATAGAGCAAATCATGGACGTCATTAGCTCGTGCTCTGACCAACTCTACCATATCTTCCTCTGAGACTTTAACCTCCATTGGAATGACACAAATGATCCTTTAATCTGCTCCTTTAAGGCTTTCCTCTCCGATCTCAACTTCTCACAGTTATGTAAGGGACCTACCCGCAACAAGGGCGCCACCCTCGACCTTATCATAGCTAAAGACAATATCATACAACTGGGTGACATTTTACCTTGTGACTGGTCGGATCATCATCAAATTTCCTTCCACATCCTGGAAAAGGTTTCGTGCAGGCAGGGCCAACCTCTTAGAGCTAAACAACTGACTCGCAATCTGAGAGACATCGACATCAGTGTTCTAACTTCCATCACCAAGAATAGGCTCCAGCCTCCTCCTAACATGACCAACCTGGACGATCTCTCTGATCACTACATTAGCACTGTGGCTAATATCTTCGACACTATTGCACCGAAGCAACTCAAAAGAATTCCAGTCAAAAAATCCAAATCTTGGTTTAATGGTGCCTTAAATGATGCGCGTCGCAAACTTAGGCTCTCAGAGAGGCTTTGGAGAAACGCGCCCTCCACCACTAGCCTCTTTCAGCTAAGGAAGTTGAGAAGTACATACAACAAACACATCCGCATTGCTAAAACCAACCATTTCAGAGCTCAGCTGGACAATGCTAAAAATAGACCCAAGAAGCTCTTTGAACTCATTAAGCAACAAGCTAACCACTCTTCCAACCCTACCTCGACTCCCATGACCTCGCTCCCTAGTGGGGAGGACTTCTCAGTGCACTTTTCAGAAAAAATAAGAAAAATTGAACTCGAGCTGCAACCAGACACTCCCATTTTGCAGCCACGGAACTACCCCGCATCATTAGTTGAGCCTGCGGAACCGTCGGTAGTGTCCTTACCCGTTGGTTATTCTCCCAAAAACGACGCCTCTTGGAATTCCTTTCTCCTGCCAGATGTCACGGAGCTGCTCCACGCTATGGCATCCTTAAAACCTTCCAACCATTTCAGCGATCCACTACCTGCTAAGTTTTTTAAAGATCTCAATTTGGCCATTCTCCCTCTTTGGGCTCGGATCATTCATGAATCTCTCCTGCAGGGGAGGATCCTGGATTGCCTCAAGACTGGGCAAGTCACTCCCATCCCTAAGAAGCCCAACACTGATTTATCTGATCCTAACAACTTCCGGCCTATCACCAGCATCATGACTCTAGCTAAACTGCTCGAGAAATGCGTCCACACGCAGCTCTGCAACCACATAGAGAAATTTCAACTCCTTGATCTCTATCAATCGTGTTTCAGAGAAGGGCATAGTACTGAAACTGCACTAACGCACACTGTGGATGATGCCCTGAGTTGCCTTGATCAAAATGTCCCTTGTCTTCTGATCCTTCTTGACCTGTCCTCAGCATTTGACACCATCAAACATGATAACATGATTGCTCTTCTTCAACAACGGATGGGTCTCTCTGGCCCGGTCTTAAATTGGTTTGCCTCTTTCTTACATAACCGCACCCAAAGAATCAAAGTTAACCATTCCTTGGCTTCTAGTACCCCTGTCATGATTGGAGTTCCTCAAGGTTCCGCTCTCTCGCCCACTCTCTTCAACCTTTTTATGGAACCACTCACCGACATTCTGAACCATTCTAACATTCATTACCACATGTACGCGGATGACATGCAACTGTACTTGAAGATCTCCTCCCCAGAGGACATAAAAACGTTAAACGATGCACTCTCACAAACTCAACAATGGTTAGCCCAGAACCATCTTCAGTTAAATACTCTCAAAACCGAATTCCTTCTGATTGCACCCCGCAACTACTCTGCACCTACCCTTGACTGGCTTAAACAACTCACTGCTCTTAACTGCACCCGTCATGTGGTTGACTCAGCTAAATCGTTAGGCATTACCTTGGACAAATACCTAAATATGCAAGGACACATCAGTGCAACTATTAGGGAGCCAACTTTCAACTCATCACCCTTAAGAAAATCAAGCCTTTCCTTCCCCCTGAAGACATAAGGCCTGCAGTACAATCCCTGGTTTTCTCTCGACTGGAATATAGTTTGGTGACCCTAGCTGGGCTTCCCAAAGCTAGCCTGGCCCCGCTCAGAGCCACGCTAAACGCATCGGCTAGGCTCATCACTGGTTCCAGAAAGCCTGACCACATTTCCCCCGACCATAGGCAACTAAATTGGCTATCTATTGAAGCTAGGATACGTTTCAAGATAGCTTGCTTGACGCATAAAGCCATACATTACAACACCCCGGTCTACTTGGCGAATAAGCTTGAACTATATGGCTCATCTCGGATCCTAAGAGGTACGTCCACCCTACTTTTAAAACCTCCCAAATTCAAAAAGAAAAGAACTTACAGTCGTGCCTTCTCCGGACTTGCGCCAAGAATTTGGAACGCTCTTCCTCCCGAAATCAGGTCTAATTTATTTATTTATTAATTTTTTTTACAGAGTTTTATATAGCGCGAACTTGACCCGAATCTGGTATTAGAGGGCTTTACATAGCACTGCATTGTTCAAGAAACATGTCAAATGTCTACTCTTGAGTGAACATTAACAGCACCAACCTGTACTCCTTCTCTAGCCCCCTGTCTACAGATTTGATACTTATTTTACATCGTGGTTTCGATTTATGTTATGCTTGTCTGTTCAATTGTTATCTAGTTCTATGGTCCTTCTGAAACTGTACTGGTCGGGCCGACTCCCCAGCCCCGGACCTTGATTGTTTCCCCCCTTTTGTTTGATAGTGTGTTGACTTACCTACATCCTTTGTGCCATTATGTTGTTTTTTTCGTGCTTTCACCTCTATGTACAGCGCTCTGATACACGTAAGGGTCATGTTCGCGCTTTATAAAACTCTTCAAATAAATAAATAAAATACCTAGAAATTCAAGAAAAGATAATACAAGGAATATGAATGACAACAACTAATGAATTACAATAACATTAAGTTATCAGTCATTATACGATGATGACAAAGACTGTGTATCTTCATCTGTGAAAACAATCATATTAGTAAAGACTACAAGAAAGAGTGAATCCTTAATACCTGGAAAAGAAGCTAATGCCTAGGTCTAGTAGGGTATGTTAGAGTACATAAAATGAATATCTTAAAGTATAGTAAAGGTAAATTTAGGAAAGAAGTAGAGAGTAATGTGTTGTTTTATGTTTTGCACTTCTCAAGACAACCAGAGAGACATGCCATAATATAATAACTGGTGGTAAAAGAAGGAGAATAACCAGAACAGGAAAGAGAGAGAGATAGAAACTGAAGACAGACCAGGCAGTCTCTTCCTAATTCCCATCCCTTTTCCCCCCTTTGGAGCACTACTGACTTCTAGTATACTTGGGAGTAAGGGGAGTTTCTGAGATGGGCATTGGGAACAAGTTTCGTTCTCCTCCCATGCAAGTTATAGGTAAGAGGCCTGACAGTGAGCAAAGGGACGATGGGTTGGGATGCTACCCCGAGTGATTGCCAGTGGTTAGACAAATTGCAAGCATTCCTCCCATCACCTTTTGTGTGTTTCAGGTACCGCCCCAAGTGGCATGGGTATGCCCAGACATGGGTCCCATGATCACTGTGTCACTGGAGCCGAGCTGTACCCAGCTGATGAGCCCATAACTAGGGCGCAACCGGTCCTGGGTTGCTTGTGTTCCGGTTCAGGGAGGACCTAGCTTGGAAGTTCGGGATGGACTCTTCCCATGAGGAGCAGGGTCACATCTGATTTGCATGTGGCTGGGTCCAAACTGAGGTGGCATGGTGAGCAAAAGAATGATGGGTTGGGATGCTACCCCGAGTGATTGCCAGAGGTTAAACAAATTGCAAGCATTCCTCCCATCACCTTTTGTGTGTTTCATGTACCGCCCAAAGTGGCATGCAATGCCCAGACGTTGGTCCCATGCTCACTGTCACTGGAATCAAGCTGTACCCAGCTGATGAGCCCATATCTAGGGTGAAACCGGTCCTGGGGTGCTTGTGCTCCGGTTCAGGAAGAACCTGGCTTGGCAGTATGAGCTGGACTGTTCCCATGAGGAGCATGGTCAAGACTGATGTGTATATGGCTGGGTTCAAACTGAGATGGTATGGTGAACAAAAGAACGATGGGTTGGGATGCCACCCAGAGTAATTGCCAGTGGGTAGACAAATGGCAAGCATTCCTCACATCACCTTTTGTGTGTTACATGTACCACCCTAAGTGGCATGGGTATGCCCAGACGTGGGTCTCGTGCTCACGGTGCCACTGGAACTAAGCTGCACCCAGCGGTTGAGTCCATGACTAGGGCGAAACCGGTCCTGGGTTGGTTCTGTTCCGGTTCAGGGTGGACCTGGCTTGGCAGTTTGGGCTGGACTATTCCCATGAGGAGCAGGGTCAAGACTGATTTGCATACGACCACCGCTGCTCCGCTGGTCCGTGGGCACGCCGGGGGACTCAAAGCCCCACAAGTCATCACTCCCTGGAGGGAGGGGCCACAAGTTCGCGCTCTTAAGCGCTGGTGTCATCCCGCGGCGTGGGACGTTGCTGACCGCCGCTGCCACTGCTCCGCGGGCTCGCCGGGGGACTCAAAGCCCCACAAGTCATCACTCCCTGGAGGGAGGGGCCACAAGTTCGCTCTCTTAAGCGCTGGTGTCATCCTGCAGCGCGGGACGTTGCTGACCGCTGCTGGTCCGTGGGCTCGCCGGGGGACTCAAAGCCCCACAAGTCATCAGTCCCTGGAGGGAGGGGCCACAAGTTCGCGCTCTTAAGCGCTGGTGTCATCCCGCGGCGCGGGACGTTGCTGACCGCCGCTGCCGCTGGTCCGTGGGCTTGCCGGGGGACTCAAAGCCCCACAAGTCATCACTCCCTGGAGGGAGGGGCCACAAGTTTGCGCTCTTAAGCGCTGGTGTCATCCCGCGGCGCCAGACGTTGCTGACCGCTGCTGCTCCGTGGGCTCGCCGGGGGACTCAAAGCCCCACAAGTCATCACTCCCTGGAGGGAGGGGCCACAAGTTCGCGCTGTTGTCAATGCGGGACATGCACGGGCCGCGCCCGGGCAAAGCCTAGGCCAAGGGCGGGCCCGTCCTGCGCCCGTCAGCGCCCGGGGGAGGCTTGGCTGGGCCACCCCCCCGGAGATCTGCAGTTTGAGGACTTGGACTGTCTCTCCTCTAAGGTACCGCACACCATCGACCTTCTAAGCTGTACATTGTCCCCTATAGTCAAATTGCACTTACCCCCCCACTGTAGTATTGATTTGTTGACATGGGGAAAAGGAAAGTGACTGAGGGTGGGTCGGGAGGCGCAGTGAAGAAAAAAACAAAGGAACGGACCCAGAACTTAAGCCCCGAATTCGGGAGGGAAGGGGAGCATGTGGTGAATGTGCTAGATCGTATTGATAATATTATCACAGACTGCGAGGGCCTGCTTGCGACACCCGCACCATCTTCTGACACTCCTGCCCTTACCCATATGGCCTCTCAAGCACATACTCCTGTTGGGCCCACTAATACAGGGTACGGGAATATACCAAGCTTATTTAAAAAAGTGGTCAGTAAGACACACCCAATGATAGTCCCGGAAGCTCCAAAAGAGCCCCCCTGTAGCCCATTGAGCGAAGCCTGCACGACCAAATGCGTCACGTTAGCTGATCTCCCCCTGAGTAATTGCTTTGCACCTCTTGCAGAGCAATCCCCCACAAACAATGTACTTATACGCACAATAGACTTAGAACCTACGAGCACAGTAGACAATAGGCTCAATACGAGCTCCTCTCAGGGTGGAAGATCGGCAGCCAGCGAATCCTCACCCTCTAATTTAGATCTACAGAGGGAAATAGTATCCCTAAAAGGTACAATTGAGACTTTGACTGCCTTAATGTTGAGGTTGTACCTTAAATTAGAAGAATGTAGCAGATCCGAGTCCTCTCCACCTGTACCCATTTCAAATATTAACATAAATTCAATGTTGAGTTCTGCCACCTCTCACTGCATGCAAACCCAACACAATGCTCCGAATATTAATCCTGTATCTTCGTTTGGCTCTACTGGTCGCACTGATAGGGTTCGACATTTACAGTGACTATGCCAGGAGCTCTAGAGGAGGTAGTTCCCCAACCCTCCAGGCCCTGGATGAGATACTGGATGCCAAGCAAGACAGCCACCCTCTAATAGTTGGTGGAGACTTTAACGTTACTTATGAGTCACTCAATTGGGTAGACTCCTACGAGGTGAACGAGGAGGATAAAACGTGGTTGGTACCATCATTGGAGCTTCCTCCTATAAAAAAGTGGTCGCAAGCAGCCCTGCACCTGAATGCAATAACTCTGGTACATAGGCTAAGGGCCGCTAATGGTAGAACCAGCTCCGACAAAGGAGGGGGGATGACCTTTACCGGGCCAAATGGGTCGAGTCGGATAGATTACATACTTGTGGACTTTACACTATGGCCCTTAGTACAAGGCATGGTTATCATCCCGTCTTGTGATAGTGACCACAATCTCCTCAGCCTGACTGTTGAGCACCCATGGGGCGAAAAGGGGAGGGCTGCATTTACCTCACTCAGCACTAAGGAGGTAATCCCTTCAAACGATAAACGCCGGCTTAAATGGCCCGCAATCATGGCAGATGATCAAAAGCTTAAATCGCTAAAAAGTGATATAGAAATACATTTGGGGACATTGCTATCTGCCCCAATGAACTGATCCCACAGGCTAGTTGTAGTGCTCTACATACGGAGTTTTTCGAACATCTGGCCAGAAACTTTCATGTTCAATCACACAGGGCCAGGCAAAAACAGGAGAGACCATTGGGAACAAATCTGTGGTTTAACAAGAAGTGCAGGGTACTAAGAAGGAGCTTGTCTGCAGCCATCAGAAATAGGGATATTCCCCTGACACGTGAAGTAAGGAGGCACTATAAACAGGCACAAAACAAAGTTAAGAGAAAGTGGGAGGAAAGGAGATGGGAAAAACTTGGGGAGGCCATTTTGCACCCAGACAGCAGGATGTTTTGGTCACTTCTGTCTAAGGGCAATTTTAAAAGATCTCCCCCATTGGCCAACAACATCCCTGCAAAGGTGTGGCAAAAACACTTCAGTGCTCTGTATTCCATTACCTGCACCCAAGACAGAGCTCCAACGCTACTTGACATTGGTCAACCAGTATGTAGCCTCTCGTTTACTAGAGAGGAAATTTTGACCTCCCTAAAGGCAATTTTACAAGCAAAAGCCACGGGTCCGGACGGTATCCCTGGTGACCTCTTTCGCTCAGATAGGGAAAACTGGGCAACCTACCTCACGACACTGTCCAATGGCACCGCTGGCGGGGGAAAGATTCCAGAATCATGGAAAGGGGCCGTATTGATCCCCATTTTTAAGAAAGGGGACAGGTCGAACCCCTCCAACTACCGCCCGATCAGCTTGATCGATTGTGCCCAAAAGGTCTTCTGCCGCTCTTTCCTAGTGAAGATCCAGGATTGGATGGATGAAAATCACATCCTCTCTCCGCTCCAAGCGGGCTTTCGACAGAAGACTGGCACAACCGATCAAGTTTTCCGTCTTGTCATGCTATATTGGAAGGTAGTTCTGCTGGGCAAGGGTAGTCTATATATAGCTTTTATAGACTTAAAAACAGCCTTCGACTTTGTTCCCAGGGATCTATTGTGGCGGGTGCTTAGGGACATGGGAATGCCCTCAGGCATTCTGGAACTCCTAATTAGGTTGCATAAAGAGAATTTTTCCCATGTAAGATGGGGTAGCCTGGGTCAAATTTCCGAGCCCATTAAGATACAGCGAGGGGTTCGCCAGGGCTGTGTCTTAGCCCCAACCCTCTTCTCATTGTATATTAACCAAGTAGCTGAGCTCCTATCTTCCATTTGAGCTGACGCCCCCTCGTTGGCGAACCATAAAATTTCCACCTTATTATTTGCAGACGATACACTTCTCGTTTCAAAAACTCCCATGGGCCTGCAAAAATTACTGAACCAATTTAAGGTTTTTTGTGATGGGAGGGGTTTGGAAATTAACACCTCCAAAACCAAGTTAATGCTGCTGAATCCCCACAAGTCCTTCAAGGGAAATCTGTTCCTGGACAATGCTCCGCTTGAGAGAGTTAGATCCTCTGACTACCTGGGAATCAAGCTGTCGGAGGGAATGGCCTGGAAGCTCCATCTTAAGAAGGCCTTTCTCAAATTTTCCCAGGTAACCGGGGCTCTGAGGAAGCAGCATTGTCTCTCATACACCAAGCCAGTAGCACCTGCTCTCAAACTATATAGCTGCAAGGCTGTGAGCAGTGCCCTATACGGGGCTGAGTTGTGGGGCATGGCAAATGCAAGCAACCTTTTAGCAGTGGAGAACAAGTTTCTTAGAAATTTGGTATCCCTCCCACAAAGCACCCCTCTCTTTCCACTTAAACTTGATTTGGGCATTAAGCCTATCAATGATCTTGCAAGGCTCCGTCCACTGTTGTTTTGGCACAGAATGGTCACCACTCCCGATCTGGCACCTTATGCTGCAACTTTCAATGAGGTTTGCGCTCTGGATACCACTAAAAAGATTGGCTGGATTAAACACGTCAATGGCCTTTTGTCCAGCATTGGCTTGTCAAAGCACGACACTGGCTGCCCACCAATCCATACCAGATGCCAGGTCAAATTATTATATTGGGCATGGGTTGAGCAGAACACTTTCTCTAAAAACAAACAGGGCAGACTAACAGAAGTCTTTGGAGACTTGAAAGCCAGCCGTTCCTTAGAAAGCTATATCGATACCATCAAGGTCCCAGCTGGTAGGAAACTTTATATTCAATTCAGGCTCGGCAGTTTACCAATTAATGCTTTCACAAACACTTGGCTGACTAACAAATCTCAATCCAAGGGCTGCCCTTGTTGTCCTTGCTCACATGAATCGATAGGCCATGTTCTCTTTGCTTGCACAGCCTATGCGAAACCCAGGAGCAAATGGCTAGCTCCAGTGTGCAGACAACTTGGGACGCAAAATTCCAAAGTGGCCTTGCGCATATTGAAATCAGATGCTAGACTTTTATTCGCTTGCGCAACTGCGAAATTCTTAGGCCACTTTTGGGCGATTAGAAGGAGGGCGCTGTTAATCCCCTTGCCTAGCCCCGAGAGCCAAAAATGTGACGACCCATTTACACAAAATCATTTGCCATAGATGTTACTATTTTTTATATTGTAAATAGCCGTTTTTGTACAAATATTCAATGCATTTTTAACTTTGTTATCGCTGTTTGATTATGAATAATGGTGATTTTAATAAGTTTTTATGAACTTTGTAGTGTTATGCTTGGAATGTAAATTTGGGGTCTGTCTCACACAAAATTACTTGAATGCATTTGCACTTTAGGGTTAACTCTGTTTTTTATTATTCCCAAACATATCCAGATAATGATGAAGCTTTAGTTACAACAGACAATCTCATAAGATACACATATAATCGTCATTCCTCCCACCTTCGTCATTCCCATAAACATGTAAATGAATCATCTTACGCCGGTTCTGGCCAAGCATGGAGGTAGATTCATGGGGGGTGTTGCCTGGGATTATCTGAAGTCAGCAGTATGTGGGATTGATGTGTGGATCAAAAACAAACGAAAGAAAACTCCCTGACCCCCTCCCCTAGCCCCCCTTCCCCCCTCCCCGAACCGGTGTGCTGAATAAGTGATTCTGAGGAACCTGATGTGGGAGTCTGGTACTAGTGAGCAGGTTGAGATGGCTCGTCTATATGTGCTGTTTCGGTGAGCCGTAGGATACGGAGGTATTTAGGGCATGTTAGTTCATTCATTTCAAGCTCTAACAGGGACAGCAGTGGGCGCCATATAGTGCGGAAAGTATCTGTAGAGTTCGTCAGGGTGGCTTGGATCCGCTCCATACCTATGATGTACCATAGTTTGTGTAGCCAACCTGTGTGGGTTGGTCGAGTCTGTGTCCCCCATAGTGAAAGAATGTGTTGAACAGCTGCACCCATCGCCAGACCCATCTGTTTGCCCCTAATCGACTTCAGGGGGTAAGTGAGTGGATTGGGCAACCCCAGTAACGTGTATGCAGGGAATCGGGGAATTTCAGTCTCAAATTGCTTAACAATGTCAGCAAGGATGGCACCCCAGTAGTCAGTCACTTCTTTACAGTCCCAAAGTAGGTGCGTCAGTGTGCCCTCCTCATCGCAACCCCTCCAACAAGTCGGACTTCGATCAGGGTTCCCTTTATGTAGTCTGGCCGGAGTTAGGTACCAGTAGGTAACCACTTTGACCGCAGCTTCTCTGCTAGCTGTATTGCGGGCTGTATGGTTAGCTTGATAATATATCGTTTGCCACTCCTTCGCCGTTAGGTCCCTGCCGAGTTCCCGCATCCATCGCATCTGTCCCGCAGAGGGTAAGGAGGGAATTGGTGAACGCAACATACCATATAAGTCAGAGATCATCTTTTTATCCGAATCTTTGGTTAGTAGCCATTTTTCATACGTGGTGAGCTTCCTATGTACCAGTGGCCTCACCTCGGGGTGAAGGAGCCAGTGGCGAATTTGGAAGTATTGATAGCGTTGCGGGGCGGAAATTGTGTAATGTTGTTGTAGTTCATAAGCGGCAGAAACCCCTCCAGATCGAAGAGGTGTCCCGCCGACCTGCATTCCGTGGTTCGCCATTGCGGGAATGCTCGTTCTTCAAGCCCTGGTAAAAACTCCGGGTTATCGAATATGGGAGTCATTGGTGAAGGAAAGGATGTGAGTCCGCGTGTGACCGCTACCGAGTCCCAGACTCTCAGCAGCGTATTGGTGATTGGGGAGCCTTTGAGATTTGGTGGTCTATCTGGCCGTTTGAGAAAAGGCACCTTCCACAAGGATAACTTCGCCAATGCTCGGTCCTGGAACAGCCATCTTTTTTTGGACTCAGGTCTGCTCCACTCCACTAAGTGTCGAAGTTGCACCGCTCTGAAATATTCTAAGAAATTTGGGATACCCAATCCTCCCTCGTCTGGGGGTCGGTGCGACAGATCCATACGCATGCGCGGACGGGCCTCAGCCCAAATGAATTGCTGCACCGCGCTCTGTAGTTTGTGTAGGGTCCCCGGTGGTGGCCAGGCCTGTATAGTCTGAAAGATGTATAAAGCTTTGGGTAAGATGTTCATTTTGATAGCTGCTATGCGGCCTAGTAATGATAAAGAGTGTTTCTGCCATTGTCTAAGGTCTTTCTGAATTTGGGCGAGGAGTTTAGTATAGTTCTGTGTGACCGTGCGCGCCACGGAGGGAGCGAGTTCTATCCCCAGGTAGGTAATTGAGTCACGAGACTGCAGCTCACCATATCGTGGGCGCTCCTCCTCCCGTTGGCCCGCCCCGCTACCGAGATGTAAAACCATGGATTTCTGTACGTTCGCCTTGAAGCCGGATACCTGACCGAAGGCGGTCAGCTCTTGTAAGAAGGCTGGGACTGAGCGTTCAGGGGACTCCAAGGATACCAGGATATCATAGGCATATAGGCTCACGGTGTGCCGTTCCCCCCCGAAAGGGATACCTAAGATATCAGGGTTGTCGCGAATTTGTTGTGCTAGCGGTTCTACGTATATTGCGAAAAGAAGGGGTGATAGAGGGCACCCCTGCCTCGTACCCCTCTGTATCTCAAAGGGTCGGGAGGCCACGCCGTTTACCCTGATTACTGCCGTAGGCTTGTAATAGCAACTCGCTACCCAGGTTCGGAAGCGATCCACCACGCCGAAATGAGCTAAGGTTTTATCTAGGAAATCTCAACTGACTCTATCGAACGCTTTTTCTGCGTCGACCGATAGCAGTAGGGCGTTCATTGTAGTGCGATGGGCTTTGTCTATCAAATGTAGTATTCGTTTAGTATTGTCACTGCTTTGACGATTGGAGATGAAACCTGATTGGTCCGGTTCAATGATTCCGGGCAGTCGCGGGCCTAGTCTAGCTGCTAGGATCCCAGTAAACAGCTTCAGATCGAGGTTGAGGAGGGAAATTGGGCGGTAAGAACCACATTGAGTTGCATCTTTCCCTGGTTTAGGGATGACTACGATGTCGGCCATCAGCATGTCCCTAGGTATAGTCCCAGGTCCTTGGAAGGGATTAAAAAGCCGCGTTCGAATCGGGGCTAGGAGTGGGCATAGGGCCTTATAAAATCCCGCCGAGAACCCGTCCGGGCCCGGCGATTTTAAGGGTTTAAGACGGGAAATGGCTCCAATCACCTCCTCGATCATGATGGGCGCGTCTAGTGCTTCAGTTCCCGTGGCGTCCAGCGCCGACGTGGCTGCCCCCTGAAGGTATGTGGCCCCGTCCCCGCCTAGCTGTGAGGCTTCCTCGTATAGCGTGGAATAAAAGTCCTGTAGGGCCGCAGCGATCCTCTCATCCCCCTCAACCGGTTCCCCATTCTCAGTCCGGAGCGTTTGTATTTTGGCCCGTTGGGCTCGGGCCCTGAGCTTACTAGCTAAGAGTCGTCCCGTTTTGTCGCCTCCCACATAGTATAAGTGCTTCAGTCGAAGGGCTGCATATTCGGCTCTATCGAGGTCTAGTGACCCTAGCTGTGCTCGTGCTGCTTTTAATTGACGCCATATCCGAGGCGCACCTAACCGCTGGTGTATGCGTTCTAGTTCTAGCACTCTCTCCGTAAGGAGTTCCCGTTTTTCTTTGCGTTCTTTGGCTTCGGCGGCAGAGATAGCGATTAGTTTGCCTCTTACCACAGCTTTCAATGCCCCCAGAGTGCTGACAGAGGCGTGTCTGGGGAATCGTTTATCGCTAGGTAGTTAGAAATGCATTGTTGTAGTTGCTGGGACACCCCTGCTCTAGAAAGCACATTTTCTCGGAGTCTCCACCTCCCTGGCAGTCGTTTAGCTGAGGGGATAGAAAGAATCATTATCACTGCGCAATGGTCCGAGAGTGCTGCTGGCGTGATATTTATTGTGTCCACCATTGTGTGTACTTCTGTGGTCCCTATGAAGTGGTCCAGTCTAGCGTATGTGTGGTGTGCATGGGAGTAGTAAGAAAATTGTGTGAGGTGGGGGTGGGTCACCCTCCATAAGTCCAGTAGACCCCTATCCCTTAGCCAGTCCCTTCCTGCCTTAGAAATTGCCCCTGTTTGGCCAAATCGCTGCCCTGATCTATCTTTCTCTGTGTCCATGACCAGATTTAGGTCCCCTCCTACGACCACCTTCCGTTCCTGTGAACATAAGACCTCGGAGAGTGCTATTTTCAAAAATTGTTCTTGTCCCGAGTTCGGGGCATAGACCGAACCCACCACCAGAGAAGCACCCCCACCCAGAGTGTGTAGGCTAGTAACCGGCCTTTCACTTCTGCCACTTTGTCCCCTATCGTACCCGGGAATGATTTAGATATCAAAATGGCTACCCCCGCTCTCTTATCTGAAGTGGACGAGTAGAATTGGTGGGGAAAGGCTCGGGTTCTCATGCGGTGCCAATCTTTGGAGAGAAGGTGGGTCTCCTGCAAGAGGCACACCGACGCCCCCGAGTTCTCTAGATAGGATAACACCGCTCTTCTTTTAATGGGATTGTTCAGTCCCCGCACATTAAGGGTTAGTATCTGCAGTGCGGACCTTGACATAGGGTATTTATGAGGTCAGACATCTATGACTGGTGGAGACCACCTCTTATGTACCCCAGGCCTCCTCCTGTGTTCGCGATACCCTGCACAGCTGGACATATGTCTCATAGGGATCCCCCCCGTGAACAGCACACCGGTTCCCCCGCCCCCTTCCCAACTCCCTCGTCCCCTCAACATGGTAACGAAAAAAAAACCCTCACCCTTTCCCCTCCTGACCTCTTCTACCCTCCCTAACCCCTTCTACCCTCCCTAACCCCAACTTGTAAACCCCAAAGTCCCATCGTTGTCCATTGCCCTTCGTACGAAACGCTGGGCATGTGGTAAGTAAAGAATCGGGGTGAGTGTGTGGACCAAGAGTCCCGGGCCCCCCGAACCTCCCCCCCCCCGGCTATTGCAATACCAATGCTGAGTAGTCCCTCTGGTACAGTCATAGTGGGGTCGTCGGAGCGGTTTCTTTCTGTACCGTTTCTAGTGCCAGGAGTCTCTCTTGCGCCATTGTGTCTGAGCTTGGGCGTAGTTCTGTATTGGGTGAGCGTTTGCCCCCCACTGTCTGCCACTTATTTCTCACTGAGTTCTGTGTGCGACTGGGTGACTCTTCCGTGGTTCTCTGTTCCAAGCCCAGGATCGTACAGGCTTCCCGGAAGGATCGGAGTTGGTGTAGTTTGTCGTTCATTTTAAAGATAAGGCGGAAAGGATATCCCCATCAGTACGCCACTCCTTGTGCTCTTAGGTGGGCCATCACTTCCCGAAAGTCCCTCCTCTTTTGTAGTGTGATAGCGGCGAGGTCCTGGTATAGGGCAACGGACTGACCCTGATATTGTAGAGGTTGTTTCGCCCGTGCCTCCCGCAGTATTCTTTCTTTGAGAGGAAAATCTGGTAGGAAGGCAAGGATGTCTGGCGGAGGAGCAGGGGCCCGTCTCGCTAGACCAACTCGGTGCGCTCTGTCTATGCGGATTGGAAAGTCTTGTGACTCACCTAGTATGTCTCTAAACAAGCCCTGGAGGTATTGGTTCACATCTGATCCTTCCGTTTTCAAAGGGACTCCCCTGACGCGAATGTTATTTCTTCGTGAGCGGTTTTCGAGGTCCTAGGCGTGTGCCTGGAGGTCCAGCTGTTGCTCTCGCAGGCGGATCACCTCTTGTTGGAGTTGCTCAACCTCTTCCCCTTTGGTGATATCGCTTTCCTCGATTGCCGCTACTGTTTCCCCTAATGCGTCGACATCTCGGCGAATCTCGCGGACCTCCCCAGCCACTTCACTCTTAAGGGTCTGGAAGTCGTCCCGGAGGACGTTGAAAGCGACTCCAAGAAGGAGCGGGTGATTGGGACCTCCCCGTCTTCTGGGTCTGGTTGAGTTTTCTGGGGCGGAGATGTTCTGTTGCCTTTGTCCGCAGGTAGGGGTCCTCTGGTTAGCATGTCTTTCAGAGATCTCTCCCCTCTCTTCCTCACCGAGGACATTGCTGAGCCTGTCAGCAGGTGGGGAGCGCAAGTCGCCTCTTCTACGCGAGCCCCGTATGGGAGACGGGCAGAGGGTTCCCCGCGTCGTCCGATGGCGTGCAGCCTTCACCAGGGGGCGTCCCTCGGTCCCGCGTGGCCCTCGTAGCAGCTGTTGCCGGTTAGGTCCCCTCTCCTCCGCCAGCCGACTGGTCTGGCCGAGTGTTGGCCCCTCCGTTCTCCCCACCGCCTCACCACCTTCCCCAGCGTCACTCTATGGGCTCGTAGGTCGGACATAGACACCCATAGCTGTCGCAATGGCCATCGTGCACACGAGGCCTCACCTCTCTCCTCACCGAAGGCAGCCGTGTTTCAGATCTGCTCTAGGGCCTGACCTGTTAGCGGTACTCCCCCTGAGGGTCCTCTCCACTACTGTGCAGCGTAGGCGTGGGGCCCCACTCTCGGTAGAATCGGTCACCTCTTTTAGGTTGGTGCCAGGGGCTCTTGTCTGGTCTCTGCTCCCCCCCTCACCATCCGCCGTCTTCGCGTACTGGCACCCTCTGCGGTGAGGTGCTCTAGGCCTGTCTTGTCCCTTTCACACACCGGGTCCTGTCCCCTCTCCCGGTGTGTGTTGCTGCTTGGCCTCTCCGATCTCAGACCTCAGCGCTCTGTGTCCCTGGTGTCTCTCTCCCTATCTCACTGTTGCGAGCCCCTACTGTGACCAGTCCTTGTATCGTCCCTCGTTTGGGATCGTTCCCAGCCGGCGACCACATGCGCGGGAGTCTCGATTCCCCCCTCTTCAAATTCCTCTGTTCGGACCCACAGCACCCGGCCTAGTGCTCGACGGGGCCGTGCTTCGTCGCAGACGCCTCCGCCCACATCCTCCAGGCCCCTCGGGTGTTCCGAGCCTGTTGGAGCCCCGGGGCGCTGATCACCCTATTCACTCCTCACCTCTTCTGCCGCCTCTTCAGCGTGGGCTCATTTATAAGCGGCGCTGCTCTCGGTCCCGCTGCAGCGCCGATGACAGGCCCCGCTCCGCCCGGGAAATCCGATCCCTGTCGCGGTTGTGGTGGGCCGCTGCAGGGCACTCCGGCTACCGGCGTTCCGCTCCCAACACCACCGCTCCTTCAGGCACCCAGGAGTTGCCGCTGATCTCGGTGGGTCGTCTCCGTGGCTCCGCTGCTCGGGGCCTCCCCCACTGACGTCGGCGTCTCCGTACTAGCGATCGTCCGGCCCGGGCGCCATTTTCCGGCGCCAAGTCCGCCCACTCTCCTCTGCCGCTTTTGCCTTCGGGCGGGCTCGAATCGTCTCCTTTTGCACTGTGGAGACCGCCGCTGTACTCCTCTGCTCCGACCACTGTGATCCGCTTGTTAATAGGGCCAAAGGCGTGATTGTAGCCGGGCGAGTAGGCCGGGAGCGGGGAGCCTCCGGGACAAGCGACCGCTCAGTCCGCCATCTTGGCCACGCCCCCTGCATTTGCACTTTAGACAAGGGTTCTTATCGTTCTGTTACGAACTGCTTGAGGCATCATAATTATGAATTATTTGACAATTGTCTCATTCACACCCTTTCTGTATGTTGGGATGGATCGCTTGTGCATACGGGGAGGGTGGACGACCTGGGCGCAGTCTGGGGGCTAGGTTGGGTGGCCCCCCAAACATCCTGCACATACTGAGTATCAAGACCACCACGACTCCAGGGAAATCCTGAAATGTTTTGTGGACTTCTATACGCCCCTCTGCATCCCTGCGCGAGACAGATGAATACCTAAGCGACATTCCACTGGCATGGTTATCCCCTGGCCAGAGGGAATTTTTAGTCCAGCAGATAACGGAGAAGGAGGTGAGGGAGGCCATTCACCAGCAACCAAATGGTTAATCGCTTGGAGGGGGTGGTCTCCCAAGCGAGTTTTACCAAACATTCTTGTACCTCCTAATACCCCACCTTCTTGAACTGTATCAATAGGCATATGACAATCACTCCCTACCCCCCACTCTACGTGAAGCACTACTAATAGAGCTTTTAAAGCCGGGCAAGCAGCCGAATAAGACGGACTCATATCGACCGTTGTCATTAATTAACACTGATGTAAAAATACTAGCAAAAATAATCGCCACCCGCCTACAACCATTACTGCCGTCACTAGCATTGCTGGACCAGGCGGGATTTATTCCCGCAAGATCCACCACTCATAATCTTCGCACCCTCTTAGCCGTCATTCACCAGCTAAATCCAGCGCTGCCAGCTGCGGCTGTTTTTCTGGATGCTGCTAAGGCATTCGACTCCATACAATGGTCATACATGTTCACTGTGCTGGCCCGAATAAGGATCCCGGAGGCATTCCTGCGCTGGATACGGTTGTTGTATACGAACCGGGCGCTGCGAGTCCGTATTAATGGTGAGACCTCCGACCCCGTGATAATACACAGAGAAACGAGGCAGCGATGCCCGCTTTCCCTGATCTTGTTTGCCCTGGAGCCCCTCGCATGCGTTATCAGGCAAAAACACACATCTGTGGCTCTGCGATTTCGCCAACGACCATTGGCCATCTCGCTATATGCCGACGATATGATGGTGTATGTGAGAGATCCCGGCGTAAACCTGGACCCAACGGTGCAAGAGTATGTCAAATACGAATGGTTTTCTGGTTTAAGTATAAATTGGATCAAATCAGTGTTTTTTTTCACTGACCTGCCGCCACGGTTTCACTCGAAGTAGAGTATCCACTCGAATGGTGTATGGAACCCCTCAAGTATCTGGGAATCTGGGTGCACCGTGACACAGAAATAGTAATCCACCAAAACTATGGTACAGCTGTAACGAAGTTGCGAGATCAAGTAAACCGATGGATCCGCCTGCCCCTCTTGCTGGCGGACAGACATGCCATCATCAAGAGGGTCGTGCTACCTAGGTTCTTATATCTATTTACTAACATCCCCATCCCAATAACACAAGACTTCTTTAAAACACTACAATCCTGTTTGATGACTCTCACATGGGCTGGTAAACAACCTAGAATTAAGTGCCAGATGCTTACACGCCCTCATCTCAAAGGGGGGTTCGCAGCTCCAGATTTCTATCTATACTACCTATGCGCTCAGGGCCAACTTGCTCACTACTGGTATCACCCCCAATGATACATAGAACACACCGCTGTGGAAAATGAAGTGGCTCACCCGGCTCTGCTCAGTGCGATGGTACTGCATGTGTGGCCATCCAGAAATCTTAAATCCTTTGGCCCGGTGTATACCACAACTAGGGCATGGCAAGCACTCGCAACCAGAGCAAACAAAACTCCATTATATGCAACATCATTACCACTAGTGCATCACTCATCCCTATCAGTCACAAAGGAGGCAGTGGCACTAACCATCTTACAAGAGGCAGGGCTGAAGAACATGGGAGATGCCTTCTCTGGGGGATCCTTCCTTGCGATTGCAGAGTTCGGAGGCATCCGGCAGTGCACCCTGTAGCAGAGATTTGTATATTATAGGCTGATATATATATCATGGCGTTTTAGCCTAGATTAGCCCTTTATGGGCTATTGGCTTTTCTGCTTGACCCTTGCCTACCACCTTTTGCTATAGCGCCGGGACACCTCTGCTGGAGGTAGCTGTTCGCGCTCTATAAATGGCTGTATTATTATTACGAGCTGCAATGAAAGCACCCCTGCTTTCCCCAGGAACCGCCTTCACTGACCTCTCTATCCAAAATGATACAGACACACAAAGATTGCCACCCCTCAATATGGCTCCTGGGCCTCATTAAAATGCTTCCGCAGGCAACACACAAGCTGACAGCGGTTGCATTGCTAATGGCAAAACGCAGGGTATCCATGTGTTGGGGTGGGAGGAGAGCACCACGGCATGCTGACTGGCTACACAACCTGGCGTACTGTAAGATACAATTTAAAACATACGCTAAGGAACTACCTCTGGCATCCAGGCCAAGTGACTTTTGGGCCCCATATGTAGCTTACATGCTGTCCACATTTAATGAAGAAAAATCCCCAAGGCAACTATTGGTCTATTAAATATACAAGACCATTATTACCACATGATATGTAAAGACTCAGTGTACATGCTGTCCACAAACACGGAATAAATGCTGCATCATGTCGCAATTATTGAGAGATATGGGGAGAGTGGCGTGTGGCTGGGAGGAGTGAATTAATGTGCATGCGTTCTTTATATCGCTGGAAGGAATGTCATTCTAGAGCCTCTGTTCTGTTTCCTTTGTTTATCTTTTGCACAGACCTGTCTGTGATATGTAAAACTGCGATAAAAAAAAAAAAAAAAGTCACTTGTCCGCTTAGGTTGCAAGTTAAGAGGGTTGGTAGCATTTTGGTTAAGGAGCAACAGGCATTAACGGGGGGACAGTGGATCTCAAGCCACCAAGCTCTACATCATGGGACAATCCAACAATTGGTGAACTAGGGTTGGTCAACATGATCACTGTAGGATGTGTGCTTAATAAACTAAAGCAATAGAATTTAGGTAACAATGGAATTTGAAGGGGTATTTTGGATGTGTCCATCTTATGTGTAAAGCTTTGCCTGGGTCCAGGCAACAAATCGTTCACTGAATTGAGTAAATGACTTCATGTGCAGCATTAGCAATGTTGGGTACCTGGGTTCAGCATATTGTGGGTAAAAGGTGCAGGTTTACTAGTCAGTTGATGATGATGATGATGATACAAAGTTGAAGCCATGTGGAAGTGTTTATATGCTAGGAAGTCCTGAGCACTTAAAAAATCCCACAAGTTCCAGAAGTATGAATGATTCAGGAATTCTTTATTCAATTTTCATCCAGTAGTTCTTCATTTAATGGTGCGAAGACAGGCAGTCCTGTATAATATCACAAGAATAGCCAACAGCCAACACGTGCTTCGTTGTATGGCAAATGAGCCTCCGACTTCCTCAGGGCTAGGTAATATACTGGATGAAAGTTGAATAAAGAATTCCTGAATCATTCATACTTCTGGAACTTGTGGGACTTTTTTGAGTGCTCAGGACTTTCATGATTTATTATGTGCATTTACACCATTCTGGGGTTATGTGTTAAGGCTCTTTGGTAGCCAGGCCTGTTCTAGAGCACCACCAAACTATTGATAATTGATACTGGTCCCAGACATCCTGTGAGCGCCTACTTTAGCCTGGCTACCTTCTTCTTTGTTTTTGCCATCTATGTAAAGTGACAGGGTTATTGGTAACCAGTTCCAAGGGGCCCGCATTAATTTCTGCCAGGGAATATTCTTTACTGGGTTCAATCACAGCGGGGGATGTCTAAAGCAGCATGTCCCCTCAAACGTCATGATGCATGTTTCTTTGCACGCTCATAGGGGTATGGGCTGTAAGATGCACTATGGTCTTCTGGAGAAAAGGATCACTTGAAGGGTCCCACTATTCAAGTATGTCACGATAAGGATCATTGCATCACTCTCTCCTCAGACATGGTTTGTTCATTCTGGAGCTGAGTTTATAATACATCAGTTTGTGGTCATCTGATGTAGTTCTGGGTTTACATTTAAAAGGTTAAACAGGATAAGCCGAGGGTCCAAGTTACAAGCTCATGTTTCAGGAAAGGGAAATAATACCTGTCTAGACCGCCTTAACATGCATAATTCATGCTACAGGGAAGCATTCTCTACCTCCCCCATTCATACCTGCTTGGAGTTTGTTTGATCCTAAATCTTGAACGAGGGTCGCCATCGCATCCTCTGGTGGAATCGGGTAATGCTCTTTTGCTGAAAGGGTATTTTGATTCCAAGGACAATCGCTGACTCTCCAAAGCTTTGGATGTAGAAATTACAGGAGTGTTCAAATGTAACCTTTTATAAATGGAATGCTCAAACTTGAATCTTAAAAAAGAGTTGCCATTCCATCCTCTGTTGGGGATCAGATGTTGCCCAGGTGGCTGGATTATAGTTACAGGCCTCGAGAAATCAACCCAAATGCTCGCTATAGTTAGCCAGATTGTATCAGGGCATGCTATTTTTAGGGCCTTCTAGCCTTTCTTGCTAGCTGACAAAGCACAGCTCTGTTCACTCAGAGTGAATAAGCAATAAAGATGCCATTACATCCTGTTTTCTTTCTTGTTGCATTTACTCTGCATTCAAAGACTGAGGTCAAATGTCACCTTATGCCTTCTTACAATTTGCTGCTTATTTTATCCTGAAGGTGTATGTTTACATTTCTATTTCTGACTGCAAAGTTTGAGGATTTTGTAAGGTAAGCTGTCAGACAATTCTGCTGTATAAAGAGTGTGAAATGAAAGGATGTCACTCATTTTTCTAACAAAACTTCTAAATAGCTTGAAAATGAACTGTAAAAATATTTCAAACAATATTTCAGTTGTTTGGACAGCACAATGTTTTAATTCTGCATGATGGAAACAAAGAGTGTAATAAGATAAACACAATCAGAATACTATTTGGTGATGTGCAAATGATAAATATTTCCACAGATTATTATTTATACTCTGCATAGTTTTATCAGTAGAACTGCATGTTAGTGGGGACGTTTGTGGCCATTTCAATGGAAAATGTGCCGTCTGTAAACAATGAACTACCACATAATGCTTTTGTAATATATTAGTAATTATATTAGCTAGATTTTTATTATACATGGAACAAACGTTTAGTCTAATAAATCAAACAAACGCTTTTCTACAGCAGAAATACTACACTCATATATTTGAAGATTCTCTCATATGTAATAATTAATAATTAAGAAACAGGTGACTATAAAATAAAATATTTGCCTAGAATTACACAATTTAAGACCAGTTTACTGGTCAAATACATTGAAGCTTGGGAACCAGGTTTGAGTCTTGGCGGGAGGCTCAAGCATCCTGTGATTCTCGGCAAATCACGTAATCTTCCCGTGCCTGAAAAACATGAATGTGTCTGTCTGTAATGCAACTGGTGCTCATGTAAAGCGCTCTGATACCTTCGGGTCGAGTTCGCGCTATATAAAACTGCCCAAAAAATATGTTAAAGCCTGACACGTAAAAAGGCTTTTTTTGCCCATGTATTTAAGTTAGAGTCTGAAAACAGTTGCTTCTTATTAATGAAAGTTGCAAATGTATATTGGAAATGCTTTAACTTTATTATGGCAGTTAGATCGCTTTCGTATGATATTGCTTTCATCTTCTTTTTGATGAGTAATTTATGGGTCAACTTGGGAATTGCTACTAAAAATTTTATTGTTGGAATCTGGTGATTTTCTGGCAGAAGTTTTAACTCCACATCCATTGCAATCAGTTGACCCTTTAAATTGTGCAAGGATGCAGTTTGACAGTCACATAAGAAATTATCTACGTTCATATAATTTGAAATAGCAAGCTGAGTGAGGCTGAATTCTAATCTAATCATTGCGTAAGGGGTCTAAGTCAGTAAGTTAAAATGTTTCCTGAACATTTGAATAAAAACAATATTAAAAACCTCCATGACTTGTTTGCTAAATACAATTGCCCCATATAGAATGGTTGGATACATTTTCATTGTTAGCATCATTAACGTCGGACCCATGGCAGCCCCTCCATTTAGATATGCAAAGAGTACAATGACTGTAGCAGTGGATTAAAGTCTGTATCTGGTCCATTCTAAATGTAACGACAATGCAAGTTTAAGGTCATAGGTCACACCTAAATACGTGTACTCCGTGACCTATTTAATTGCTTTCTCCAGCTGCACGGTAAATCTTGATTAAGGGTTACCAAATGACATTATTTTTGTTTTAGTATAGTTAATCAGCAAACCATTCTCTGCACTATACTCTCCCACCTGTTTTAGCTGTTTTTAGAGGACAATATGGGTCGTCAAGATTAAAACGAGATCATCAGCATAAATTAAATGTGACATTTTCTTGTTATCAAAGTTTGGAGGATCACCACCATCATGATTAAGTATTGGGGTTAGGTCAGCGATGTAAAGTGCAAATAGCAAAATTGCCAATATAGAGCCTTGTTTGAGACCGTTATAGGTTTTAATCTTTGGCATTAGACCATGGGCTCTGGTTAGCTTCACTTGGATCCAAGTGTCAGTATGGAGGTCAATCAACAATTGTAAGTGAGTGCTGTTGATTTCCGTTTGAGACAGTTTTTGCCATAGTCTATGCCTTAAAATCTTATCAAAAGCAGTTGAAAAGTCCACAACACATATAAATAAGTTTGTTCTTTTTAATTTTAGTGTACGATGGCTAATAGTAGTTAAAACACATAAATTATCCATGGTGGAACAGTTAGGTCTAAACTGCGTTTGATTGACTGGAGTTGGCCTAACGGCTAGGGCGGTCGACCTCGAATCTGGGGAACTGGGTTCGAGTCTTGGCAATGACGCTGAACATCCTGTGCAAATCACTTAATCTCCCTGTGCCTAACAAAAATGAATGTGTCCTCATGTAATGCAACTGGTGCTATGTAAAGCGCTCTGATACCCGATTCGGGTCAAGTTCGCGCTATATAAACTCTGTAAAATAATTAAATAAATTGACCGGGAGGTGGTAACACCGTCAGCGCAAGCAAGTAAAAAGGAGCGGGGATGTTTGGCAAATAATCAGCGTCCAGCAAAGCAGAAATTTGATAACTGCAAAGCTCAGATCTTGGACTGTTTTTATATATGAGTTGGAAACATGGGCCTTTCCAGGTCACTGGAACCTGGACATTTAAGATAGTTTGGTTAAAAAGCAGCACCAGGACATGACTCCACGTTTTTGGGTCTAATTTTAGTACTGTGATCGGTATGCCGTTAGGGCCATCAGCCCAAAAGTCTTGGCTGTTCCTTATAAGTAAATCTACATCATGCATTGAGAGTGTGAAAGGCTCAAAATCTTTATCTCTAAATAAGGTCCACGATGTTTCAGAGATATTCCCATAAAAAGATTTAATGAAAAATTCCCATTTACAACAGGGTATAAAATACTCAGGGTCGCAACTGCCTTACTGTAGGCCCGATGCTATTAGTGACCAGAATTTGTGATGATTCCTGGTTTTAATAGCCATGTGTAATGCTAGCCAACAGTCCACCTGATGTTTCCAATCCCACTCCATATTTGTGGTAATTCCTTCCCTAGCATACAAATTGTGGTGATTTTTCATCCATGTGGCACACTGGTAAAATAAGAATTACCTTCGCTAGCATCTCAGTTACTGCATCTGTTCTGCTTTTAGATAGTAACCACTCTGCCTTCGAAGAACAAAATGATAATGATCATATTCCACAGCAGTTATTTAGAAAAGCTAATACCTCGTACGGTGGGAAACTCATCCACAATGCATTATGGAACTTGGGTTCCGACTTTGCACAGATCAACCTGCATAATTCACATTTAAATCTGCAGGTAACAACACAGTTATCGATTATACTTTGATTCAAGTGTCAAATTATCGCTTATGTTCGGACTTTCAAATTATTAAAAGACCGAGGAGGAACCATGAACCTCAAATCTTTTTTTTCTAGCCTTGGATATTAACAACGGGAAACGACTTTGTAGTAATGAGGTCCACGCAGGTAGGATGTAGATTAAGTAGATTTATTGACGTAAGTTACATGTAGAAGAGTTCTAGTGTAGCAGCCCCACCAGGAGCAGCTTGCCTGCTGCTCAGCCCATTCTCCAACTGTCACACCTCACCTCACAGGCACTCAACATTCCAATACGCATCATCACTCCAACATTCCATGCAGCACACAGCAAATTCACACTGGCTGAGCAGGGAGAGAGATTATGGCAGGACATTCACATGAACAGGATACTACATATCCCCTTTTCTTATATAACAGAAGCATAAATGTGGTTACCTGAAAGAAGATAAAACAATGTGAACCAAGAAAAGGAATAAAAGAGAGGAACACAAGTGCAGCTGAAAAGATGCAGTGAAGTGAACAAAGAGGAGAGAGCAGAAAGATAGGTGGGAGGAAATGAAGAGAAAGCAATAGATAATTATACACAGATTGGTATAACCCATCCTCCCCTTCTGTAAATTTCAATAGAATAGAATACAAATGTAAGGCAAAAGGAAAAACGAGGTAAAAGATAGACTTAAAAGCACCAATGACTAACCCCAAACACACCCACTGGCCAGACAGGCATGCAAGAAGTAAAGACATAGCACGACACAAACTAAACACTAGCCTTACACCCAGACACACAAAGTAGTGAAGGAAGAGTATCCTCCTAGGAAAGGAAGAACAAGAATCACAGTACAATAAGGGAAAGACAGTGGACAAAGAAAGACTAACAAAGAACATATATTCCAGATTCCAAGGATGAAAAGAAGAAAAGACATCACGAGGAGAACTGAACAAGCGAGAAAACAGAGAAGATGAGAAGAAAATACAGGAAGTATCACTCATCCTCCCCCATTTTCAAATAGACAATGTAAAATAATATAAGCATAACGTTGCGTTTTCAAATTGAAAATGTAATATAATATAAGCATAAGGTTGCTAGAAAAATTACAGCAAAGTCTAAGTGTAGACTCAGAATAAACTGTACCCCAACCCGAGATAGATAATGTAAAGGTTGGTGGGGAGAATACTGTAAATGGGAATGACACCCATGGGGACAACCCTCGTGAGGATGACCACTAGCAGAGATGGGACTGAAACCCAAAAGGACACACCCTGTGTAAGGGTAAAAATGTAAAACTGGTACGAGAAGATGGGACTAAAACCCATGACCTACCCTCAACATAAGGGTGATTCGCTAATGTAAATGGGACTGACACCCATGACCTGCCCCGTGAACAGAGGAAGGGAAGAAACTCTTAATGGGACTGAAACCCATAACCTACCCCCAGGCATAGGAGAGGAAAGCTAATGTGAATGGGACTGACACCCAATACCTGCCCCCAAACATGAGGGTGAATGGCTACAGTGAATGGGACAAAGACCCATAAGAAGGTACCCTGTGTGAGGGTTGACAACATGAACCAGTATAAATGAAAAAAACAACCAAGAAGAGAAATGTACAGTGAAAAAATGGGGCTAGAACCCATTCCATCCCTAATGTAAAGGAGAGTAAACTGTAGAGTACTACAGTACGGACATGGGACTAAAAACCCATTCCTAGCGTAGAAAGGAAACAAACCCCTTAAGCCACCCCTCAAGTAATGGTACAGTGGCTAAAAACGTGGAAGTGGGACTAAAACCCCTTCCCATCCCCCAAGAAAGGGATACAGGCTTTTGAAAGAACAAACCCAGGTAAAGTGGACAAGTAGCAACTTGTATACTACATGGCATCGGTCAAACCAAGACTTGTAAGCGAATTACAATTGTGGCAAAGAAAACTAAACTTATAGAAAGCGTGTACTATGTCATGATCAACAGGCGTGAACATACATTTGCGTGGATACATACCGACGTGAGTGAGCAACAACAACCTTCCACAACAAAACGCTTGCAAAACAATGTGAGGACCCCACAAGAATTACAGGCAGCAAAAATGTCTAGCCTCACATGGGTGTAACTGCATTGTCCAATACAAAAAAACAAAACCAAAGTCAAACTTTTAAACGGGAGCCCCCCAGAAACGGGTGGATTAACAAAACCTTCTTATAGACCGGAATGATAAGCATAAGTACACTTGGATCCCGCGACGTCCCAGGTTTGCTTCCAATGTCCGTGGTTGGTAGGAAATGATCCAAAGCAAACTGGTTACAATGGGACTCCGTAGCCCCGGTGGTTGCGTGCTGCCTCCAATCTCAAAATGGTGGCACACATGTGTCGCAGCGCCGGATGGTTTAAGGCGCCTTGCTGCTGGCAAGCATCATACAGCAGCAAAGGCTGAGTTCCGTACTAGACGTCACAGAGGGTGCCTCTGCGACACCGCGCGACTCCCAACTATCGGGTAAGGAGCGCGCGCTCCCCTCAAAGTTTGAAAATAAGAGCGCATCTGCCAAACCGGCCCAACTGATGTCTTGCAACTGTGGTTGCTAACGGAAAAATACAACGAAACTCACCACAGTGTTTGTCTTCCACATACTGCCCGATCCAGCTGCCAGTAAAGAGACCGCGTAACACATAGTAAATGCTGAACAGGTCCCAGTGACCGTAACGCACACAATGTAATGCGCATAAAAAAAACAATACGTCCTTGCGATGCCAGAAAAAAAAAATCACTCACAAAATTTCCTTCAGAGACAGACTCAATTAAGGCAGCACGTTGGGTAGAATTTCAAGCAAGTTCTAAACTTGTGGTAACACATAGACGCTTGACCATCTTGTAAAATGCCTTACCTGCACAACTTCTCCGTTGTTGAACACCATCACTGTCAGTTGGAGGCAAAAACTTCACAACAGAATGTTCTTCAGCCCGGATGGGCTGAAGTACTTGAGCTCACACAGGTTGACACAGCAGCAAAGCTCACTGACCTCCAAAAACACATTTTGGCTCTGTGCAGCTACGCGTCTCCCAAACACCGAAGCACTGTAGTGGTAGGTTGTAGCCAGCAACAAACACGCTGTTGTAGACAGAAGTCATCAGCGCTGTGTTACTTGCCGTGAAAGATTGTGGGAAGAGACCATTCTTCCCATCGTTGTTGACTGGATGGTCAGGTTGGTAGGCTTGATGACAGAATCAGTGCTTGCAAAATTCAACGTCCCAAGAAAGTAACCCAGATGAGCACAGCACGCCTGAACTAGGGCTGTCGGATGGTGATGACACTGGTGGGGCTGAGAGGCGTAGTGCTTCTTCATCACAGGTTTCTTATGTACGTCTTTGGTTGTATGTGAAGTAGTCCTTGGTTTCTTGTTATGTTATGTTATGTTATATAGGTTTGTAAAGCGCACTGTTACCCAAGGGTGTCCTGGCGCTGAGCACTGTATACCTGGCAATATAACCTGGCAACCTCCACCCCTGAGCCCAACTGAGACTAAGCTGAAAACAACCAGGTTTTCAGACCTTTCCTGAACGAAAGGAATTCCGTACCGGTCCTAAGATATAACAGAAGATCATTCCAGGCATTGGTGGCTCTAAGGACAAAGCTCTTCCCACCCCAGTTAGCCTTTTTGGCTCTAGGAACGACCACCCGCTTTGCTTCCATTGAGCGCAATGTTCTCCCGGGACATACCATTGAATACGCTTTTGTAGGTCTTCAGGGCCAGTTCCCATCAGGGACTTAAAGACCGTACAGAGAGCCTTGAATTGAACTCGTTGTTTGATTGGGAGCCAGTGAAGGTAACGTAGGCCATTTCTGACCGACATAAACCTCGGAGTGCCTGTAAGCAACCTAGCTGCCGCATTCTGCACCATCTGTAGTCTGTTGAGATGTTTCTTATTAATAGTCAAGTACAGACTATTACAGTAATCCAGACGGGACAGAATGAGGGCTGAGACGACTGTTCTAAAACTTTCTTCCGTAAGGAAAGGTTTTATTTTCCTCAGTGTCCTCAGAATAAGAAAGCTTGTTGACACCACCCCGCTGACCTGGTCCCCAAATGTGAGGGTATTATCCATGATCACCCCCAAGTTCTTAACTTTCCGTGAAGGGGGTGGGGGAAGGCCCATATCACTGGGCCACCATGCTGGAGTCCAGAGGTTGGGGTTGTTCCCAAAGATAATCACCTCTGTTTTGCCTGCGTTTAACTTCAGGCAATTAGCAGCCATCCAGCCAGTTATTGCTAACATACAGTCGTGGCAACTAGGGGCCTTTTCCGCTTCTTTACCTTTCTGCAGGGATAACACAATTTGAGTATCATCTGCGTAAGAGGTCAGGAGTAGCCCAAAAGATCTTATAAGGGCAGCCAGCAGTCTCACATACATATTGAAAAGCGTTGGACTAAGGGAGGACCCCTGTGGGACTCCGCAGGGGATGGAAAATGGTTTCGATCTGTCCCCACCTATTTCTACCATTTGTATTCTATCGGCCAAAAATGATTTTAGTAGGTTCCAGGCCGTACCCTGGACCCCAGCCTTCTATAAACGGCCCATCAACACTTCGTGATGGACCGTATCGAAGGCTGCCGACAGATCCAGCATGATCAAAATGGCAGAGCCTCCCCGGTCCACCGCCTCGCGAACCTCCTCCGTGGCTTTGATCAACGCTGACTCCGTACTATGTCCCGCTCGGAAACCGTACTGAGAAGGGTCCAACGTGTTGTTTTTCTCGATGAACAGACTTAGTTGCATGTTCATAGCCTTCTCCAGTATTTTAGCTGGTAAGGGGAGTCGGAGATGGGTCGGTAGCTGTTAGGATCTAGGTTGGGTTTCTTAATCAGTGGCAGAATTGAAGTAGTTTTCCATGCTATAGGGTAGTGACCTGCCCCCATTATAAGGTTCAATAAGGAGGTTAGAGTGTCAGAGATAACTTCCGGGGAAATTTTGATTACTGCCGCCGGACACGGGTCCATAGGGGAACCAGATCTGCAACCCATAAGCAGATTGGTAACCTCTTTGTTCACCAAAGGGGTAAAACTGTTAAACGTAGGAGAATTGTTAGTTACCATTGTCCCGGCTGCCAAATCACTGGCCTCACCCTGTAGATTGCTGAAGGAGGAGAAAATAACCTCAACTTTATTCAGAAAAAAAGAGGCTAAGACGTCACAGAAATCTGGACTGCTATAAATAATAGGTTTAGGGGGGTTCATGAGATTAGTTACTGTTCTGAAAAGTTCCTTCGCAGAGGATTTGGCTCCAGTGATCTGTTCGGAAAAATAGGCCTTGTGGACGTTTTTGCTGTTCTGTGTAGAACTCCTTTGTTTCTTGTTTGCGCTTTTTCTTTTTAGTGGATACCTCCTCTTGGTAATGTATGTTGCATTGCCTACATCTGTAGGCTCTGTAGGTAGCTTCATCTTCAGGTCCTCTTTTGATAGCTAGGTCCATGAAGTCCAGTTGTAACACGTGGGTTAGTCACCAACTCATCGCCAAAATAATCTAGTAATGAGGTCCACGCAGGTAGGATGTAGATTAAGTAGATTTATTGAAGTAAGTTACATGTAGAAGAGTTCTAGTGTAGCAGCCCCACCAGGAGCAGCCTGCCTGCTGCTCAGCCCATTCTCCAACTATCACACTTCACCTCACAGGCACTCAACATTCCAATACGCATCATCACTCCAACATTCCATGCAGCACACAGCACATTCACACTGGCTGAGCAGGGAGAGAGATTATGGCAGGACATTCACATGAATAGGATACTACAGACTTGAAGACTGTACTGAGATAAGGCATGGAAGAATAATCTGGAACTATAACTTCTCAGTTTGTTTAACGAAAATTTGGGCCAAAACCTCAGTTCGTGAAGCAATGAGAGAGGTTCTCTTTCCATCTCCGCACGGTGTAAAGTAGTGTGCGAAATGGGATTTACTGTGGTCTTAACATTTTTCCTTTTCTGTCTTCAATGGTCTGGCGTAAAAGAAGGAAGATGCAATCTCATTGACAGGCTGATTCTTAATGAAAAAAAGGACATTTAGGAAAAGACTATGAGCCATTAAGAAGTTGAAGTCCAGATCTGAACATATATAAGGATTAAAACAAGAGTACAAAAAGAGGATCTGCCCAATCAGAGTAATGGCATTTCAATGACTTTCTTTGATGGAAGACCAAATGTCTACGCGAAAAAAAACAAGTTTAAAAGAAACAAAAATGACTCCAACATGAACCAACAGTTACTGCAGAACTAGTAAATGTTTTATCCATGCTTCAAGGAAGCCATCAATGAGTATCCCACAAATTGCTGAAAATCCCAAATATAAATGGGCGATTTGGCCAACATGGCGGACATGTGCTGAGGACCCCTTACTTCAAACCCATCATGTACTCACTCATCCTGCAACTGGGGGCACGGAGGGGGTGTGTAATTACCTTATTTATGTCTCACATTCTCCCCTGGGCCTGTTCAACACTATGGTGCTGCCCAGGCTGTTCATGCTCCACACATGGCTGAGAAAGCACATTGTGGCGGCAGACGTGGAGCAGGCTAGGTGGTCACAGAAGGAGTGGATCCCAGTGTGGACAAAGGAGGTGGTGGATATACCGGCCACATCGCCAGAGTTAGGAGGAGCAGTGCTGCGCTGCTGGTGAAACCCTTGGCTGCTGCATAGACCCAGCAGCCAGAAAAACAAGTCAAAGTGATAGCAGCAGGCTTCAAGGGTTGAGAAAAGATGGTGGCACGGACACAGAGTGTGGCCTCCATACTATCTCTGCTACCTAGTGGTGTCTTTTCACAACCTTCACATTGATCCTGGAGTAATACAGGGGTGATTGGTTGAAGGAGATGTTGGTCTGCTCCCTAACTGGCTTCATACTCATCCTGGGAGCATTGTAGCCAACCATGCAGCTCAATTAAAAAGGCAGCTGCTAGACTCTTTTCTCCTGTTTGCCCATTGGTGAGGTGAAGCACCCCCTCCTTTTTCCCCAGTGAAACTAGAAATCAGTGGGTTTGAGCCACACCGGGGGGGGGGGGGTGCTTTGATGCCCTTCAGCTTGGTTTAAGGCCCTCATTGTGAGATTGCTTTTTACAGAGATGAACACGGATGCACCTGGTCTCTATACCATACTAATATTGACTAAACAGAGCATTTCCCTTTTGGGGTTCTTGCTGGTCCCTTCAAACAAAGGCTTTGCTGTGCTCCTGCACTGAACAGTAATCAGCCCTTAGTGGTAGGGGCACAAGATGGGAGGCATGGAAAGACCCTGAGAAATGCCCATTGTTGGGGAATTGGGGGAGGGATGAATAGGAGAGGAGAAGAGACGGGCTGGCTGAGATTCAGTCAGTGATCGTATCCTGCCTGCACATAGTATAACGGTTTAAGCCCTAGAAGGTGTGATTGTTTCCCACGGTGGAGCCAGAGAGGAGGCTCTTGTCTCCAGGGTTGGATTGCGAAGGGTAATGTGGACACAATGGACTATGATGGTGAGTTCACAGATTAAGGAGGCACTACTTAACCCATGGTGAAGGACAAGGGTGCCAAGCCCCACTAGCATACCCAGAAACAAATTACACAACCACGGTACATGGGCTTGTCTTGCAGGTTCCAATTCAGATGTTGCACTCAGAGACGCCAGAGGCAGCACCTACATCAACTGATGTTATCCTTCAAGACATCCCAGCTACAAAGCCATCAGTGAAAAACAAAATTGGGGATGTGGCCTTGAATGCTTCCCTACTTCACCAAGGCCTCTGTAACTTGGTGGATTGCGTCACTACAGCAAAAGGATAGATATCAGAAATCGAGAACACACTTCTTGCCCTCACACCTACAATTGCACACTTTGTGGAATCGACCAAATGTCTTGAAGACAGTGTCAAAGATGCAACAGGGCTTGTGCATTTCAACAACCTGAGGGTGATGGGTATCCCTGAGAGAGCAGCCACACCTATAGCAATCCTTGCACCCCTGGCTGATATTCCGGGCCCTGAAAGAGGAGTTGTCTTCATGCCATTTGACTGAACGAGCATATCGGGCTCTGTTGCCAAGACCTCTCCTTAGGGCATCAATGAAGGCCTATATACCGAGACAGCTTAACTAAAGAGACTGAGACATCCTTTGTGCAGCCTAATAAAGGTGAAGACTTCTATGAATCACCAAACGTGGTGCTGTACCAAAACTACAATAACCAGCAGTTGAAGACCTTTGTGGTGGTTAAGCAGAAACTCGGGGGACTGCAATTAGAATATAAACTGTTATACCCAGCCAACCTGAAAGTGCTCCTCCATGACAGATCCCATTTCTTTAAACCACCAGAGTCCACATGGAACTGGATTTATGAACAGAAGGGTGAGGGTGGGGATAGGGGTTGAGGGCTGGGGGCCTAATGTCAGCTAGGGCTCTGTGCTTTTCTCTGAAAAGACATAAGTTCGGTTTAAAGTGCCGACTCCATTCTTGGAACCTCTCAGGGTCCAAGCCTCACATTGACGTGCAGCGATTAGATTTGTAGGTCTATCCCTTACCTTTCTGAATCCTGACTCATGTGGTTTTAACACACCTAGCAGGTGGCACATGAGAAGAAGGGTTGGCTGTGTGCTGGCATAACACACCAGATGGAGAATGGAAAGGTTTTTGAAGACTAAGCAGGGATGGTGGGTTGTAGTTTAGATGCTGCTTTAAATTGGGCACCTGATACTTCTTGGTTGAGGGAAGTTGAGGTGGGGGGTATAGTATATTCTAATTCATTGTTTATATTTCCACATGTTTCCTCAATAATAACATATTGAAGAACACAGAACCTATGGTTCATCTGGATGATAAAACTGGGTACCATGTAAAGCCCTGCAACGTAAATGGGATCAATGATAAGATCAAATATGTGGCTGCACTACAACTTGCCCTCCCCTGGTTTTATATTATTGCATCTATTGGGTACTAGTTGCAGCTTCCTGGAGTCCAAAATCCTGGAACCAGTATATAGCCAGATCATGGTCAACGGAATAATTCCAGAATCATGGAAAGGATCAATAATTTCACCAATCTATAAGCAGGGCGACAAGGGAGATGTGAATAACTACCGCCTTGTCGCCCTGATCAACAACGCCAAATATTACGCAGGTCTAATCCCAGAGGAACTGAAATCTTGGGCCTCCTCCTCATCTGTCATACCATTAAACCAGACTAACTTCTGCAAAAACATGGGAACAATTACCAACATTATGGCCCTAATCCTCCTGACTGACGCCGCAAAACAGGCCAGGCCACCACTATTTCTGTGCTTCATCAACTATAGCTCGGCCTTTGAATACATCGATCGAGCAAGACTATGGCGGAAGCTTAACAATTGGGGCATACCACCAGTCTTCCTAAAGCAACTCGAATTACTACACACCAACTCATGGGTAAAAGTCGAACGGGGACACATCCTTCAAGACGCATCACCACCACCAAAGATCTAAAACAAGGGTGCGTCCTTGCCTTGCTCCCATGCTATTCAATCTCTTCATGGCAGATTTACCCGTAAGGTTGGACAAATGCAATCCGCATGCCCCTAAGCTCGGCAAGACGACCATCTCCAACCTTCTTTACGCTGATGACCTAGTGTTAGTAAGCTGAACATCAATTGGTCTACAAAACTTACTCAATGCAACATAAGAATACTCACTTGAGAACGCACTTAAGATCAATCTAAGCAAGACAAAAACAATGACAATAAACCTTTCCAAGAAGAAAACACCTCATTGGTACCTGGATACACAACGACTGGAACTAGCAAAGGAATACAAATACCTAGGAGTCCAACTAGATAATAAAGGTTCCTTCAACCCTCAATTAGAAGCACTAAGACGGAAAGGCATCACTATAACCTTTGCCATAAAGTCTAAAAAAAAAGCACTAGCTGGGCCCTCATTGGTACTAGCTTCTCGAGGTCATCCAAACGAAACTCACTCCAATGGAAACATACGGGAGTGAGGCAATGCGAGGAAGAGACGGAATCACAGTAGAAAAAATAATCACCAGGGCATACAGAACGATCTTTCATATTCCAAACTACGCCTCTCCTGCGCAAATAAGGCTAGAGTTTGGGCTTCAGAAACAGTCCCTGGCTAGAAGGGGTGCTTTTATAAAATGCTGGCATAAGATCAGAGGAGCAGAGCAAAATACCTTAAATTGGCACCTCTAGGCTGAATTGACACAAAGAGGGACCTCACCAGCCGGAGTATACCTGAGAGACTCCTAAACCAATTAGGGTTGGAAATTGCATGGGACTCTTTAGCGACATATACTAGCTTCAAGAAAGCGGTCTCTAAATCCATCAGAGTGTTGTCAACGGCAGAAGATAAGGCCGCACTCGCAAAAAGGGCACATGGCTAGCTAGTACTTAAAAACTACGTCGCAGCCAAACTACAAACATACCTGAGCGCAGGATTTAAAATCATACTGAAAGAGAAATACTTAAAATATCGGCTGAGCATAATGCCAATCCTACCTCACCTTCCACCTTGGAAGAGGAAGCCTGGAGACAACACCTGCCGACTATGTACTCATGGACCGGAACATCTTGTCCATATAATCTGCATCTGCACAAGCCTAGCAAAAGAACGACGTTTACTTCTTCGACCCCTCTATAACCAAGCTGGGATCCCCTCTAGCAGACAGGCGGTGCTGGCCTGCTTCAAATCTGATTCCACACAATTGATCTGCCGATTCACAACATTTCTCAACATAGTAGAGAAGAGACTGCAAACAGAAATACGCGGCAGAGCCAAGGCAGCCAAGCAGCCCAACAAAACGCAAAGACTGAGGGCGCAAGACTGACAGGGCGTAATCTCGAACTCAGGATTTTTAACAGCAACTTTGCACTGCGTAAATTTGCACAAAATCAACAAAATAAAATAATTATTTCTGGACTCATCGAAGGTCAATCTCGCAATCAAATCCCACCACTGGGCGCAGCTATGAAAACTCAAAACCAGAGACACTCTCCTGTGGGTTCTTTTAAATCATCAAGGACTTTTAACAAATTTGTAATCTTGTTTAAATGATATTATTTATATGTGTCATGTATATGCAATGGTTTTAATTAATCAAGCATAATAAATTACTTACTTTAAAATGCTTCCTGGAGTGATAGGGTTACACTAGAATGTGTCACTTAAGGAATACAAAGGAGTTTTAAGGGTAGGGATTCTGCTTCAGAAACCATTTCTACATGTGGTCACCCAGACAAGGATGGATAACCAGGGATGCTATGTGTCACTGACTGGTAGAATGGAGGCTCCCTCCTGGTAGTTCATCACTGTACACGCCCTACTTCCCCTGACGTGATTTCCTGAGTGGCCTAATCTACTGCTTGCCAGGATTCCCGGGTGGGTGAGTGGGGGAGACTTAAAAAAAATAATGGACAAAAATCTTGACACTCACAGGTCACACACTGCCCTCACTGATTGGGTGACTTGACTGGTACTGAGCGATGCATGGAGCACTTGATACTGGGCGAGAGGGCCTAGACATCTTACTCAGAGTCTCACAGATATTTTTCCAGGCTCAACTACTACCTTTTTCCAGAAGCTCTAATGGGAATTGGATTCCTAGAGGGATCTTACATCACCCCCTTGTGTAATTACAATCAGGATAAGTGAAAGGGGAGGAACATGGCGTATGGTGTCTGGCCGGTTGATGGCAGTTAGATGAGGGGTTCATGATCTACTTTTGTAGAGAGATTACCATGTACTCGGTCCTTGTACTTTACCCTTACAGTTTTGGAAGCTTTTACAGTCATAATTCGAGAGAGGGCTAAGGCTAAATTTACAGCAGGGATAAAAGAGTTAGCTATACCCACCCTAGAAACCGGATTAATCAGTGTGTATATGAAACCTCACTACTTTGCTAGCTTGGAGATGGATGGAGCAAGGCTTAAGAAAATATCCCTCAACACCAGTAGATTGAAAAGGATAGCCTTGCAACGGCGTATGTATGAGACTGGGGACAGGTCATGCAAACTTCTGTGCTGAATTGCCAATAAAGAAGGAATATCCAGGATATTACCAAAGATTCAAGAACCATCCAGGAATATGGTTCCCAGAGCTACTGCTTTCTCTACCATATTCGCGACGTTACCGCTCTCTGTATACGGCTTGTCCTCATTCAGGCAGAAAAAAAATGTTTCCTTTGATCAGGGTCCTCCAATGCAGACCTTTAGTGCTAAAAACCTCACTGCATATGAGTTCCCTCTGATGGGAAAAACTCATGGGGGCCGTAGCCAGCATGTAACCCTACTGAAACCAGGACAGCCCCCAAGCAATGTGCATCATAACAACCGTTCTCCCTGATCAACATTGGGATGAAATTCCACAAACAAATTAGCAAATTAAAGTAATATATTCATTGGCCTATCCGTGTCAAAATGGCTTTATGCTGGGCAGGAGTACAAGGCACTGTATTAGATGTGTACAAATGGCTCTCGCCCGTGCACACGAATTACCTGGTCAAAATGTGTTAATACTGCTAGACCTAGAAAAAGCTTTTGAATTCCGTATGTAAGAAATTGGATTATTAGGGGTTGGTGACTACCCAACTCAAGTAATAACTACAACCCTTTTGTGGGTGAAAGTCGCTAAATTAACCTAGCTCAACACCCTAGTAGCTACGACACAGAGCAGACAGCAGTGGCGTTACGAAACTTGAGGGGGGCCCCCCTGCAAGGTACATGGAGGGGCCTCCCTCAGGACTTAATTAGGAGAACTCAGGTCAGGGTACTTTACTAAGGGGGCCCCTGGAGCTTGGCCCCCCCCGCACCGTGGGGGCTCCGAGGCTCTATGCTATGCCACTGGCAGACAGGCTTACCTTAGGGCAATGTGTAAAGTATTTCTGCAGTACCAAAAAAAGTAATAAAGTCAAAATGTAAAACAATAAAAAAACACAAATCGAATTAGGAATATAGAGTAAAATCTAATAATCAAAATGACACCAAAATTACACAAATCCAATGAGGGAATCTGGAGCACTGAATTTTTCAAGTTTTAAGTAGAATTAGCGCCAAGAAGCACAAAGTGCCATGGTTAGTCAATGGTTGCGGTAGACCGGAACCTAAGCGCAATTTGAGGCTGACTCTAATGGAGCACAGGTCGGATACGCTAACCAGGTTCGTCATGGCCAAAGATGATTTTACCTTCTGACTTAATCCTTTAAGTCCCACTCCACCACAGGAGTACATTTCTAAAGCCCCCCAGGACCTCAGGGGAGGCAATTAGAGACTAACAGAGTATCAGGCACAGGCCAACAGCGGGGCCAGACCAGTTGCCACTGCTCAGTTGGGCAGGTGGGGGAAAGGCATCTGGGTTGCCGGCCATCTTGAGAAGATTTAGTATTACTAGATGTAAGGCTTCAACCTGTGCAGTGTTGGCTGAAGGACCAGGAAAGTCTGGTCTCAACTTCTTAAGCGCTAGTGGTTCGCCCGATGGCGAGGAGTCCGACATCGGCAAACGGCACCACGACTTCAAATGGATTTTGGAAGACTTTCTCTTCTTTCCTGTGCCACTTTTTGTTTTTTATGGGATGATCTCTTGGGAGAACATTCCCTTGAAGGTAATTTAATTTTGGGAGAGGGAGTCAGCTTGACAATCTCCCTGTAGGCCTTAAACAAATGAACTATACACAGACCGCCAGACTCGTAATCAGGGCCTGAATCTCCCGTGCCTACCAAAAATGAATGTGTTGTTGTGTAATGTAACTGGTGCTCATGTAAAGCGTTTCAATACCTTCAGGGCAAGTTCACACTATATAAAAACTAAAAAAATATATAATTTCAATAATGGTTGCATGATATAAGTAGATGAACATTCGGTACCGCGTGCCCATATTCACAAGCTTTTTATGACGTGCCATGGAGAAATCTGCCAGTCTTCATTTCAGTTCTTCTGTGGGACATTATCGTGGGCGCCTACATGATGAAAACTCTTCTCTTGAATTCTTCTCATTTTTATATCAATCACCATCTCATTTCTTGGTATAAATATTTGTTTACCTTATTTGTGACTCTGGTCGTTAGACTTCTGTTTTAAGAAACACAGAGAAATCAAGTGATCTTGGGTCTACCTTTGACCAGTGGTTTTCAGAATTGTTTTAAATAAATGTAGGTATCTTTTCCTGTGAACCTCAATTGGCCTTCATAAAGTAACCTTTGGTTGGCAAACCATCTGTTGGCTCTCTTTTTCCTCACAAACATCTGTAGGCTCATGTGATCCTGTATTGTACAAAACATCAAATTGCATGATATAAAGAACACTGTACAAAGAAGACTTTACGTTATTGTACAATAATTAGTAGCATATGTTTTGCATATGATTTTATATAAACAAAATTACAGAATAAAACTTTAAAAAATCTTTTCAGCTATTTTTCACAGATACTTTTAAATTTTGAGGTGCCTTCAATGCCCATTTGTTTTTCATTTTACCAATGCTATTTTATAATGACAGTGATATTATGTGAAGAATAGGTTTTGGTTTAGTGCTGTTTTAGTCAAGTAGTGTAATAATCTTACAAAGCCAGAGTTAACTGCACAGCAGGCAAGCTGCCCTGTGTTATATTTCTTACCTTTTCATCAATTTTGTGATTCTTGGTCAGCATCATTTTGCATGCTGGCACTTGTGGTTTACCTACCTTCCTTAATTTTTTTAATAACACATTTTATTAGGTTATTTCGTAATATGTAGGGGTCGCAGCCCCACATTGGCCACAGCGATGTAGTTTTAATTTGTATCAATAACCATATTTCTGACATATAACAATACCCACCATACACGTAGGTGTCATAAACGATAAACTTACAGACAGGTTCCGGTCTCCGAGTTCGTACAAGCGGTGCAATCATCATAGTGTGCCACATTAATATACTACTTACACATATTTTAAAAACTCTCATTGGGGATATACCGATACATAACGAAACAATTTTCAGGGGTCTGACTCAGGCAGGGGGGAAAGGTCGATACCGCGATAATCCGCCCATCTAGTCCATATTTTGTGGTGTTTAGCGGGGCATCCACGGGCCTCGAAAACAGCAATCTCAGCCCCCATACATTTGTCTAGTTCAGCTTTCCATTTGCCCAGGGTCGGGGTGATGTTGCCTTCCACATTTGGGCTATATCTCTTTTGGCCACAGCGAGAGCTAAAAACACGAGGTGCTGCTTATACCTATTCCCCCTATATCTTCTGTGGAGTGTAACAAGAAAAGGCGAAGGTCGAGCGGGAGATCCCAGGACAGCACCTCATGGAGACACGAGCGAATTCGGCGCCAAAACGGTTGTAACGCCGAGCAGCTCCAAACCGTGTGTAAGAAGGACCCCTCCTCCCCACCACACCTCAGGCATACAGGGGACTGAATAACCCTCATCCGCCATAGACGTACCTTAGTGTAATATGCGCGGTGTAGATATTTAAATTGGATAAGCCGAAAGCGCATGGACACCGTCGCACCCCTAGGGCTGGCGATGGCTTCGGCCCAATCATCGTCGGTGAGTTCAGGTATATCTGCTTGCCAGGCAAGCCTTGTCTTGTGCAGTGTGGTGGGTGAATGGGTTGTCAGTGTCTGATAGACCTGTTTGATCTTGTGAGGTCCTAGATCCCCTGTAAGCAGTCGCCCCTCCAATGGTTGAAACTCAGGGAGGGATTCTAATGTGTGGATCTGGGGTCACAGTGCGTGTCGGAGCTGAAGAAACTTATAGAATTGTGTTTTATGTAGATCGAACTCGGTCTGTAATTGCTGAAAAGATTTCATGGTGGTGCCGCGCATTACATCGCCAAGAGTCGAAATCCCGACACGGTCCCACCCTTTGAACCCCGGTAATGCTGATACGGAGCGGAGATATGTGCCCTGCCATAAGGGGGTCATTTGAGTAAGCGTCCCCTTCCAGCCCATCTGTCGGGTCTTGGCCCGCCAGAGCTGTATCACCACTCTGCCGGCCGGTGGTAGGTGATCGAGGCGAACCGTGCTGTATAATAAATGAAGGAGCGGGACCTGATCCATAGCAGCATGTTCCGCCGAATATGTTGTTACAAGAAGTCAATGCGGCTGACCATGGTTCAGCACCTCAATTTCAAAATAAAAAGTTGAGTCCTTTGTCTGTGCACATCCGTCCTGAGCTTGCCGCACTTTCACTCAACTGAGGACCAGACAAAATCGTAATGATAAAGACGGTGCACCAGAGGCGAAGTCAAATGAAGCTTCAAAATGTTCAAATATGTCCTTTATTCTTTAAATTTATATAAAATTCAATCACAGCCAACGCGTTTCGCTCCATTGGAACTTCGTCAGGGCTGAAAAAGCACAAAAGATAAAAACACTAAATACATTGAATACAACAAACAAGTGAATACAATCAACATATATATTATTACATATATATAAGACAACTACATCATAATTCCATTGTAAGACTTCAGACCAACACACAAAAATATACACATATATATACAAATATAAACCAACTAAATAGCCTTTCTAAACTCAAAAACATGAAAAAGAAAGAAGGAAACAAACAAAGAGGCAAAAAACAAGCAAAAGACATAATATATATACAAACAAATATATATAACTTATGTAATACAAATAATACAAACAACAAACACAAACATACGTTATAAAATTACAACACTAAAATATTACATCAAGCTTAGACGTGCCTCTCAAAGAGATTAAAAAGCGAGGCACAATAAGTTTGGAAGAAAAAGGAAAAGAAAGAGAGAGAAAAGAAAGAAAGAAAAAAGGGCATAATACAAACAGATCAACGTTATAGGTCCTAATGCCCTTCATCTGAACAGTCAGAAACAATAAATAAAAATAAGAATAACAAGAACACAATGACCAAATCAACACGTAAGATAGTCATGGGGCCACCTCAACCACGTTATTCTCAAAGTAAATGACAAACAATAACCCAAAATACTTATATGAGCAGTATTTCAAAGTCCTAGTCACTCCTATATATCGAGAGTCACTCCATTTTAATATAGCCAAACCATGAACATCCCATATCTCAACTCTGTAATAACGGGTAAGTAGAATTATGTAGATAATTCCCGCAAATGCAATAATATCAAGTGGCTTGAAGAACCAGCCCGCACTCCTCCATATTATTCTGGAGGTTCGCTCGAAGGAAGCAAATCACCCCTAAACGTCGATTTAAAATAACAGGACCAGTGTAGCGGCCTGTCGTCCTAAAAATAAAACAATAAGAAACTGTAAGTAACCGAACATTTATACCCATAGAAGAAGAATATTAACTTAATACACATCCGCAACACGCTTGCGGAAAAGGAGGCCTAATATAACGGGAATATAGTGAAAACATCATTATACCTCCGTATTAATCTGGAGGTTCACTCATAGAGAAAAAGTCACCCCGGGATAATAATAGGTAATTGGTGGGCCAGTGTCACGGCCTATCATCCTAAAATATAAAATAGATAAATATATATAATAATCCCTCTTATTTACATCAACGGCCCGCACGCCTCCGTATTAATCTCAAAGTTCGCTCAAAGAGAAGCAACTCACCCCTAAGCAGTAATTTGAAATAACAGAGCCAGTATAGCGGCCTGTCGTCCTAAAATAGAGAGATAAAGAACTATAAGGAATTGAACATTTATACCCATAGAAGACGAGTATTAACATAATACACATCCGTAACACACTTGCGGAAAAGAGGCCTGAAATAGAAAGAATATGGTGAAAACAATTTACAAAAACAGAGCCAGTATAGCGGCCTGTCATCCAAAAATAGAGAGATAAAAAACTATAAGGAATTGAACATTTATACCCATAAAAGACGAGTATTAACATAATACACATCCGTAGCACACTTGCGGAAAAGAGGCCTGAAATAGAAAGAATATGGTGAGAACATCGTTTTACCTCCGTATTAGTCTGGAGGTTCACTCATAGGGAAAAAGTCACCCCGAGATGATAATAAGTAATAGGTGGGCCAGTGTCGCTGCCTATCGTCCTAAAAATAAAAAATAAATAAGTATATGTAATGATCCCTATTATTAACATCACAAACCACTGACAGTGTGATTTTTTATCACCTAAAAAATGACAATAAACAATAACAATAAAGACACACTCAAAAACCACCCGGTAGTCACCCCATACAATCAAACAAGAAACACCAGTCGCATTGATTAACGCTTATAACGCCCGGCCTGGTGGTTAGTCAGTAAGACTCAATAAATCCACCCGGTCAGATCTCCATACATCCTACAAAGTGTGGCCAACACACACATCCGTGTTACAAAACCCGACCACACAAACCTTCCAGGCGTACAATGACTCCTGCCAAGTATACGGATCCAAAATACCTTGTTCAATAGCGCACGCTTCTCGTATCCCGCTATCAAACCAGGCGCCATACTATCTCAGCTTTAAATAGCAGTCTCGCGTCCCGTCATGAGACCCATACGTAAGCGTGCTAAATCACGTGTATCGCCACATACAGGACCCGCGCCATATTTGAAGGGAATATATCCCCTTATCTACTCGGATTTTTCAAACGTAAATACTGTTCACTTGGATATATATCAATAGACAATCGCCGAGACGCCCCTGTGTAAATTTGGAAAATATTAGATAGAATGTCATATGAGCTCAGGAATATTTCAAAATTGGCGCCGATTCACTATCAATAAAATTCAATTCAAAATTAACATAGCGGAGCCCAAAACAAATATATCAAACTTATACACTTAGTCGATTACGATTTCTAGACGTCAGGGATGTTGACGTCATCTATACGATACCCCAAGGCATTACCATTAATGTTATAGTTCAAATCAACCCGATTAGGTTCACTTGTTCCATTGTATACCCCAAATAATAAAGAAAAAACGGATGTAAGCCGCAGACCATGATCAGGTGTCCCAAAAACAAAAAACAAAACTTGAAATCAAAAGCAAAACCGGTTTTGTAGATATCATACTGGAGGTATTCCATAATACTGTGGAAAGCTCCAGTTATATCACAGAAAAAATAATGTAGCACCGCAACATTACAGAAGGCTCTCATTTGATCACAACAAGAATGATATAACTCCCTATTCTATTATAGACACTACAACACATATTTCTTTTCTCTTTCTTTTCTTACCGAAAAATATATACAAAATATACTAATAATGACAATCAAGGAACCACAGTTCCTATATAAGTCCTAGATGTCAAGGAAGACATTCAATCTTATAAACCAGAAAAATAGAAAATAGACTACCCGTGAAAGAAAGAGTAATCAGAGATAAAATATAGAGGACACTCCTAGGGAGATCACCATTACATTTATAGTTTGATGTTATACACAATTCTAGTCAAATTTGATGGTCAAGGGACATAAGTTTCATATTTATCTCAAACCTAGTGTTACTAACCTAACAACTTCTGCAAATAATTAAAGGAAGTAATGCATCTCCCCATCTGTATTGTGTCCTAAACTAGTCGCTCTAAGGCGGCAAATCCATCTAGATTCCTTCTGCCGTAATAGCAATTCCCTATTACCACCTCTTATTGGCATCGGGACATGATCAATGGCATGAAACCAGAAGGATAAATCATCCGGATGTTTCTGAAGGTAATGATTTGTTATCGGATACCTTTCGTCCTTAGTTTTAATTGCTCGTCGATGTTCCTGTATCCTTTGTTTCAAACAGCGAATAGTACTACCAACATAAATGGTACCACATCTACAACCCAGAATATATACCACATATGTGGTGTTGCAATTCAAGAAATGGCCTATCTTAAACCTCTTAGGGGTATTATAACCAAATTCCAGGGTTTTATTCTTACCTAAGGGACAGATGTTACACGTCCCGCATGTAAAAAAGCCTTTTGGTTTTGGTGGTAGCCTTGTCTGGGTAGTTTTTGGAGTTGTCACATAACTGGGACAAAGCGTGTTTCTCAAAGCTATGCCTTTCCTATATGTAATCGATGGTCTCTTTTCAACTGAGTCTTTCAATCCTGGAATTTCAGTCAACAGGTGCCAATGTTTACGAAAAATATTAAAGATGGCGCCACTGTGTGATGTATATTGAGTAATAAACCTTGCTTTTTTATTAGTTGTGTCCCTAATAGGTTTCTCCTTTAATGTAACATCCCTGCTTACATTACTGATCCTGTGTTCTGCCCTATCCAACACCTCTGGTCTATATCCCCTTTGGGTAAACCTACTTTTGGGGTCCCTGATGTGAGTTTTGAATATTGCTTCTTCACTACAGTTACGCCGGATTCTTATCATCTCACCAAAGGGGATATTGTCTTTCACCGAACGAGGATGTGCACTTATCGCATGAAGTACAGCTTTACAGGAAGTTTCCTTCCTGAAAAGGGTACTATGTATCTGGCCTTGTTTTATGTAAAATTGGATATCTAGAAAGTTGATATGTTCCTTATGATACATCATAGTACATTTTACATTATACCTATTCTCATTTAGAAAGGCCACATATTGATCCAACTGTTCAACTGACCCGGACCACAGACAGATCACATCATCAATGTACCTCCCCCAGTATACGATGTTATTGGTCCAGGGGGAGGCACCTCTGCCCCAAGCGTGCTCCCTCTCAAACCACCCCATAAAGAGGCAGGCGTAGGAGGGAGCAAACTTGGAGCCCATCGCGGTTCCGTGTATCTGCTGGAACCAGCGATTATCAAAAAGGAAAAAATTGTTAGTTAAGATGATGTTGATCATAGAAACAATCATTTCATTATAGTCATACAATCCTGCATCGTCTCTATCAAGAAATGATTGCACTGCTCTAATCCCAATTTCCTTGTCTATACACGTATAGAGACTTTCTACATCAAGCGTGACAAACATCAAGTCTTCCGACCATTCAAAATCCCTGAACTTCGTAAGAATGTCTTTACTGTCCCTAACATAAGATGGTAAGTTAGGGACATATTTCTGCAGTTTGAGGTCAACAAATTGGGATAATTTTTCCGTGGGTGATCCCACCCCAGAGATTATAGGTCTACCCGGCGGGAACTTCCCGCCCTTATGTATCTTAGTTAATACATAAATACATGGAAAGGACGGGCACTCAACCCACAGGTACCTACACTCATCTTCATTAAGCAAGCCAATTTCCTTCCATTCAATTAGCTTGGCATTTATCATACTTATACTATTCGGGATAGGATTGTTTTTAATTTCCCGATAGAACATGTTGTTACTGAGTTGTCTTGTTATTTCCTGCATGTAGTCCACAAGGTTCATTACAACAATATTCCCACCCTTGTCAGCTTCTCTTATTACAATATTAGGGTCATTATTAAGTCTTTTAAGAGCCAACCTTTCAGCCACCGTAATATTATACGTGGCTTTGGATGTAAATCTTTTCAGAATTTCTAGGTCGTATAGATCTTCTGTGACCCTATCATGGAAGGTATCAATGTTACAGTGGTAGGAATGTGTAGGTATGAATTTGGACCTAGGATGAAGTCCACTGTCCACACTAATGTTGTGAGTGATATCAAGATCTCTAAGTACCGTGGGAATATCTAAATCCTCTTCATCATTAATGGTCAACAAACAATGTACGTCACGAATCTCACGTATAGTATGTGTTCCAATACTGTGGATAACAGATGTTCCCCCTGGATCGTGCGGTCTCTGAGAAAAGTAATCCTTAAGTTTTAATACCCTAATAAATTTAAATAGGTCAACATGCATATTGGCAAAGTCGCCCTCCTGTGTAGGGCAAAAATTAAGTCCTTTACTCAAGATGTTCACTTCATCAATATCCAGGACTTTATTAGACAAATTCACAATCTTAAGGTCAGTATTAACATTTTGACATATCTTAGAATCAGCACCATTACATAGGATCCCAGTGGTTATTTCTTCAGTTCATTCCCAAATTTGATTTGTTCATTGGAGTTCCCCTTATATCTGCCCTTTGCCCTCCTCCCTCCCCGCCTTGTTTTGAAAGGTCTCTTTTTTGTTGTAGGCGGTTGCTTATCCTTAACTTGGCCAATTCCTTTTGAAAGGAGGAGGCCCCTTCCTCTAAAGGGACATCAGGCACTGTCATATTTGAAGCAGAACTACTCACTGACGACACAGATATATTACTATTGGAACCTGATTCTTCGCTTTCTTCTCTATTCTCTCTGGTTCTCTTTTTATTTCCATCCTCGGTACCTTGTATCCCATCAAATTTTTTCGCGAAGGTGTAAACCCTGCCATCTCTGTCATCCCTTTTTATTTGACTGAGTTTTTTGTTTTTCAAATACAACTGATAATTATCCATCACCTCTTTCAAGATTGTAAAGTTTTTTTCAATCAAATCTTTCTGTGGCATTTCATTGATCTCTTTTTCAAGTACCTCAATTTCTGCTTGTAACTTTTCTCCCTTTTCTGCAGCATGTCTGACTAAGATCTGCATCATAACAATAGAAGCCCCTTCTAAATTACATTCCCATTCTTTCAGAAGGTCGCTAGTTAGGTCTTCAAAGGTGGGAAAAATCAGTATACGTAACCCACGTGGGATTTTACCATTTTTCATATACTGCTCTAAGATCACTCCATCCCACCATCTACTAAGTTCTTGTTTTCGTAGCCGTTCTAGCTTTAAAAATAATGACTTAAGGCTTGTTGCAATGGTGGTCACTTGACTAGTTGTATTCTTTATGACACCGGCCCCGAATAAATCCAGAGCCATTTCCTCACGCCCATCTTGAAATCTAGGCATGTTGCACAAAACTAACAACATTCTTTCTCCAATATAAAAGGTTATAACAAAATAGAAATGAGTGCAGAACAGTCCAACAATAAATTGTTACAAGAAGTCAATGCGGCTGACCATGGTTCAGCACCTCAATTTTAAAATAAAAAGTTGAGTCCTTTGTCTGTGCACATCCGTCCTGAGCTTGCCGCACTTTCACTCAACTGAGGACCAGACAAAATCGTAATGATAAAGACGGTGCACCAGAGGCGAAGTCAAATGAAGCTTCAAAAATGTTCAAATATGTCCTTTATTCTTTAAATTTATATAAAATTCAATCACAGCCAACGCGTTTCGTTCCATTGGAACTTCGTCAGGGCTGAAAAAGCACAAAAGATAAAAATACTAAATACATTGAATACAACAAACAAGTGAATACAATCAACATATATATTATTACATATATATAAGACAACTACATCATAATTCCATTGTAAGACTTCAGACCAACACACAAAAATATACACATATATATACAAATATAAACCAACTAAATAGCCTTTCTAAACTCAAAAACATGAAAAAGAAAGAAGGAAACAAACAAAGAGGCAAAAAACAAGCAAAAGACATAATATATATACAAACAAATATATATAACTTATGTAATACAAATAATACAAAGAACAAACACAAACATACGTTATAAAATTACAACACTAAAATATTACATCAAGCTTAGACGTGCCTCTCAAAGAGATTAAAAAGCGAGGCACAATAAGTTTGGAAGAAAAAGGAAAAGAAAGAGAGAGAAAAGAAAGAAAAAGGGCATAATACAAACAGATCAACGTTATAGGTCCTAATGCCCTTCATCTGAACAGTCAGAAACAATAAATAAAAATAAGAATAACAAGAACACAATGACCAAATCAACACGTAAGATAGTCATGGGGCCACCTCAACCACGTTATTCTCAAAGTAAATGACAAACAATAACCCAAAATACTTATATGAGCAGTATTTCAAAGTCCTAGTCACTCCTATATATCGAGAGTCACTCCATTTTAATATAGCCAAACCATGAACATCCCTTATCTCACCTCTGTAATAACGGGTAAGTAGAATTATGTAGATAATTCCCGCAAATGCAATAATATCAAGTGGCTTGAAGAACCAGCCCGCACTCCTCCATATTATTCTGGAGGTTCGCTCGAAGGGAAGCAAATCACCCCTAAACGTCGATTTAAAATAACAGGACCAGTGTAGCGGCCTGTCGTCCTAAAAATAAAACAATAAGAAGCTGTAAGTAACCGAACATTTATACCCATAGAAGAAGAATATTAACTTAATACACATCCGCAACACGCTTGCGGAAAAGGAAGCCTAATATAAAGGGAATATAGTGAAAACATCATTATACCTCCGTATTAATCTGGAGGTTCACTCATAGAGAAAAAGTCACCCCGGGATAATAAAAGGTAATTGGTGGGCCAGTGTCATGGCCTATCATCCTAAAATATAAAATAGATAAATATATATAATAATCCCTCTTATTTACATCAACGGCCCGCACGCCTCCGTATTAATCTCAAAGTTCGCTCAAAGAGAAGCAAATCACCCCTAAGCAGTAATTTGAAATAACAGAGCCAGTATAGCGGCCTGTCGTCCTAAAATAGAGAGATAAAGAACTATAAGGAATTGAACATTTATACCCATAGAAGACGAGTATTAACATAATACACATCCGTAACACACTTGCGGAAAAGAGGCCTGAAATAGAAAGAATATGGTGAAAACAATTTACAAAAACAGAGCCAGTATAGCGGCCTGTCATCCTAAAATAGAGAGATAAAAAACTATAAGGAATTGAACATTTATACCCATAAAAGACGAGTATTAACATAATACACATCCGTAGCACACTTGCGGAAAAGAGGCCTGAAATAGAAAGAATATGGTGAGAACATCGTTTTACCTCCGTATTAGTCTGGAGGTTCACTCATAGGGAAAAAGTCACCCCGAGATGATAATAAGTAATAGGTGGGCCAGTGTCGCGGCCTATCGTCCTAAAAATAAAAAATAAATAAGTATATGTAATGATCCCTATTATTAACATCACAAACCACTGACAGTGTGATTTTTTATCACCTAAAAAAATGACAATAAACAATAACAATAAAGACACACTCAAAAACCACCCGGTAGTCACCCCATACAATCAAACAAGAAACACCAGTCGCATTGATTAACGCTATAACGCCCGGCCTGGTGGTTAGTCAGTAAGACTCAATAAATCCACCCGGTCAGATCTCCATACATCCTACAAAGTGTGGCCAACACACACATCCGTGTTACAAAACCCGACCACACAAACCTTCCAGGCGTACAATGACTCCTGCCAAGTATACGGATCCAAAATACCTTGTTCAATAGCGCACGCTTCTCGTATCCCGCTATCAAACCAGGCGCCATACTACCTCAGCTTTAAATAGCAGTCTCGCGTCCCGTCATGAGACCCATACGTAAGCGTGCTAAATCACGTGTATCGCCACATACAGGACCCGCGCCATATTTGAAGGGAATATATCCCCTTATCTACTCGGATTTTTCAAACGTAAATACTGTTCACTTGGATATATATCAATAGACAATCGCCGAGACGCCCCCTGTGTAAATTTGGAAAATATCAGATAGAATGTCATATGAGCTCAGGAATATTTCAAAATTGGCGCCGATTCACTATCAATAAAATTCAATTCAAAATTAACATAGCGGAGCCCAAAACAAATATATCAAACATATACACTTAGTCGATTACGATTTCTAGACGTCAGGGATGTTAACGTCATCTATACGATTCCCCAAGGCATTACCATTAATGTTATAGTTCAAATCAACCCGATTAGGTTCACTTGTTCCATTGTATACCCCAAATAATAAAGAAAAAAACGGATGTAAGCCGCAGACCATGATCAGGTGTTTCAAAAACAAAAAACAAAACTTGAAATCAAAAGCAAAACCGGTTTTGTAGATATCATACTGGAGGTATTCCATAATACTGTGGAAAGCTCCAGTTATATCACAGAAAAAATAATGTAGCACCGCAACATTACAGAAGGCTCCCATTTGATCACAACAAGAATGATATAAATCCCTATTCTATTATAGACACTACAACACATATCTTTCTTTTCTCTTTCTTTTCTTACAGAAAAATATATACAAAATATACTAATAATGACAATCAAGGAACCACAGTTCCTATATAAGTCCTAGATGTCAAGGAAGACATTCAATCTTATAAACCAGAAAAATAGAAAAAAGACTACCCGTGAAAGAAAGTAATCAGAGATAAAATATAGAGGACACTCCTAGGGAGATCACCATTACATTTTACCAGAAAAATGGAGAAAAGACTGCCAGTAAGAGGAAGAGTGATCATTGATAAAATATAGAGGACACTCCTAGGGAGATCACCATTACATTTATAGTTTGATGTTATACACAATTCTAGTCAAATTTGATGGTCAAGGGACATAAGTTTCATATTTATCTCAAACCTAGTGTTACTAACCTAACAACTTCTGCAAATAATTAAAGGAAGTAATGCATCTCCCCATCTGTATTGTGCCCTAAACTAGTCGCTCTAAGGCGGCAAATCCATCTAGATTCCTTCTGCCGTAATAGCAATTCCCTATTACCACCTCTTATTGGCATCGGGACATGATCAATGGCATGAAACCAGAAGGATAAATCATCCGGATGTTTCTGAAGGTAATGATTTGTTATCGGATACCTTTCGTCCTTAGTTTTAATTGCTCGTCGATGTTCCTGTATCCTTTGTTTCAAACAGCGAATAGTACTACCAACATAAATGGTACCACATCTACAACCCAGAATATATACCACATATGTGGTGTTGCAATTCAAGAAATGGCCTATCTTAAACCTCTTAGGGGTATTATAACCAAATTCCAGGGTTTTATTCTTACCTAAGGGACAGATGTTACACGTCCCGCATGTAAAAAAGCCTTTTGGTTTTGGTGGTAGCCATGTCTGTGTAGTTTTTGGAGTTGTCACATAACTGGGACAAAGCGTGTTTCTCAAAGCTATGCCTTTCCTATATGTAATCGATGGTCTCTTTTCAACTGAGTCTTTCAATCCTGGAATTTCATTCAACAGGTGCCAATGTTTACGAAAAATATTAAAGATGGCGCCAATGTGTGATGTATATTGAGTAATAAACCTTGCTTTTTTATTAGTTGTGTCCCTAATAGGTTTCTTCTTTAATGTAACATCCCTGCTTACATTACTGATCCTGTGTTCTGCCCTATCCAACACCTCTGGTCTATATCCCCTTTGGGTAAACCTACTTTTGGAGTCCCTGATGTGAGTTTTGAATATTGCTTCTTCACTACAGTTACGCCGGATTCTTATCATCTCACCAAAGGGGATATTGCCTTTCACCGAACGAGGATGTGCACTTGTCGCATGAAGTACAGCATTACAGGAAGTTTCCTTCCTGAAAAGGGTACTATGTATCTGGCCTTGTTTTATGTAAAATTGGATATCTAGAAAGTTGATATGTTCCTTATGATACATCATAGTAAATTTTACATTATACCTATTCTCATTTAGAAAGGCCACATATTGATCCAACTGTTCAACTGACCCGGACCACAGACAGATCACATCATCAATGTACCTCCCCCAGTATACGATGTTATTGGTCCAGGGGGAGGCACCTCTGCCCCAAGCGTGCTCCCTCTCAAACCACCCCATAAAGAGGCAGGCGTAGGAGGGAGCAAACTTGGAGCCCATCGCGGTTCCGTGTATCTGCTGGAACCAGCGATTATCAAAAAGGAAAAAATTGTTAGTTAAGATGATGTTGATCATAGAAACAATCATTTCATTATAGTCATACAATCCTGCATCGTCTCTATCAAGAAATGATTGCACTGCTCTAATCCCAATTTCCTTGTCTATACACGTATAGAGACTTTCTACATCAAGCGTGACAAACATTAAGTCTTCCGACCATTCAAAATCCCTGAACTTCGTAAGAATGTCTTTACTGTCCCTAACATAAGATGGTAAGTTAGGGACATATTTCTGCAGTTTGAGGTCAACAAATTGGGATAATTTTTCCGTGGGTGATCCCACCCCAGAGATTATAGGTCTACCCGGCGGGAACTTCCCGCCCTTATGTATCTTAGGTAATACATAAATATATGGAAAGGACGGGCACTCAACCCACAGGTACCTACACTCATCTTCATTAAGCAAGCCAATTTCCTTCCATTCAATTAGCTTGGCATTTATCATACTTATACTATTCGGGATAGGATTGTTTTTAATTTCCCGATAGAACATGTTGTTACTGAGTTGTCTTGTTATTTCCTGCATGTAGTCCACAAGGTTCATTACAACAATATTCCCACCCTTGTCAGCTTCTCTTACTACAATATTAGGGTCATTAGGACCTATAACGTTGATCTGTTTGTATTATGCCCTTTTTTCTTTCTTTTCTCTCTCTTTCTTTTCCTTTTTCTTCCAAACTTATTGTGCCTCGCTTTTTAATCTCTTTGAGAGGCACGTCTAAGCTTGATGTAATATTTTAGTGTTGTAATTTTATAACGTATGCTTGTGTTTGTTGTTTGTATTATTTGTATTACATAAGTTATATATATTTGTTTGTATATATATTATGTCTTTTGCTTGTTTTTTTGCCTCTTTGTTTGTTTCCTTCTTTCTTTTTCATGTTTTTGAGTTTAGAAAGGCTATTTAGTTGGTTTATATTTGTATATATATGTGTATATTTTTGTGTGTTGGTCTGAAGTCTTACAATGGAATTATGATGTAGTTGTCTTATATATATGTAATAATATATATGTTGATTGTATTCACTTGTTTGTTGTATTCAATGTATTTAGTGTTTTTATCTTTTGTGCTTTTTCAGCCCTGACGAAGTTCCAATGGAACGAAACGCGTTGGCTGTGATTGAATTTTATATAAATTTAAAGAATAAAGGACATATTTGAACATTTTTGAAGCTTCATTTGACTTCGCCTCTGGTGCACCGTCTTTATCATTGTTCCGCCGAATATGTTGGATCCGTGGGGGAGCAGTACCACCATTCATTTATTACCATCACATGGGACGCTACATAATAGGCATAAACATCCGCTGCGGCGATCCCGCCGCAATATGTGGATTGTGTACATGTGCGGAGCGCCACTCTGACCGTCCCACATGAATTTATTTTGTATGGCTGCTACTTGAGCAAACCATTTATGCGGAATGGGGTATGGGTAATTCTGGATACGATATAAAATACGGGGCAATGATACCATTTTAAAAATGGCTGAGCGCCCGTACAGGGAGAGAGGACCACACGGTGGTTTCGTTGTGAAGGCTAGCCATTAAAGGGGAGATATTGCGAGCCCATGAGACTTTCGGACAAGGGGAAATATATATGCCAAGATATTTGAAGCCCTCTGTCGCCCGGGAAAGCTGCGATGCCCAGGTGTTGCGTCCCTGATGTCCGCACACTGGAAATAAAATAGATTTGGCGGGATTGGCATGGAGGCCCGAGGTACCCCCAAAAACCCTGAGGATTTCAAGTATACGAGGACCCGAGTTCCAGGGATCGGTCATGAAAAAGAGGACATCGTCCGCATACAAAGCTATGTGGTCCGAACGCGACTGGGACCAGTCGAACCCCCGAAGGACCGGATCACTCCGAACCCACGCTGCCAGAGGCTCTATCGCAAGAGCAAATAACAGCGGGGACAGGGGGCAACCCTGTCTGGTACCCCGCTGGATAAAAAAGGGCTGTGGATGGTGTCCCGCAACGCGGACCGACGCCGTCAGTTCCGTATATAACAATTGCACGTAGGCCAAGAAACGAGGCCCCAAGTTTATTGCCTCAAGGAGCTGGAATAGATACACCCAACTCAGGGAGTCAAACACCTTATCTATGTCGGCGAGAAGCAAGGCAGCTGGCTGACCCAACGTCGGGGCTGCCGCCATGGCATTGTGTACCCGTCTGATATTATGTCGAGTAGCCCTATGTGGCATAAAGCCTGATTGATCTGGGTGGATCAAGTCACTGATGCAGCTGCGCAGGAGATCGGCCAACACCTTCCCCAGCAATTTTGGTTCAAAATTTATGAGGGAAATGGGGCGGTATGAGGAAGGGTCCTCCGGAGGCGGGCCCGGCTTATGAAACAGTACAATTTCCGCGTGCCGCCAGTCCCTAGGCAAAATGGCAGACTCCACAGCCTCTTGGATTGTTGCAAATAGATGGGGCCCCAACGTGTGTATGTTCGGCCTGAGGAATTACATTGGGAACCCGTTGGGCCCGGAAGCGCGGCCAGGATGAAGGGCATTGAGGGCCCCCGTGAGTTCTTCCGTGGTAATGGGAGCGTCCAGTTGTTCCCGGAGGTGATCGGGAAGTCGACGGGGAGGGATATCCACCAAGAATTCAGCGATCAGCTCCGGTGAAATCTGTTCATGCCTAGTGTAGAGGGCAGTAAAGTATCTGGCGAATTCCGCAGCGACACCCTGCGGTGTCGTGTGGAGGGAACCATTGGTACCCCGAATGGTGGGGACAACTGCCGGAGACGCATCCGCCCTGCAAAATCTATGGAGCATCTTACTGGACTTATCGCCCCATTGATAAATTCGATGTTGGGAAGCCTCCCATATCTCTTTCGCTTCACCCATGAGGTGCTGCCGAAGGTCCTACTGCGCCTGCAGCAGGTTTCGGCGAATAACTGGACGAGGGTCCGCATCGAGTTGTAAAGCCAGTGACGCTTGACGTGTCTCCAGAGCCTCCAACTGCTCCCGCCGCACCCGCTTTTCATTCGTGCGATAACTGATCTCGACCCCGCGAACCGTCGGTTTCAGGGCTTCCCATAGAGTAGTCCGAGAGGGAGCTGTGGGGCCGTTCTCCTCCACATAGGTATTAACTGCGGTGTGCAGCATATCCTGGTATGCCGGGTCCCGGAGGTGCCATGGTGACATCCGCCACCGGAAGGGGGGTTTAAGGGAGAGAGTATGAAAATGTAATCGAAGCAGAGAGTGATCAGAAAGTCCCCGGGGCATATGAGTTATATGAGAGAATCTGTGCAGGTGTATCCGCGGAGCGAACAAATAGTCTAGCCGCGATTGTGAGCCATGTACCGTGGAGAGATAGGTAAAATTAAGTTCGGAGGGATGATATTCGCGCCATATGTCAGCCCACCCCAAGGTACTGACCAGGGTATGTAACTTTGTCTGGCCTTGTAGGGGTGCACTGACCAGGCTGCGCTGACGATCCAGTGGACCCATGGTGTCATTCCAGTCGCCCCCCAACAATGTCAAATTCTCGTGTACCTCGCCCCATGTTGCGACTAGTTTGTCAATAAATGTAGTCCCTAGTGAAGGGGGCGCGTATATACTGCCTAAGGTGACCCGCTCCCCTGATAACGTGCATGTGATGAAAAGGAATCTGCCACCCAAGTCTGCCTGATGTGTAATGTATTGGAATGGAACCCTACGATGGATGAGAATATCCACCCTTCTGGATCCCCGGGCAAAACCAGCGTGATACACATGATAAAAGCCAAATCGAGCTAGACAGGGCGTCTTGGTGCCTAATAAATGGGTTTCTTGTAATAATAGGATATCGGCCCCATACCTTTTGGCCTGGCGTAAGATTGCACCCCGTTTCACCTTGTTGAGAAGGCCCCTGACGTTCCAAGATACCACGGTTAGATCCCCACCCGAAGTAGCCTCACCTGACACTAACACCCCTTAGGATAACAATCACATCAAAAGGAGGACGGAGAGCATTACCTGTCTGTGGAAAAAAACATATTACTACAAACACAACAAAACGAAGGGGCATATTAGCAAGACCCACGTTAAAATTATCGCCGTTTTAGCAGCAGGAAACTGCCGCTAAAACGGCGATAATGGGCTTGCTAATATGCGTTATAGAATTCCAATAGAAGCCCAGGTTAGATGTCCTGCACATCTAACCTGGGCTTCTATTATGGTAATGAAGGCGGTCATTGATCGACCCTCGCATCCCTCCCGCAGGCCCACGAAGCGTAGATTGTTGCGCCGTGCGCGTCCCTCCGCATCCGCCACTCTGGAGGCCAGCTCCTGCGACACCACGGTGAGCTTGTTCACTTTTTTTTGGAGGGAGGACACAGTGTCCTCCACCGTCGAGACCAGGGTTTCGGCTTCAGTAATCCGGTCCACTGCTTTGCGGAGATCTTGACGTAGGAAGGAGACCTCAGACCCTACCGCCCCTATCTTGGCATCGAGAGTGTCCCTTGCATGGTTGATAGCTGCCAGGAGGGCTGCATTGTCAAGTGCAGCAGCGCCACCATCTCCCCCCGTGGCCCCCCCAGCGGGCGTCGTGAATTGGTCGATAGTGCCCTGCTTGGGGCCAGCGCCCCCGGGCCCCCCCTTGCCCATCTCTGAGGGACCTGGACGCGGGGGACACGGTAACACGGCGGAGAGTCCGGCCCAGATCGTTAGCCCAGCAGTGTCAATTAACAATATGTCTCTACATAGCTCCCAAGGCACCTGCGTTGGTCAAATGATGATGTTGGCCCACCCCCTCCCCGCTGCAATTACAATTTGGGCGATCCGGGGCAGTCTTTGATGCGTTCCGGGGCACCGGTGTTCACCTCACTAACCTCATATCAGGGCGATGATGCCAAATGGTCGGAATAGGAGGGGAGGGAGGGCCAGGAGCAGCAGTCATCCAGGCAGCGCCGAACACGGGCGCGGGCCTCCCGCTCACCGCCCGAGGCCGCAGCCTGGCCCCAGTGCCGCCAACCACCAGCCGTGCGCGGTCCGATTCTCCAGGACCCAGTCGCGCCGTCAGGATCTGCAACACCGCACCCCGATGTCCTAGGGGGTGCCAGCCAGCCCACGAGTTCCCCCGGAAGGTCTCTGGCCTCCAGGACCTGAGTGGTGTCAATGGAGCTGCTCCACCACAAATGCAGCCCTACGCGGGAAAGATGGCGGCCGTGGAAAGAAGGGGGAGGGGCGGCGGCACCTCTTCGCCGGATCGAGCCCTCCGGTGTTAATCCTCCCGGGGGGGGGCACCAAGCGCACAGCAGCAGACCCCCGCGCTATCTCCTCCGGCCTCGGCGGGGGCAACCTCCCCGCAGCTGTGTCATGCAGGCTCCGGTCGGGCCGTGGCGGCGAGATCCGATCCCAGGATGCCGGGCGGGGACGTCCGGGATCCACAGCTACGGCGCAGCCACAGCCGTATCTGGAAAGTTTCGCACCACCAGGATGTAGAGGGAGCTGTTGCGACAAAGTAAGACGTCTCTGGGCAGGATTACGGTAGGATTAATGACGGATTATGGCGTGGATGGACGGAGCTCGCTCAGGCTACGTCCACCATGTTGGCTTGCCAAGCCACGCCCCCCTACCTTCCTTATTTTAAGGAGGTGTCTGCAAGTTCCAGATTCCAATTTGCTGTTGGCTAAAAAGGAAAGACTGGCTGAAGATGGTGCATATGGCATTGGACAAGTTGCTATTTTTAAAATTATTTAAACAGTGCTTAATTGTAATGGTACGTACAGGGTCCAAAGTTTTTTACTCAGAAGCCCACAGACGGCGCTATTGAATGTTGGCATGCAATATGAAGGCTGCATAATCTTAATTTCAACTCAAACCTCTTTAATCCACCACCAGACACTCCCTTCCATCTTATCTCATTCTTGCATTTTTGTGCTTTCTCGCTGTTTTTATGTTTCCCCTGCGCAGCACTTGCGCTGTGCTTGTGAAATCTATTCTATTCAATATACATTTTAAAAGGGGCTTACATGCTGCCCTCTCGCTTTTCATTGGTTTGCGTGCTTGCCACTTACTTTGTGGAGGTGTTTGGTGAGGGTTAAGTATGGCAATGTTGGTGATTTGTGTGGTTTATTTGTGGGAGAGGACTAAGGCTGTAATAACTTGCTTGGATGTTTCATCAGTTGTTTTAGGTGGTTACTGCCTGGCAAATGTATACGTCTGATAAGCAGCTGATGGTAGAAAGTGTTTTTGGATGGCTTAACAGCAAGGTAGTTTCATATTCGGAATGCGTTGTGTGCATGTTCTGTGTTTGGTTACAGTGTGTACTGTTGTAAGGTGGTGATATCTGAGCAACAAGCCCTTAACTCAATGTGCTATGCTGCCAGCTAAGTATAGTTAGGCAACAGTAGGCTATAGTTTTACTAGTCTCCAAGGAGTGGCTCAGAGCAGCCATTATAAATCATGGTCTACACCAACAAGGGAGAAAGTCTTGCAGCTGGTTGAATATTTTACCAAACGGAGGCAAAGATTCCTCCGTGTTTTTTGCTTTTAATAGAGTGCTTATGTTTCATGATTGCATAAACTTGGAAATTTGGATAGTGTGAATGGGAGGAAACAATTGTGCATTGTTTTAATATATTTTCATGAAAGAAGTAATCTTTCCATATTATAAAAATGTATTCTGCTGCACAACACTTACATACCTTTCAACTACTCTCAGACACCGCTCACCCTGCACACTCACCCACCATTTACTCTGCACAGTCACCCTGACAATGCGCTGGCAGTCAGATACTGCTCACCCATCACTAACACAGTGCATACTCTGCCCTCACATCCCATTGGCATACCTCTCACCCAGCACGCCATTCCTCTCACCCTCTCACCCTCCACCCACACCCTGAACTCAAACCGCTCATCCTGCACTTATACTATTGACACCTTATACTTGCACACCTTTTACCTTGTACAGGGTAACATCTCTCACCCTGTACACTCACACAATTCTCATTTTGCACTGAACACACATCAATCCCCATGCACTGGGGCACTTTCACCCTGCACTGACACTTATCAACCTTCAATTCATGCACCACACACACTGCAGAGAGCACTCACACCAATCTCCCTGCACTCATGCACTGCTCCCACACATCGTATTATTAAACCCGTAGGCAAAACCTAATGCATGTACCAATGTTTGTTGTGTATGCAGCCAGGGATAGATTCCCTCAGCCGTCGAGGTGGATTATAGCTGTCCACACAGAGATATGCAGGCTCAGGCGTCATGGAAAACATTCTCTTGAACTGTCAGAAAAAAGATCGTTTTCCCACAGTCAGCTCAAGTACCAGAAAAGATTCCCAAAACTGATGTCAACAAGTGTTACTGGTAGAAGCAGAGGTGGAAGGAGGGGAGAGGAATTCTTCTCCTCAGCCCACAGCTCGACTAGATTCCCTCTAACTTTTTTATTGTCCCGCACAAACCTCTAACTCCGTCACAGTCAGAAGCAAGGCTAAAGGACCGCTGTGTCGCTGTCACAGATAAAACTACCCTGTCTCAGTCTAACCCTACCCCATATTAACAGGTTCTGTCTAACTGTCACACCAAGCCTCATAGGCCTACTACCACCACATACACAAGGAAGTCAGTCCATGTCCTGCACACACGGGGCAGAGGCCACTAACCCCAAAAATATCACAGATATGGCTCACAGGCTTCAATCTATCACTATCACTGTCCTGCGTAAATCTGCCAGGTCCTAGTGTTTAACTTTCCCACATTCGCACAAAAGGTTCACATGCTTCTGTCTAAGTTTCTTGCAGTCACATTTGTGAGTCTCACAGACCTCTGTGATCTTGCCTCTTTCACAGACTAACTCAACTATTCCTGTCATTATCATACACAAGGGTCAAATCAACGGCCACTAAACCTGTCACACACAGGATTCAGGAACATCTGTTTTTCAATGTCTCTATCTGTTGGGAGAGGATGATGCGTTACGACCATAGCTGCTGATTTTGAAACTAGGAAACCAGGTTCCAGTCTCTGCGTCAGATCAAAATCCTGTGATATTTGGCAAATCATTTCCCGTGCCTAAACACGAATGTGACCTTGTGTAATGTAACTGGTGCTCTTCTAAAGTGCTCCAATACCTTTGGGTCGTGTTCACGCTATTTAAATTGCAAAACAAAGAGAAGTGCATAAAGCTGTTGTCAAACCCTGCTATTGTTACACACAAGACCCTCGGGCCTCTGCATAGGCACACTTGCCTCTAACCATGTCACTATAACATTCAATGCACACTTGCATCTAAATATGAAATTTACACACAGGTTTCACGAAGTACTTCACATGGATCTCACCCCATCACTGCTACGGAGACTAGCAGACTGCGTTCTATGTCAGGCTTACAGGCCCTTTTCCAACTGTGTCACTGTCACATAAAACACTTATCAACTGTTTCTAATGTCGTCACACACACTAGTCACAAAGGCCTCTAATCTATCTTGCCACTAACAAAACACACTGACTGGTGGCTGCTATCACTGTCACCAGGGCTCAAGTCCTAAAAAACAGAAGTGAGGGGACTCACCAAGTTAGGCAAAAATGGGTGTGACATCACCACGTGTCACATCACAGGAAGTGACATCACCGCGTGTGACATCACAGGAAGTGACATCACAGCACATGACATCGCATGTGGCATCACAGGAAGTGGCATCACAACCCATGACCTTACAGGAAGTGACATCAGATCTTATGACCTTACATATATTTAGCAGGTCTATCATGAGTACATTTGAGCGCATTACAATATTTAACAAATAAAATTTTGCATTTGGGTTCTGCCAAAATATTGACGCAACCCAGACGCAAAATCTGAGCCTCAACTTATACATTTATTTTTTTTAAAGCCTGCCACAAATAAATTAGCAAAAATGAGAAACGTGGCAGTCTGCTTAATTGGTTGCAATATCTGTATTTCAAAATATCTTATGGGGTTAAGGCACCTCCTGCAGAGATCTGTGTACCAGCTAAATCTCAGGGAATAATAATAAATGGTAAAATAACTCTGGAGAATAACGTATTTGCAGGAGAGATCTGTGTTTTGCCTAGTTCTAGCTTTGAATCAAAGTAGCATAGAGGGCTAATAAGTCTCCTGTAAATCACATTATGTAACACACAGATGACCGACTTTTATTTTATGTAAATGGGTAAGTGGGTTACTGCTTTTAAGATAGAGATCCTTTTGCTACTTGCAGTTCATAAATTGTAATCCTTCTAACATAGCACAGTGAGGTATAAAGGACATGTGGCTCCTATACTTTATAACCCTCACTATCTTATGTAACACGTCCTTTATATTGATGTACACACATATGATTTATTGTCAATGTATAATCTGTATGTGTGATGTAAAGTGCTCTGACAGCCTGCATTGGGATGAGCAGTGGCACTACTCATCCCAAAGCAGGGTGTCCGAGCGCTTTACATTACACGTACACAAATAACAATTTAAATACCACTATATTGTTTTATTTCTTTTATAGCGCTTTAGCACTACTGTAGTGCTAAAGCGCTATAAAAGAAATAAAACAAAACAGCGGTATTTAAATTATTTGTGTAAATACTGGGGCAACCAACACATCTGACATTCTAACAGTGCATGCACATCTCTTATATACAGGGACTAAACAAAGTCAAAAGCATTTCTCTCTTAGGTACCTGTGACGTGATAAGATGTGATCCCGTATACTGCATCTAGGTGTGAGGCTCCCGATAGCTCCCAGCCAGGATATTCCAACAAAAAGAGGCCTAATGGCCCCTTAACCCGGGCTTTTGTTACGGGCGAAGATGGAATCTGATTAGCCCCTTCCCCGTCTGCCTGAACGTTGCTGCTTGGAACAAAAGCAGATAACGTGCAGGCGCTGCTGAAAGTGACCCGGTGTCAGAAAATTACACCGGGTGTAGACTTCAGCATATCTCAGTAAATTTGAAAGCGGCCAGATATGCTGCAGGGTAGACGGCGTCTACCCTCTGAAAATAGTGGGTAGATGGCGTCTACCCTCAACCTGGCCCTGACTGTCACATTTGTGAGACTCACTGTCACAAACGCCACAGGCCGATCAGTGTCACAAAACGAGGTTCACATGTCCAACACTACCAGCTAACAGACGTCTAACCCTGCTACAGGAAAGACTCACAGTCCTCTAACAAGTACAAGTCTCACTACTGGGTTATAACCAGGGCCACTGGAAGTCTGCAATTCTGCGGCTGCTGTGACTTTTGCATAGTAATGGATTTGTCGAATTTATCACATACTCCATCATCTGCCGCATAATTGCAGATTTTAACAAAAAAAAGCTGTTTCTAGTTCAAACGGATCAAAAGTTACAAATCATATGGCGACTTAGATTTCTGCTCACCAGAAGGCTTTTCGCAAAGGTTGACTGGTTATCTTTCAGTTGCTTTTTGCTATATTTGAATGTTAAATTTGTTACCAGGTGTAAGAATGACAAAATAATGAAGTACTACTATCACAAAATGTGCTGCATTATTTGCCTTTTATTGCCACATAATTTAGTCAACCCTGCCCCATAATTTGGTCCTCCTCTGCAGCATAATTCCATTGTCCCTTCCACATACCGGGTGGATGACACGTCCACGGAAGATGACGAGGCCGAAACGTATATGGTGTCTTTCACCAAAGACCTGAAGAGACGAAGACGACCACAGCTAGCCCACGTGCATCGTAAAGATAGCCGGATCGGAAGTCAAGGCGGTCATTGACACGGGGCATCAGTAAATGTAATGGGGGTGCAACAATACCTCAAGCTACGACCTAAGGCAGAGCTGACACCATCCAAAACGAAGATATTCGCCTACGGGAGTGACTCACCCCTGCCGCTGCGGGGTAAGATGACAGTCCCCATTCAGTCAGAGGAGGACAAGATCCTCACGGTGGTCCATGTCATCAACCAAGAAGCAGATACCCTGCTTAGTAGCCATGCGGCTGAAGACCTAGGGCTGGTGTCCTTGGCGAGAAGCGTGCAAGCGAACCAGACTGAGGAACTCTTGAACCAGTTCGCAAACCTCTTCACAGGCCTAGGACGCATCAAGAGCGCCCCGGTGAAACTTCACATTGATCAGACAGTCACCCCTACAGCGCTACGTCACAGACGCATCCCGTTTCATCTCAGGCCTCTGGTTGAGCAGGAACTCCAGAAGCTGGAAGACCAAGGGGTGATTGAGAAGGTGTCCGGACTGACCCAGTGGGTGTCACCCATGGTCATAGCTGAGAAGCCACGACAACCAGGGAAGATTCGGCTATGTATAGATATGCGCCTCCCTAACAAGGCCATCCGGCGAGAACGCCACATCACGCCCACAATGGACGACATCGTGGCCGATGTGAATGGGTCCAAGTGGTTCTCAAAATTGGACTTAAATGCCGGATACCACCAGTTAGTGCTCGACAAAGCCAGTCGATACATCACCACTTTCAGCACTCACCTGGGTCTTCGGCGGTACAAGCGCCTCAATTTCGGGATATCCTCGGCAGCAGCGGTGTTCCAAGATGCAGTGAGAGGAATTCTAACTGGTCTGCCGGGAGTGCTGAATGTAAGAGAAGACATCCTCGTCCACTCGACCACGACTGAGGAACACTATCGGCACCTGAAGGCCATGCTTCAACGACTCCAGGAGCACGGCGTCACCCTGCACAGGGAGAAATGTCTCTTCTTCCAGAGGAAGATAGAGTTCTTCGGCTACCTCTTTAACCAACAAGGCATACAGGTGGACCCGCGGAAATCCCAGGCCATCAAGGACGCACAACGGTGTCCGAAGTCCGCAGTTTCCTTGGAATGGCCACGTACTGTGGCCGATTCATCCCGGATCTGGCCACCATAGCCGAACCCCTCCGGAACCTGACCCGGGCGGATGCCCCGTGGAAGTGGGAACAGCGTGAAGAGGAAGCCTTCCAAAAGGTCAAGAACGCCCTACTCGAACACACAACGCTGGTGTACTTCGACCCAACCAAGCTCACAGAGCTCCTGGTGGATGCGAGCCCAGTGGGCCTCGGGCGGTGCTCACCCAGGAGCAGGAACCTGGGAGGTGGGCCGCATTAGCCTACGCCAGCAAGTCCCTCTCGCCCACGGAGCGACGCTACGCTCAGATCGAACGGGAGGCCCTCGCCATCCGATGGGCGTGCCGACATTTTCATCTCTATGTCTGCGGTCAGCCGTTCAAAGTAGTCACGGATCATCAGCCGCTGGTACCCCTCTTCAGAGGGTCAGCACCTCACCCGCCTCCACGGACAGAACGCTGGGCCATCGGGCTTCAACAATATGAAGTGGTGTACCGACCCGGTGCCAAAAATCCGGCCGACTTCCTCTCCCGACGCCTTTCCCCCGAGGATAGTCAACAGGAAGAGGAAGACACCGAAACCCTCGAGGCCCACCTCAACATGATCTCGGCGACAACGTGCCCGAAGGCACTGACCCCAGCCGACGTCATAGCAGCTGTTCAGCTAGACCCAGTACTCGTTAAAGTGTGCCAAGCCGTCTAAGGAGGGAGCTGGAATCAATTCCTACAAACGGCTAACGACTGGTCGGGACAAGACCGAGAGTATCTTACCAAAATGTGGAGGGTCCGACACGAGTTGAGTATGACTCAAGAAGGACTACTGTTGCAGGGAACTCGCATCGACATCCCGGCCGCACTACAACATCAAGCGACCCAGTTGGCCCACGGAGGACACCAAGGGATGGAGAAGATGAAAGCCCGGATGTGGCGAAAGGTATGGTTCCCGGGGCTTGAAGGCCGAGTCGAGGAGATGGTGAGAAAATGCCCGGCGTGCCAACTGACTGGTGCCCCAGAACGGCCCGCCCCCATCCAGACTGAAGAGTCTGGAAATGCGCCATGGGAGAAGATAAGCATTGACTTCGGGAGCTTCCCAGACGTGCGGGCGACTCTCGTCTTAATGGACAGTTTCTCGAAGTACCCAGTCGTAGAGGTTGTGAACTCCACAGCATTCGCAGGGATCGCCCCGGTGCTGGAAAAGGTATTCGCGATGTTCGGGTGCCCCAGTGAGATCAAAAGTGACAACGGCCTCTGTTCCAAGGAGGAGAGTTCCGCGACTTCATGAGGCACCATGGGATACAACACCGCCGCATCACCACCCAATGGCCGCAGGCCAACGGAGAGATTGAAAGATTTATGAGGACCCTGAATAAGACCCTGCGAATTGCCGTAGCGGAGAACACAGATCCGGAGCGCCACTTGCAGTTGTTCCTCCGGGAATACAGGAGCACACCCCACAGCACTATACACCAAGCCCCGTGGGCGCTGCTATTCAATGGACCCCGGCGGGACACTCTCCCAACGTGCCCAGGCTGGACTCCGCCCCCGTACAGTGAGGAAGAGACCCTGGGGAGACGGGAACGTCAGAACCAGAAAGCAAGTCTCTGAAAGAGGGCCAAGTTCCGTGAGTTGGTGCAAGGAGATCGAGTGCTGATGCGGGACCGTAGGCCAGGAGGAAAGTTCCGGACACGGTACGAACAAGGAAGCTGGACAGTGGTGGCCGTCAAGGGGACCATGATCACAGTGGAAAGGGACGGTGAGGAAGTCACCAGAAACATATCATGGTTCAAGGAAGTTGGCGAAAGTACAGAGGAAGGTGGCGAGCCATGTGCAGATGTGTCGGAAGATGGATACGAGTGGCCAGAGATCCAAGACACCCCGCGAAGAGACAATCTAAGAGGAGCGAATGAGGACCCCCAGGGAGGCGCAGCTACCACCCCTGGCATGGAGGAACCTTCCGGGCCAGGCGGGCCACCTGTTGCACAAAGCCAAGGAAGAGGGGCCCATACCCGGTACGGGTTGAGAGACAATCATGTTCCCAGTTCTCGTTTGAGAGACTTTGCATGTTGAGCAGTTTAAGAGACACCGCACGTTATACAGTTTGAGAAAAACTTTGCAAAGAAAAGCAAGGGACTGAGTTGAGATGGGATGTAATGTTTTAAGCGGTCCAGTGTTCCGCCCAAGCGTGGGCCGGATATGTCGCACCCACGCGCCCGGACGAGGCGTGGCCGGGCGCGCTAATAAAAGCAGGGGCGTGGCCGCACGGGGTCAGTCCCGAGTAAAGTATATCCCCAGCACGCAATATATTGTGTCCCCTTTACGTGTGCCTAGCAGGGCCCTAGCAGTGGGGAGTCACCCCACCACAGTTCTAACATGTCACTATTATCTATCAGACTCACACAGCTCGAGCTGTCACTGTCGCATTAACAGACAAGGCAAAAAATGTGCCTTCCTTCTCGTTATATTAATGACGCGGTTTATACCAGTGTGCTCTCGAAACCGTCTCCGATGGAATTAAGAGAGGGCGGTGCTTGGAATCATGTCGGGGTAGATTTAGCCATGGCGGCGCTCTATTTGCTCATTTTTCTCACCGCAGCGGACGTGGGCCTGCTGTTTACAAGCCTATACTCTTCGCTTCCCGTGGGAAACCGCGCGTCCCCGCGGCCTCGAGTGCTGGCTGCGGCCCAGTGGGTCGTTATCCTTCGTTTCCACAAGTGGGCCGTTTCCATGATGGGGCCTGGGAGGGGTCGGAGGTCGTGCTGGGGCGTACAGGCCGTGCGACAGAGGTGGCCCTGGAAGGCAGGGAGGCATACCCGACGCGCACTGCTCACGCAAGCGCACCACGCGCATGTGTGAACGGGCACTAGCGTGGCGTGATTAGGACGTCTCTCGGGAGTGAGTGGATGACTCAAAACAGCTGTCAGGTCAGGGGACAACAGTCTCTCTGAAGAAAGGAATGGGATAGATAAGTACGGGAAGGGAAGACGTGTCAATGGGGCATCAGGATGAAGGAAGACCAGAGGTCCCTTCGGGCATCTTCGGGCGTGTGGCACTAGCCACAGTATACTGTTATGTGAGGAGTAGGGGTGGGCGGGTTAGGGCGAGGACGGTGATGTGGGGTGGAGGAGGAGATAAGGCTCTTTGCGGACTCCTTTAAAGTGTAAGCTGTCAAGGCAAAGAGTTTTTGTAGATGGGTTTAGGGGGTAGATGTGGTTAGCGAAATAGTTGGGTGTCAAGTTTGCTGGGCTAATGGTTTTGGCTTGTGGAGCAGGGAGAGAGATAACTGATTAAGGGTTAGGTTGTGCTGGCGGTGGGTGTCTCGTTGGGTGGGCACTTAGTGTTTTTGTGGTGGGGGTGAGGTGGGTATTTGGGAGGCTATCAAGCAGAGTCAGGCAGGAAGGGACGCGTATTTCTGCCCGATCACAGATTTAGGCAAACCTGCAGTGCCGCATGACTCGGGGCGGCTCGTGAGCCAGGGCGGGCTTCCAGTGTAGGGATGTCCGTGTGCACATTTGGGTGGAGCCAGTGGGCTGATTGAGGAAGCCAGGCATTGGGTACGAGGGAACAGATCAGCAATGCAGGGCACTACTGGGCCACCTGTTTTGTGTTACGAAAGATGAATACACACAGTAGTGCTGGAAACCTGCTTTATTCTCGACTTGAACCCGAATCACAGCGCAAGAGAGAAGACGTACATCCACCTCCTCTCTGCTCCTGTCTTCATGTCAGTAGTGACCTCGTAGCATTCTAAAGCCTGAGCGGAACACGAGCTCACTAGCAGCCATGAGCTCACATAACATAACACTTCCGCTTACTTACAAAAACAAAAGCTACAACTTATAATATCTAAAATTTCTAAATAACTACTATGAGGTGTAAGACCCCTTCTTTACAAAAGACCCTTCCTTTACGACTCTATGTTAGAAAGAACGAACATAGCCAGGCAGCCCTTAGAAAAGGTTCTAAAGAGAATGTACCCCTAACAGTTAATACATAACATTTAATTGTATATATGTGTAATATAATCTTTCAAGCGTTTGGGTTTGACACATGTCCGTCCTGCTCTAATGATCTCCCCACTCTGGGTGTTTTTTACATTCATGTGTCCTCCACACTCATAACTTTCACCTTCCGTTTCATTTGAACTAACTCCCTGGGATGCAGGAATGGGTTGTGCGCTCTCCACGGGATCTGTTGGTGATTGAACTTGTATGGGTGGGTTATTGTCGCTCACTTCCCTAGAAGGAACTACATCTTGAACCCAATCATATTTTTTGGGTTGTGCGCACGCCTCAGTGTCCAGACTAGTGTCTCTGCTCATCACAACTCCTTCCGGAACAGCTTTGCCACTCCCTTTGAATAATGCAATTCTGTTTGCATGACACACCTTGCCATCACTGAGTAGCACTGAATTGCATAAAATCCTCACCACTTTAAGGGGATCAGAATATTTACTTTCCCCTTCATGTGTCAATCTTCCTTTTTTTACTTTTACAACATCACCAACACGCAAACTCAATTTTCTTGCCCCATGTGACTGGTCATACTAGTTTTTGTATTTAGCCTGCTTATCTTCAAGGGAATCCTTCACTCTCTCTGCTGACCATGAGATAATTTTAGTGCAATTCAACCATCCCATATTGTCTTTAGTGCGTGGTGATCTTCCTCCCATCAATTCGAATGGAGAGTGCCCTGTGGACTCACACTGGGTAATTCTGTATGCTCCCACAGTTTTCCTTAACTCATCCTCCCAATCCATTTTATTGCTGTTTGACAATTCAACAATTCCTTTTATCACCCTGTTAAAGCGCTCAACGCTTCCATTTCCTTCAGGGTGATAAAGGGATGTAGTTCTGTGTACAATCCCTGTCTCCTTAACAAACTTTTTGAAGCACTCAGCTACAAATTGTCCCCCATTGTCTGAAATTAAATCTTTCGGCAACCCTTGTCCAAATATTTCTACCAAGAAATACAACAAGTTCTCTGCATCCGCCGTTTCAACCACTTTGACCTCTGGCCACTTAGAGAAATGATCAATCAATACAAGAATGTATATTTGCATACTGTTGATATCTCTTACTGGACCAAAAATGTAAATTCCCACTCTTTCCCATAGCATGCCTGGAATAGCAATGGGGTGTAGAGGTGGTTTGAGGGTAATTCAACTTTTATCCGAATTGATACACTTTACACATTCTCTGATGACCCTCTCAATATCTCCGTCTACTCCAGGCCACCAGTATGAGTGTTAATTTCCACACTTGCTCTTCACAATTTCAAAGCGTCCTTCGTGGCAAAGGTTGATCACCTTGTCACGAAATACCTTAGGTGGAACCAATCTGCCTCCCCTGAGCAACAATTCTTCTTCAACAGACAATTCATTCCTAACCTCCCAAAAACTAAATGACCTTTCTTTGGCCAGCCTCCATGAATATATTCAATAACAGCAACTAAATCCTCATCTTGGGAAATGGCCTTTATCCATTCTTCATGAGATGCTTTGGAACTCTTCTCCGAAAATTGTCGCCACCAACCAGTCATCCCACTCGTTCTTAACTTCATCAACTACTGGTAACAGACATCTCAAGAAATCTGCAATTCTGTTACGTACACCAGGCACATACTTAATTTCATAAACAAAGTCCAACAACTGCACAGACATGTGTGAGATTCTGGAAGACACATTATTTAAACCTTGAGATGTGAGGACTTTAGTGAGGGGTTTGTGGTCTGTTCTCACTGTGACACCATACATACTGTCTGAAGTGTTTAAGTCCCCAAACACACCCCAGAGCATCCCTCTCAGTAACAGAGTACTTTTCCTCCGTTGGGGTGAGCGCCCTAGAAGCGAACGCAACTACGCACTGTGTTCCTACCTACTGCACTTGGGATAATACAGCACCCAGTCCTCTACCACTTGCGTCCGTTGTGATAAAACTCTTGAGTTTGGGTTCAAAACCCTGAAGTGCTGGTGCTGAACAAATATCCCTCTTGATGCCTTCCATACTGAGCTGACAGTCATCGGTCCATACAAACTTACACCCCTTTTTAAGTAGCTGCCTTATGCAAAACATTTTGTCAGAAAAATTGTAGACGAACTTTGAATAAAATTCGGCTAGACCTAAGAAAGATCTAACTTCATCTTTGCTCTGAGGTACAGGCACTTTTCTGATGGCATCGACTAATTCAGACTTGGGGCAAATTCATTGAGAACTTATCTCATGCCCTAAATACGTCACACTTTTCCTAGCAAACTTGCATTTGGACTCTTCTGCTGTCAACCCATTCAACTCCAATGTCCTTAGTACTTCCCATAAAACCTTATCATGTTCCTCTTTATTTTTGCCCATGACAAGAATGTCGTCTTGAAAGAAGACTACTTTTTTCATGTCCTTAAATACTAAGTGCATGAGACGTTGGAACATGGCAGCAGCCGATGCCAATCCAAAAGGAACCCGTTTAAACTAGAATATACAAATTGGGGTGACAAAAGCAGTCAAATGTCTGCTGCTCTTATGCAAGGGAACTTGGTGGTAGGCAGAAGTTAAATCTATTGTGGAGAACCATTCCATGTTTCTTGTGACCTGTGACCAACAATAACTCAGAAATTCTGGAAAGGGGCAATAAATCTACGTAAATGTTTTTATTGAGCTCTCTCAAGTCCATGCACAAACGGATCCGGCCGTTCGCCTTTCGCGCTACGACAAGGGGGGGCGACCCAATCTGAGGACTCTACACGCTCAATAATTTCATTATCTACTAATTTCTGGATTTCACTAATCACCTCTCCTTTGACACTCATAGGAATGTACCTTACTTTGTGAATGCAAGGTCGGGCGTTTTCTTTTATAATTATCTTATGAGAGAATCCTTTGAGTTCTCCTACACTCCCAGTGAACACCTTGGGAAACTTGGTTACAAATTCACCGCTCTCATCATCTTTTCCTTTTTTTACACTTAACACCGGGTCGGGACTGTTGGGATTGAGTAGTATTCCCAACTCTCCTTGATCCCATCAACCTAAAACACACGGTCCAGAAACAGACACATAAAGTTTGCATTCAGCTTGTCTCCCTTTAAACCCAAACAACAATTTGCGATAACTCAGTAGTTCAATGGGCTCACCCGTATATCTTACAGGATGCACATCTGGGTTTTCCAACTCCTCACCATTCTTACCACAAAACAGATCCACCCATGTGTTTTTATTGATGATAGTGTAGGGTGAACCAGAATCGGCCATAAGGGTCACTAACACACCACCCACGACAATCTTACACATTGGCTTCTTCCTTTGTCTGCTCCATGCTCCACTCAACTGCTCATGTAAACAGAGGACAAGGGAGTCTTCAACATCAGATTCAAAACTCTCCTCCCCTTGCTCATACTCATCAAACACACCCTTCACTGCCCTTGACTTGCGACAAACACATGCATAATGACCTGTTATCTTACATTTAGCACGCTTCTGGCCTAAAGCAGGACATCTCTTATCCTGTGCTAAATGTGATGTGCTTTTGCACCAGTAACATTTCCCGATTAAATCAGAAAATCTCTCTTTCTGGTTTTGTTTGTACCCCCCTTTCTCTTTTATGTGTTCTTTTTCATTTTTCTTCTTAGCCTGTTCGTTGGTGCGTGAATAATTTCCCTTTACGATTCTGACCATGTCCGCACTGCTCTCATTTCTGCTAGATGCTACCACAGCTTTTGCACACCTGGAGGTAAGTTCACATTTTCTAATAATAGCGGTAAGTTCACGTAAACTAGAGTCTGTGTGGATCCCAAGTTTGTCCTGTAGATTAGTGTTGTTGCAGTGCATAACAACTTGGTCCCAAACCAATTCTTCCTCTATCACCAAATTTACATGACAAGGCTAATTTCCTTAACGCTATCACAGTCTTCAATTTTCTCGTTGGGGCCCTGTTTTCGGTGATAAAAGTTAAATCGGTGTACCGCTTTACACACAGTCGGCGCAAAATATGCGTCTAAGTCTGCTATTGCTTGTGTGAACACATTTCCCTCATCACCCGAGCGAGGCTTCTTCTCTATGCGGTTGTACATCCTTAATCCACCTGGCCTCAAACAATGTAAAATAATTATTTTCTTCCTGTCGGGTGATAATTCTTTACTCTCGAAGGTGTCTATATAATTTATAAGATAGTCTTTCTATCCTTCCCATTTCAGGTTGCTTACTTTGCCATCCTTTACCATAAAAGGTTGCGGAGTAGGGAGATTCATTGTAGCCATGGTCTCAGTCTATACGAGACCATACACTATGTACTGCTATGCACACAATAGAAAAGGATCCTTGAGCAAAATATGAATTAATACTAAATTGCCTTCCTGTTAAAAGTGGTGTGCGTGTACAGCGTATAGACAGTGCTATCTGCTCCCTTGCATACAGCAACGCTTGCGCATAGCTACCTTAATCAGTACCATACGTGTGACTCCTTGCTCTCCCAGCAAAATCTGCTCGAAAATTGTACAATTTCTTCCTTGATATGTCACGCTTGGTGTGTGTGTCACAGTGACTGGAGAACAATTGGGCATCTGTGTGCCATGTTATTTATGCCTGTATTTTTGTCATTTGACACACCAAGGGCTACAGCAATCCTCTGGAGGGCCCGCAGATACAGAAATCCGCACGGAAGACGTAATCGCAGGGGTCCCCTATACTATGGAACCCTGAAAGATTATCAAGATACATTGAGACTTTACTTCTCCAGGCTACGAAAGTGACCTATGGGAACCTGTTGAAGTTGTCCCTGTATTTTAGGACTTTTAGAGACGATTTGTCTGAGCATTACCTGTATAAGCTGATTGGCTGCCCTCTCTGTTCTCTACACCCAGAGAGGGTATGAAATTTTGATGAAAAAAAATGTTGTTCTGCTTTCTCCTTACCCTCTCTATTTTTTGACAACCAAACTAAGTTAAGAACCTGTGCCCTGATGAAGGTTGGGCTTCATCTTGGCCTTCACCGAAACACATGTCTGCACATGACGTAACTGGAATGTTCAAGCAGTATTGTCTGTGAAATACATGGATATCTCTATACCTGTGTTAAAAAATTGAACAAAGAATTGTAATATGAGGCATATGATACATTGTTAAGGTGTTTTCCAACGATTAAGATTATCCCTCCACTATTAGACCCTTGTAGGGGTTCAAAGTCTGACATATTGCCTTGATTCCTGTTTACGCCCCCATATGTTGAGTTGTCTATATTTTCAGTATGCAAGTGGAATGAATATAGTTGTGGCATGAAAGAGAGTTTTTCTGTGGAGAGATTGACTTTGAGTGAACAGTGAGGGATGAGAGAAGAATTTTTTTTACATATTATTTATTATTGTATTATATACTCAGTGGCTACAAGTTATTTATATTTTTGCTACTATATTTAAATGAACATTAAATAAATTACAAAAATACATTTGGTGATTTGTGGTGTTAACCTGAAATATCGATCCACTTTGATGATTTAAAAACTACAGCGAGATATTTCCATTTGACTGTATCTGAGGCAGGTGGCAATTTCCCCCTTTGTTTGGCGGCATTTGGCTACTGGAGAACAACTGGAGCCTCTACGCTTCTGCTCCAGCGACAACTCGCAAGAGCGTAGACTCCCTTTTAGGTCGAGCCTAGCGCAGCGCGCATGCGTTGCTCTATGGGGAGGCTTCTTGTAAGCACTCCAAACTTCCCACAGACTTCTCCGTGGGATTTAGTTAACTCCCACAGATTTCATTGGCCATAGCGTGTGTCTTTAAAAAAAGAAAGCACGCAAATGGCCGAAGGCGTGTGTTTGTCCTACCTTTTGTTGAAATGTTCCCTCCCATGGCCTTTGGGTCTTGGGAGCAAGCAGCGGCGCGCATTGTTGCAGCTGCATTCCTTACATTCTTTGCAGTGCGTGCGCACCACTCGCACCACTCGCTGTTGCAGGCAGGAATCGCTTTTTTAATATTTGTTTAACCAGCACCGCATACCTCATATGCTGTTGCAGGCAGGAAACGCTTTAAAAAAAATGTTTTGGTGTCAATTTTTCTTGGGGCGGCACGTCTATGCATCCTAAGTTGCAGTAGTCTTTGGCTGGCTTCTGTTATCCACTCAGAGCGTTTTAGAAGTCAAGTGCGACCACGAAGAGTTACACTGCCTTCATGACGGCGCTTTTCTTTAACAAGCCGCCAAAACTCCCGAGTGAGTTTCCCAGCGCTGTGTCATATTTTGCGACTTCCTGGTTTCTGAGCGCTGCTCGCACTGACAAACTGGAGAAGGCGGGGTCAGCTGTCGAAGGGAGGAACTTACTCACTTCTCGCCGGATCCCCGCTTACTCAACTGACCGCTCACAAGCCAGACATGTCAGCAGGGACACCAGCCGGTCACTGAGCTCAAGTGGAAGAGGAATAAGTGTTCATGTCCCCTGTACTGTGTGATTCTCTGCACGCAGAGACCCATCTTGCGCGCTCCCCCGACGAGAGCGCTTCAATGGAAGCTTACTTCGGGCGCTAAGAGTCCAAGGGGGGAGGTAGCAGGGGGGGCAGCTCGCCCGGTCTGCCTGCTGCATTAGGATGTCCAGTCCCCACTCTTCAGCTGGGTGGCTAAGGTATGGCGTTTCTTGGGCTTAGTCGTTAACGTGTTTTTGAATGATTTAAGTTGCGCATGTAATTCACCTGTGCGGCGCCACTCTCAATCTCTAACACAGCCATGCAGCAGTTAGCCGCACCCCCAGGCATCAACACAGAAGAAGGACGCTCAGGAGGAGCCGCCCGCAGCTCGCCACACAGTGATAGCCATTTGGGTTAGCACACGTGACCTCTGCAAATGAGTGCTCTGGAAGGAAGGAAAATTACCAAAAGGCAATAATTAACAAAAACATAAAAATACAGTGATATAACAAAGTCTATGCAAACTGAACTATAATACACATGTATAGATATTTAATATCGAAACTTTTTATTACATTACAAATAATATTAGTGTACACATCTTGTGAAAAATATGAATTTTTCTTGTTTTATTGAGCTGCACCTTTGGTAGTTGCTGAAAACCTCCTGCTTTTCAACATGGCTGTTAAGTATATCCGTACCAAGGGCCGTCTTGGCTCTCCATGCACCATCCACATCACCACCCCATCCCACCCCAATGGACAACAGGAACGTTTATATGATGATTGATGAGCAGTGTAGTCACTCGCATCTATTCCACTAACCTGCGAGTGACAATGGAAGCAAGATTGTGCGTGGTAATAAATATGAGTAAAATAGCACACCCCGGAGGCTTATGGGAAATGGAGTTCACAAACTAGTACTGCACACTTTTTAGGTCCACTTTTCAGGTGCTCCAGGCTTTCTCCAGAAGGTAGTTGATGATTATCAGACAGTTTAGTGACACATTAGGTAGTACGATACTGTGCTGCATGGCTAAACACTTATAAGGTCCCAAAGGCGAGACCTATTGGCTATGCCAATGCTTGTTTTCCTTGCCACTACGAAAGGCAGTGTCATTTACAATCCGCCTGCCCAATCCAAAATGGCCGCTCTGACGTGCTGTCGTGCGTGACAACGTCACACGCTGTGCATCTGTGCTCCGGAGATATCTTGGTAGTAGCAGCCACTTTGACCACAAACTTCTCCTCACGTTGTATAAGTTCCCATGTAGTCCGAACTGCATACACATTAAGGGTGGTGGCTGTCACAGTCGGGTGGGTTCGTTGGGGTTCAACTTGCTCGTGGCCATTGTTACGAAAGATGAATGCACACGGTAGTGCTGGAAACTTGCTTTATTCTCGACTTGAACCCGGAACACAGCGCAAGAGAGAAGACGTACATCCACCTCCTCCCGGTTCCCGTCTTCATGTCAGTAGTGACTTCGTAGCATTCTAAAGCCCGAGCGGAACACGAGCCATACAACCCCACGAGCTCACTAGCAGCCACGAGCTCACATAACATAACATTTTGCAGGAGAGCGCAGTAAATGACAGGAGGCTGGCAGGGGTGCCTCACCATAAGTATCAGCTGGTTCACATGTCAGATGCTGAGGTGAAACTGGGGATGATGATGTCCCACTGGCACGGAGCCCAGACAGATAGTGAAGAGAGAGTTATGTTGATAAAATGGAGGGAAGATGTGATTTTCGTGCACTTTTCACTGCAGAGGTGTCAAGAAAGGCCGGTTTTGGGGCATCTGGAGCAGTGTTGTTTCTGGGGTGGAGGATCAACATCCATGATAAGAGTGGCCAAAGGGGTTGAACAAGAGTGTAGTGAGGCGGAAGCAGTAGCAGAGCTTAGAGAAACAGGATTGAGATGGGTGTGGGTGCCTAATAGATATGTTAAGGGGGCGGGGAGGTAGAGGTGGTGAGAGCATATTATGGGGCCCACTGGTGTGGAGCTTCTCTGGAGGCAGGACACCAGCTGAGCTGGTTGTGGGTCATGCACGCTGGTCAAAGGAGAGAAGGCAATCTTCTGTGGCCCATCTGACATCGAGGGAGTATAGGCTGCCGTTAAGGGATCTCCTGTTAAAAGCTTCAGCGTGGTTGTTGTGTAATGGTGTCGTGGGGAATGGAGAAGAGCCCGTATGAGTGGTTCGAGCGAGATGGATGTGGTTGAGGATGTATTTGTTTTGGATTATGTTGAGGAAGTGATCATTTGGAGGATGGTGAGTTGCGTAAAAGTGCGGGGTCAGCTGATTTTGTGCAGAGGGCAGAATGGCGGGAAAGGGGAAGGGCACTGAATGTTTTTTTCTTTTAAAAGAGAGGAGTGAAATAAAGCGGCAGAGTCTGGAAATACAAAAATACTCCTTTTATTTGAAGTGCTAGGAATGAGCCCACTAGTGACAGCGAACACGTCCTGCTCTCATGAAGTCCAACTGAAAATCCAGAATCCTAACAACCAACATTCCCTATTACATGGTAAACATTCTACAAGTGACATGTGTATGACATAAGAGCATACTGAACGTGAAACAATAGCCATACCACATGCCCCTTTCAAAAATAAACAAAACAAAAATGAAGATCGTAACAAAACAGAAAGAATCTAATCCAAAACATAATCTTCAAATTTCCTAGGTAACTTCACATTCCTCTTGTAAGACGAAGTGGAAACTTTATCTTTATCAGTGGTAGCTTCCGTTGAAGATGTCAAACCTCCATCCTTTTCAAGAGAAGAATTAACTTGAAATTCCATAACTTTACCACCAGAGATTTCAGCTTGTGGACCTGTTTTCAAGGAAAGTGAATTTGAGTTGTTATCACCAAACCACACATAGGAATCCTCCTCTATCAGGGCTGGACTGGAAACTGAAACCGGCCCTGGCAAACTGCTCGGCCGGCCCCCCCTGGGGGTTGGGGGGGGGGGTGCAGCCGAGCTGTTTGCGAGGGCTGGCTTCGACCGATTTTGTTACAGGGGGCCGATATTGCCGACCCCCGGTAACAAAAACGGCCCCCACCCTGACGGCCTACCGGGGATACGCCCGGTGCCCCCGACGGCCAGTCCGGCCTGTCCTCTATAGGTTCAAACATTTGCTCCTGCCCAGATTTGAGAACCACAACTGAGCCTTTGTTCCACCAGCCTCTGTCCTTTAACAAAACAGCAGAATTAGAAACTTTATCGACTTGAACAGGATCAGAGAATTTGGAAGAACCTTTGCGCTGTAAGACTGGTTTGATAATGCAAACCCAGTCTCCTTCTTTGATAACCTTAGCTTTGACTCTATGACAAGAATCATGATACAACTTTCCCTTGACTTGTGCCTTGAGATTATTCTCTTTAGCTCTAGCAATTGCTACATCAAAAGAAACATTACTTTTGGAATTACAAAATTCGGGTGTAACAGCTGTCAAACCTAGTCTCCCCCTCATAAGAAAATAAGGAGAAATTCCTGTAACTGAATGTGGAGTAGTGTGGTAGCTCCACAGCTTTTCCTTAAGAAAACTGAAAATGTCCAAATTACTTTCCAACGCAGTTTGGATGCCCTCCTTGAAGAATCTGTTAGCCCTCTCAACTTGGCCATTGGCTTTAGGGCAATATAGAGGTGCTCTCTCTGAAACAATACACATTTTTTTAAAAATGACACATTTTGTAAGAAACAAATTGTACACCATTGTCTGACAACAAAATTCTAGGAGGACCCTCCACACGAAAAATATCATCCAAAAATTTGATAACTTCCTCTGTGTTGGGATGCTCCACAAAAGTGTAGTAAATCCATTTGGAAAAATTATCCACAACAACAATTAAAAATCTGTTATGTCTGCCCAGACAATCAAACGGACCCGAAAAATCAATCGAAATCTTCTCCCAAGGTGCCTGTGGAGCTTCATGCAAACTTAAAGGTTCAGCAGAAACTTTCCAATGCTTATCAGAAAGAACACATACTTTACATTTGTCAACATGAACTTCCACACAAGCATCCATGCCAGGCCACCAGTAGTGTTGCCTAAGAATTTTCTTTGTATTGGACACACCAGAATGCCCAGAATGTGCCAACTCAACAAGCTTACCTCTGATACCAATGAGAGGAACAAATAAATCCTGTCTCATCAGAATGTCATTTTCAATAGACAATTCACTAGAAACTTGCTCAAAACTACGCAAGTCCGGATCAATATTTCTGCTAGGAGGCCAACCATTCACAACATACTGCTTAACTTTGAGCAGACCTTCATCTTTAGCCACCAGGCTTAACCACTCACTCTCTGAAATAACAGCATTGCATGAACTAAGAACATCGACCAGAGCAACCACACACTCATGCTGATCTGTAACAGAAACATCTTCATTCACTGTAGGAGGCAATCTAGATAAACAATCAGCCGTTAGATTTTTGCCACCAGAAATGTGTCTAATCTGAAAATTAAATTCTTGAAGCCGGCCTATAAGCCTGATAAGCCTAGAAGAAGCATTCCCTGAACGAACACCATCCATCATATAGACTAAGGGTTTGTGGTCAGTAACCAAGACAAAAGGTCGGCCCCACAAAAAATTCTTAAACTTTTCAACCGCCCAGACACAAGCCAGTGCTTCCTTCTCTTTAGTGCTATAGTGTAACTCAGCACCTCTAATGGCTCTGGAAATAAATGAAATAACCCTCTCTTTGCCACCGACAAACTGAGTGAAAACAGCACCCAAGCCAATAGCACTCGCGTCAACCGTTACAAAAGAAACACCCTCAGGATCAAACGTGTTAAGACCAGGAGCTTGCATAACTAACCTCTTGACTTGATCAAATGCTTCATCATGCTCTGCCGTCCAAACAAAAGAAACTCCTTTCTTTAACAGTTGTCTCAAAGGTTCAAGAACTAAGGCATAACCTCTCACAAACCTAGCGTAGTATTCTCCTAAACCTAAAAAGGACCGAAGAGAATCCTTATTGTACGGTTTGCTGGCATTGTTGAGGGTATTAACAAGCTCAGCCTTGGGAAAGATACCTTCACTGGTGATTCTGTGCCCCAAATAGTCAATTTCATCCACCAAAAACTTGCACTTCGCCTTACTAACTGTCATGCCTCTATCTTCCAAAATGCCTAAAACAGAATCCAATAAATTGTTGTGTTCAGTACTGGTTTTAGCAAAAATAAGGATGTCGTCCTGAAAGGCCTGAACTCCTTTTAACCCCTGAAATAAAGTTTCAACTAGCTTTTGAAAGACGCTGGCTACTGATGCCAAGCCGAACGGCATTCTTAAAGACCTATAAAGACCAAAAGGTGTGACAAAAGCAGTGAGATCTCTTGATTTCTCATCCAGAACCACTTGATGATAAGCGGATTTGAGATCAATCACTGAAAAGAACTTTGCACCATTGACAGCAGCCAGCAACTCCTGAATTCTTGGTAACGGATAAGTATCAATAATGATATTTTTATTTAAAGACCTAAGGTCAACACACAACCTCAAATTTTTATATTTTTTGAGAGTAATAACTATAGCTGAAACCCACTCAGAGCTATCAGTGGATTCAATAATGCCATCGGAACACAACGTGTCTAAATGAGATTTTAACATTTGGCGAACACCCAAAGGTACCATGCGAACTTTATGTTGCACAGGAACAGCATTTTTTTTAAAGTTTGATGATATGAGAGAAACCTTTTACTTCCCCCACCTTGTCTTGGAAAGCTGTGATATGTTTAGCAATAATGCTTTCAACTTCCGAATTCTGTAAACACACAACTCACAGACAAATCCCTCAACCTGATGGGACAATCAGTGCCACGACAAAGAATGACTCCTAACTTACCCAAATCATACCAACCCACAATGTTCTTACCCTTCTTGGCAACATACATTTTGGTGAAAGTATTACGTCCTTGGAACTGCAAATTTTCCTTAAAATATCCCACCATATCAATTTCAAAATCACCGAAGGCCTTGGGATTGATATCTGTTTTTTCTAAATTGACTTTAGGCCACTTACAATAAAAGAACTCATCAGAAATGATGGTTATGGGAGAACCAGAGTCCGCCATCACTTCCAAATTAACTTTTCCGATGTGAACCTCACCATGAGGTGCTTTAAACCCACAGCCAATATTGTTGACTCCAAAGTTCACAGAAGAATCATACACTGTGAGAAGTAAATTCCCAACCTTGTCACAAACCTCATTCACAGTATTAACAGATGGTTTAGACGCAAACTTAGGAGCTTTGCAAACACTCTGAAAATGGCCATACTAATTACATTTGTTACATTTCCTCTTTAAAGCAGGACATTCTGCACAATTTGCTAAATGATCCCTGGAAGCACATCTAAAACAGCTAAGTTTACTATTTTTAAAACTTTCCATTTTTACCACTTTCTTCATAGCCTGAACAGCACACACAGGGGATGAAGATGAAGCAGACCCTTCAGCCGTTAACACTTTAGCAGACTGAATGGATCTCTCAATCCCCTTAGCTAAATCTAAAACTTCAGCTAAAGTGGGATTGCGACATGCTAAAAGTCTTTCTTGAATTTTCTTGGAATCACAATTAAAAACAAATTGATCTCTAATACAATTATCAACATTTGCACCAAATTCACAGTTGGCAGCTAGCACTCTTAAAGCTGCTACATACTCCTCTACTGATTCCTCTGAAAATGGTTTCCTTTTATGAAAGCTGTGTCTTTCAATCATAACATTAGGTTCATCTACAAACAGCTTTTCAAGTCTGGAAACAGCCTCTTTAAAAACATCCCACCCTTCACCTTCACCACTCGGTGGAGCAATAGGGGAAGATTTTCAAATATTTCAATAGCTGCTGTTCCCAAATAACTGAATAAAATAGCTTTCTTCCTACCCGCTGAAAAATCACTACCATCAGTAGCGAGTAAATAATTTTCAAAAGTCTTAAACCACTTTTTCCATAACAGTGGTGGCTTACCAGGTACCTGTAAGAAAATAGCAGGTGGATTGCCTACTTGTGAATTAGCCATAATGTACAAATACAAAATTGAAGCACACTTTAAAATACTAGAATATTAAATAATAACAGAAAAGAGAGAAAAAAAAACTAAAAGAAAAAAGAGAGTGTGCACATCACTGTAGAATTAAGACATGCAAGGTTCTAGTGTGCACATCACTGTAGACATGCAATTTCAAAGTGTGCACATCACTGTGAAGCCGAAACGAAAATAAACACTGCAACCAAATTTGTATAAAGTACCTCCTCAAACTTTTCCTCAGGATGCAGCAGTCAAAACAGCAAAAGTGTGTGTGTCACTGAAAATAAGGACACACGCAGGAAAGAAGAAGAGAAAACATCCATGGCAAAGACCGAATACAAGCAACTCGATGAAAGGTTAGAGAGAAAAAAAAACTCTCAAGATGGCCGCCACAACGTAATGAAAGTAGCTTTCTCCAAGAAATCAAGCTTGTTCTCCAAAGCTGGAACGACGACTGCCACCACTTCAAGAAAATACGACTCAAGATGGCCACCAAAAACGTGTTGGACGTCAATTTCAAAGGAGGATAGAGCTTGAATACGACGCCTTGACGAGATGACGTGAGCAAGCTGAAGGAAGGCTCAAAATGCTGCCCGAGATACCCACCAACAATAGGTAAACGCGAGCAAGCTGGCACAAATGCACGAGGAATCTCCAACTGCCACGTAGACACGAGCAGGCAGGGGCAGGTACACAGGAGATCTTCAATAGCCACAAGCACCCACGGCACAACGGTGAAATGAGCCAAGCAGCAGGGGCAACAAGAGCCAAAAGCACACTTACTGCAACGATAAAAGGCGCATAAAACTCTCCCCAGGAATAAAAACGATTCACAAGTTGAACGTAAAAAAAAAACGGAGGTCACAGTGGGCCGGCACTCCAACTCGTCGCCATTGAAATAAAGCGGCAGATTCTGGAAATACAAAAATACTCCTTTTATTTGAAGTGCTAGGAATGAGCCCACTAGTGACAGCGAACACGTCCTGCTCTCATGAAGTCCAACTGAAAATCCTGAATCCTAACAACCAACATTCCCTATTACATGGTAAACATTCTACAAGTGACATGTGTATGACATAAGAGCATACTGAACGTGAAACAATAGCCATACCACAAGGAACTTTGGTGGCAAGGACGGGCACAGGCCGGAATCAAGTGGCACACAGGCTGGAGAGCAAGAGCACCCCAGAGAACAGGGGGATGATGAGCAGTGGCAGAGGACAAAGTCTGCAGCAAGGTATAGGGAAATGCTGGTCTGTTTGGGAAGTGGGGACAGCAAAGGAGTTTGGGGGCAAACACAAGCCTACTGACATTGGGGACAGGGTCATTGAGAGTTTTAGGACCAGGATAGGAAACTGGACAAGTGGTGGGTACTCAGAAACTGCCCAAGGACAATGTTGGAAATAAATCTGTGTGTGATGAAGAGGTTCAGATTATTGAACAAAACGGTTCAGCAGGTCAAGGCAATACAGAGGGGAAAGGTGAGTATAAGGCAAAGTTGTAGCATAATAAGATACTGGTATAATTGGGGATTATAATCCATTAAGTGCACATTTGTCAGCCAATACAAGAGAAAAAAATATGGAAGGGTCAAATTGGCGTCTACAAACTCTTACATAGGGAGATACAGCGAAGAGGAGTGGAAACTAGCCAGGCATCCTAGTGTCCCTGTAAACACAGACTTAGACGGCCACATTCTTAACTTATGCTAGTGTGTATTGCAAGAAATATACGGACATGGTTGTGGCTTTACTTTAGTATGCAGACTTGATAAGTAAGGCCTAGTTAAATTTAAGGGGGGCTGGTGTGGTTGAGCTATGGCGAGCAGTTTGGTGTCAAATTGAGCATTAACCAAGATAAGCCGTTGTGGGAGGTAGATGGTGAGTTGTGTCTGCAATGGAAGGTGCCAATTCACCCTGAGCTAGTGCCACATAGGCCAGTGGTTTACCTATTCAATACCGACCCTTTCTGAATTGCCCCCCTCAATTTGGGACAGGCATGTGTAGTAGAAGACGGTGGATGCTTCTGGGGCCTGTTGGGGTTCAATAGGAGGTTTTGTGCAGTTGTACAAATACAAGCATGAGTGTTTGAAGTGTGGAGGGAAACACCCCTATACTCAATGTCTCAGACTGGTGTTCAATTGGGAGCAGTGGAGATCACCAAGAGGGAAGGGACAGCAATCACAGTATTTCACACAGGGGGCCTACATTGGTTAAAGTGGACACTTTGGCTTGGTGGGTGGCTCATTAGCCAGACAAGGAGGCAGCCAAGAATTTCGAATGGGATTTCATGAGGCTTTTCGTTTGGGGTACCAAGACCTAGAGAACAATGGTGGGTGGACATCTTTAGATAAGCAAAAGAACTGAAACATACTGTCGCAGAGAAGTTGAGGAAGGAGTCTCAGGAGTCCAGGACAGAAGACCCATGTTTTGAATGGAATGGCCATTGCCAGATTCGATAGTTTCCCCTTTGGGTGTTGCCCCTAAAAGCATTCAAGGGGAGTATGGATTGATTCATCATTTATCATGGACGGAAGGGGCATCAATGATCGATTTTATTTCACAGGAAGAAGCTATTGTGCACTTTGCTAATGTTGATGAAGCCACCAGGCTGGTGAGAAAGTGCGGAGTAGGAGCTGCGTTGGCGAAGTGTGACATTATGTCTATGCTTTGATTTCTGCCGGTTCACTCTGCAGATTTTGCTTTGCTAGGGATGTAATTTGATAGGCTATATACATGAGCAGTGCTGCCTATGGGTTTTGCCATTTAATGCTCTCTTTCCGAAACGTTTAGTATTTGTTTGGAATGGGCTTTGTCAGTGAGAACTGGCTACAGGTTTGTGACTCATTATCTTGATGATTTCTTGTTTGTGGGCTGTGTGAAGGAGGTGGGGGAAGCAATGTAGGGTGCTCTGGTGATTATTTGAGGGTTTTGGGCATTCTGGGAATAAAATGAGGAGTTGAGGGTTCTGTTGGTCCTGGAGACGATGGCAGGACGGGATCTACTTTGGTTTTTTTAGGCATTGTACTTGACTCAGTGGATATGCAGGTAAGGTTCCCAAGAGAGAAAGTTCAGGAGAGCATTATGTTGTTGGAAGAAGTTGTTCAGGTGAGACATCTGGAGTTGCGTAATGTGCAGAAGTTGCTGAGACACCAACATTTTGCGTGTAGAGTGGTCAGGGCTAGGAGAACCTTTTGTAGAAGATTGAGTTTTGAAATGTTGGAACCCACTTTACTGCATCACATGGGTCAGATTACTTTGGCAGTAAGAGCAGACTTGCAGGTATGGCATACTTTTTGGAGAATTCCAGTGGCATCTCAATGTACAACTTCAGATGACAAGAAAGGGTAGCATATAAAAATCTATTAGGATGCCTGGGGAGCTAAAGGTTACAGTCTTTTTTGGTATGGGTGCTGATGCGCAGAGCAGTGGCCAGTTATCTGGTTAAGCAAAAGAGGTATTTTCCATCACCATTGGTTGTTGGGCAGGGAACTGACTAACTGGAGGGTGATGTTCAATGTTGATAATGCAATAGTGGTTGATTTGGTGAACAGGCAGTGCGGGCAAGGGATTTGAGAGTGCTACTCTTGCTGCATAACTTTATGTTGGGTTATTAAGTTGCTCTTGTTTTCAGTGCAAGATGTGTGGCAGGAATGAACACTGTTATTGCTGATGCTTTATCCCATTCATAGAGGTTTTGGATGCTGGCCACGGGAGCAGAGGCCAGGAAGTGTGAGTTACGGCCAGATTATTGGGCTGTAGGAGAGTGAGGATAATTGGCCTAACTGAGCATTCTACTGCAGCACCCATTAGACAATGTTATAGGTAATCATGTAAGAAGTTTCAGGAGTGTTGGGGCAGTATAATGGATTATGATGATGTTGATAGAGTGATGTGCGCTGGGATAACTTGTTGTGCCAGGTTAATTGGCAGAGCTTTTTCCCCAGTGACTATAGCTGGTAAATATTGGTAAATATACAGGGGCTTTTCATGTCTATTCACCACAATGTCAGGGGTAGAGGAAGTGACATCATATACCCTTTGACCTTAATGATGTCACAGGAAGTGACATCATATGACCTTTGGCCCTTCATCCCCCCAAGAAGTGAGGTCACATAACCTTAATCCTGATGACATCCCAATAATTAACATTGCTGAAGTTACATAATTGCATAATTAATATTATATATTCTTCAAGGGGAGAACAAAGGGTGGGGATTTCTCTTCCCTGAGAAATTCTTTAAACAAATGGGCTTTACTAGGGCATTTTAATGCACAATTTCCACATAAATTTGCCAAAAAGCCATAGGCTCTAAAAAAACACTCACTAAATATTCAAGTCCTTTCATGGTGTGCCAAGCTACTGAAATCTGCCAGTCCCCATGAGTTCACCCAATTATATTTTTAAAATGTCCTATGGGTGCCCCTTATGTCAAAAAGTATTTTCCATTGGTAGGACCAGAATTTTGCCATGGTGGACCCTTTTGCCCAAACATTACATACAATATGCCAGTGCCAGAATTTTCCTAATGATACTTCTCTTGCACTATGGAAGTACCTTATGTCAAAGGTTATGTCTAAGATGTCAAGGACCACATTTTGTCATGGAGTGCCCTATGACCTTTCCATAGTTGTCTTCTAATATGCCAAAACTTTCCTCCAATGTGCCATTACAAGCAATTTTCCACAAGTGCCAACTATGCCAAGAATTTCCTCCAGGAGGCCAGCGCTGGCATTTTTTCATGGGTGCTCTATGCCAAAATATACCTACAGAGTGCCAGCAGTAGCATTTTACCGAGGGTGTCCCATATGCAAGTATTGCCTCCAGTATTCCAGTGTCAACATTTTGTCAAGGGTGCTTCTATAAGCCAAGAAGCATGCCAGGTCCAACAGCGGAACTGCAAGCATAACAACACATGCTCACTTACATTCACTTATTCACAATCATTCATTTTCACCTTTTCTCGTGCACTCACTCTCACCCTGAATCACTCATTTGCACTCTCTCACGCACTCCTACTCACTTATACCTACGCACTCATTTTGACATACACACACATCCACGATCCCTTGTGCAAACATACATGCTCACACATATATGAACTCTCTCATCCAAACTCACTCTCACCCACATGCACGCACACAACATACATTAAAGCCATTTTGTTTTTCTCATCTAAGATGCCAGTGAAGGTCCAGATCTTGCTGCTCCACTTTTTTATTACACTAATAATGAATAATAAACTAATAATGTAAGAAAAATTAGCAGAAAACGAGGTTAGAGCCTAACTCTGACAATGCGAGACACCCTGGTTTTTGGCACTGATTTTGCTACCTTTGAGGCCAGGGGTCTCAAAGACAGTGCCAGGGTAGCAAGGGGCAGGCTAGGGGTCGCAAATGCGACCCCTAAATGACGTCCATGGTCATGTTAGTAAAATACTGGCCTGATGGCAAAAGTAGCCAGTTACTTTTGCCTGAGTACTGTTGTTTACCAATGGGAACCTACTGAACTCAAGTTAGACCATAAAGTACTTCCTCTGAAATCCTGACTCTATAATTTAGCTCACGGGAGTAGCCACAGCTCACTCCCGAATGTGGTATAGGGCTATATAACACAGAAATCATACACAGTAAATGAGCGCCTATCCAGATATAGGAAATGCAAGGCTGTTATCAAAAGGTACTAACAGTTCTGGAGCCAAGATGCAAGCCTGAAGTTATTATAGCATTTACACTGTAAGATAGTATGGACCTGAGTTAGACCTTGGCACTCTTTCACAACATGACAGATATCAGAGTGTTGCAAGTGCCATTGGATATACTGCACTTTTATTGGGGTGGATGGAGCATTCTCCACATTTGTGACCAAGTATTGCATCTGCCAAAATCTAAATCAAGCTCTATAATATTTATATGGGATTCTACAAGCAATATTAATTTGTAAGAGGACTGTGAAAACTATATTTTTGTATCCTCCGGGGTCTAGCTGGATTACAAGAAACTGATTATGCAGCATGAATCTGGTATATAGTCATATGCTGTGCATACTCTTGCCATCTATGGTTGTATCTGAAATGTTACTGTGTTTTTCTATGAAAAATGTGTTGTGTCAAGGTTAATATAGAATTGGGAGTGTCTGTAATGAGACTCTTGTTGAAATGATCACTGCCGACTGCTGAATACACAGCACTTTGCTGACTTTTTCAATAATTGATTGAGGCAAGCCATTTATTATTTCTGGAAATTGTGGGTTTCCAGACACTAGGAGCCACATGTACGTAGGTTTTATTTTGCGAGTTCCTAATTTTTGCGATTTGCTATTAGGAAATCGCAAACACCTATGTACGAATGTGTCCTTGACACATTTAGTGCTTCCTAATGGGGTCGCAATTGACCTACCTCATTAATATTCATGAGGTAGGTTGCAATTTGCGACCAATTGTGAATCGCTAAAAACAAAGGGATGGTGACCTGCTGGGGACAGCAGACCATCCTGTTTGTATTTGCTTTTAAATAAAGCTATGGTTTTTAAAAAAAAATGCAGCCCCTTATCCTCGAAGGGAAACGGGAAGTGTTTCAAAAAGAAAAATTAAACGTTTCAATTTAATTTTTTTAAGAGTAGGCAGGGGTCTCTGCCTCCTCATAAAAAATGTTTTCGCAACCATTCACAAAGGAGACCCCTTCCTGTTTGCGACTCGGTTACCACCTACTTGAGGTAGGTGGTAAAATGTGAATGTTTTGCGACCGCATTTCGACCACAAAACATTCGTACATGACACTGTGAGTCGCTATTAGGAAGGGACGCCCTTAGCAAGCCCCTTACTAATACCGAATCGCAAAACCCAAATTGCGATTCGGTAACAAGTTACCGAATCACTATTTGGGCTTTGTACATGCCAAAAAGCCTTTTGCGTTCGCAAACCGTTTGTAACCAGCAAAAAGGTTTATACATGTGGCCCTAAATTATTTTTCATACATGAAGTAAAGTTCACTCCCAACAGGGCTATGCCATTAGCACATTACAGGACGGCCATTTTGGAAAGTTTGCACTCTAGTCATCCTAGCATGACTAGACGGAAACACTTCCTTTTAACCCAGCTCCCTAGTGAGACACGCCAATATGCGGTCTCGAGGGAGAATTCTGCTAGGTCTACTGACCGAGAGGTTATCACACAAGTAAGTGGATTGTTTTTCAGGTTGTATACGGAACCGAGCACGCTGCGGGGATTGCCCTCGGCGCGTTCGGCATTCTTCTGCATTTTTCGATTCTAACACGATCCTCGATCGTAAAACGGCAACTTACAACGTTTCTCCTTCGTTTTGCGTTTTCTAGAGTTCCAGTTGGAACCCTCTCACCCCGGTTGATACCATGAGGCACATTGTTGCTTAAAATACAGTATGTTGTTTATGTTATATGTAATGTCTATATGTTTGTCATGTCCACGGTGTAGTTACTAGGTACATATTTTAATCCCTCTAATTTTTTTTTTTTTTTTTTTTAAATGCCTTAATTCCACCATAACTTTAGGCAAGCATGTTATTCTGCAGCTCTGCATGGTGTTTCACATTTTGGCAGTTTGAAAGCACGCATCGCAAGGAGCCCTTGAGTATTACGCTTTATTCCACCCACCCCCAAGAGGGGGTAGGGTTACATTAACCATTGTTCTTTCTCTATTCCTTTTACAGCTACTACGGGACTATTATGTACCCATACTACGTGACAATTTTGTACCGTATGTATTACTAACAATTGCCTTATTTTGCAGCATTTCGTTGTTTTTTTCACGTATATCACTGTAGGTCACTTTTGGAGTGGTACACACAGGGCGGGACCCTGTGTTGTCCTGAAGAAGAGCTGTGGGGAAGCTCGAAACATGTTGACGTCTACTAGGGACCCCTAACATATTCGGTTAGGTTCACTAGAGACTAACCCCAATTTTTAATAGACCGACTAGGAGCCTGAATAAAGTTTTTCTGCCCACTAGTTAGGTACTTTTTAATTAACTCCACTCCACCACATCACTGCACTACACATAGCTCCTCACGATTAGTGCTCCTACGTCTCATCGCAAGTCGTAGCACGCCTCAGCCCGCAGCGGGTTGAGATGGCCCCTATGATGAAGCATGTCACCATGGGGAAACCCTGGTGAGTGAGGGGACTCAAGAAAGGAAAGCTTTCCTTCCTCAAGATTTTCAAGCTCACATTTGAGTGGAAAGTCTACACCCCAGCTAGGTCCCTATCCGGTCATACCGGTTTTTGTAGGTCTACTATTGCATTAGGAGGGTGGACCTAGCTTCGTCCCTCTTTCTCCCCCTTTTTTCTGTTTTGTGATATACAGCGTAAGCTGTGGGAGTTATAGAACCCCTTTTTCCTTCCCCCCTTCCCTTTTTGTGTACCTAGACTCCTACGCCCCAAACATGACTGAAATCACTGGATTAACGTTTTCAGAAGAAGAGATAGAGAGAACAATTGCATCTATGCTACCTTTTGCAGGGGAACCTAACAGAGATACCAATGAATCAGGACAATTCTGGGACGAACTTACAGAATTAAAAAGGAACCAAATTAAGACCATGGTACACGGTATCATGATGACCGAATATCTCAGATCCAACTCTGCCCCACGGGGGTTGATTGTACGCAATGAGCCTTTTATATTTCAACAGGATAAAACTTTCAAAAAGGATTGGTCGCTAATTTCCTGGCATTGCACCAGAGATTGGCTCGTGCTTACCGCGGCACGTTTGTCAGATGAAATGAAAAGCGAAATACATAAGATGGAGATTCATCTAAAGACTTTTCAAAACTTCACAGAACTGAAAAAACGCCTAGAAGAACTGAACAAATCAATGACCGACTTTGAAATAAGTCTTAAAGACACAAAATACATCAAATTGAAAAAAGATCAAAAATCATTCTCCCATGAGAAAGTCTATCCATACACCAGAGATGACTATGTGCCATCAGGAAGGAATCCAGGCTACAACACGGACAGTGATGGATCAGACACAGGCTCGGACCATTCGGATACTGACTATAATTACACCTACATAAACAGAACCAGACGTCCACGAGGTGGACGGTCAAGAAATCAAGGGGCAGCCAATTTCAGATGGCCACAGTTCCACGGACCACCATCACCGTATGGGGGACCCCACCCATTCTTCTATGGACCATCGCCATTTCACCAACAAGTATACCCACAACAACCTCAAGCCTACTGGGACCAGGCAGAACAACCACACCAGTCTTTTTTAGGACAAGGCAAGGGACCCCAAAGAGGAAAGATCAGAAAAAACCAACAAGTACAGTGGGCACAACCCCTGGAAGTCTCGAGGAGCCACACCAGGAGCATGGGTCCGCCGAACCTCCCGTCAGGCAGCAACCATCCAGTCTAGTAGTGAATCTATCAGACATCAACCTTACCTCTACACAACAATCCGTCCTAGAGAAAGGACTGGGTTTCGTACCAACGCCAAGTATGGATAAATTTAAACTCTGCTGTGAGCTCAACGAGTTCATTCGCAAGATAAAATTGCAAGTCTTTTTTAAGGATAAACCTCTCGATGACACCCAACAGAGTGATACGGGTCTGCACAGAAAATCGACTTTCACTCCCCAGCAGCAAGTCTCCCAGTGGAACTACTGGCTTTTGAGAAAGCAGTATTGAAGGAGGTATCTGATATTGACCCAAGGACCATAAAAGTATTCCACAATACGAGCAAAAAGAACAAGAAGCGATACAACAACTGGCAAACAACAATAAGGTGACTATAAAACCAGCAGATAAGGGAGGAGCCATAGTGCTACAAAACTCCACTACTTATCGCACAGTCTGTCTCAACCTACTGGGAGATGAAAGAAATTACATCAAGATAAAAGAAGACCCTACTGAAAGATTACGCATTGAAATCGCATACTTGGTTGAGGAATCAATAGCCAACAATTGGATTACCAAAAAGGAAGCAGATTTCCTGGAAAATACTAAACCCACTACCCCGTATTTCTACACCATCCCCAAAATCCATAAATCTATGGATAATCCACCAGGGAGACCAATAGTCTCGGGGATAGGCTCAATTTTAGAACCCCTCTCTAGATTTGCCAACGCTTTCCTGCGGCCATTAGTACAAAGTACCAGTACGTACTTGCAGGACACGAAAGCGGTCCTCTGTCTTCTCCAAGACTTACCTTTTGACCCCCTAACAAATATTCTGATTGGCCTAGATGTGGAAAGTCTGTATACCAGCCTACCACACAAAGCAACACTTGACATCCTGGAGGAAATATTATTTCAAGAATCATGGCGTTACCACACACCCAGACATGTAGTCCTTGAATGTTGCCGGCTGGCCCTCACAGAAAACTACTTCAGATTTGAAGACACACTGTTTCGCCAACAGCATGGGACCAGCATGGGAAGCACTTTTGCGCCGAGTGTAGCGGGACTCTATGTCCATCACCTTGAAAAGCAAAAGATATTGCATGACACAAACCCACATTTTGCTCATCTCCAACTTTGGAAACGTTACATTGACGATGTTTTCATAATATGGAGAGGCAATGAAGTGGAAGCAAGAGACTTTATTAACTGGCTAAACCTGCAAGACCCTTTTTTAAAATTCACTTTCACCATGAGCAGATCTCAAATGGTTTTCCTTGATTTGAATATCAAAGCCCACAATGGTCTCTTAACAACTACAACTCATTTCAAACCTACAGCCAGAAACTGTCTCCTAATATTTGACAGCTTCCACCCAAGACATTTGAAAGAGAATCTTCCCTTCGGACAATTTTTGCGCCTAAGACGTAACTGTACTGAAAGGGATGATTACAATATTCAAGCGAGAGACCTGGCAGACAAGCTTATAGCAAGGAAATATCCTAGACAATTAGTTTCCAAAGCCAAAAAAAGAGCCCTGAATAATCACAGAGAGGCCCTCCTTGAACCTCGACAATCAGCAATGAAAGAGAAACGACCAATATGTATAACTACCTACAACGTTGCATCCAACAAAGTAATGAAAATAATGAACAAACATTGGAGGACACTCAATAGTGGTGATTTAAACATACCGAAACCTATGTTCAGTCACAAAAAAGGCAAAAACCTGAGAAACCATTTTGTCCACACACGCCCAAGAAATATGGGAAAATCAGATGGACTACAAAAGGTGTTCCAACCATTACCAGAAGGACACTATCCCTGTAACAATTGCAGCGTCTGCCATCTGACTGCTGCCACTAAGAAAGTGAAATTCAACAACAATATGACCTGGGAACTACGGAACTTCACTAACTGTAACACCACAGGAGTCGTATACCTGATTACCTGTATATGTAATCTACACTATGTTGGTATGACTACCAGAAAAGTCAGTACCCGAATAGTGGAACACCGTAGCAATATAAGATGTCAGAGGGCCACCACAAAAATGACTTCTCATTTTATAGAAACTAAGCATACACCCAACGACATGAAGTGGGTAGTCTTAGAACACATAAAGTATAGTGAGAACCAAGAAAAGAGACTCCATGAGAAAGAACAACGTTGGGTTTTCAAACTACGGGCAGACAGTCGGGCCTGAACGACAATGTCCCGTGGGGCCAATTTATATAATGACTCACACCTCAGTTTGCCTTTCGCCCAGAATATTTACTCTTATACTGAATTCTCTAGCTGTTGAAAAAACACCTAACAGATTATCCTGTGTTTTAATAAACACACCCTACATGGATACTGACAAATCGCAGGTTGTGCGGCATACCCCCGGTCAAGAACCTGTTTTTGTCTAGGTACCATCAACTCGGTGGCATTACACACCAATTATCTCTTAGGCATATGACATTTTGTATAAACTTCATATCTCTGGTCCATCATCAACAGAGGCCGTTTATTACTAATTCAGCACCTCCAACAGGTCTCTCACGTTTTTCTTTGGCAGTAACTCGGCAACTTTTAAATTATGCCCCACCAAAACCCAAACACACAGCAACCTTTCACGATCGCTCACGACCAAATGTTGAATGCGGACGGGATATCACTTGTCCCAACCACTGTTTTGTGTTTTTTCTGTTTATGTCTTCATGTAATTGGTTATTAATGAATAGTACGTTCCTTTGCCCCATCTTCATACATGAAGTAAAGTTCACTCCCAACAGGGCTATGCCATTAGCACATTACAGGACGGCCATTTTGGAAAGTTTGCACTCTAGTCATCCTAGCATGACTAGACGGAAACACTTCCTTTTAACCCAGCTCCCTAGTGAGACACGCCAATATGCGGTCTCGAGGGAGAATTCTGCTAGGTCTACTGACCGAGAGGTTATCACACAAGTAAGTGGATTGTTTTTCAGGTTGTATACGGAACCGAGCACGCTGCGGGGATTGCCCTCGGCGCGTTCGGCATTCTTCTGCATTTTTCGATTCTAACACGATCCTCGATCGTAAAACGGCAACTTACAACGTTTCTCCTTCGTTTTTCGTTTTTCTAGAGTTCCAGTTGGAACCCTCTCACCCCGGTTGATACCATGAGGCACATTGTTGCTTAAAATACAGTATGTTGTTTATGTTATATGTAATGTCTATATGTTTGTCATGTCCACGGTGTAGTTACTAGGTGCATATTTTAGTCCCTCTAATTTTTTTTTTTTAAATGCCTTAATTCCACCATAACTTTAGGCAAGCATGTTATTCTGCAGCTCTGCATGGTGTTTCACATTTTGGCAGTTTGAAAGCACGCATCGCAAGGAGCCCTTGAGTATTACGCTTTATTCCACCCACCCCCAAGAGGGGGTAGGGTTACATTAACCATTGTTCTTTCTCTATTCCTTTTACAGATACTACGGGACTATTATGTACCCATACTACGTGACAATTTTGTACCGTATGTATTACTAACAATTGCCTTATTTTGCAGCATTTCGTTGTTTTTTTCACGTATATCACTGTAGGTCACTTTTGGAGTGGTACACACAGGGCGGGACCCTGTGTTGTCCTGAAGAAGAGCTGTGGGGAAGCTCGAAACATGTTGACGTCTACTAGGGACCCCTAACGTATTCGGTTAGGTTCACTAGAGACTAACCCCAATTTTTAATAGACCGACTAGGAGCCTGAATAAAGTTTTTTCTGCCCACTAGTTAGGTACTTTTTAATTAACTCCACTCCACCACATCACTGCACTACACATAGCTCCTCACGATTAGTGCTCCTACGTCTCATCGCAAGTCGTAGCACGCCTCAGCCCGCAGCGGGTTGAGATGGCCCCTATGATGAAGCATGTCACCATGGGGAAACCCTGGTGAGTGAGGGAACTCAAGAAAGGAAAGCTTTCCTTCCTCAAGATTTTCAAGCTCACATTTGAGTGGAAAGTCTACACCCCAGCTAGGTCCCTATCCGGTCATACCGGTTTTTGTAGGTCTACTATTGCATTAGGAGGGTGGACCTAGCTTCGTCCCTCTTTCTCCCCCTTTTTTCTGTTTTAAGATGTCAAGGACCACATTTTGTCATGGAGTGCCCTATGACCTTTCCATAGTTATCTTCTAATATGCCAAAACTTTCCTCCAATGTGCCATTACAAGCAATTTTCCACAAGTGCCAACTATGCCAACAATTTCCTCCAGGAGGCCAGCGCTGGCATTTTTTCATGGGTGCTCTATGCCAAAATATACCTACAGAGTGCCAGCAGTAGCATTTTACCGAGGGTGTCCCATATGCAAGTATTGCCTCCAGTATTCCAGTGTCAACATTTTGTCAAGGGTGCTTCTATAAGCCAAGAAGCATGCCAGGTCCAACAGCGGAACTGCAAGCATAACAACACATGCTCACTTACATTCACTTATTCACAATCATTCATTTTCACCTTTTCTCGTGCACTCACTCTCACCCTGAATCACTCATTTGCACTCTCTCGCGCACTCCTACTCACTTATACCTACGCACTCATTTTGACATACACACACATCCACGATCCCTTGTGCAAACATACATGCTCACACATATATGAACTCTCTCATCCAAACTCACTCTCACCCACATGCACGCACACAACATACATTAAAGCCATTTTGTTTTTCTCATCTAAGATGCCAGTGAAGGTCCAGATCTTGCTGCTCCACTTTTTTATTACACTAATAATGAATAATAAACTAATAATGTAAGAAAAATTAGCAGAAAACGAGGTTAGAGCCTAACTCTGACAATGCGAGACACCCCTGGTTTTTTGGCACTGATTTTGCTACCTTTGAGGCCAGGGGTCTCAAAGACAGTGCCAGGGTAGCAAGGGGCAGGCTAGGGGTCGCAAATGCGACCCCTAAATGACGTCCATGGTCATGTTAGTAAAATACTGGCCTGATGGCAAAAGTAGCCAGTTACTTTTGCCTGAGCACTGTTGTTTACTAATGGGAACCTACTGAACTCAAGTTAGACCATAAAGTACTTCCTCTGAAATCCTGACTCTATAATTTAGCTCACGGGAGTAGCCACAGCTCACTCCCGAATGTGGTATAGGGCTATATAACACAGAAATCATACACAGTAAATGAGCGCCTATCCAGATATAGGAAATGCAAGGCTGTTATCAAAAGGTACTAACAGTTCTGGAGTCAAGATGCAGGCCTGAAGTTATTATAGCATTTACACTGTAAGATAGTATGGACCTGAGTTAGACCTTGGCACTCTTTCACAACATGACAGATATCAGAGTGTTGCAAGTGCCATTGGATATACTGCACTTTTATTGGGGTGGATGGAGCATTCTCCACATTTGTGACCAAGTATTGCATCTGCCAAAATCTAAATCAAGCTCTATAATATTTATATGGGATTCTACAAGCAATATTAATTTGTAAGAGGACTGTGAAAACTATATTTTTGTATCCTCCGGGGTCTAGCTGGATTACAAGAAACTGATTATGCAGCATGAATCTGGTATATAGTCATAAGCTGTGCATACTCTTGCCATCTATGGTTGTATCTGAAATGTTACTGTGTTTTTCTATGAAAAATGTGTTGTGTCAAGGTTAATATAGAATTGGGAGTGTCTGTAATGAGACTCTTGTTGAAATGATCACTGCCGTCTGCTGAATACACAGCACTTTGCTGACTTTTTCAATAATTGATTGAGGCAAGCCATTTATTATTTCTGGAAATTGTGGGTTTCCAGACACTAGGAGCCACATGTACGTAGGTTTTATTTTGCGAGTTCCTAATTTTTGCGATTTGCTATTAGGAAATCGCAAACACCTATGTACGAATGTGTCCTTGACACATTTAGTGCTTCCTAATGGGGTCGCAATTGACCTACCTCATTAATATTCATGAGGTAGGTTGCAATTTGCGACCAATTGTGAATCGCTAAAAACAAAGGGATGGTGACCTGCTGGGGACAGCAGACCATCCTGTCTGTATTTGCTTTTAAATAAAGCTATGTTTTTTTTTTTAAATGCAGCCCCTTATCCTCGAAGGGAAACGGGATGTGTTTCAAAAAGAAAAATTAAACGTTTCAATGTAATTTTTTAAGAGTAGGCAGGGTCTCTGCCTCCTCATAAAAATGTTTTCGCAACCATTCACAAAGGAGACCCCTTCCTGTTTGCGATCTCGGTTACCACCTACTTGAGGTAGGTGGTAAAATGTGAATGTTTTGCGACCGCATTTCGACCACAAAACATTCGTACATGACACTGTGAGTCGCTATTAGGAAGGGACGCCCTTAGCAAGCCCCTTACTAATACCGAATCGCAAAACCCAAATTGCGATTCGGTAACAAGTTACCGAATCACTATTTGGGCTTTGTACATGCCAAAAAGCCTTTTTGCGTTCGCAAACCGTTTGTAACCAGCAAAAAGGTTTATACATGTGGCCCTAAATTAATTCAAGGCATGCAAAACGCACCATTTCAGTTTTGCAACAATAACTGGAAGTGTCCTTGAATAGATAAGAATTTTCTTTGCAAGTTCTGCCTTGCAATGGATAATCGGGAAGATAACTGTAAGGTTTGCAGTAAATTTTGTAGAAAAAAAAAATGAGGTAGCGGATTCAAATAAGGCACGAATAGGGAATGGAGAATGGGGAATAGTGAGTGAAGCAAATCTGGCATTCTCTGATACTGTTCTTACATTCTCTAATGCAGTCTTAAAAAACAAAAAACTGCTAAGGGAAAACAGCTGAGCACATGAAATCTGAAAGTTTGTATCTGCTGTATGTATCTATCTGCATCAGAGCTGCAACTCGCACCACCACTGAAGCCGTGTAACCTAAGAGCAACCTCTGTCAGATGCCTGAATCCCCTCGGCGTTGCTAATTTATGTAATTGCAGTAATCGTCTCATGAAATCACACTGTTTGAGAAGGCAGTACTATTAACACAAAAATAGCCTTCACCTTTCACTTTCTCTTACCTACATACTTTTTTGTAGAAGTGTTCATCGAACACAGTGAACTAAGTTAGTTCATGAAATAATTGAACACAAACCAAACTGTGTGATCCTAGTAAGATTACTTTACTTCACTGTGCCTAATTTAGTTGCCACTTTATTTGTCTTCTCCAGATCCTTAACTTGATAATCATTAAATTTTACTGTCCGGCTGGACAGCAGGAATATAGTACTGATTCGAGTCTATATTGATTGTTTGTTTGTACTAGACCTCTGTCAAGGACCACTGTTCTTACAAATTATCGATACCCAACGTCCTTGTATACCACATTGGGTCCCCTTGTTTTGTTTAAATATAATTTAGTTTGAGTGTCAAATGTGAGAGAACCTTGAAGTAATTTATTTGAGGAAGTGTACTATCAAAAAGGTACAAGTATATAGTTTAATAGACAAACAGGGAGGAACCATTGGCCAAGATCTCACCACGAAAATGTAAATCAAATTAAGGTTGCCAAGAAAATAAGCTCAATTAAACCCTCCAGACCAGAAACAATCGAAGGAGCTATTGGGACATAGGTTCTCTGTATGACACAGTAAGGCTGTGCCACTTTGCTCTGTTCATCTTTCTGGCTGTGAACTCAACAATCTGCAGGTCTACTGTAGGTGACCTACACATTAACACTAGTATGCATCACTAGAGCTATGCTCTGCTGACAGGGATGTGCACAAACAGTTTCCACAACTCAACAGAAGGAGGCTCCTGCCTCCTCCATCTAGGCTATGAACTGATTGGTTGTCTTGGCAGGGATTTTGGTTCTGCAGTAGAGACCGTTTGTTATTTTTCCCTGGTGGACTTAACAGGTTGCATGTCTTGCTACTCAGGGCTCCTTCCTCAAACCTGTCCTCTAGAGGAGGGGGAGGGTTCCCTATTCTTTCCATTGTTCAATGTAGGTTTAATCTTCAAGAAAAATTTCCCCTTCCCCATATTCCTGTGTTACTGGCTGTCACAGTAATGCTAACCCTGCTTGGCTCAGTCTGGGTAGAATATGAATTCCAACAATGCCTAGTTCAAACTTCCATGGCCTGAGAATAACTACTCCAGGATGCCATGAAAACCATGAACATAGAGACGTAACCTCTTTATCTCCCTTCTTTGTTTCTGTCCTTAAGTATAAAGATGCTCCGCCTGCCAGACAGACCATTTATTTAGCTTGATAATAGACAGTATACATTTTTTCCTCTCATTTGTTGGACCAATAAAAGGCTGCACTATCCAGAATCCATCAGTTTTTTTTTTCATCTGTCTGGACAGACTTCTGTGGCTTTACTTACTGATGTACATTAGCTGAGCATAGCAGGGGCCCTGCTGACGTTTATTTTCCTGCCCCATGTGCCCTGGTGTGGGGGTCGTGCAATGGAGTTTGGGTCTGGTACTTTGCTGGAGGCCTCCTTCGGTGCCAGTGGGTCTGGCTGCTATTGATGGAGCGTGTTGCTTTCTGCATTTGGATGCTTCGGGTGATGTTGCGGCCTCCCAGTATTGCTTCACTTCAGGTGTGGTAGCCATTTTGGACTGGACCCCTTTACGTTTGTTGAGGGGACACTTACGAGCATCTTTTACGCTGGCATTTGCGGTGATACACACACCTGCCAGGGCTGCACCCCATACCTTTCATAGTTCAGGGGTGTGCTGGAGTCACATGGTCTTATTAGGTGGAATTGCTTTTTCCCCTCATGTGTTTTGGTCATTTTGACTTGGATTGCCCATGTTGTTCCTGGACATGACATCTAGCGTTTGCAGCTGCTGGATGTCGCATCCTCTTGGAGTGGGGGGCATGATTTCATATTGTGGCGAGTTGGGCTTTCATACGAGTACTGTCTCTGCTGTGTGTTTTATATTCATATGGAGGGGAACGACTCTTGCAAAACAGCGCTTGCTTCATTCTCATCTCTTGAATATGATAACAATCTGGATGTCTCCTTTTATCCCTACTCTTAAGGCTTTGGATGAACAAGGTGTGGTTTGACAGAGTGTGGCTACTGCAAGCGCAATGTGTCAACTGTTGAGTTATCTGGGGTTTTGTGGCAACTCTACCAAGTCCCTGTTGTTGTTGACCCAGAACCTGCACTTCATTGGTTCCTGATTTCAGACTGCTGTGAAGCTGTTGTTCTTGCCATTCGACTGTCCTGTTCTCATTCATTTGAATCTCTTAGCTCATATGCCCGAACCGTTGGTTTTCACTCGTTATTGGAGGTGCAGGGGTATCTAGTGAGTTATGGTCTCTTTCAAGGTGAGGTTAGGTCATTGCTGGGGCAATGCCAGTTCCTTATTTTTTCTGTCTGTCATCCCTTTGCAAGATTTGCGGTGTTTGTGGAGTCTTGTGCTCAGCTCCCCGTAGGTCCTGTTTCCTGACACATTCTTCATTGGCCAGATGCAGTGACCCTCTGTCACAACAGAAAGATTCCACTGGCAGTGGCTATTGTCCATGTTCTACAGTGGTGGTTGGTGCCTGCTCATCTGGATAAAAGGACTCCCTCTTGTGGCCGACCCAGTGGTCTTGATGACCGATGCCCCAGGCTATGGCTGAGGGGCAGCTCGGGGTATTCTGTCAGCTCTGGGTCTCCAGACCGTTGGAAATTTCGAGCAGGGCAGTGGTTTGAGAACAGACATCACCACTACTAAAGCATATATGAACTATGAAGTGGATGCTTGGTGCATAGAGCTGGCAGAAGTTGCCTTTCAGATAGTATTGTGGTCAGAGATGCACCTAAATTCGGCAGTCCACAAAAGAGATGTGTAGAGTTTTAAGGTAGTCACCCTGAGCAGGTTGTTACTAGCCTGACTGTATGCATGTACTTCCCATGAGGTGTTCCCAAAAGTCTGCATCCAGTTTGGCACTCGTCTGGTGGACTGTATTGCAACAACTAAATACCGTACTTTCTCTGTTCTGTTCTAGATTTCTGAAAGATGTGGGTGTGGGTGGTGGATACTCGAACTTGGGATTGGCAAGAGGACCTTATGTTTGTTTTTCTGATCTTGTGGTGCCTTGCTGGCCTCAGGTGTGATTACTGCTTTGTTATGTTATGTTAATGAGATTTATGCAGCGCAGCTACTCAGAGAGTGTCCCGGCGCTAAACAGAAATAACGGCACTCACAGTGATTGGCTTATGAATATTGTCGAAAGAGCCATGTCTTTAATGTTTTCTTGAAAGTGGGGAGATCGAAAGTAGTACGTAGCTCCAAAGGAAGTTTGTTCTATGTAACCGGCCCAAGATAGGAGAAAGATCTACCGCCTGTTCTGAGCCTACAGATTTTAGGAACTCTAGCCAGTAGTTCAGAAGAGGAAAGTTCTGGGAGGGATGTAGTCAAGAATTCTATCCCTCAGATAGCTGGAACCTGAGCCATGCAAAGCCTTGTATACCAAGACCATGGATTTAAACAGGATCCTTTTTTATGGGAAGCCAATGGAGGGCCTCCAGATGAGAGGACATATGTGTTCTCAGGGGAAGATTGAGAAGCATCCCGGCTGCCGAGTTCTGTACCACCTGAAGTCTGCCTAGGAGGTACTCCGGGAGACGTAGGTAGAGAGCATTCCCGTAATCTAATTTAGAAGTATTTAAAGCTTGGATTACCATTCTCTTGGAACACTCTGACAAAAGGGGCAGACATTTGTTCAGCATCCAGAGCCGGCCCGAAGCAGGAACCTGTCAGAGCATGGATCTGTGGTTGGAAGGAGAGGGCCCTATTGAACGTAATGTCTAAGTTCTTAATTGAGCCCTGCTGAAGGCGAGGGGGGCTAGGGGTAGTGAGCGTTCTTCGGCCAAAAAGAGCTCCATAGGTCAGGTGAAAATGAGCCAAAGACCATAATCTTGTTCTTATCCGCGTTACATTTTAACTGATTAATAGCCAGCCACTGAAACACCTTAGATCGGCAGTTTTTGATAGCCTCCCCAGCAAACTCTTCTTCCTTCCCACAGGAGAAGAGAAGCTGGGTGTCATCTGCATAGGAGATTACTTTAGCTCCTAGAGACTTCGCTAATACTGCTAATAGTGTAAGGTAAACATTGAACAAAGTAGGGCTCAGAGCCGAGCCCTGAGGTACCCCAACCATCAGTTTGCTTGCTTTAGAAGAAAAAGGAGGCATCCAAACCTCTTGGCTTCTTTCATCCAGAAAGGAAGTGAGCCAGTTCAGAGTTATATTCTTAATCTCGATTGGCTGGAGGCGATCAAGGAGTCTTCGATGGGGGACAGTATCGTATCGAAGGCTACTGACAAGTCACACATGATCAAGATTGTCTTGCCTCCTATATCCAGGGCGCTCCTTACATATTCCACAACTTCTAGCAAAGCTGTTTCAGTGTTGAAGTGAGGTCTAAAGCCAGACTGGCTAGGGTGTAGGAGATTGTTCCCCAACTGGCTAGGCTGAAGGAGATTGTTCCCCTCCAAAAATTGCTAAAGTTGGGAGTTGACACATTTTTCCAAGATTTTTGAGAAAGCAGGAAGAAGGGAGTTAGATCTGTTATTAGCTGGCATTTTGGGATCTGCTGTGGGTTTTTTAAACAATGGTAGGATTTTTGCACTTTTCCAATGTGCGGGAATCTTGCCAGATTGTAAAGATGTGATCAACACTCTATTTACAATTGGGTTAATGACCTGGGCTACTTTGGCCAATATTGAGGTAGGGCACGGGTCAGAAGGAGATCCCGACTTCAGACTCTTGATCGCAGTCAAAGAGTCCTCTAGAGACAGAGGACTGAAATTAGCAAGGGTTGGCCTCCCCTTGATAGGTGTGGAGACCTTTACTGCCTCAGGATAAATTCCTGATGATTGGACAACCACGAGTAGATTTGCCTGGATAGTCGAAATTTTATAGTGAAAAAAAATTCCAGTGAGTCACACCATTCTGCTGAAGCATAGCAATCTCTAGAGATGAAAACCACAACAAAGGCCCCTGGGTCTAAATGATTTGGAGGAGTGCTGGTGTGTCCCTTTTAAAGGACGGTTTCCCTCACTCACCCGAAGGTGGCATGCTTCATCAGAGGGTAACCTCCTCGCATTGTAAACCTACTCACAATGCAGGCTACAACCCCTTCTCTGAGAGGGAGGAGCTCAGGGATGTTTTCAATGTTAGAAAGAGGTATCCTAAAACCTGTAGATGAGCAGGATGTGGTGAGGAGTGGAAAAGAGGAAATTGTATGTGAGATAAAACTAACTCCAAGGTGCGTCGATATCTTTATAAGGACGTCCTTAGGTCAGGATTAAAAGCACACTACGACAGGAGGTTATTCAACCTATCATAGAAAGGTGGAGGTCGATATGTTTCAGCCTTATACCCTCCGAAGAGGTGTGGCAGCTTTCTTCAGAACCAAAGTGAAAGTTGTGTACTATGGCTCATATCGGAAACATACTAAACCATAAAAAGTGTGGCGGTATACAAAACCAGTGGTTGGAGTGGAACGCCAGTAAGCCAGAGATCCACTGGTGAATGTATTGCCTGAAAGAGATGAATATATCAAAAATATCATACATAGTATAAACATTGCACTCACTCCAAAAGTTCAATGAGGTGTCCAGAGTCATTATTATGGATACATTATAGACTACGAAATTGTTGTCCATCACACCCAACAATATGTCAAATCATGGTATGGGTGTGTACAAATTAAGGCTTACCCGCAATGTAAGGTAATCAGTGTCACCTTAACCTCGGCACAACCTCGAGGTGGCATCTGAGTCCTAAGAGCGAAAGAAAAGATGGAATCTCAGTAAAAGTGATTTATCCAAAGTGGAATGTAAAATAATGTAAACAATTGACTCAAGTGTGTATTCAGAGGAACAAAGGGACTAAGCCACCCTGTTAATTATGCATATGGCGGTCCCCCAGAATGGTGTAAAACTCAGTGGGGGAAGAAACGTTTGTCAGAGCACACCATAGGTGTGTGTGGGATAGAAGAATAACAATCATTTGCAATGCAATAGGTCTCGCATTTATGCGAGTTTAAGCTATTGGCATTGTAAATCACAATGCGTTCTATTTATGTTTTAAAAACCAAAACATAAATAAAAGGCATTGTCATTTACAATGCCAATAGCTCAAACTCGCGTAAATACGATGCCTATTGCATTGCAAATGCTTTTTTCTTTTGGTAATTCATAAATTTACAGAGCGTCACAGCTGAAAAACAATACACCCTTGCCCCACCCACCCCCACCACTGCTTATCTCGTATGCTCAGTATTCCACCCAGTCCACCGTCCTGTCGCACTTGAAAAAAACTGCTACTCACTCTGAACGTTGCAGGTAAATGGGCCCTGGGTTGGGTTGAAATGAAACATTTGGCCCATGCCGAGGAGGAGAGCAGCAGCAAGTGCACAGAGGGAGGTGGACGACTGGGAAATAATTGGAAAAACTCGGGGCAGTGGCATGCACCAGAGTAACGGCCAGTCATGGCCAATGTACAGCTACATATGGATCCGCCGGTGCTTCCTTCCGCAGCCCTTCCCTCCCGGTACTGTAAAATATTCAGCCCATGGAGCCATCACGAGTGCAGCAGGGGCATTGTCTGAGCGCGTGAAACTGAAAGCGCGGTGGGAGCGCACGAGACGCCGTGAGCGTGCACATCGGCTGTCCCGGCGCAAGCTGAGGATCGCCAGAGAAGACAGGCCGTGCTGAGGCTCCGAGTCTGAATCCGAGGCCGAACTGTCCTTGAGCCTGGCACGCACCAAAACACGCTCCTACGGCAGCACGGCCAGCGTGACGGCGGCCGCCTGGGCAGAGAGGTACACCGAGCACCCCGTGAGCTCTGGGGACACGCTGCAGGGCATCGCGCTGAAGTATGGCGTAACGGTAAGGAATGCGGGGAGGGAGTAGCTGTATGGAGGGGGCGTCAGGGGCTGAAAGGTTCTGCCACGATGCCTTCGTCCTGGCGGGGGAAGGAAATGAAGTCTGTAGTCCTGGAAGAATATAGTGGGGGTCGGCAGATAGCGCAGGCTGGCTGACACTGGAGGGGGTGCAGGGACAGCTGGGGATTGGAGAGGAGCGACCTGGTGAGATACGCAGGAGGGTATGTGGCAGTAGGAGGAAGCGCTCGCCCAGGCAAGTACTACTCACGGCGAGTACACTGTGCGCTACCGGGGCCGCTGCTCTCTTTGCACCGTCTGCCGCCGCGTGTGCTCCTTTGCTGCTGCTGTGTGATGTGAGCGCTGAGAATAAATAACAAGCTGTCCACACGTGTTCACGTAAGCGCGGCGCGCACAGACAGGAGATGTGCACGCGTATGGTGCGAGCAGGAGTTGTAATAACGCCGCGAGCCGTACGCGTGCACATCTCCTGTCTTGCCATACGCGTGCACATGTCCTGTCCCCCTTCCAAACCCAAGTCGACAACAATAGATCTCGCTAGCGACAGCGCTTCGCGCTGCATCGCTAGGCGAGACCTAAAAACTATGCTTTGACTAATGTTTCCCGCTTCATGTCAATGCAGTCTAGCCACAGGAGTGGTGGACAGAATGCTAACGGGGCAGTCACTCAGTGTGTTGAAAGCCATGTCAAAAAGTTATGTCTGCTGCTAGGGACTAATCACTAGATCAGAATTAATCCCTGATCATCACATCTATTTATAAACACCTGTCAGGAGAAAAGGACGGGAGGGGAACTCAAACGGAAAAGGTGCCATGTTAGATGATCCGGGTCGGGAGATCCGTCCTCTGTAGTGGGTCTGATTGAGGCGGATTCATGGTGTTCAAATGTGTAAATTGTACACATGCCCTATTTCCGCTGACTTAGCGGACAAACAAAAAGATTGGCCGGGAAAGCTGATCATGAGCATGAAAATTATGGCAGGCCGCAGGGGAGACGCATTACCCTAGCAGCCCTAGTCAACGTACAAGTGAAGTCCGCTCGATCATCTGGACCTTCAAATGCAGTCTGCTCGGTCAGAGGAGCCGACCGCATTATGAGCAGACTGCTGCTTACCCCAATAGAAAGTTTCAGTGCACATACCTGTATGCAAAGATGCAACCGGCGCAGCATCTTGCCTCGGATGTATCACCGGTTGCCATACAGGTGGACATTTTTATGTCCGATGTCAGACCCGCACCTTGCCTTGAACGGGTCAACGGGAGGGAGTTTTCAGAACTACAATACCGATGGGTTGTGTAGTTCATAAAAAATAGCAGACATGAAGTCTATCTGGTACAATCTAAACGTGAACTACAATAATGATGGGCTGAGTAGCTAGTAAAATGAAATACGAGGCATTGTGCCTCAATGTGAATGGAAGGGAGTTTTCAGAACTACGAAACCGATGGGTTGTGTAGTTCATAAAAAAATATATAGCAGGCGTGGAGCCCATCTGCTGCGGTCTGAGCGTGAACTACAATAATGATGGGATGAGTAGTTTGTAAAAGGCAATGCGAGGCATTACGCCTCAGTGTGAAGTCTTGAGGCACAATCCAGAACCAGTAGGAGCAGCGGTAACGCATCACGTTGGTAAGAGGCCAAATGTGTATGCACCATGACTGTATATTGTCTTAAGTATAGTTATAGGGCTGGAGAGGCGTAGGGTGTATAATTCATGGGATCATCCCGCCACGTCTGAGAAGAGCCATACAGTGAAGTAGCATGACATGGCCGCAAGAGAGAGGCATAGTGAGATCCAGATATGTCTGTCAAAGGCGTAATGTGTTGCAGAGTGCAAAAACTGGCAGCATCATATAAATTATTTCTACCAGGGTAAAAGGTGGTATGGCGTTCATGTAGATGTATAGCGTAATTGAAGTTGTTTCTATATCTCATGTTATGCAATGTATAACAGTATAGGACTGCAAGGCACCTGGGTGTACAGCACCAGCGTGCATTAAGAACAAACCACCCTCTGCTATAGGGCCATGGTAGTGTGATCAAAAAGGGGGGTAAGGGGACAGCATAGTGGTTATGTCTCATAAAGCCGGGTATCAGGTCTGTAGTAAGGTAAGGTAAGCCATGGGAATCAGATCTGTGATAAAGTGAACCACAGAATGTTGTCATTCAGACCTTGGCTGTCACTACGCAGTCTGAATACCCATCTCTGTTCTCTCCTAAAGAGGTACTGGGTTGTGTTAATGATGGTTTGGGGGATGGTGGGTTTGTCCAACACCGTCCAGGTCAGCTCTTCTGCAACATGACCCTTCTCTAGAAAGTGTGTAGTCAGTTTGGTCGCTTGTTTCCAGCAGCGAATTGTACTTTTGTGTTCCATGACACGAGTCTTAATCTTTCACATCATCATTCCGATGTATCTCAAGCCACATGGGCATGTGATCAAGTAAATCAGTTGTTCTAACTTACAATTAGTATGTTGTCTCTGCTCCCAGGGTCTGTTAGTTTCTATGCCAATATGGGTAGAGTGACAGGTCTGGGCAAACGCGCCACAAGGGAAGTGTCTAGAGGTGACCTTGGGACTCAAAAGGTTTTCACAATTTTAAAGATCTCTTTGGATTTATTACCAGCTTCGGCAGTCTTGTTCTCAAAGAAAATCTTTTTGGCTTGATGCACCTCTGAGTAATAGTTCTTCAGTGCCAGTTTATAAGCAATTTTGGCATCTAAACTGTAGTCTTGCCTCCATTTCCTTTCAAGATTTTTACATTGTATTTTACCTAATCGTAGGTCCTCATTAAGCCAAGGAGCTGGTGGTTTAGCGAGCGGAAATCGGGGCTAGCTCATTAATAGTACCTCAAATCCAATCATCCAGACACACTGCTCCACATCCGATTCAAATGCGCCAGATAGGAGCAGTCTATTTGCTTCAAGGGCGTAACTCAGATCAGTTGGATGAATTTTATGCAGAGCGCGGGAGTGAGCAAAGATTTTCTCCGTGGTGGAATGAACTTTCAATGTTTTTGGCCAGTAAACTGAATTAAATGGTGATCAGACTAAACAAGAGGAACAGGATCGAGCACGACCAAACTCAAGTTGGAAAAGACCTGATCTAGTGTGTGGCCAGCTTGGTGAGTTGGGCCATGCTCCTGTTGCTCAAGGGATGACATAGTATCTAAAAGTAGGGAAACTTCAGCGTCTGAGGGTTTATCCATACGGAGGTTGAAGTCCCCCAAGACTAAGAAATGAGCATACTTAAGAGCCCAGGAGGCTAGCGTACTTCCTAATGATTAAAAAATTGATCAGCATGACCAGGAGGTCTGTAAATGAGCACACCCACCATGGCCTGCTGAGGGGATAAGGTCAAGCAGAAGCCCAATGCTTCGGCATCTACGAGTCCCTCAAGAGGGATGGGCACACATTCATAATCAGTTTAAGTATTATTGCTACTTCTACCCTTTTCACGATTTTTCCTGAGAATTTTATAGCCAGACGGGATACCAGTAGCAAAAGTTGGATTGGCCCATTCCGTAAGCCATGTTTCAGTGAGAAAAGAAATGTCTGGTTTTTCTTCATTTAAAAAATCAAAAACTTGCATTTCATGTTTTTGTAGTTAGCACACATTCAATAGTATAGCATAGAACTGTGCTAATGATAGATTGGCACTGTGAGTATTGGTAAAATATGTGCCTTTAAATGACAAATTGGGGGTCCACGCACAGTGTCGACAAACAACATTTCAGTGCTCAGCTCCAGTTGGGACGATCACTTGCACCACCTCTGGGAAGTGTTGAAGGCCTTGCAGAAGGCAGGCCTCACTATCAAGGCCAGTAAGTGCCAGATAGGGCAGAGGTCTGTGGTGTACTTGGGGCACTAGGTAGGAAGCGGCTAGATGGTGCCCCTACAACCCAAGATTGACACCATCCCAGCTTGGTATGAACAACAAGTGGTCCAACTGACCAATGTATTTTAAAAACAAAACCTAGTATGGCACCAGCATATATCAAATTAAACAATGACAAATTTTTCTTAGTCTTGAAGAATTTTATAATATGAATGTATCCATGATTCACAGTACTTTGACCTGTACTTATTATCCATGCCCAGAAGTGGAGAAAGTAATACGTCTCGCTACTTGGGATCTGTTTAGCTAGTCATTAAAAACATTGTTAGACAGGTCTATTTCATCATTGTAAATATTGTAGTTATTATCACCTCCATCGTCACATTCCCATCCCTTCAAGAGCACTACCTTGAGCACTCATTTCACTTTTATATTTGGAGCAACCATTGATACGGTGAATCATGGATACATCCATATTATAAAATTCTTCAAGACTAAGAAAAATTTGTCATTGTTTAATTTGATATATGTGGGTGCCATACTAGGTTTTGTTTTTAAAATACATTGGTCAGTTGGACCACTTGTTGTTCATTCCATTACTGGCCCAGGTCCAACTGTATACTGGGTTTTCCCTATTGTTGTGTAACAAACCCGTTCTGGCTTGGGCATCCCCCAAAGACCAAGACAGAGGTTTTCTAAGAGCCTTCTTAGATCTCACCGGGTACTACCGCAGGTTTGTGAAGGGCTATGGCACTATTGTTGCCCCCTTGACTGAGCTGACTTTGAGGAAGCAGCCATGTCGGGTTATCTGGAGTGAGCCAGATCGCTTTTGATGCCCTAAAGGAGGCCATTTGCACGGCGCCCGTGCTCAAGGCTCCTGACTTCTTCAAGGAGTTTGTGGTGCAGACTGATGCTTCAGAGCATGGTGTGGGAGCTGTGCTTTCACAGCTGAACGACAAGGGCCTAGATCAACCCAAAGCTTTCATTACTAGGCGGCTACTTCCCCTGGAACAGAGGTGGAGTGCAATTGAAAGGGAAGCCCTTGCTGTGGTCTGGGCGCTGAAGAAGCCAAGACCCTCCTTGTTTGAGACTCACTTCTGGGTTCAGACAGACCACGGGCCCCTCTGATGGTTAATGCAGAGGAGGGGTGAGAACCCAAAACCGTTGATGTTGTCCATCTCCCTACAGGGAATGGACTTTACGGTGGAACACCGCCCTGGCACAGAACACGCCAATGCTGATGGTCTGTCCAGGTTCTTCCACCTTAGTGATGAGAATGAGGTTGGGTAGCTCTCCCCACTTTTAGCTAGGGGGGACATGTGTTAGACCTGGTATCTTTGGTGTGTTTTTCCCCTGTCTTTTTTTTGCTTCTGACCTCCTGTTTATGATTTGTGCTGCATTTCGTTTTTGCTGGTTTTTTAACTCTGGACACTTTACCACTACTGATCAGTGCTAAAGTCCAAGTGCTCCCTATGTAAATTGTGATTATGATTGGTTATCCATGATTGGCATATTTGATTTACTGGTAGGACCCTAGTTAAGTGTACTGCATGTGCCCAGAGCTTGTAATTCAAATGCTAGTAGTGCGCCTGCAGCACTGATTGTGCCACCCACATATGTAGCCCTAAAACCATGCCTCAGACCTGCCACTGCAGCGTCTGAGTGCAGTTTTAAACTGCCATGTCAACCTGGCAAGTGCACCCACTTGCCAGGCCCCAACCTTCCCTTCTACTGTATGTAAGGCACCTCTAAAGTAGGCCCAAGGTAGCCCCAATGGGCTGGGTGCAGTGTATGTGAAAGGTAGGACATGTACTGGTGTGTTTTCCATGTCCTGATAGCGAAATACTGCCAATTTTGTTTGTCACTATTGCAAGGACTGTCGCTCCCATAGGTTATCATTGGAGCTGCCTTGTAACCTCTCACAAGTGTAACTTTCAATTGGGAAGAGATAGAGATTTGGAGTTTGGGGTCCCTGAACTCACAATTTAAAAATAAATCTTTTAGTGAAGTTGTTTTTTAGAAAGTGGACATTTTCTTGCTTTACCATTCTGTGCCTCCGTCTGCCTGTGGAATCCACGTCTGGTTTAGATTGACAGTTGGGCTGTTTGTGCATTCACACTAGACAGTCACACAAAGGGAGCTGAGGTGTGCCCTGCATAACCTGATGGCCCATCACCAGGCTGATAGGTCTTCCTGAGCTAGAGTGGTAGGAGGAGCTGTCACCGACACCTGAATAGGGCTGTGCCTGTCTTCACACAAAGCTGTCAAAGCTGTCTCCATCCCCCTGTAGTGTGTCTGGAGCCATTTCAGGGCAAGGTAGGGTCTTGTGTACTACAAAAACTTTCCTTTGAAGTTTGTCTACTTCAAAGGCAGAAACTGGTATAACTACTGAAGCTATGACACCATAACTTCAGAACACTTCTGGACTAAGAGAAGAGTCTGTCAAGAAGAAGAGCTGGAGAAGCTGTAGGAGGGGAACTGCCACTCTGCTTACTGCTGTGTTGGGCTGGCCTGCTGCTTGTTGCTTCTGTCTCGTAGAGAGTGAAAGGACTGAACTTTGCTTTTTTCTTTTATCCTGCTTCCCAAAGTTCTCCAATGGCTCGTGTGTGCTTGCCATCAAAGACATCAACTGCAACCCCTGAACTCATCTGCTGGGAGTTCTGACCTGCCAAGAGGTGCCAATTCCAGTTCTGGGCCCTTGGAGGTGGCTTTGCTACAAAGAAGAGAAAAAAATCCACGCATCACCCTTCAGTGCCTGTTTTTCCTGATGCAGCACCACCGCTGCGGCTGAAAAACCCAACGCATCACCGAGGTGCGACTGAAGAATTGATGCAGCGCCTGCTGTGTTGCTGAAAGATCGCCGCAGCCTGAGTCTCGAGCACCGAATCTCCAACGTCCGAGACACCCACTCTGACTCCGACGCAGGCCCTGCTGTGCGGCTGAAGAAATCGACGCATCACCTGCTTGCAGCTGGACAAACAAAGCAGGCCCTGTTTTGCTGCCGCCGCATCGACCCATCGCATACGGATTTTCAACGCATCGCATCTATGCGCCAGGTTCTTCATCGATGTTGTCCCTGACAGTAAGGAACCGAGGCATCAGCTCCCCTGGCAGTAAGGAACTGAAGTATCACCTCGCCTGAGAGTAAGGAACCGACTCATCGATTTGCTTTTCCGGGGCCTCGCCTCCCCTGCGCCTGTTTTGTCTTTGATTTTGACGCATCCCAGGTACTTTGTGATAAACGTAACGCATCAATAGTTTCATATGGACTGAACTATTTTGAACCTTTTAAAAGTGATATCTTTGCTTATGTATGTTGGATTTTTGTTGTTTTGGTCTTGTTTTATTCAGATAAATATTGGCTCTTTTTCTAAACTAGTGTGGTGTCTGGGTTATCTTAGCTGTGTAATCCCCTTACCCTGACTAGAATAAGGGTCCCTACTTGGACAGGGTGCAAGCCACTGCCAACTAGAGACCCCCATTTCTAACACCCGCCACGATCCTTCTTAGGCATGGCCAGCGATTGCTCAAGTTACATTCGTAATTTTGCTACTGTGAGTACCCCATTGAGAAACTTGAAAAAACGAAATGTCCCTTTTAAGTGGTCTCCTGAATGTGATCAAAGTTTCAAAAGGATAAAACATGCGATTGAAAATGCAACCATGATGGCCAATTTTGACCCTAAGTTACATACTGAGATCACAGTACATACGAGCCTGGTGAGACTGGGTGCAATCCTTGCTCAACATAATGGTCATCCAAATGCTCAGAGACACATTGTTGCCCATGCCATTTGAAGCACATCTGACACAGAACGTGCCTATTCTTAGTCGGAGAAGGAGAGTCTGGCTGTAGTGTGGGTCTGCAAACATTTTCATGTGTTTCTGTATGGAAAACCTTTCACTATCATTAAAGACCACCAAGCACTGCTCACCATTTTTGGAAACCCGAAAGCCAAGATGCCCCCTCACATTGAGAGGTGGGGGTTGCGACTGCAAGAATACAACTATACAATTGTACACAAGCCAGGTAAAGATCAGAACCCTGCAGATTACTTTTCAAGAGCACCAGTACATCGTCACAGTTCAACATCTACAGCAACTGAAGACTATATCAACTTCATTGTAAGGTCCAGCATGCCAGCAGTCTTATCTATTTAACAGATTATTGCTGCTACTAATGCCAATAAAGACTTGTTTGTCCTCAAAGAGAGTATTACAACTCAATCGACCTTCTGCTGATGATGTTTAATTTCATGAATTCAAAAATGTACAGGATGAACTATCCGTTCTCTAGGAAGGTATTGTCTTGAGAGGCTCAAGAATCGTAATACCTTTGGTCGAAAGGGTGGTCTATGTAGGTCAGTTTCCACCAAAAATGGGTTCAAATTTCGAGGCAGTAGAATGAATAAAGAGGTAATATAGGCGCAGTTCCAGACACCATAGGTTTAAGTGAGCAAATAGCCCCAGCAGAACCATCGAGAAATACTGAGAATTGCATTGAGGAGGGGAGCGGGGACGGGAGGCTTTAAAGTGTTCATGTACATGATGTCCTGGTATGTAATAGTGCTCTATTTTGCATTGTACCTTTTTACTGAAAATGTCAATTAAAAGATTTGGAAAAAAAAAGAATTGTCATACCTCAGAGCTTAAGACAGCAAGTCATTGAACTAGCACATAAAGGACAACGTGGCACTGTTGCCACTAAAAGCGCCCTAAGAGACGGAGTGTGGTTCCCGCGTCTAGATGAGCGAGTTGAAAGGGAACTGAAAGAGTGCCATTTGTGCCACTGCCTTTCCCCAAAGTGACGCGACATCTATTACCCATGTCTGACCTTCCTGCACATGCCTTGGAAAGATTTGCAGTTGATTTCTTTTGGCCCCTAGCTAATGGACATCATCTCATGGTAGTCACTGACGAACATTATCGCTTTCCTTTAGTAGAGGAATTATCATGACCCCATGACAAAGTCATCGAGCAGCTGGACGACATCTTTGCAGCATGGGGTATGCCTGCCCTTCTCAAATCTGACAATGGCCCACAGGTCCATAGCAAAGAATTCAAGGAGTATCTAGGGAGACTCAATGTCAAGCATCAGAAAACTACACCCCTTTGGCCCCTAGAAAATGGTGGTGTGGAAAGATTCATGGGTACCCTCAAAAGAGTAATTCAACAAGCATCGACAGAGGGGATCGAGTTAAACCAGGCCCTATGTCAAGCCCTTCGTGCTTACCACTCAACTCCTCATTCCACAACGGGTGAGAGTTCTGCAACCTTGCTATTTAGGAGAGCGATAAGAACCAAACTACCACAGTGAAGAACAGACAGACCGAACTTGGAGTGTTGATGATGTTTGTGTCTAGGACACTGCTCGAAAGCACAAAATGAACAACTATGCTGATAGGGATCGGCAAGCCCAGGAAACAGTCTTCAATGAAGGTGACTGAGTACTAGTCAAGGAGAAACGAAAGAAGAAACAAGACCCTCCGTTTGCTGTCGATCCTCTGAGAGTTGTGACGCGCAAAGGACATATGGTAATGGCGCATCGTCCCGGAAAATCCACCACATGGGACACATCACACTTTAGACACCTAACTTGACGTTCGTCAGCGCCTGCAATCATGGCTGAGGTGATCCACCTGACAACCCAGATCAAGGGTCAGATCCTGTGTCATCGGTGCACAATCAGAGTGCATCTCAACTACCTCTTATCACTCGATCTGGTCGACCAGTGCGAGCGCCTCAACGACTAATTGAAGAAATATAATGGTAGTATTTGTGTCATGCCCTACTATATACTAGGGACTGAAAGGTAGTTTCAATCCCCCTGCCCTATTATGTACTGGGGTCTTATAGGGTAGGTCATGCCAATCACAGGAGTACCCCAACCCATAGTGTACCCTAGTGTATGTAGGTGTTTTCACTGTATTCTAAGTGTTTTCAGCATAGCACTGGCCCTGGGCCTGGTTAGGCAAAGCCCAGGGTCAGTCAGAGTCAGTTACCACCAGTACCAGTCAGCAAAAAGTTGGGGGGTGCCAAGGGCACAGGATGACTTTGCAACATAGCCCCCCCCCAAACAAAAGGTGATGGGTTACTAACCTACACCCTGGTAGTCCTCATCAGCTAAGTGGAAAAACCTGGAAAGTCCATCCGCATTTGCATGGGCAACCCCAGGTCTGTGTTCCACTGTAAAGTCCATTCCCACTTCTGTTAGGGGCCCCACAATGGTCCCATAATTTTGAACAAACCTTCTATAATACCCTGTCAGTCCAAGGAATGCCCTGACCTGAGTCTGGGTAACAGGAGCTGTCCAATCCAAAATAGCATGGCCTGAAGCACTTCCCTTAAGTGGCTTAAGTGGTCCCCCAGGTAGAACTGTATACAGCTATATCATCCAGGTAAGCTGCACTGAACTGTTCCAACCCAGACAAGACCCTGTTCAACAACCTTTGGAAGGTGCCTTCATCTGCTGGTATGATTCTGCGTCCTCTCCCTTCAGGGTCAGGAGCCTATCCCTCCCAGCTAATGGAATCAACTCCCACAGGAGTGCACCACAATACTTAGAGTGGGCCCTACTCATTCTAAGGGCCCTCTCAAAAGCTGCTAGCCACGTGTCAATGTCATCCCCCTCTGTGTACTTGGGTACTATACCCTTGGGAAGTTTGGGATCAAATCCACCACCCCTGGACATCTCAAAATCTTCATCATTTTCACTGCCACCATTTCTTTTGAACGCCTCCTCCCTCTCCCATTTCTTCTTAGCCAATTCCAATTTCAAAGGGAGGGGGTATCAGGGAAGAATGGTAGGTTCTTTGATCCCTCAAAGGTAGGTAAGTGCTTTGACTGTAACCAGCCAGGACACAAGCAGGGAGATGCTGTCTGCGCCAAGAAGCTCCCCCCCAAGGGGCCATCCACAGGGATTGCCAGTGTAAGTGTAGGGGTGGAGGGTGGTGCCCCAGAGAAGGGTAGACAGGTGGTGGAAGCAACCTTAGTGTCCCTGGGTGGGGTGAATATTGCAACCCTTGCTGCCTTACCTCCAAACATGGACAAGTACAGGCAGAGGCCTAAAGTGAATGGGACTGAGGTTGAGACTATCAGAGACACTGGGGCTAGTGTAACTATGGTCCTGGATGAGCTGGTGCCTCCAGAGAGGTTGTTACCTGGTGAGTTTCACCAGGTGACTTATGCAGACAGCACCACCAAACTCCATCCTATGGCTGTGGTGGATTTGGAATGGGGAGGTGTGACAGGCCCTATGAAGGTAGCTGTGTCAAAGGTGCTCCCAGTCCAGTGTTTACTGGGCAATGATCTTGAAGCCTCTGAGTGGTCAGAGGTGGAGAGAGGAATCCATATGAAAATATTGGAGCTCCCTGAGTGGGTATGTACTGTGACTAGGTCACAGACTAGCCAAAAGAGAGGGGCTGGACACTTGGACTCTGGAACAAAGGCCCAAGCATCCAAGGACAAGGGCCGAGACACCCAAGGGTATTTGTGCGCTCTACAAATTGCTTAAATAAAATAAATACTGGGCCTGGTGAGCCAGCCCAGGGAACTCCAGAGGTGCAGGAAGAATCTAACCCTGATAGGGAGGATCTAGCCTCTGAGGGAGGGACTCCATCCCTGCCAGAGGTGTCAGATTTGGCAGAACTGACAAGAGCAGGTGGACCCTCCAGAGAGGAGTTCAGTAAGGGACAGAGAGACTGTCCCACTCTTGAGAGCTTGAGGCAGATTGCCTCTAAGCAAGAGGAGGGGATGACAGTGGGTTTCATAGAATCTACTGGGAAGATGGACTGCTTTATACTGAGGCCAGAACCCTCAAGGAGGGGCCACCAGGAGGTTGGTGGTGCCCCAGAAGTACAGAGAGTTCATCCTGACTTTAGGTCATGATATCCCCTTGGCAGGACATTTGGGACAGACAAAGACATGGAATCGGTTGGTGAACCATTTCTACTGGCCCCATATGTCTGAAAAGGTAAAGGAGTTTTGCAGCTCCTGTGTCACCGGTCAGGCCAGTGGCAAGGCAGGGGGCAAGACAAAGGCTCCCCTAATACCACTGCCAGTGGTTGGGGTTCCTTTTGAAAGGGTGGGGATGGACATTGTTGGTCCCCTGGACCCACCTACTGCTTAAGGGAATAGGTATATCTTAGTGGTGGTGGCCCATGGCACTAGGTACCCTGAAGCAATCCCTCTTAGAACCACTGATGCTCCTGCAGTGGCTAGAGCACTGCTTGGTGTGTTCACCAGAGTGGGTTTTCCGAAGGAGGTGGTATCAGATAGGGGCACGAACTTCCTGTCCAGCTATCTGACTGCTATGTGGGATGAGTGTGGAGTCAACTATAAGTTCACCACCCCCTATCACCCACAAGCAAATGGTCTTGTTGAGAGATTCAACAAAACCCTGAAGGGTATGATAAATGGGTTGTCAGAGAAACTCAGGAGGAGATGGGATGTTCTCCTCCCATGCTTACTGTTTGCCTACAGGGAGGTGCCACAGAAAAGGGTTGGTTTCAGTCCCTTTGAGTTGTTGTTTGGACACCCTGTGAGGGGGCCATTGAGCCTGCTGAGAGAGTCTTTAGAGAAGCCTCTTAAAGAAGCAAAGGACAATGTGCTTGACTATGTGCTAGGCCTGAGATCTAGAATGGCAGAGTACATGTACAAGGCAAATAGGAAACTGGAGGCCAGCCAGGAGCTCATGAAGCACTGGTATGATCAGAAGGCTACTATGCCCGAGTATACTCCAGGACAACTGGTGTGGGTGTTGGAGCCTGTGGCTCCCAGGGCCCTCCATGACAAGTGGAGTGGGCCCTATCCAATCTTAGAAAAGAAGGGCGAGGTTACCTATTTGGTTGACCTTGGCACCCCCAGGAACCCTCATAGGGTCCTGCATGTGAACAGATTGAAACCCCACCATGACAGGGCAGACATGACCATGTTACTGGTCAATGATGAGGGTGTGGAGGAGGAAACTGAGCCTGTGCCCGACCTCCTCTCCACTAATGTGCAAGATGGGTCAGTGGAGGGAGTTGTGCTCTCTCCCAAGTTGACAGACCAGCAGCACAGAGACTGCAAGCTAGTGCTGGAGCAGTTTGCTGGCCTGTTCTCTTTGACCCCAGGCATCACTGAGTGGTGTGTGCACCACATTGACACTGGTGACAGCCTACCTGTCAAAAATAAACTGTACAGGTTGTCTGACCATGTCAGAGCCAGCATTAAAGCGGAGGTTGCTAAGATGCTGGAATTGGGGGTAATTGAACCGTCTGAGAGTCCATGTGCCAGTCCAGTGGTGCTGGTACCTAAACCTAATCCTCAGGGGGGACCCAAGGAGTTAAGGTTCTGTGTGGACTACAGAGGATTGAATGCAGTCACAAAGACTGACGCTCCCCCTATTCCTAGAGCTGATGAGCTCATTGATAGGTTAGGGGCTGCTAAGTACCTGAGTACTTTTGATTTGACTTCATATTACTGGCAGATTGCCCTCACTGATGGAGCAAAGGAGAGGTCAGCATTCTCCACACCAGAGGGACATTATCAGTTCAAGGTAATGCCCTTTGGCTTAAAGAATGCACCTGCCACCTTCCAAAGGTTGGTGAACAGGGTCTTGTCTGGGTTGGAACAGTTCAGTGCAGCTTACCTGGATGATATAGCTGTATACAGTTCTACCTGGGGGGACCACTTAAGCCACTTAAGGGAAGTGCTTCAGGCAATGCAGCAGGCAGGCCTGACTATTCAGGCAAGTAAGTGCCAAATAGGGCAGAGTTCTGTGGTGTACCTGGGCCACCTGGTAGGTGGGGGCCATGTACAGCCTCTCCAAGCTAAAATCCAAACTATTTTGGATTGGACAGCTCCTGTTACCCAGACTCAGGTCAGAGCATTCCTTGGACTGACAGGGTATTATAGAAGGTTTGTTAAAATTATGGGACCATTGTGGGGCCCCTAACAGAACTCACTTCTAAGAAGAGGCCCAAAAAGGTGGATTGGACCCCAGAGTGTCAGAAGACTTTTGACACTCTGAAAGCTGCTATGTGTTCAGCACCAGTGCTGCTGGCCCATGATTACACAAAAGAATTTGTGGTTCAGACAGATGCTTCAGAGCAAGGGATTGGGGCAGTGTTGTCACAGCTAAATGAAGAGGGCCTTGATCAGCCAGTTGCCTTTATTAGCAGGAGACTTCTTCCCAGAGAGCAGAGGTGGAGTGCCATTGAGAGAGGCTTTTGCTGTGGTTTGGTCCCTGAAAAAAGTTGAGACCATATTTGTTTGGGACTCACTTTCGTGTTCAGACTGACCACAGGCCTCTCAGATGGCTCATGCAGATGAGAGGGGAGAATCCCAAGCTGTTAAGGTGGTCCATTTCTCTACAGGGAATGGACTTTACAGTGAAACACAGACCTGGGGTTGCCCATGCAAATGCGGATGGACTTTCCAGGTTTTTCCACTTAGCTGATGAGGACTACCAGGGTGTAGGTTAGTAACCCATCACCTTTCGTTTTTGGGGGGGGGGGCTATGTTGCAAAGTCATCCTGTGCCCTGGGCACCCCCCAACTTTTTGCTGGCTGGTACTGGTGGTAACTGTGAGAAGTTGGCCTGGCATATGCTGTCCACTAATTATAGTGGGCACCTTGCACCAGTCCAAATCGACTCTTATGGTAGGTAGGTTAAAGACAACCTTATTGAAAGCTATCCTAGTGGTAGCTGTGGAGAGCAGCCTTCAGGCTAAGTCTTGAAGGAATGTAAAGCAGCTTGTTTTACCAGTCTATAATCTCTTGAGTGACCAAATGAAAGAGCACCACACCAGGTATATATTCAAAATATATGTATTTATTACTAAACACACCCCTCTAGTCTCTTTATGAGGCTAGAGTTCGAAGTACATAGGTTATAAGATCTTAAATCACAGTAATAGCACAAATACACGTTTGGGCCCTAGGGGCGTACCAAACCATATACCAATAAAGTGGTATGCGAACCACGACTGAACTAGACACTAGGCCTAGAGCCTCTAGAAGTGCTTGGACCACAAGGAACCACCCAAGGTAGTGACACAGGGGACCCACGGGAGACGCGTGCAGTGTATATACACAACCGCGATACGCCGTTAACTTCTATGGAGAAAGTCGGGATCGGGAAAATAGAGGAAAGGGACACTTAGAAGAGGACTAGGACAAAACCCTTTGAGATCTAGGACTTTGAAGAGTCTCTACCCACAGGAGCACCGGAGTACTCGTGTTACCTCACCCAGGGAAGCCGGGTGCATAGGTGCCTTTCGGGGTCGGGTTTCGTCGTCGTTTCGTATGGCGATCTGCTGCAAAGTGCTGCTGGCGACCAGGAGAAAAGTGTCCGGGTGGATCCAAGAGTGGATCGGAGTTCTGAAGAACCTGAAAGCAGAGGGGACAGAGTCTGGGTCACTAGCCAGTGACCAGGAAGGCGATGGACAGATGCCCACCGATGTCGAGTGCTTCAGGTGCGGTGACGGTCGTCTTGACTCTTCAGCCACGAGGTCCGGGAGGCGTTGTCGGCGACCAGGAGCAGGATTCGGGCTGGTGCTCGATGTCTGTCGAGTGCTGAGGTGTCGGCGACCGGATTGGACCCAACAAGCCTTGGCAACGGCAAGTCTCGAGTAAGATGTAGATCGTCGATGATGCAGACCAGCAAGGTCTGGGGAACTCACCCAGCGAGGGTAAGTGAGGGCAGGCCTGGAGCAACCAGGATGCCAAGTAAAGAAAAGATTGGCCTTCGTCAAGGGCTACTAGCCAACGGGCTAGCGACCGCGAAGGAGCCTCGTGACGCCGCACGTGGAGCTGGCTTACAGGACACTCGTGGAGTGGGGGCCAGTGATCTTCGGTGCAGGTGGTGCTGGAGACTAGGGCTACTCGGAGCCCAAAGCACGACTTCTTGGGAGACCCAGAAGATGGTGCACTTGCAAGTGTGCTCGGTGTCCAGGGGTCACGGTCTCAAGTCACCCACGATAGCCACGGGCCTCAGCTTTGCTGGGGACTCAGGGTAGCCTCGGGGAAGTCTGAGAATCCACCTCTGGTGATGCGATGACTTCGGCGTCCGACGGGAGCTTCAGTGATGCGAACCGGACAGATGCTTCTTTGGTGCCTGCCAAGCAGGGGAGTCACTCCTTGACCCCAAGGGAGATTCTTCAGTCCTCTAATCTTGTCGTAGAGCGTCGAAGGTCCAGGATTCCGTGTCAGAGTTTCGTCCAGGTATAATCTAAAGTCCTAAGGACTGGGTTCCTACCTTTATTCTAAAAATAGGGGATGGACTACTCTGTGGCCCCACCTATGGGTGGGTCAGGGCAGAGGGGTGGCTACACCCCTTTCCCTTTGTCCAGTTCGCGCCAAAGCAGGGGCTGCAAGCCCCTGATCCGGTTTGAACTGGGGTATGCACAGGGACACCAAATGTGCCCCCAGTGCAGGACTTCAAAGCACCCGAAAGTGCTCCCGCCCAGCCCCAATACACATTGTCCTGTCTGGGGAGGTGGTCACACCTCCCTGGGACAGGAAACCTATTGTCCAGGCCTCCCCTGCCGGAGTTTCGTCCAGCAGCAGGAGGCCAGACTCGTGTCTGTGGCAGCAGCATCCATTTTGTGATGCCAGGGCTCTGGAAAGAAGTTACCGGACTCGTCAGAGTTAACATGCCTTTCCCTCTAGAAGGGTGGAATGCTACCCCCGCCGCCAGGATTGGCGGGGGGTAGTATTCCAAGATGTTTGACACCAAACACGACATGTTTAGGTGCAGCCATTCCATAGTTAGCATTTTACCGCGAGGATATAATGCGTTTAAGAGTATATGGTCAGGCTGCACTACAAACAGCATCAGAGATGGTCTCCGAACGCTGCAGAGGGGCCCTGCTCATGCAGGGGCACCCTCCCACATAGGAACCATGCACTCTGCCTTTAGGATTGATAAGGCCTGCCTTAGGAGTGACTTATAGGTTTATATGTGTGTATGCATTTAGTGATATAGGTAACCTATACCACAGTAAGGGGTGCATGCACCACCTTACCCAGGCTGCAGTAGCAGACCCGTGGTGTCAGTTTGGATGGCCTTCCAGGGGTGGCATAATACATGCTGCAGCCCCTGGCAGGCCTCTGAGGTACCTATGCCCTTGGTACATAGTATACCATATACTAGGGACTTACAAGGGCACTCCAGATCCCAATCAGTGATGTGCCTAAGGCACATGGAGACCCTTTTAAAGAGGAAACAGCTAGGCTGGGGTTCTGAATAGCAGGGCCCCAGCCAGACTAATGTCGAAAACCAGTGAAGCATCAGCAAAAAGTGGGGGTACCCATGTGAAGCAGATCCTACTCTCCTACACAACCGCCCCCAAACGTAGGGACATTAAACTAACCTTGCCCAGTTAAGTCTTCATGTTCTAAGTGGAAATACCTAGAGAGTCCATCTGCATTCGCATGGTTACTCCCAGGCCTATGTTCCACTGTAAAGTCCATCCCCTGTAGGGAAATGGACCACCTAAGCAGTTTGGGGTTTTCACCCTTCATTTGTTTTAGCCATAAGAGGGGCTTATGGTCTGTCTGAACCAGGAAGTGTGTACCAAACAAGTATGGCCTCAACTTCTTCAGAGCCCAGACCACAGCAAAGGCCTCCCTCTCTATGGCTGACCAACGTTTCTCTCTAGGGGTCAGCCTTCTGCTAATAAAAGCTACTGGCTGATCCTGACCTTCTTCATTCAATTGTGACAGTACAGCCCCTACCCCCAATTCAGATGCATCTGTTTGAACAATGAACTTCTTGGAGTAATCAGGACTCTGCAGAATTGGAGCAGTGCACATGGCCTGCTTGAGGTCATCAAATGCCTTTTGACAGCTAGCTGTCCACTGAACCTTTTTGGGCATTTTCTTAGAAGTTAAGTCATTCAAGGGTGTCACTATTGATCCATACCCCTTGACAAATCTCCTATAGTACCCAGTCAGGCCTAAGAAGGCTCTCACCTGAGTCTGGGTAGTGGGAGCAGTCCAGTCCATGATGGTCTGGATCTTGCTCTGCAAAGGTTGAACCTGGCCTCCACCCACAAGGTGGCCCAGGTACACAACCTGACTCTGCCCTATCTGGCACTTAGTGGCCTTGATAGTCAGGCCTGCCTTTTGCAGGGCCTGTAAAACATTCCTGAGGTGGACCAGGTGATCCTCCCAGGTGGAGCTAAAGACAGCAATATCATCTAGATAAGCTGCACTATAGGCTTCCAGTCCTGTGAGAACTGTGTTCACCAACCTCTGGAAAGTGGCAGGTGCATTTTTCAGACCAAAGGGCATTACCACAAATTGATAATGCCCACTAGGGGTTGAAAATGCTGTTTTGGGCTTTGCAGTATCAGCTAGTCTGATCTGCCAGTAGCCAGCTGTTAGGTCAAATGTGCTGAGATATTTGGCAGAGGCCAAAGTATCTATGAGCTCATCTGCCCTGGGTATTGGATGGGCATCAGTCCTAGTGACTGCATTGAGACCCCTGTAGTCTACACAAAACCTCATCTCTCTTTTCCCACCACTGGTGTGAGGTTTAGGTACTAGGACTACTGGACTAGCCCAAGGGCTATCTGAGGGCTCAATCACTCCCAATTCCAACATTTTCTGGACTTCAGTCCTGATACAGTCCCTGACATGGTCAGGTTGCCTATAAATCTTGTTTTTAATAGGCAGACTGTCCCCAGTGTCCACTTCATGAGTGCACCAGGTGGTCTGACTGGGTGTCAGTGAAAACATATGCCTAAACTGATTGAGGACTTGCCTGCAATCAGTTTGTTGCTGGGTAGTGAGGCTGCCTGCCAAGGCTACACCATCAACTGACCCATCGTCAGGGTTCTGTGAGAGCAGGTCAGGGAGTGGGTCACTCTCTTCCTCCTGCCCTTCATCAGTAGCCATGAGCAAGCCCATGTCTGCCCTGTCCACATATGGCTTTAGTCTGTTGACATGGAGAACCCTTTGGGGACTCCTGGGTGTTCCCAGGTCCACTAAGTAAGTGACCTCACCCTTCTGCTCAACAATAGTGTGGGGTCCACTCCATTTGTCTTGGAGAGCTGCTGGGGCCACTGGCTCCAACACCCACACCTTCTGTCCTGGCTGGTAAACAGTCAGAACAGCCTTTTGGTCATGCCAGGCCTTCTGAAGTTCCTGGCTAGCCTCAAGGTTTTTGGTTGCCTTTTTCATGTACTCAGCCATCCTGGAGCGGAGACCAAGTACATAGTCCACTATATCTTGCTTTGGGGGCTTGAGAGGTAACTCCCATCCTTCCTTCACCAAGCACAGTGGACCCCTCACAGGGTGGCCAAACAGAAGTTCAAAAGGGCTGTAACCAACCCCTTCTGAGGCACCTCCCTATATGCGAATAAAAGGCAGGGCAAGAGTATGTCCCATCTACGCCTAAGCTTTTCTGGGAGCCCTTTAATCATGCCCTTCAAGGTTTTGTTGAATCTCTCAACTAAACCATTGCATTGTGGGTGATAGGGTGTGGTGAACTTATAAGTAACTCCACACTCCTTCCACATTGCTTTTAAGTACCCAGACATGAAGTTTGCACCCCTGTCGGATACTACCTCCTTAGGAAAGCCCACTCTTGAGAAGATTCCCAGGAGGGCCCTTGCCACCACAGGTGCTGTAGTGGTCCTGAGGGGAATAGCTTCTGGGTACCTGGTGGCATGATCCACTACCACCAGGATAAACCTGTGCCCAGAGGCTGTTTGGGGATCCATGGGACCAACAATGTCAATCCCTACCCTCTCAAAGGGCACCCCCACCACAGGTAGTGGTATCAGGGGGGCCTTTGTAGTGCCACCTGCTTTGCCACTGGCTTGGCAGGTTACACAGGAGCGACAAAACTCCTTACTGTCTTCAGACATGTGGGGCCAGTGAAAGTGAGGGACAATTCTGTCCCAAGTCTTGTTCTGGCCCAGGTGTCCTGCTAAGGGAATATCATGGGCTAGGGTCAATAGGAAGCCCCTGAACTTCAAAGGTATTACCAACCTCCTGGTAGCACCAGGCTTGGGGTCTCTACTCTCTGAGTACAGGAGTCCATCATCCCAATACACTGTATGGGGACCACTAGCTTTCCCAGCAGCCTCAGCAGCAGCTTGCTGTCTGAGGGGTTCAAGGGAGGGGCAGCTCTGCTGCTCCTGGCTCAGATCTGCCCGAGAAGGTCCCCCTGTCCCCAAGAACTCAACCTGGTCAGGTTCAAGTTCCTCTGGGACAGTTCCTTCTTCAGGGCTGAGATCATCCCCCTCAAGGGACTGATCTTCCTCCTGAGCCAAGGGGAAGGCACTGCCTTAACCCTACTACTCCTCCTCTTGGAAGGCACTTGGTCCATTCTTCCAGAATCCAAGGCCTGTTCAGTGCTAGACATTTTGGCTTGTGACCTGGTCACAGCAAACACATCTGCAGGGATCCCCAGCATTTCTGCATGGGTCCTGAGCTCCACTTCTGCCCAAGCAGAAGTCTCTAAGTCATTGCCAAGCAAGCATTCGACTGGTAGGTTTGCACTTACCACAACCTTCTTAAGGCCAGTTACCCCTCCCCAGGAGAAGTTAACAACTGCCAGAGTATGGTCTGTTCTGACATTGCTAGCATTGGTCACTTGGTACATTTCACCAAGCATAACTTGCCCAGGTAGCACAAGGTCTTGTGTCACCATTGTGACACTTGCCCCTGTGTCCCTAAATGCCAAAGCCTCTCGTCCATTGATTAAAGGCTGTTGTCTGTACTTGCCCAGATTACTGGGACTCATAGAGGAGGGCACATCCATGCCTCCATCACAGACTAACACAGCCTGAGTCAGTTCTCTAACTAGGTCAGAGCCCAACTCAGTTCCCAGGGTGAACCCTACTAAACCCTTTGCTGGAGCACTTCCACCAACTGTACTAGGGGGAACAGGTGCCTTAGGGGCATTGGTGGGTGCTGGACTGGAGTCTTTGGACTTGGTGCAATCACTGGTCCAGTGGGTCTTCTGCTTACAGACCTTGCACCATGGTTTTCTTTGGCCTTTACCCTTGGTAGACTGGGAATCCCCACCAGAAGAAGATTTTTGGGGGCCTGATGAAGACTTTTGATCTTTACCCTTCTCCCCACCCTTGTCAGAGTTCTTAGCATCTTGCTTCTTGGTTTCCCCACCTTGGTTCTGTACCTTCTGCTTCACCCTGGTTCTGACCCATTTGTCTGCCTTCTTTCCCAATTCTTGGGGAGAGGTCAGATCAGAGTCAACCAGGTACTGATGCAACAGCTGATTTTGACAGTTATTAAGAATCTGCTCCCTCATTATCAGATTATACAATCCTGAGAAGTCACACACCTTACTGCCCATCAACCAGCCTTCCAGAGCCTTGGCAGAACAATCCACATAGTCTACCCAGTCTTGAGTCTGTGCTTTTTGGGTGTCTCTGAACTTCAACCTGTACTGTTCAGTGGTTAGGCCAAACCCATCAATAAGAGCACTCTTCAAGACCTTGTAATTGTCAGCATCCTCCTCTCTAACAGTGAGGAGCTTGTCTCTACCTTTGTCAGCAAAGGAGAGCCACAAGATTGCTGCCCACTGCTCCTGAGGGACCTTCTGTACTTTACAGGCCCTCTCTAAAGCAGTTATCCATTTGTGGATATCATCCCCACTCTGGTAGGGAGGGACAATCTTGCTCAGGTTCCTATGGTCATAGGACCTTTCCCTGTCTCTAGGGACATGGCTGCCACCATGGGACTCTAGTCCCAACTTTCTTCTCTCTCTAAGGAGATCTAGGGATTCTCTATCTAAAGCCAATTGCTTCTTCCTGATCTCTAGTTGAGTTTCCTCATACTGGACCAGTCTCTTTCTTCTCTCATGAGAGGATTCCCTCCTGTGAGAAGAAACAGAGCTCCCTATTGAGGTGCCAGAGTGGTTAGACTCCTGAGAAGGAGACCTAGACTTTCTGAGCACACTCATTATCCTTCCTGGGGGGACAAAGGTGTGGTTCTCTAGATCCTCATCTTCATCTTCCCCAGAAGGGATTGGGTTCTCCAGGTCAGGGTCATTGTCACCCTCCTGGTCAGTTTCAGAGGGGGCTGGGGGTAGTGGTACCCCTGGCCCCTTCCTCATCTGCTGGCCCACCCTCTGCTCCTACCCCTTCAGTCTCTGAAGACTTACTAAGATCATAAGCCACCAACAACTCCTGGAGGTGTTGGGTGGTGGGACTTTGGCCTGTCCTTAATTTCCTCACGTTACACAAAGCTCTCAGTTCCAAGAATGGGAGTGTGTCATACTTGGAGGGGGAAGCTCAATGGCTTCCTGCAGGGTATCTTTGGATCCTGCTTTTAAAGACATTACTAGTGTGGTGTGGTGTATGCACTACCTACTCTAGTGTGGCCTACTAAACTCTCTTGAGTTGTAGAAAGGGTTGTGCTATCCCTTAACACACAACTCTAAGTTCAGTAGAACTTACTGTTATTCTAAGCTTAAATTATATGTACCTTAGGTACCTTTAGTGGTTTTCAGTTGATCAATTCAATTGAGATTATCTGGTAAAACAATAGCAAGCTGGAATCCCACACGCTGCACACCAATGTGAGAAGTTGGCCTGGCATATGCTGTCCACTAATTATAGTGGGCACCTTGCACCAGTCCAAATCGACTCTTATGGTAGGTAGGTTAAAGACAACCTTATTGAAAGCTATCCTAGTGGTAGCTGTGGAGAGCAGCCTTCAGGCTAAGTCTTGAAGGAATGTAAAGCAGCTTGTTTTACCAGTCTATAATCTCTTGAGTGACCAAATGAAAGAGCACCACACCAGGTATATATTCAAAATATATGTATTTATTACTAAACACACCCCTCTAGTCTCTTTATGAGGCTAGAGTTCGAAGTACATAGGTTATAAGATCTTAAATCACAGTAATAGCACAAATACACGTTTGGGCCCTAGGGGCGTACCAAACCATATACCAATAAAGTGGTATGCGAACCACGACTGAACTAGACACTAGGCCTAGAGCCTCTAGAAGTGCTTGGACCACAAGGAACCACCCAAGGTAGTGACACAGGGGACCCACGGGAGACGCGTGCAGTGTATATACACAACCGCGATACGCCGTTAACTTCTATGGAGAAAGTCGGGATCGGGAAAATAGAGGAAAGGGACACTTAGAAGAGGACTAGGACAAAACCCTTTGAGATCTAGGACTTTGAAGAGTCTCTACCCACAGGAGCACCGGAGTACTCGTGTTACCTCACCCAGGGAAGCCGGGTGCATAGGTGCCTTTCGGGGTCGGGTTTCGTCGTCGTTTCGTATGGCGATCTGCTGCAAAGTGCTGCTGGCGACCAGGAGAAAAGTGTCCGGGTGGATCCAAGAGTGGATCGGAGTTCTGAAGAACCTGAAAGCAGAGGGGACAGAGTCTGGGTCACTAGCCAGTGACCAGGAAGGCGATGGACAGATGCCCACCGATGTCGAGTGCTTCAGGTGCGGTGACGGTCGTCTTGACTCTTCAGCCACGAGGTCCGGGAGGCGTTGTCGGCGACCAGGAGCAGGATTCGGGCTGGTGCTCGATGTCTGTCGAGTGCTGAGGTGTCGGCGACCGGATTGGACCCAACAAGCCTTGGCAACGGCAAGTCTCGAGTAAGATGTAGATCGTCGATGATGCAGACCAGCAAGGTCTGGGGAACTCACCCAGCGAGGGTAAGTGAGGGCAGGCCTGGAGCAACCAGGATGCCAAGTAAAGAAAAGATTGGCCTTCGTCAAGGGCTACTAGCCAACGGGCTAGCGACCGCGAAGGAGCCTCGTGACGCCGCACGTGGAGCTGGCTTACAGGACACTCGTGGAGTGGGGGCCAGTGATCTTCGGTGCAGGTGGTGCTGGAGACTAGGGCTACTCGGAGCCCAAAGCACGACTTCTTGGGAGACCCAGAAGATGGTGCACTTGCAAGTGTGCTCGGTGTCCAGGGGTCACGGTCTCAAGTCACCCACGATAGCCACGGGCCTCAGCTTTGCTGGGGACTCAGGGTAGCCTCGGGGAAGTCTGAGAATCCACCTCTGGTGATGCGATGACTTCGGCGTCCGACGGGAGCTTCAGTGATGCGAACCGGACAGATGCTTCTTTGGTGCCTGCCAAGCAGGGGAGTCACTCCTTGACCCCAAGGGAGATTCTTCAGTCCTCTAATCTTGTCGTAGAGCGTCGAAGGTCCAGGATTCCGTGTCAGAGTTTCGTCCAGGTATAATCTAAAGTCCTAAGGACTGGGTTCCTACCTTTATTCTAAAAATAGGGGATGGACTACTCTGTGGCCCCACCTATGGGTGGGTCAGGGCAGAGGGGTGGCTACACCCCTTTCCCTTTGTCCAGTTCGCGCCAAAGCAGGGGCTGCAAGCCCCTGATCCGGTTTGAACTGGGGTATGCACAGGGACACCAAATGTGCCCCCAGTGCAGGACTTCAAAGCACCCGAAAGTGCTCCCGCCCAGCCCCAATACACATTGTCCTGTCTGGGGAGGTGGTCACACCTCCCTGGGACAGGAAACCTATTGTCCAGGCCTCCCCTGCCGGAGTTTCGTCCAGCAGCAGGAGGCCAGACTCGTGTCTGTGGCAGCAGCATCCATTTTGTGATGCCAGGGCTCTGGAAAGAAGTTACCGGACTCGTCAGAGTTAACATGCCTTTCCCTCTAGAAGGGTGGAATGCTACCCCCGCCGCCAGGATTGGCGGGGGGTAGTATTCCAAGATGTTTGACACCAAACACGACATGTTTAGGTGCAGCCATTCCATAGTTAGCATTTTACCGCGAGGATATAATGCGTTTAAGAGTATATGGTCAGGCTGCACTACAAACAGCATCAGAGATGGTCTCCGAACGCTGCAGAGGGGCCCTGCTCATGCAGGGGCACCCTCCCACATAGGAACCATGCACTCTGCCTTTAGGATTGATAAGGCCTGCCTTAGGAGTGACTTATAGGTTTATATGTGTGTATGCATTTAGTGATATAGGTAACCTATACCACAGTAAGGGGTGCATGCACCACCTTACCCAGGCTGCAGTAGCAGACCCGTGGTGTCAGTTTGGATGGCCTTCCAGGGGTGGCATAATACATGCTGCAGCCCCTGGCAGGCCTCTGAGGTACCTATGCCCTTGGTACATAGTATACCATATACTAGGGACTTACAAGGGCACTCCAGATCCCAATCAGTGATGTGCCTAAGGCACATGGAGACCCTTTTAAAGAGGAAACAGCTAGGCTGGGGTTCTGAATAGCAGGGCCCCAGCCAGACTAATGTCGAAAACCAGTGAAGCATCAGCAAAAAGTGGGGGTACCCATGTGAAGCAAATCCTACTTTCCTACAGTAACTGACTCTGACTGACCCTGGGCTTTGCCTAACCAGGCCCAGTGCTATGCTGAAAACACTTAGAATACAGTGAAAACACCTACAAACACTAAGGTACACTATGGGTTGGGGTACCCCTGTGATTGGCATGACCTACCCTATAAGACCCTAGTACATAATAGGGCAGGGGGATTGAAACTACATATCAGTCCCTAATATATAGTAGGGCATGGCAGTTTAGAGGCCAGCAGCCTTTTCTGCACTTGCACATGTGTGCACTGCTGAAGCCTAAGGTCAGTTTAAAAGCAGCCCTGGGTTCCATGACTGCTTTTAAAAAGTAAATTGTGCCCAAACTCGACTTTGGTGTTTGGGGCACTTAAAAATGGATAACCTACAATGTTTGGGCATATTAAGAACCCCCTAGGTGTCCCAGGGGTGGGGGGTCAGGTATTTATAAGGTGGACCCTTATAAAATGAGTTTTATATGCCCTGGGTTAAGTGAAATTTCACATTTCACTCCCCACATTGTGATAAAGTGCTGCCCAAATTCGACTTTGATGCTAGGAGCACTGTGGAGGGAGGATCTGCAATATTTCTACAGATTCAGAACCCCTAAAATCTCCCCTAAGTGGTCCATGGGGTGGGGGTCCTGTAGATATAGGCGGAGTACTTGTAAAATATGTTTTTATAAGGCCTGGTGCTGGAAAAATGGCCCAAGTCATTTTTCCCATTGCAAATCCCATGCCACATAGGTTAACATGGCAAGAGGTTATTAACTAATAACTCCTGATAGGGGAAGGATAGAACTTCCATTCAAAGACTTCCCAGAATGGTAGTGATAAATCCAACAATATGATATTGTTGAATTTCTCCTAAAATGTACAGACAAGAAGTTATAAGACTTTCTTGTTTGCAGGTCCAGATTCAGCCTTCCAGTGGTCTGTCCTGATTGGTCAGAGTTAAGTGGATTAGCCAGGCTGCTTTGAAGAGGTGATAAAGAGCCCCTGGGGTTAACCAGCTCTGCTGGGAGGGCATTGTGCTGCTTCACAGGAATGTCAGAGCAGGGGGAGGAGTCGTAAACCATGGTCTTCAAAGGAAAGGGGAAGGCCTCAGTGTCAGTTACCACTCTACTCTTTTGACCCCAAGCCAGAGCTAGGATTAAGGAAGGAATGAGCAGATGCAAGGGGGAGAGTCTATGGAAATTAGCTATCCTAGGGGTGTGTTTAGCCAGCTCTTAACTCTCTGCTGGAAAATCAGCCATTATGAATTTGGAAGATGTGATGGACTCTGGGACAAAATAATGCCACACTCTACAGGATGTGATCATATCTTTGGGAAGTTACCCTGCCCCCATTGGTCAGGAGTGACCTCTTGCTTGACCCAGAGAACTTGGAATAAGTATCTGAGAGGGGCAGAGTCTCTCAGATCTGCTGCTTGAAACTTAAGAAAGCAAGACGTTGTGCCATGCTGAGAAGTTTGATGTGCAATTTCTAAGGCCTGTACTCTGAAGACTGCACCATCTGGAACTACAGCCCTGTGGACTACCTTGCTGTGAAAAAGAGTAAAGAGTGGACTCCCTGCAAGCTACAGGTTAACAGAGCTCACCTGGATCATCACCACCAAGAATCCGCAACCTGGAAAACTACCAGTGGATTTGTAAGTGTTTTGTCCAAGTGGATTGTGGGAACTGAAGTCCTCAACTTTCAAGGACCATCGTGGAGCTTCCAGACCCTTGGAGTGAGTTTGAGACACTTTGGGACCCTTTGGGGAACTTCAGGAAGAAGTTCCAAGAGTTTGGAGAACTTTGGAGCAACTTTCGAAAAAAGCTCCATAAGGGGACCGACTCAACCTGGTCAGCCAAGCCGCCTGCCTTCAACCGCGAGTCGGCCAAGCCATCCAGGTTCGTCCCGCTGAAAGCTCCGTTGGTCCGACTTCCAGAGTTTGACCGGGAGTAGAAGAAATCCGAGGCCGGCGAACCCTCACCGAATCCGGCCTGGTGAAGAGCATCGAGGAACCCCACAAGAAAAAGCTCCAGAAACGTTTCTAAGTACGAAGGTAAAAACTGTACCGGGACCTACCGTGAGGGGTAGCCGCTTATGGCTCCATCGCGGTCGGCCTGAAACTTTGACTTTGAGCCGGTCTATCGCGACCAGATATCCCAATATGGTGCTATAGGTTTCTAAGTGCTATAAAGTGATCAATCTTTAAAAATTCATATCTCCGGTTCCCTACATTGGATTTTTGTCGTTTTGGTGTCATTTTAAAGATAAAAATATGTCCTATTTTTTAAAAATTGGTGTTGGATTTTTATTGTGCATTGTATCTTAATTATTTACTGAATTGGTGTTTTTAAATGCTTTACATACCTGTCTTTGAAGGTAAGCCTGCCTGCTCCCAGCCAAGCTACCAAGGGTTGAGCATGGGAATAATTTTCTAAGACCTATGCTGAGTCCTATCATGTGTTAGTGGCCTTATTGCCAGTGGCAGATATACATTTGCCCCTACTAATAATCCACTTTCCAACAATTTGTTTACACCTTTTTATTTAACAAGGGGGGAGATGTAGTGTCTTGAAACTATGTGCGCCAGGACCTTGCGATTCTGGGCGAACTCAATAGGGGAATTACTAAATTAGCTGGGAGGTGTTAAAGTGTGGTTATTAATGGTTATGACATAATGAGACGGCAGTATGAGTGTTTTACACTCTAGAATAAAGACGTCTGTTACTGAAAAATGTTGAGGCAGGAATGAAGTCGACAGACACCACGAAGTCCAACGAAGGTAAGTTTATTGAGGCTCTTCAACAGGAGCGGAGATCCCAGCCTGCTACCTCCGTCAACCGCCTCACCGAGAATGCCGGGCTTCCCTGGAATCCCCATGGAATTCCACGGACACCTCGGCAATCCCACGACACACGCAGAAAGAAGGAGAACAGGCTGAGTACACATCACAACATATCCCCTTACTTTACAAACATAAGCAAAACAGATCAAAAGTTCAACAACACAAACAAAGGCAAAGAAGCAAACAAAAATAACAAACCAAAAGAAGTACAAAAAACAAAAATCCAACATTCTAGTCCATTACAAAATCATTAAACTTTACGGTAACAGAGCGTAAACGAGGTTGTCTTCCTTTTTCAGAAATAACACCTTGCACTGCCTCAGAAGAAATGTTTTGTGAGATGTCATCCATATTCATATCCCCACAGACATCACCTTTTTTTTACAATACAGGGCTACTCTCCTGTTCCATTTCGACCATTCTCTAACACAACATGCCACTTGTGCACCTCCTTCACTTCCAGAGGTGCAGAGAATCTGTTCAAACCTTGCTCTCTTCTGCCCAATTTTACCTTGACCAAATCACCAGTCTCTATTTTACCACCCTTCACAGAGTGCGCTCCTTTGACATGAACATCACTCTCCTGCATTCACTGAGGAGTGAGTTTGGTGTTTGGCACTCTACCCCTCATTCTTTTAAACGGCCTTTCAGTAGTGACACCATGTAAGGCAGTGTTGTACGACCACACCATGTTGTCCACGCTTCTGTGAACATCCTGATTCCCTCGAATGGCCATTTGGATAGTCTCTTTGATGACCCTATTCATGCGTTCCACCATGCCATTTCCCTGAGGGTTGTATAATGATGTGCATACATGCTTTATGCCATTTCCCTTTAGGAAACTCTGCATGGCATGGGAAACAAGTTTGAGTGCCATTATCAGTTACAATGATGCTAGGAGAACCCTCTCTCTTGAAGATCAAATTTAAATTCTTGATCACAGTACCAGTAGTAATGTTTCTCAAAAATTCTACAATAACCCACTGTGAATAGACATCCACCAAAACCATAGCAAAACGTTTATCTCCTTGAAGAAAATCCATGGGGCCAATGAAATCCATACACACTTTCTCCCATGCTACTCCACAATGTCCTCCAGAAATGGAACCCATACCTTGCGAACCTACTGTAAGCCTTTTCTCACTTTCCCTGCACAAACTACAGCTATCCACCCACACTCTGACGTCTTCTCTAGACCTGGCCACCAAAAACTATCCTTAAAACGTTTTTTCGTATTGGTTTGTCCTAGATGACCTTCGTGTGCCAGAAGAAACAACTTCTTTCTCAGTGCTCTAGGAGGAACAAATCTTTCACCCCTTAAAACTAAGTCGTTGCAATTTGATACAATTCCGTAAGGATGGCTTGAGATTACCTTTGCGCCTCCAACCAGACCTGAAAGAATTAACAAGCTCTCTATAGTCACCATCGTTCATGACTGCTTGATGCCACTCATCCTTAGAGTTTGATTTGAATTCATTAACAAACACATCCTCAACACTGGCCACAACACAAACCATTTCCTCCTCAATCTCTCCACTCTCCTCCACACTAAGCAGTAGTCTAGATAGACAGTCCGCCTAGACGTTTTTCCAACCTGAAATGTATTCGAGTTTGTACATGAACTCCTGCAGCCTGGCGGCAAACCTCATTGACTGCGAAGAACCTTTACTTGCTCCCCCAGGACTCAACATTCTGATAAGGGGCTTGTGGTCTGTTCTTAAGGTGAAATGTGCTCCTCACAAATAGGTACAAAAATATTGGCCACCCCATGCCGCAGTTCAGGCCTCCCTTTCAATGACTGCATAGTTACGTTCAGAACTATTAAGTGTGCGTGACGCAAATGCCACTGTTTTCTCAACACCACACTTATTTTGCGATAACACCGCACTGATACCATGAGCACTGGCGTCAACGGTAATGAAGGTATCCTTACCAGGTTCAAAATGAGTAAGAATACCAGCATTCACAATTTCATCCTTAATTTTTTGAAAAGCCCTTTCTTGTGCTACATTCCAAGTGAATGGTGCCCCCTTCCTCAATAATTCTCTTAAAGCATCGGTTTTGTGTGCAAAATTAATAACAAACTTTGAATAGTACTCAATCAATCACATAAAGGATTTTAGCTGTTCTTTTGTAGTGGGTGTGGCAGCAAACTTGATGGCTTTCAACAAATCTTCTTTAGGTTGAACACCACCCTCCGAAATGGTGTACCCTAAGTAATCCACCTCTTTCAACATAAACTTGCATTTGTCCTTCCTTAGGGTTAGACCCGACCTATGTAAAATTTCCAGCACTGTTGCCAACGTTTTGTTATGATCAGCTTCGTTTTTACCAGTTATAAGGATATCATCTTGAAAGTAGTGAGTATTCCTTACTCCTTTAAGTAGACTATGCATCATGCGCTGGAATATGCTAGCGGCTGATGCGAGGCCAAAAGGAAGCCTCTTAAATTGAAATGCTCCCTCCATGGTTAGAAAGGCAGTCAACTTTCTTGAATCCGGATGTAACATAACTTGATGGTATGCTGACCTTAGGTCTAATTCAGTGAAAAACCTGGCTTTATTCCTCAAAAGTACCATCTCGGATATGTTGGGTAAAGGAAAACTATTGACGATGATGTTTTGATTAAGTGACCTGAGGACTACCGGAGAAAGCATTCTGAGACTTCTACGGGTTCTATAACATCTTGTTTCTGCATATCACTCAACATCTCCTTAACCTCATCGTGAATGGAGATGGGGATCTTCCTTAACGCATGTCTGACTGGCTGAACATCATCTTTAAGTTTAATCTCATGCATGTATCCCACCAGTTTTCCCAAGTCTACTCGAAAGACTTCATTGTACTTGGTTAGAATAGTATCAAATGTAGCATAATCCTCCACCACCATTACTTGTTCAGCAGAGCTGGGATCTATGACTACATGCAAATCGTGCTGTTGTCCCCAGTCTAAAATGGCAGGACCGTCATTTGAGACATATACCCTTCCCATTGCACTCCTTCCCTTGAATTCAAATTTAGTTTTCATGACACCTTTAATGGCAATAGCCTCACCACTGTACCCTTTGGGAGAAATGTCACTATTGGAGAGTGACACGTTGGGCCAAAGCTCATTAAAGATGCAAAAGGGTAGAATAGTGAACATAGAACCAGGATCCACCATCTACAGCAACCCCATTCACTAAGAAGGTCGCCTTAGGTCTTTGTAACCTGTTCACATATTCCTCTTCCACACACAATAGTATGTCAGGTGCAAAGCTATCTTCATCAACAAAAGCAACTCTGTTTCTTGAAATTTTTTACAAACTCTGCTCAAATGGCCTTTTTCCCTCACACTTTCTGCAAATGTCTCTAGCATAACAACCCACATAATCTGCAGCATGACCCATACTGCCACATCTATAAAAGCCATTAAATGTACTTCTGTTATCGCTTGGCGGCTTAGGTTTGAATTTGGATGAACTGGGTGTGCCATCACATTTTTGTTTTACTTTGAGCTCACTATCTACTTGATTATCTTTCTTGGCTACTACGTTTACTGTGTCTTCTTTTCTTGACTCTAAACTATGCATTTCTCGCATACACTTATCAAATTCCTCTACAATTTTAGCAATAGAAATGGCTTCAAGCAAAATAGGATTTCTAGCAGCCCAAAGTTTCTCTTGCATTCTCTTATTTTTGCATTGCACAATTAACTGGTCTCTAATCAACTGATCAGTCATGGCGCCAAAGTCACATTTGATTGCCAGTTCTCGTAACCGTGTGACCATTTGATCAACTGTTTCCTTTTCCTTTTGAGGTAAAGAATAAAACTTGTGACGTTGCATAACAATGTTGACCTGCTTGCCAAAATACTTCGCAAGTCCTTTCTTCGCCTCAATATACGGGTTATCAAAAGGTTCACCATCAGCTCCCATAACCTCTGGAAGAAACTTAAAGACATGTTGACCCTCTTTTCATAAAGAGTTTAATAACAAAGCTTTCTTTCTTGTAGCTTGAAACCTAAGACCATCAATGGCTTCTAAATAATTTTTGAAAATGCCAATACATTCTTCCCAATCTATGGATGGTGCTTCACCTTCTGATGAGAAAATAGGAGGTGGTGACACCATTTGATTTGCAGCCATGACGAAATGAAGATAAGATAAGATAAATAAACCACCAAAGTAGTAAGAGAGTGTAAACAGGGTGTGCAAATCACCGTAGAAAATATAAGTTGTGTAGGTCACCAAAACACCTTATGGATCTGCAGGGATGCGATGAGGGAAAACAAAACTTGTGAGACCACGTGTGCAAATCACTGTGTTGCCACGATATGTGGTTTAATATAGTGGATAAATGGTGTGCGTATCACCGTACTGATCAGCAAATCACTGCGTTGCCACGATATGTGGTTTAATATAGTGGATAAATGGTGTGCGTATCACCGTACTGATCAGCAAATCACTGCGTTGCCACGATGTGTGGTTTATTATAGTAGATATAAGGTGTGCGGATCACCGTACTGATCAGCAGAATTAATGTGTAAGAATAACTTGCGAGCGAAAGTAAGCAACTCCGTATGTTACCACAAAGGTATGAAGAAAGGTGTGCAGATCACTGTGCTGATCTGCAAATAGACATGAATGAAAGCGCAATATCAGCGCGTAAACAATGCCAGCTAGGTAGAGCAAAATCGGGGAAAACAGCTGAGCGAAGAGGCCTAATAAAGCAGGACACAAGTTCATCCAAGATGGCGGCACGTCAACGTGTGCGTGTTGACGCTGGAGCCGAGAGCGCGGTGAAGCCACAGAAGGTAAATCCAAAATGGAGTCACGTCAGCGTGTGCGTGCTGACGCCAGTACACGGAGCGCACGGTGAAGCCTTGGACGCGTTGAAGAAAAGTGGTTGCTAGGCAACACAGAGCGCGAGACAAGGCAAGCGAGCATGTAACGGCTCGTCAAAGTAAATAAAGAAAACTCAACAGTACCTTTTCCTTGCGGATAATGGGGTCTGGGCTCACCACGAACCAATGCTAATGAAGCAGCAACATCAGAGGCAAACACATGGATAGTTAGCCAAGGAGAAAAACGCCATGGATTCACTCCCCGCTGCCGAAGAGACGTTACAGGCAATCGTCGCCAAAATGCTGAGGCAGGAATGAAGGACGACAGATACCACGAAGTCCAACGAAATGAATTATGAAATTAAAATGAAATACCAGAATTTGTAAGCACACAGCTACCTCCGGAGAGGTGTCCCGGTGCAGGGGGCCATCAGGAAGATTAAGCGAGCTATTGCCCAGAGTCACATCGTGCTGGGCTAAACTGCCGCCGGCACCGGGGATCGAACCGTGAACCCCGTGGTCCGGAGTCAGGCACCCTGGCCGCTGCGCCTTCAACGAAGGTAAGTATATTGAGTCTCTTCAACAGGAGCGGGGATCCCAGCCTGCTACCTCCGTCAACCGCCTCACCGAGAATGCGGGCCTCCCTGGAATCCCCATGGCATTCCACAGACACCACGGCAACCCCACGAGACACGCAGAAAGAAGGAGAACAGGCTGAGTACACATCACAACAAACTTCATGTGTGACGTTTTCGTTTGCATGCTCCCGGGCTAAAGAGAACGCAACAGCAGGCCCTTCGCAAAGGTTAATTGGTCATTTTTCAGTAGTTTATTTTTGAATTTGGTTGTTAAACTGGTACTAATGAGGTGACATCTTTGCCAGGACTACACTATTACCATGCGTAAAAATTAAAAAGCAATGAATACTATAAAAAAAAATGTGTCCACTAGGCCGCATAATTTGCCTTTGCTTACTGCATACTTTAGTCAACTCTGCCGCATTATTTGGTACTCCCTTGCCGCATAATTCCAGTGGCCCTGCCTATCAGCTAGTCCAACCCTTGCTTCGCAACAGAAATGCCTGCGCAACCAACAAGCACGACCTAATATCACCGTTTCCTGATTGCGTCACTTGACTTCTGCCAACAGCGAAGTCCAGCACGCTCCACACAGCGCAATTAATAGCAGCAGGCGAGATTAACTCAGCAGGCAGCGAACCTAAGGTGAATCAGTATACAGCAATAATTGCTCGGACAGTGGCTGTTTACACACTGCAGAGGCACGTGCGGCCTCTACAGCCAATGAGCACTTCGGAATTTCCAGCAGCACATAGGATTGGCTGAGGTGCAGCCAACTTGTTCAGTCGTAAACCACGTCACGAGTCACTTCCAATGGACGGCCAGAATATGCTCAGCCTAGGGATTGGCTGTCGTACTTCCCGGAAGTACGGAAATTACGCATGGACAAATGTCATCCTTTAAAATATTAGTAACGGACATTAAGCCGATTTCCTGTACAGTGTATGTAAGTAGTGATCAGGCTATTCTTTAATTCTCAGGAGTTCTTGATCAAAGTGATATATAATCACTACGTGCATGTCACTGTGATATTTTGAACACAAGTGTTGCCCTCTACAGTATAATTGACCCAGTTGTAGACCTCAGTGAATTCCGTATGCCAGAATTGAGATCGAGTCGCTTGAATAGCTGCGGTAGAACGCTCCAGGAAGAATTGCCATGTAGTAACCGACCACGGTACAGGCCGTCTCCCCGCTACAACGCCACTTTCCTTCTATTTTCTTTCTGGGCTTCTGCAGTTGCATCGACCCTACTCGTCACCGATTCCTGCGGAGATTTGCAGATTGCTACAGCCTTCCTTCCATTTGGCGTTTGATGCTCTTCCTCCCACTAGGTGCCTGCATCAATTCCCTCGTTGTTGCTGCAATATGTATACTCGCTCTCCCTCCAAGCTATTGCAGCACTTTCTCTCCCCTGAATTCTGTAGCGCATCCTCGCTGCCGGCGTTTCCGTAGTGTCCACCCACAACTTGCTTCTAAATTGACTATAGTGCCCCCGTCCTACTTCCACCCCTCTTCTTTCCTCCTGAATTCTGTAGCTGTGCTCGTATTATATAGTGTTTCTTTCCTCAAGGCTCCCCTTCTCCAATACTCAAAGACCCTCGTTATGGGTTGCGCGTAATTTATTCCGCACCTGTTAAATACTAATGCTTAGTGCTTTAAGTGGGATGAAAAAGGTTGGGGGGTGGGGGCAGGAGGGGATCTCTAAAACGAACGTGTCCAAAGAATTATAACTAGGAATCTTTTCCGAGAGAAGTGGCAGCCCTGCCAAGTGCCACGCATCAGGCGTTAGCCTAACCCATTTAGTGTGGTGGTCCGCATCACCGCACTAAAATGCATCAATCACGCATTTTAGCGCCTTGAACAGTGAGGTAGATGCTGGCAGTAACAACTGCTGTTGAGTTGAATTTACGGTAGCATGGCGAGTGCTGTGCAGACTGTGCTGTAGGCGGGTCGCTGGGAGACCGAAGGAGGGTCCTTCCGCTTGCGTTATGGCTTTAATGTTGGTATTACATGTTCTCCATTTACGCAGCCCTGAGGTGCATGTTCGGGCTGAGAAGCGCTGAACTGCGCGTGACTACCGATAGGTAGTGAAGGTCTGGGCATGCGCTACTTGTTTGCTGCTGTGTGTATCGTGTGCTGAAGGCGCCAGTTAGAGCTGCTGGGCCATGCGTGTGACTCCTCGCCATAGCCGAATCCACGGCGGCAGCAGTACCGCAGCCTCCAGCACCGTCACTGAGACCACCTGAGTGAGGCAGCAGCCACCCCGGTAAAATACTGTTGACGTTTCTGTGATCACATTTTCTCCCATTGGGTTTCTGCATTATTATTTAACTAATAGGGTGACCAACCGTCCGTAAATTTCACGGACCGTCCGTAATTTGGATCTCACGTCCGTTGTCCGTGATGATCCCTTTTACGGACGCCTTTTGTCCGTAATTTTAGGCATTGCAGGGAACAGTGCTGTTCCCCTGCATGAAACCTCAACTCCTTGATGGGGCCGCCTCGTACTCCTCCTTGGAGCACAAGAGCAGCCCCACCCTGCCCTTTGTCATTCTGTATGCGGCTGATTGCAACATACAGAATGACAATTTGCCAGTGTGATCTGCAAAGCATGTGGTGGGCCTCCCCCAGCCTCGGTCTAGGGCAGGGCATTCTGTCAGATGGAAGACGGTGAAACAAGTTAAAAAGAAGGGGGCTAGAGTTCTTTCACAGTCTCATCATTTTAGAACTGATGCATTTTCAATATTATATTCAACGAAGCCATGGTTGCTGCTTTTTTATTTTATGCAACTAACAACCATTGACAAAGCCAATAGTTCTCGCTTGTTGTAGGTGTAACGTTACTTGTTGTGTTATATATCTGAATACGACAGAAGAGGCAAAATGCCAATCAGGAGGCACGCTATACTAAGCACAGATTTTTAGCTTGGGTGTTTTAAGCCACGCCTTTAATTACATCGAACACCCCCTTTGGAGAAAGCCATGGAAACAACACAATGTCACAGTCACCACATGTCCTGGCACTGTGCATAATGCATGACTCATGACTTCCACTTTTTCAGATTGGCTATGTGCAGGGGCGTAGTGAACCCTACCCCCACCCCACCCCTTGCTTTTGGAACTACAGCAAGGGTGAAATTCTTGATGGGCCTCTTCTGTCTGCAACTCTGCAGACAAAGGCCCAGCTCATAATTAATATGAAAAGGTGGGCGAGTGAGTAAGTGAAGGGATGGATGGATGGATGGATGGCTGGATGGATTAGTGAAAGGGTGAATGGATGAATGAAAGGGTGAATGGATGGATAATGAGAGAAAGGATAAATGGATGGATGAGTGAGTAGAAGGATGGATGAGAGAAAAGGTAAATAGATGGATGTATGGGTGGAAGGGTAGATGGATGGGTAAAGGGTGGATGGATAAGTGAAAGGATGAATGGATGAGTGAAAGGGTGGATGATGGGCGGGTGACTGGGTGGATGGATGAGTGAAATGATGGATGGATTGATGAATTGATAAGTGAAAGAGTGAATGGATGGACGGATGAGTGAAAGGGTGGATGTAAGGATGGATGAGTGAGTGAAAGGGAGGGTAGATGGACAAATGGATGGATAGATGAGTGAAGGAGTGAAAGGGTGGATGAGTGATAGTCAATGGATGGATTCATGAGTGGATGAGTAGATAGATGGATGGGTGGGTGGATGGATTGAAGGACGGATGGCTAAGTGAAAGGGTCGATGGAGAGAGAAAGGGAGGATAGATGGATGACGGAAAGGGTGAATGGGTGGAAGGATGAGTGACTGGGTGGATGGATGAGTAAGTGAAAGGATGGCTGGATGGCTGAAAGGGTAAATGGCTAGATGGATGAGTGGATGGATGGGTGAAAGAGTGGATGGGTGAGTGTACAGATGGATAGGGTGAAAGGGTGGATGGATGGATGAGTGAAAGGGTGGATGGAGGGATGGATGAGTGAAATGATGGATGGAAGGATACATGATGGATAGGGTTGCAAATGGTTGAATATGTTTGGATATGGATGGGCTTACTTATATACTATTCCGCGACCTTCTCTGATGTGTCTGTAAAACGTACCTTTTGTCCCGAAGTTTTGTCCTGAATTTTGACCTCCTATCCTGAATTTTTGTCCTGAATTTTGACCCTTTGTCCTGAATTTTTACACTCACCGTCCTGAATTTGCACCCATGCCAGTTGGTCACCCTATTAACTAATCACATTTTTTAAAATCAACATCAGCCGATACATTTTCTTTTGCTTAACTGGTCACGTTTAACGAGTTCATTTCGTGTGTTCCGTGCATATGAGCTGCCTGCCTCTTGTGTACCTACTCCCCTCCCTCTGCGGGAAGTGAGTCCCAGCTCTGCTTGTCCAGCCTGAGCCCGGTGGGGTGAGTGCAAGGCCCGCACATGTCCGATGACATAGTAAGTGTACCAGACATGCCCGATCAGAGGGGGGCCTTGTAAGAGCAAAGGTCCCAGGGTCGGACTGGTACAGACTATAGGCCCGGGCGCCAAAATAAATGTGGACCCGGGCCCCATCAGTGAATCAGATAGCTCTAAAAAAGTGGCCCATGTTTGCAAATTGGGTCACTTTTAAACTTGAAATAATACGCTGTGTAATGCCAGGAATGGAACACGCACGGATGTGAGATTGTTGCAGGCAACAAACCACAAGCGTTTCAAGAGGTGCCCTGTCTGCACACACCAGCATTTACTACGAACCCAGGAGTGTCAATGGTGTGCTACACTCCCTTCCATGCACGAAATAAGCCAGATATCGATTCACTTGGGCTACTGGCAGCCTGATAATACATGTTCACATCATTAAACAGTGGTGAATATATTACGTAACCCTCACGTCATAGGAGGGCAGGATTAGGTTATAGTAGTGGACAAAATCAAGGGAGAATGGCCAGACTGGGGAGAATGGGTAGGGTGAGAGGAAAGCAGATATATTCAAGCTTAGAAGTAAGTGGGCAGACTCTGGAATATGGGCAAACTGAAAGCGGATAGACTCTAGGGAGAACTGGCTGCCTGGTTCAAAGCAGGCAGGCTGAGAAGAAAGTGGTAACAAACAGACTTGAAGGAAGCAGGGGAAGGCTGCAGAGAAGAGGCAGGCTTATGTTAAATCGAATTGGCTGAGGGGAAGTGCGGATACCTGGGAGGGGGAGAACGATGGGTTGTTTGGGAAAGAGGGCAGGGTGAGATTGCAGTGGACAAAAACTAGGGACAGTGGGCAGATGCAGGAGAAATACAGGCAGACTGAAACAGAAGAGACTAAGCAATGAAACAAACTGGCTAATGCTGCTCTGGGGCCTTTACCTGATGGTTTAGAATTGCTACACTGGTGGTTTAGGATCTATTTCAGGATACTGCTCCTTAGTAGCATTTCTAAAGGTGAACTGTGTTTTTAAACAAGAGTTGAGCAGCACATCTTCTGTGCTGCATCTGAACCAGAGAAAACCTGCCATATTTAGAAGTATAAGAGCAGGCACTTTATTCACTTCTTGCCATACACGGAACGTAAGAGTTCCAAAGTGTATTAGTGGGGTAATAAAGTAACTAGTAAATACTAATAATCAACCTTTAATTTGTGAAAAAGGTAAGGGCAGGGCCCCAAAGTTTTTTTAGCAGCCTGCCTGTCTAGTTAGTCTTGATTCCCCCTGCATACTCTTTCTTCCACCACTCCACACTTTGACTCTTTATCTCAATCATGCAGGTCATTTTTCATCACCGTTTTCTCCCTTTCTCTTTGTTTTCTTTGCTTTCGCTTCCTCCATTCTCCCTTTTTCTGCCTTTTCCATCTTGGTCTGGGTCAAATAGATGATGAAAAATCAGTGATTTACGCCTTGTCTATTAATTGATCCCATTCCTCTGAAAAACTATAGGTATTGAAACTATGGAGTGCTTGATGGCTTGTGTAGCTAGTGCACTAACAGACTAGAGATCCGTGAGCTGTGTATGCTTCTGGCTCAGAGTCAGAGGTCTGAGTGTCATTGAGTTTGGTAAAAGCATGTATCATCCATGCCTGAAGGAAGCTCAGGTTATACATGCTCCTTAATGGCTGGATCATTATTTGCAAAAGTACGTGAATAGAAATATTTTTAGGTGGAGGCGGCCTCAGTTATTGGTTCTGGCTCTGGTTCAAGGGTGTGACCCTGTTCGGCCAATGGTTTATGTAAATGTGCCAACTTGCTCTAAGTAAAATTACAGTGCCTGAGCTGAGCTCTGCATTGCAGTCACTGTCTGCAGTTTTCACAAAGTTGAGTTCAGCGTCAGTGAGGCTGGCTCAGGCTCCACGCTGGGCCCTATATCACATCCTAGTGCCCTTCCATTTCTGGTGCTTTGCAGCAGTTTAAAGATATTCTTAGAGTTTCTTGTTGCTCAACTGGGTGTAATTTCTGATATTTATATGTTTCCCTAGTCTTCATTGCTTGATTTAGCTCGCAAGAAAGTGTCACTCATAGTTGTTGAATGTCACTCATAATTACACTGAAATTATGAAAATGTCACACATAAGCAATCTGAAACCTTGGCAGCTATGAAGTGGCCTTTGTAAATAAGGACTCGTCTTTAAGGATGAAAACTAAAATTTGTCCCCCAGGAACCATGTCATCTGACCAATCTTTGGGTGCCTTTCTGTGAGTTTTCTGATTTTGCATTCAGACATATAACTCAACAAAAGACATGCGTCTTAAACAAGCCAGACCTATTGGTTTTGCCAATGCTTGTTAACAGTATCAAATAAATGAGTAACAGCAGTGAATATTAAGAATGGAAATTGTTGCAATTCTGAAAATATGACACAGTGAATTAAACATTACTAATGTACATAGCTCCTAAGTTTACAGATTGCCTATGTATTACATTTCCACCTCTATAGCATGTGTATGAGTGACTTTCCACTGGTAAATGTGTGATAACCTCGAGTGACACTTTATCGCTGATAAAACCAAGCAAGGACATCCATTTAAAGAGATAAATACCACAAATGTCCCCAGAAACCAACCCATCCTTCCCACCTGCTGCCTTCAATTGTGTGACAAGTCCATTGCATTAAAAACGTACATGAAGGCTAGAGTCTTTAACATGTTGCAGCCACACCGGGTTTAGTGGTGAGAGGGAGACCATATGGGAAACAGCTTTTACACCGAACGCTGAATCATGCAAGCCTTTACAACGAAGGCTGAATCACGCAGGCTTCTTTATGACGCAAGCCTTTACAACGCAGAGTTTTACACAGAATATGCCTTTATCACGCATGCCTTTACAACGAATTTGGGGGTAAAGGCATGATTGTTAAAGGCATATGCGTGGTAAAAGTATTCGTATTTCTTAATGTATCGTGTCCTGTGTAATAATAAACTTCGCTCTGTGAAGAAGGGTTGGGAATACCTTTCTGAGACAATGAGGAGGGCGCAGAGACTCCGAGAGAAAAGGTCAGAGCTATTACCTCCCGTCCCTCCCTCGCCTTCCTTCAATACAAATGAGGCCCCGCCTCCCACCCAGACCCACCCCCAGCATAAAAACTCTGCCCGCCCCCACCTCCACCTGTTTTTTTCTGTCTCCCTAGTGAGACTTACCTTCAGTTCCTCCCTGTGGCGGTGCCGGGGAGTCTTCGAGTTGGTTCTCTGCGACGGCGGTGCCCCTCGACGGAGTTCTCCTGGCGCTGCCTCCTCTCCTCGTCTCCCTCGTGGATGGGGGGCGGAGCGGTGGCTCAGGAAGCCGCTGCGTTGTTTGGCGGCCCTCCTGTGGCTGGGGCTGTGTTTCCGGGTCGGGCCTGCTTGGCTGCCTCTGCTCCCGGACTGCACTCTTCACGGTGTCCTGGTAGGACGGGTTTTTGACCCGTGGTTTGTTCCTTTCCGCTGTGTGGGGGTACCGGGTGCTGTGGCTTGCTGTTTTCCCTTGACTGGCGTGGGGGTCTGTCCGCCTTGTCTTGGGGCTGCTGGGGGCTGTTTTCCACTTGCTGCCCTGGGTTGTTTGAGGTTGTTGGGGGCCTTCTGGGGTCTTCTTCCTCTGCTGCTTGGTCACCGGTCCCCCTGGGGCGCCCTGGCTGCATGGACTTCGTGGGGGGTGTTGGTGCCTCTCCTGTCTGTGGCTGGTGCGGGACTTGGCTGTGGCTGCTCTGTCCGGTGCTTCGGGCTCCGCCGCTGCCTTCTGGTCTGTCCCGTCCTCGTCCGGCGGCTCCTGTGGGCGGATGGTTTCCGTCTGGGTCCTGGGGTGCTGGGCCTTCTCCCGCCTCTGGCGTTGCCTTTGGCTCTGGGGGGTGTGGAGGGTCGCTTGGGCTCCTGTGCTGGTCGACTGGGCTTTCCTCTTCCCTGCTGGACGGGCCCTGTGGGATTCGTGGCGTTCCTGGCCCGCCTGGTTGGGCTTGCCCTTCTGTCCCGGTAGGGGGATGGGTGCTGTGGGAGTGGCGTGCGTTGCCCGTGCTTGCTGTTTCCGCTTTTGTGTACATTGTGCTTGCTGCTTTGTCCACTGTGGGCCGCCCGGCTGGCGACTGTTTGTCGGTTGCCTGCGGAGCCTGCTGTGTGCGGTCTCTTTTCCTCCGCCCTGGGCGTTCCTTCTGTGCTGTGTTGGTCCTGTTTGGTTTCAGGTTCCTTTACGCCCTCTTTTGCATCAGTGGGTTTTTTCCTGCGGTGCTGCGAGTCCCTTGCTTCCTCCGGCGGCTTTGCTTGTTGGGGGTGTTCGCCCCTTTCCTCCCATTGGGCTGTTGGTCTCTGTCCTGGCCGCTCTGCTTGATGGGTCGGCTGTTCTCCTTGGCTGTTGCTGTGGCGCTGGCCTGTTCTCGGCTTCTTCTATGCCCTCCTTGGTGTGGGGTTTCGTGGCTTTGGCGGCAGCTGTTCGAGCCTCCGGCCTTGGCGCCTGGTGGGCCCCTGCTCTTGTCGGATCTCTGCTGTTTGGTGGAGTCTGGCCTGGTTCGTGCCTGGCTGGGTGGCTGCCTGGGACTATTCGGTGCTGTGGGCTGCAGGTCTTCTGTCCTTCTGGCCGCCTTGAGGCTTCTGTGTTCCTTTGCTTGTGTGGGGCGTCCTGCCTTTCTGGGGTGCCTTGTCCTGAGGTCTCTCCTTTGTCCCCGTTGTGGGCTTCTCCTCCGCCTTTACGGTGGGTGCGGTTTGGCCTGTTTTTCGCCCTGGCTCCCTGCCTCCTCTCCTGCGGGCCCTGCCCGGCTGGGTCCCTGTCGCTGCTCTCTGTTCGGTTCCCTGCGGTGGATGGTCGTCTTCGGCCTTTTCTTCCTCGGTGGCGGCGGCCCATTTCTGGTGGTTGGGTCCTGTGTACTTGGTTCTTGCGTACAGGGTCGTCTTGGTGCAGGTTCCTCCGGGTTCGGGGGTTCGGTTGCCTCCACTGCCTGTCTCCGGTCCCCGCGGGGTGGCTCTGCTGGACTGGGTGTCCAGTTTGGTTGCCAGGTGGTCGGTCTGCTGGGTTCCTGTCGTGGTGCCCGGGCCTGGGCCCCTCTCCGTTCTGTTTCTGGGGTTCGGGGTGTCCGGTGGCTTCGGCTTGTACTGGCTCTCCTGTGGGTCTGCTCCTGGGTTCGGCCCCTTCCCTTCCGTGTGTTGGTCCTTTCGGCCGTCGTTCCTCTGGTTCTGCCTGGCATCTTTTGGCATGCCGTGGGTCTCGGGACGCCTCTCTCCGCTTCCCAGTCGTCGCTTCTTTTCTGCGGTTCGCTGTGGGTGAGGCCCGTTTCGGTTTTGAGTCCTTCCTTCGGCCTCCGGCCCTCGCCCTGGGTCTTCCCGCGGGTCCTGGTGCCTCCTGTGGCTCTCCTTCGTGCGGGGTTTTTCCTTCGTCCTTCTCTGTCGGTCGGCCTCTGGCTGTGTGCGGCCGGAGTGTCTTTTTGCTCGGTCTGTTCGGGGGACCTTGGTGGTTCTTCTGGGGATCGGGGTTGTTGGTGGCCTGGGGTGTGTCTTCTCTGGTCCCCTCTCGGGGCTTGGTGTTCGTTGAGGCTCGTTGTGGCCTTTGCATGGCCCTGTTCACTTGTCCTGCCTGCACCTGGTCTCTCTTCCTTTTCTGGATCGGGCCTTGTTGTCCCGGGGGCTCCTCCGGCGGTCCTGTGGCTGCGGGGGCTCGTGGCTTCTGGGGTGTTTTCAGGTTCCGGGGCTCGTTTCTACTTCTCCGCCTGACCGTCTGGATCCTGTTGGGTTGGTCTCCGGGGTCTGTTGTCCCCGCTGCCCGTGTCGGTCCGTGTCTGGGGGGAGCTGTCCTGGTGGCTCTCCCGCCGTCGCTTTCTGGCTGGCTGTTTGCTGCCTCCTCCGGCTCCGCTTGTGGTGGCTTTGGTCACCGGCCTGTCCGGGTGCGGGGTTGGCTGGGGTCTATTCGGGTTCAGGGGTGCTGGTCCCTGCTGGTCTCCCGGAGTTCCTCCTGCTGCCGCTTGTTGGGGGCTTGCCCTGGTGCTCTTTCGTGGCTCTCTGCGGGGCCCATGCGGTGTTGGTTCAGTCTGGCGTTCTGGGGAGGTGGTCCTCTGTCCGCCCTCTGGGTGGGTCCCGGTTCTGTTCCTTGTTTGCCTGCGTCCTGTTTCCCTGGCTCCGGTCTGGGGGCTGGGGCTGTCGGCTCTCTCCCTTCGGCGAGTGGCCTCTGGGCTGGCGGCTCTGTTTTTGCTGGGTCGTTCCTTTTTCCCGCGTTTTCTCTCTTCTTCCCCGTGTGGCCTGCCTGTTGGTGGGTCGTTGGGGCCTCCTGTGGTGGTCCTGTTGCGGATCCGGGGTGGGCCTTGGTGGCCCGGTTCTGGTCTCTGGGATGGGGTCCCGGGGCTCGGGGGTCGTTGGCCTTCCCTCTCCTGTGCCTCGGGGTCTTCTAGGTGTCTTCCTCCCCCCTTTTTTCCACTGCTCCGGGCCTTTCTGGTTCTGGTCGGGTGGCTCTGTGCTCGGGGGTTGTTGGTTGCTCCCCGTTGGCCTGGGGTGCCTTGGTCTCCTCTCCTGTCCGCCTTCTGTTGCGTTCGGGTGTGGGTCCTTCCGGTGGTTCCGTTCTCTTGATGTTTCCGGCCCTTCCCCTGGGTTCTGTGCAGGGGTTTCGCCTGCTGCCTGGTGGTGGTGCGGCTGGGCTTTGCTGGGTTGGGGGCTCCTGTCCGTTTGGCGGTTGCTTGGCTGCCTTCCCGTAGGTCCTCCTCTCTGCTGTCCTGTGCTTGGCATGGGCGGTCCTTTTCGGCCTGGTGTTCTGCTCTGGGGTTGTTACCTCGGTGGCTGGCCTATGTTTGGCGTGGCGATTCCTTCCTGGTGGGGCTCTTCTGGGTTTGTCGGTGTCTCCTCTGCGGGTGCTGTGGGCGGCTCTCTGGCTTCTTGATGCTCCTGGCATTTTTGCGGGTTGGCGGGGGTCTGTTGCCCCCTCGCCCTGTCTGATCCTTCCCTTCGGGGTCTTGGCTGCTGGTATTGGCTGTCCTCCCTTTGGTCCCCTTGGGGGTCTCGGGTTGCGGCTCTTGTCTTTTGGGCCTTGTTTTTTGGTTGCCATCCCCTCTGCGAGGCGCTTGGGGGTGTTGGATCGGCTGTGGGTTCTCGTTTTGCTTTGATCCGGTTGCGGTGGTTGTTTGGCCTTCCTCTGCTCTGTTGGGTCGTTGGCTTTGGTCCCCGGTGTTGCTGGCTGTCCGTCTTTTGGGGGTGGTTCCTCCTGTGGGGGTTTGGGGGTGTTCCTCTCGCTGTTTGGCGATTTCGGTGGCTGCATTGCTTGCTGTCCGGCGTGCTTTGCTGTGGTCCCTGCCGGTTGTGGTGTCCTGTCGGGTGGGCTCCTCTGTGGGATCTGTTGGACTGCGTCCTGGTCTTCTCCCTCTCCGTTTGACTGTCGCTGTCCGTTTGCGTGTCTGGAACGCTTGTCTGCTGTTCTGGGCCGCTGGGTTCCTGGGATGTTGATCTGCTGTGTTTGGGGCACTGTTTCTGTTTTGGTGTTCTCTCGCACTCAGCTGTCCGTCTCTGTTTTCTTCTGCTTGCTATGTCCTCATTTGTATTGAAGGAAGGCGAGGGAGTAGGACTAGGAGTAATGCCATTATCGTTAGAAATGGAAGCATTCTCGGGAATGTATCCTCTTACCTGCACCCAAATTCAAGTTAGGGTGATAGAGTGATTTCTGATGGCTGTATTCTTCATTCCCAGCCCTTCTTCTTCGTCTCACCTGTCAGTCCCAAGGCCTGTGGCAGAGAGCACGTTGCAACATGGCCACCGACCAACTATTTCAGGCTCTTGTTTATCTGATGCTGAAAGATAAACCTGATGAGACTACTCCGTATTAGTACGTTTCCCTAATACTGTTCTCTTTTGTCTGTAGGAGGAGTGTTTCTCTGCATGTGCTAGCGGGGCAGTGCTTAAACCAGGCTCACAGGTTGTTTTGACATGTCCAGTAACTATAATATATAAGGCATTGCTCTGGTATGCAAATTAGTTTTAAATTCAAATTCTCACCCCTCATCTGCATCAACCATCTGAGGGGCCTGTGGTCCGTCTGAATCCGGAAGTGAGTCCCAAACAGGTATGGCCTCAGCTTCTTCAGTGCCCAGACCACAGCAAATGCCTCACGCTCAATTGCACTCCACCTCTGTTCCCGTGGAAGTAACCTCCTACTAATGAAGGCTACCGGTTGGTCTAGGCCCTCCTCATTGATCTGTGACAGAACAGCCCCCACGCCATGCTCTGAAGCGTCTGTCTGGACAACAAATTCGTTTGAAAAGTTGGGCGCCTGAAGTACAGGCGCTGTGCACATGGCAGTCTTCATGGCGTCAAAAGCTTCCTGACAGGTGCCAGTCCAGTTCACAATCTTTGGCTGCTTCTTAGAAGTCAGCTCAGTCAAGGGTGCAACAATGTTGCCATACCCCTTGACAAACCTCCTGTAATAACCCGTGAGTCCTAAAAAGGCTCTCACCTTTGTCTGGGTCTTTGGGGGTTCCCAAGCCAGGATGGTTTCAATTTTGGGCTGTAGGGGCGCCACCTGGCCGCTCCCAACCTGGTGTCCCAAGTACACCACCGAACCCTGCCCAATCTGGCACTTACTGGCCTTGATTGTGAGGCCTGCCCTTCGCAGTGCCATCAACACTTCACAGAGGTGGCGCAGGTGGTCCTCCCATGAGGAACTAAACACTGCAATGTCATCCAGGTAGGCAGCACTGAAATCCTCCAGCCCAACCAACACCCTGTTGACCAACCTCTGAAAGGTGGCAGGGGCATTCTTCATCCCAAAGGGCATCACCTGTAACTGGTAGTGCCCATCCGGTGTGGAGAATGCTGACCTCTCCTTTGCCCCATCAGTCAAGGCGATCTGCCAATACCCAGACGTCAAATCAAACGTGCTGAGGTACCGTGCAGCCCCTAGCCGATCTATGAGCTCATCAGCTCTGGGGATGGGGTGCGCGTCAGTCTTTGTGACTGAATTGAGGCCTCGGTAGTCCACACAGAACCGAAGTTCTGGGGTGGCGCCAGGTGCTGCAGCTTTTGGTACCAGGACCACTGGGCTGGACCAAGGGCTGCTAGAGGACTCAATCACCCCTAAAGCAAACATTTTGGAAACCTCCTCCTTAATGGATGCCCTAACCCGGTCAGTCACTCGGTAAGCCTTGTGCTTAACAGGCGGACTGTCCCCAGTGTCCACTTCATGGACACACCAATCAGTGACACTAGGCACCAGGGAGAACAGATCACTGATTTGTCCCAACAGTTGGCGACAACCACTCTGCTGCTCAGTGGTCAGTGTGGTGGAGAGGACCACACCCTCCACTGACCCATCTTGCTCCGTTGCACACAGGAGGTCAGGAAGAGGCTCACTCTCCTCCTCCATCCCAGCATCGGTGGCCAGGAGCATGCCCACTTCGGACCTCTCAAAGTGGGGCTTCAGGCGGTTGACATGCAGGACCCGCAAGGGGTTCCTGGGAGACCGCAAGTCCACCAAGTAGGTGACATCACTCTTGCGCTCCACCACCTCAAATGGTCCGGTCCACTTATCTTGGAGCGCACAGGGCTCCACTGGGGCAATGACCCAAACCTTTTGACCAGGCTGAAACTCAATCAGAGTGGCATTCTGATCGTGCCAACGTTTCATCTCTTCCTGGCTGGCTTCCAGATTTGCCTCAGCAAGCTTTCTGAAATGCCGAGTCTGGTTCCTGAAGGCCAGCATGTAACTAAACACATTCTGGGGAGGTTTCCTGGGAGATTGCTCCCAGCCTTCCTTGGCCAGACTCAGAGGCCCTCTTACCGGGTGACCATAGAGTAGTTCAAAGGGGCTGAACCCTAGGGACTTCTGTGGCACCTCACGGTAAGCAAACAACAGGCATGGCAAGAGGACGTCCCACTTACGCCTCATGGACTCTTCTAGGCCCATAATCATGCCTTTGAGGGTCCGGTTGAATCTCTCAACCAGCCCATTACCTTGGGGGTGGTAAGGGTGGTAAACTTATAAGTTACCCCACACTCCTCCCACAGAGACTTCATATATTTGGAAATGAAGTTAGTACCCCTATCGGACACCACCTCTCTGGGGAACCCCACACGGGAGAAAATCCCCATCAGTGCACGTCCCACCACGGGGGCCGTCACTGTCCGGAGTGGGATGGCTTCAGGGTACCGGGTGGCATGGCCCACCAAGACCAGGATGAACCTGTTGCCCATGGCTGTCTTGGGGTCCAGAGGCCCCACAATGTCAATGCCCACTCGCTCGAATGGGGTACTGACAACTGGAAAGGGCTGGAGTGGGGCTTTGATCTTCCCCCCACTCTTCCCACTTGCCTGGCAAGTTTCACATGTCCTGCAGTGAGCATCTGAGCTCCTGAGCATCTGGGGCCAATAAAAGTGGGTGACCAGCCTCTCGAAGGTCTTGGTCTGCCCCAGATGTCCTGCCAACGGCACATCATGAGCCAGTCCCAGTAGGAAGGCTCTGAAGCACTGGGATACCACCAGCACACGGGCTGACCCAGGCTCAGCAACCTTAGGCTCGCTGTAAAGGAGGTCATTTTCCTAATAGATCAGATGTGACCCTGACCGATCACCTGCTGCCTGGGCTGCAGCCTGTCGCCGCAGCCCCTCAAGAGAAGGGCACGTCCTCTGCTGTTCACAAAATTCCTCCCTGGTGGGCCCTCCTTCCTGCTGCCAATGGGTCAGCCCAGGCAGGTCCCCCAGTTCGGCTACTTGTTCCCCGGTAGGCTCCAGGGCATCCCCCTCAAGGTCTGCTCCCTCCTGGGCCGTGGGAACTATGGGGGCCGGTTTCCCGCGCCCCCTACCCCTTCCCCTTCTCTTTAAGGCAGGGGCCTGGGCCATACTTTCAGGCTCCAGGTCCTTCTGAACGTCCTTACTGGCTGCCATGGACCGAGTGGTCACGCACGCCCACTCAGGCGGACCCAACATTTCCAAGTGAGATTTCCTCTCCACCGTAGCCCACAGGGAGTTCTCTAAATCGTTGCCCAACAGACAGTCTACCGGCATGGCTGGCCTCACAGCTACTTGAAGAGTTCCTGAGACCCCCCCACTCATAGGGAACTTGAGCCACCTCACACTGGCTTTCAGAGTTGTCTGCTGACACTACTGGGCAGAATGCATGGGGGACAACCTGCTCTGGGGACACCAACCGGGAGCTGACAGCAGTCACACTTGCTCCGGTGTCCCTCAGAGCCACCACCCTATGGCCATTGATGGTCACCCACTGCCTGTACTTCTTAGTGTTATCAGGCAGCGTGGGGTTAGGGACCTTCTCAAAGTCTCCTAGCGAGACAAGGGTCAATTCTACGGGATCCCACCCACCTGGGGCACCCATCTCCTCCCCTCCCAGGGCTACACTAGCAAGCTGGCGGGTTGGTGCACGGGGTGGTGCATTGAGGTCCCTCTGGGGACACTGGGGATCATAGTACCGGTGGCCCACTTGACCACATTTAAAACAAGTAAGGGGCCCCTATGAACAGGCCTACCTGTCGGGGGCACTGGCTTCTTCTCAGGGGGAGACTGGGACACCACTCCTGGGTTCCCTTGTGAATTACTTTGGGGCCCTCTCTGGAACTCCCTCTGTTTACCCCTGTCCCCCCCACTTCTCTGCTGGGGACTCTGCCCACCTTTGGCGAAGTCTCCCACATGACCCTTGCGAACCCGGGTGCTCACCCAGCGGTCCGCCTCCTCAGCAAGCTTCCTAGGGTTAGGTAGCTTGCTATCGATAAGGTGCTGGCGTAGCTCTGGAAAACAGTTACTAGCTAAATGCTCCCACGCAAACAAATCATACAGTTGTTCAAAAGTTTCCACCTTGCTATCTTTTACCCAGCGATCCATTGCTTTGCAAAAAAAAGACACATATTCAACCCAAGTGGTACCCTCTAACTTCTTACAGGTTCTAAATCTCTGCCTGTACATCTCTGGGGTCAAACCATATCGCGTCATCAAGGCCTCTTTCATATGGGCATACACCATCCTGCTCTCTTCAGGCAGATCCAACAGGGTATCCCTCCCATCACTCACAAAGCGTCCCCACAACCCCGCTCCCCAATCCTTCTCAGGGACCCGGTGGGACACCATTGCTATCTCGTAGGCGGCAAACCATTGCCCAATATCCTCACTCTTATGGAAGTCCTTGATGACATCCTTGGGTATATAAACTCTACTCTCGGTAGGTACTAAAGGTATGCTGCCACCAGAGGGGAGATCTCTAAACTCTTAGCCTTGATCTCCAGCTCCCTCAATACTCTCTCATGCTCCAGTTTCATTTTGTCAAGTTCAAATGCCAACCTGTTATTCTCAATATCCAACTTTTTACTCTCTAGGTCCTTCTGACCTTCTAATTTGGCCATCTCCAAACTATGCCTCCTATCTCTCTCCCTGTCCGCCATCTCTTCTGGAGACAGGCCCTTTGAGGACACGCTAGTACCTGGACTGGAAAGTGCTTTACCTCCCACTAAGTCCACTTCGTCATCCTGCTGCCCTCCGGCATTCTCTCCCCCGTCCCCAGGCTCTCCCCCATTCCCGGGGGACTCCCTCGCCTCCCACCAGGCCTTTAGTGCCTTCTGATACTCCTCTTTCCTAGAGAGGCCTGCAATAGGGACCGTGAATTGCTTGCAAAAAGACTTTAGCTGTTTGGCAGTGTAGGTTTCTAACCTCTCTTCCTCAAAAGTGAGATCCTCCGAAGCATTGGATGCTGGCTTACCCATTGTAGACATAACTGGCAATTACGATCAAAAATAGAACAAGATCAACAACGTATGTGGTTGCGTTTAGGTCTGCACTCACTAGTGGTGTACACCAGGTATTGTACATGGATCACAAATGCAAGTCCTGATCCCACCGCTGCCACCAATGTTAGAAATGGGGGTCTCTAGTTGGCAGTGGCTGGCCAATGTCCAAGTAGGGACCCTTCTTCCTAAGTCAGAGTAACGGGGCTACACCCTTTGATAACCCCTGCTCAACCCTGTGGTAACATAGCACGAGCAGACAGGCCTATCTCGGAGGCAGTGTGTGAAGCATTTGTGACCATACACAATAACGCAGTGAAGACACCACAAAGGGACACCACACAAGTAGCTATAGAAAAATAAGTATCTTTATATAAGCTTAACACAGGGCTCAAATACGATCAAAAAGCCACAATGCACGTAAATATAAGTTCACTAAAAAGGCAATAAAAGCACTCAAAAGCGTGTGAAACGAACTTAGTTCGAGGCCGGGGTCTACGCGACCCGGTGATGCACAACGTACCTGAGGTTTAAAGGGGGGAAGCCGCGATGATGACAGGCGGACTCGCAGCGGCCACAGCTCCCAGCTGCAGCGGTCCGCGGCGTGCACTCACGATGATCCTGAGGCGGTGATTAAAGGCGGGCTCTCAGCGGCAACAGCTCCTCAGCTGCAGTGGCCCACAATAGCGATAGCGATGATTCTCGTAGCACAGTGGGGGCTGGAGCCATCGTTCACCTTGCCAGGCCCAGCCCAGCTCAGATCAAAGGGTCACCCCTCCCCATACTCCAGCTGCAGATCTCGCTATTCAACCCAGGTCGGGCTCAGCCTGCCCTGACCCTCCAAGACCAGACATCCAATACACATAACAGCAGAGCACACTGGACGACTTAGGCAAGAAAATACCTACTTTCTAGAAGTGGTATTTTCAAACACAGAATATAAAAATAATCCTCACTAAAAGATGTATTTTAATATTCTGAGCTTAGGCATACTAAATTCGACTTTCCAAACATGTTCCTTGGGTCAGCTAGGATTATAGGATGTAATAATCAAAACTGCCCATTCTGGCCTAAGGGAACAGATAGCCTTGCAATAGTGAAAAACGAAATGGAGTGTAATTCACTATCAGGACATGTCACACAGACCAAGGCAGGTCCTACCTTTCACATACAACGCACCCTGCCATAGGGATGACTTACATGATGCCAAGGGAAGGTTGAGGGACTGGGAAGTGGGTTTACTTCACAGTCAAAAATGGCAGTTCTGGACTGCGCACAGACTCTGCGATGGCAGGTCTGCGACACACTTTACAAGCTGCTTCTGTGGGTGGCGCAATCAGCGCTGCAGGCCCACCAGCAGCATTCGGTCTACCAGCCCTGGGCACGCACGGTGCACTATACTAGGGACTAACAGGTAAATCAAATGAGCCAATTATGGGAATACCAATTCATCCAGTCAATTTACAATAGGAAGCATTCGCGCTGTAGCACTGAATGGGAGTGGCACAGCGCCCAGAGCATCTAACACCAGCAAACACAGAGGAGACAAAAGCGAAAGATGGAAGGGAGACCCACGCCAATGGTGCCAGGTCTAACAACATGCAAGCAATAATTTGCAAGAAATAACAGTTACGAATATTGAAGGCAAAATGGTGTACCTTTTAAAGGAGTGTAGTTCACCCCTTGGGGTTGAAGAGCGCAAGGTAGAGCACGATTAAAAAACTCTAAAGTGAATATAATACCGAGCATTAAAATCCCTAATAAGAGATAAGGGATCGTGGCAGTGTTGAAAAAAGCTGCCATTCTACTCACCGAAGTGGGAGACCGACCTGCTCGATGTAAATAAGTCTCTTTTCTGTTGTCCCGAATTACAAGGATCAGTATTTCGGGAGTGGCTTATGTAGTGATCCATATGGTCTCAATAAGGAACACCTGTTTTGAGGCATTCTTGGGTGATTAGTGATACGTATACCGTGAAGGTCTATTGCATGCACCGTCGCGTCTAGCGTGATTCGACCTGAAAATACTTTAAATAATGTCGAGTAGTTACAGGCAAGAGATTGCAATTACAAGTCGATTGATCAGATATTTAATTTGGCTATCAAAACTGATTTGTTATGGATGTTTGATTACATGAAAAGAGTGTACTACATGTTGTTGGAAAGTGGATTATTGGTAGGGGCAAATGTAGGTCTGCCACTGGCAATAAGGCCACTACAACAGTATAGGGCTCAGAATAGGTCTTAGAAAATTATTCATATGCTCAACCCTTGGTAACGTGGCTGCGAGCAGGCAGGCTTAATTTCAAAGACAGGTATGTAAAGCATTTAAAAACACCAATTCAGTGAATAATTAAGATACAACACAGAATTAAAATCCAACACCAATTTATAAAAATAGGAAATATTTTTATCTTTTAAATGACACCAAAACGAAAAAAATCCACTTTAGGGAACCAGAGATATGAATTTTTAAAGATTAGTCACTTTCTAGCGCTTAGAAACCAACAGTGCCCCTTTTAGTCATTTTGTTGCCTCTGAGAGGGACACATTCACCTTTAGCAATTGTTCTGGAGGATCTCTCACCAGTCTTGTGCAGCCCCCTCCAGCAGGCTGGGTCCTGTTAGAACTCCTTCCTGAAGTTCTTCTTGCGGGTCCCAAAGTATCCAACACACAATCCAAGGTTCTGGAATCTCCAAGAGGGTCCTTGAAAGGGTGAGACTTCAATTCTCACAATCCACTTGAACAAAACCCTTACAAATCCACTGGTAGTACTCCAGGCTGTGGATTCTTTGTGGTGATGGTCCAGGTGAGCTCTGTTAACCTGTAGCTTGCATGGAGTCCACTCTTTAGTCCCTTTGAAGCAGGTTTGATCCACAGGGCTGTAGTTTCAAATGGTGCAAAAAGGGGCAATCTTCAGAGTGCAGGCCTCAGGAAATGCACATCAAACTTCCAGCATGGCCCGTCTTGCTTTCTTAAGTTTCAAGCAGCAGATCTGAGAGGCACCGCCCCTCTCAGATACTTATTCAGTGTTCTCTGGGGCCAAGCAGGAGGGCACTCCTGTCCAATGAGCTGCAGAGTTCCACCCAAAGGTCTGACCACTTCCTGCAGAGTGTGGCAAAATGCTAACCCAGAAACCACTATTCTTCCAAAATTCAATATGTCAGACTTTTCAGCAGGGAGGGAAGAGCTGGCTAAACACACCCCTAGGATGGCTAATCTCCATAGTCTCTCCCCCTTGCATCTGCCCATTCCTTCCTTAATCCTAGCATCTGGCTGGAGGTGAACAGGGTAAGGTTGTAAATGACACTGGGTTCCTCCCCTTCTCTTGAAGTCCATGGTTTATGACTCCTCCCCCTGCTCTGCCATTCCTATGCCCAACAACCTCTCCTCCCCGAGAGGCTTCCTAACCCCAGGGGTCATTTATCACCTCTTCAAAGCAGCCAGGCTCACCCACTTATCTCTGACCAATCAGGGCAGAGCAGTACATGGTTGAATTTTGGCTTACAGACAAAAAAAAGTCTTATAACTTCTTGTCTGTACATTTTACAATAAATTCAACAATACCATATTGTTGGATTTATCATTACCATTCTACTGAGTCCTTTAATCCTAGTTTTATGGCTTTTCTTTCTCCAGGTATTAACTAATAACCTTTTCCAATGTTAACCTATGGCATGGGATTTGCAATGGGAAAAGTGACTTGGGCCATTTTTCCAGCACCAGGGCTTATAAAGACATATTTTATAAGTACGCTACATATATCTACAGGACCCCCACCCCAGGAACACCTAGGGGAGACTTTAGGGGTTCTGAATATGTAAAAATATTGCAGATCCTCCTTCCACAGTGCTCCTACTACCAAAGTCGATTTTGGGCAGCACTTTATCACAATGTGGGGAGTGAAATGTGCAATTTCACTTTACCCAGGGCATATAAAACTCATTTTTATAAGGGTCCACATTATAGATACCTGACCCCCACCCCTGGGACACCTAGGGGAGACCCTGGGGGTATCTAATATGCCCAAACATTGTAGGGTAACCATTTTTAAGTGCCCCAAACACGAAAGTCGAGTTTGGGCACAATTTACTTTTTAAAAGAAGTCCTGTAGCCCAGGGCCACTTTTAAACTGACCTCAGGCTTCAGCAGTGCACACATGCAAGAGCAGAAAGGACTGCTGGCCTCTAAACTGCCATGCCCTATTATACCTATTATATACTAGGGACTGATAGGTAGTTTCAATCCCCCTGCCCTACTATCTACTAGGGCCCTATGGGGTAGGTCATGCCAATCACAGGGGTACCCCAACCCTTAGTGTACCCTCGTGCATATAGGTGTTTTCACTGTATTCTAAGTGTTTTCAGCATAGCACTGGCCCTGGGCCTGGTTAGGCAGAGCCCAGGGCCAGTCGGAGTCAGTTACCACCAGTACCAGTCAGCAAAAAGTTGGGGGTGCCCAGGGCACAGGATGACTTTGCAACACATGTATTTAGTACTGTCACTCTAGAGTAAAGGAAATGGGAGAAATACTACAGCCTGTGGATATGGCTAATTGTACTTTTGCGGTGCTCTGTAATGTTATTGTCAATGTTCTAAGAAGAGTATTATCCTTAATGTGAGGATCCTGAATGGTTCTCATAATGTGCGTTGTCGCGGCTGATGCAATTCATCCTTAAAAATGCTTTAAAGTGATGTCAGGAGATTTTGAAAAGTAGGCGGTTGTCCGTGGCCAATCGTAGCATAGTCTGTTATTCATTATGTGGGGATCCACACTGATTTAGCCTTAAAAAGGGGAATAATCGAAATATTACTGTCACGAAAAAATTATAGGCATAGTAGAAATACTTCAGTGTATAAATACGGCTCTTTCTGCTATATCTTGTGTTGATGCTAGCATTCTAAAAGGATTTTTATGTATCAATACATGTCAAGTGTTGAGCATAAGAGCGTCATGTGTGACATAATAAAAAAAGGAGACAGTGGTTATGATCGCTAGACAATAATACTGCTACCAGCGTTTATTAGCATATTTATTTATGAGCTTATGCCTTCAGATGTTAAGGTAGCCTTTACTTAGGTTCATTAGTAGTGTTATCTTGTGAGTCATCTGATAGAGGATTAGTCTCCTTAAGTGTGCAGAGGCTCATGTCTGAAAAAACCTGTATTTGGTCGAAGCAAGAATGTTCAGAGAGAACATCTGAAGGGTGGCGAATCAAGTTCCAAAGGTTTTTACGCTATTGGGGAGAATGTCGTATGGTTGACATACTTCATATTAGGAGAGGTTTTAGTCTGATTAGAGTACAGAGCGTAGTATTTAAAGTGCACTTTTCTGGTTAAATGCCAACCAGGGGATATTATCATTAAGCCCTTTGTCAAAAGTCCTGAGTCGGTAAACCCATCTTTGTTCTTTTTGAAACAGAATTCGTCTGCGTCCTGGTTGGCGTCGTCTAGTGTCTCAAGGATCACCCATTCTAAGTCATTGGCTATGTGTTTCTGAGAGAGAAAGTGATTACTCATCCGTATGGTCATTTTTCTTACACCTGATATTGCTCCGGTGTTCTCCCATTCTAGTCTTCACTTTTCTGCAGGTCGTGCAATGTGTCTCAATCTACAAGGACAGGTGATCATATAAATTGCATGTGCGCTATTGCAATTTGTATGTCATCTTAAGGTTCATTTGAGATTTTCTTCAAGTTGTAAAACTTTTGTCGCTCTTGTTAAATGGCATACTGCATACGTGCCACATGGGAATGTCCTACCACTGTTTGCAGTCCCCAAGTAGTTATAACTATATTTGTCTTCGCTTGTGTGATTATAGGTCATGTATCGACTAGTAGGTCGCGGATGTTACCGCTTATTTTGTGTGCGCATCTGGGTTTAGGCTATTGTAGTTTCCCAGATGTTATTATCGTCCAGTGTTTATTAATAGCCTTTTTCATCAAGTTCGAGGCTGTGCTGTAAGTTGTCACACATGTAAGGATGCCATTCTCTGTGGTTTTAACTCTTGGTTCTAGGAGGTTTCTGGCTCTCTTTTGGCATTTGTTGAGAATGTGTAGAGGGTAATCTCTCTCTTGTAGCTTTACTGCTGAATCCTTAGCTTGTCTTCTATAATCTTGTATTTCGCTGCAATTGCGGCGAATGCGCAAGAACTGGCCATAGGGTACATTTTCCCTCAGTGATTGTAAGTGGAAACTGTTGAATGAGAGAAGACTCTTGGCAGTGGGTTTGTAAATAGTCTGAGCTCTGAGACCTGTGCCTGCGACATAAATGGTGACATCTAAGAAGTGTAGTGTGGTAGCATGTGCTGTATATGTGAATTTGAGAAACTCATCACGAGTGTTCAGCCATTCAAGAAAGTTCAGGATGGTGTCACACAGCTCCTTCCAGATCATCAGGATGTCATCTTTGAATCTCTTCCAGAAAAGTAGCTGGGTTTTGAAGGGGTTTGAGCTGTACAGGATGCATTTACCTTCAAAGGAGCTGACATAATTCCCTGCCAGACTGGGGGCGAAGGTGCTCCCCATTGATGTTCTGTGGGTCTGGAGGTATAACTGATCTTCAAACTCAAAAAATTCTCTGTCAGTGCTATTCCGCAACATTAAATAATGAAGTGCCTACGTGTGTTGAAGGGCCAGTTTTCTTTTAGAAGAATTTCCTCAAAGGGTTGCAGTGTGGCTTCTTGTGGCAGACTCGTGTCTAGGCACACTAATATGCTGGTACTCTGATCGTATGTGTGTTCTTTGAGGTGGTTTCAGGAGGTCTCTTGTGCCCTTCAAGTATGTTGGAGTTTTCTGAACTAGTGGTCTAAGAAAATAGTCCACAGATTGTGATAAGGGCTCTAGGATTGAGCCAATGCAAGACACAATGGTGCGGCTTGGAGGTGTTGATTTGTTTTTGTGCATTTTGGGCAACAAATAGAAATAAGGTGTCCTGGGTGCCTTTATCACTAAAAACCCAGCTTCCTTTTTGGAGATCCATTAGTGAATTTCAGCCTCTTCTACTAGGTGTTGATAATGTGACGTAGTCTTAGAGTGGGAACCTCTGTCAGAGGTCTGGAGAACCTCTTATCAGAAAGCAATGTGGTGCATTGTGTCTTATAGTCAGTTTTTTTTAATAGGACAATGCCGCATCACTTATCGCTCACTGTAAATCATGCTAGGGTAGTGAACGTATCTGTCAACCTCTCAACTCAAAGTCTGGCATGTATGAGGGTGACCCATCGGGCATTAAGGTGAATGGAGAATGAATGCTTTTTAGGGGGCTATCGGTTTGAAAAGTGGCTGACCCCATTAAAGTAAATGGAGGCATTTTGTTTTTCAGGCGGATGAGTAGATGTAAAAAGAGGGTGACACCTGCCAAATGCAGGTGAGTTGACGCGTATGGGTGTATGGTGGTAGCTGTCTCAGACAGCTTTGGTGCATCCTGCCATGAGGCAGGGCACAGTCCTGAGCATCATGAGCCAAATGAAAAACAGCAAAAAATGCACACTTGCTTGGAGCAACTGATGTGCATAATAGATCTCCATCCCTGCAGTGATGCAGAGATTTCTTTAAAACATGTTGCTCTAACCTGGGATGCATTAGCGGTCTGAGAGCTTCTTCATGTCTTTCACTCAGACTCATGAGAAGCTGATTGCCTGCACTGAGTAGTTGTTGGTGTTGTCCAAAGTACCATTCCTCCCCATCGTGAGACAGACTGGGGTAAACAAAGAAGCACTCGCACCAGAAAGAGAAGTTACTTTCATTCACAAAATGGAGACTTAGCAACACGACGTTATAGAGATCTCAGGACAGCATGCTTTTAGTAAAATAAGTGGCAAGTGGTGCATTTTAAAGCATATTGGGCCAGTAACATTCTGCAAAAACTGATAGGATTTTTATGGATTTTTAGAGGCTGTATTAAAATTATCCACTACGATATTTTGGTGGCATTTTAAAGTACATCAATAAGCTTACCCAGCCCAGTAAATGGGAGAAAATGTGTGTGTTAGAAATGGGGGTCTCTAGTTAGCAAGGGCTTGCACCTTTGTCCAAGTAGGGACCCTTCTTCCTAGTCAGGGTAAGGGAGTTACACTCCTAAAATAACCCCTGCTCACCCCCTTGGTAGCTTGGCACGAGCAGTCAGGCTTATTCTAGAGGCAGTGTGTAAAGCATTTGCACCAAACCAACAGTAATACAATATAAGCACTACAAACGGACACCACACCAGTTTAGAAAAATATCCAATATTTTTATATACTTTAAACAAGACCAAATACGATAAGAATCCACTGTACAGTACTTCAGAAATAGTTACTTCTCAAAATGTCTTTAAAAACAGTTCCTTGATGTCGATAGCTCCGTCCAGGGCTATCACGGCGTCGTGAACAAACAAATCCAAACAGTTCTGGCTGACCGCGGCGTCGCGAAGACCCGCAAACAGTACCTTTCAGAAATGCAGGGCGTCGATGACCTCGCGGTGAGCTTCCGAAAACACGGCGTCCGCAGGCGTCGGTTCCGGAGGTCGGTGCGGCGTCGTCGGGGCCCTCGAAGTCACACGCGTTGCAGATCGATCTCCTCTGTTGAAGTCAGGAGCGCTGGCGTCGGCCGGCGTCGGGTGCTGCGGTGCGAGGTGCGGCGTGCGGTGCCCTCAGGTCGCGGTGCGAGCAGCGGCTCGGTGGCGGCGTCGGATGGCGTCGTCGGTGAGACCAGGGTTGCGGTGTGAGATGGGGGCGGTGCTCGTCACGGTGCTGGCAGGTCACGGAGCAGCAGCGGCGTCGTCGTAGCTGCAGCGCTGTCGTCGGCTGACGAACTTGGAGTCGATGGCACCGGCGTCGGTGGGCCAAGGCTGCGGTGCGGGATGAGGGCGGTGCGTCGTGTAACTTACGAGCGGTGCCCCCGAACCACGGTGCAAGCAGCGGCATCGAGTCCGGCGTGGAGCGGCGTCGTCGGGGATACCACGGCGTCGTCGTGAAGCGAGGCGGTGCGAAGTGCGGTGCGAGCAGCGGCTCGGTGGCGGCGTCAGCAGGCGTCGTCGGTGAGACTAGGGGTGCGGCGTTGCGGAGGTGCCCTCTGCGGTGCCTTCAGGACACGGAGTCGGCAGCGGCGTCGTAGACGGCGTCAGGCTTGAAGTCTTTGCTGTTCCTGAGACTTCTTGAACAGGGGGCAAGCTCTACCTCAAGCCCTTGGAGACACTCACAAAGTAGATTGCAGAAAGTTCAGTTCCAGTCCTTTCACTGCCCAAGACAGAAGCAGCCACTGCAGGCCAACACAGCAAAGCACACAGCAAAGTGGTAGTTCCTCCTCACAGCTTCTCCAGCTCTTCTTCTTGGCAGTCTTCTTGATCCCAAAGAGTTCCCTGAAGTCTTTTCTATCCCTGAGACTTCCAACAGGAGGCAAGCTCTACTTCAAGCCCTTGGAGAAAACTCTAACAGCAGGATGATGAAAGCACAGTCCAGTCCTTTCCCTACTCAAGACAGAAGCAACCACTGCAGGCTAACCCCACAACACGCAGCATAGGGGCAGTACTCCTCCTCCAGCTTTCCCGGTCCTTCTTCCTGGCAGGTTCCTTAGTTCAGAAGTAATCTAAAGTTCTGGGGGTTGGGTCCCCCTTTTTATCCTCAATTTCTCTTTGTTCTCTGAAGGCAGAGAGGCCTTTGCCTAGTCCAAACCAGTTCTGGCCAGTTCTGGAGCACTTTGTTGACAAGACTCCTTCTTTCCTTTCACAGTGCAGGCCAGGGACATCAGACGCACCACAGGAGGTGGAGCCAGCATTGTGGAGGGAAGGCCCAGCCCTATTCAGGTCCCAGGTGCAACTCCTCCCACCCATCTACATGTAGATCTTGCTATTCAGCCCTGTGCTGACTCACCCTGTCTCCTGGCATCCCCAGCCCCTGTCACTCACACTCCAGACAAGGAATACACAACCTAGCAGAGGCAGGCTTGGATGGTTAGACAAGAAAATACCCACTTTCTAAAAGTGGTATTTTCAAACACAGAATGTTAAAACCAACTTCACTAAAAGATGCATTTTATCATTTCGAGTCCAGGCATACTAAACTCGAATTTCTACCATGTTCCCTGGGTCAGTTAGGATTATAAGCTGTAATAATCAAAACTGCCCATTCTGGCCTATGGGGAACAGGTAGCCTTGCAATAGTGAAAAACGAAATAGGCTGTAATTCACTATCAGGACATGCCACACACACCAGGGCATGTCCTACCTTTCACATACAATGCACCCTGCCCACAGGGGTACCTTGGGCCTACCTTAGGGGTGACTAACATGTAGAAAAGGGAAGGTTTAGGGACTTGCAAGTGTGTGCACTTGCCAAGTCGACATGGCAGCCCCAGGCTGCACACAGGCTCTGCAATGGCAGGCCAGAGTTGCACTTGACGGGCTGTTTGTGTGGGTGGCACAATCCAGTGCTGCAGCCCACCAACAGCATTTGATCTATAGGCCCTGGCACTCCCAGTGCACTTTACAAGGGACTGACACATAAATCAAATAGGCCAATCATGGAAACACCAATCCCTAACACATTTTGTACAGGAGCACTTGCACTTTCCCACTGGACAGCAGTGAGGAAAGTGCGCAGAATCATTACACCAGCAAAAACAGAGTCAAAAACCAGGAGGTCAGAAAGCAAAAAGTCAGGGGAAACACGCCAAAAGATGCCAAGTCTAACAGTGTGTGTGTCCCATAACCTGAAAAATGATTGATTGATTGACTGAATTGCAGTAGCTGATATTAATCAAGCAATCCAGCCACCCCTGTTTTGCTAATTGGGACATCTAAGTGTGGAGGGTGTGCTCCGAAGTGGGTTTCATGATCACTGTATGTGAGAAAGTCATCCTTTCTGCCCTGATCACCCCCATTTTTTGACATACTGGTGGATACTGACTCTGATTGTGCCCTGGGCCCTGATAACCAGGCCCAGGGCTCTGTTTAAAAGGTATATTGTAATTAGGTGTATTTACGATTGGTATGACAACCTACCTATAAGCCCCCTAGTATATGATAAACTATGTCCGAATTAGACTTTAGAATTAAAGGTACGTCCAAAGTCTTAAATTACCTTATTTTTACATATAGGTCACCCCTAAGGTCTACCCTAGGTGTCCCAAGGGTTTGGTGTTATGCTAAAATAAGCAGGGACATTATAAAAGATGTTTTATAAGCCTTGATGAAGGAAAAACTGTCAATTTCGTTTTTCCTCATTGTAGTGCATTAGTTCCATAGGCTAACATGGGGAGGCTTTATTAAACTTCAATAAAGTCTAACTATTGACAGGAATGAGCTAAAATAATAATTCAAAGTGTCTAAATAATAGTTAGAATAAGTCCAACAACTTGCTAAGATTAGATTTATTATAACTATGACAGAAAAGAAGTTATAGAACTTGCTTTTCTGATGTGGCGGAATCCAGCTCTAGAGCAGCCTCTCCTGATTGGCCTTGACAGGCTAAGCCAAACTGCTCTGATGAGGTGTGAAGTGGCCTGAAAGGAAGCAAAGAGACATCTGGTGGGAGGAGTTCTGCAAGCTGCAGAGCTAAAGGCAGGAATTAGCCAAACTGGTCTTCAAAGAGGAAAAGACACCTCGGACATGACCCAGGTCCACCCCCAATTCCTGAGCCCCCAGCCAGATGAGAGCCTCTGTAATTGAATTAGCATAGGGGCTGGAAGGGGAGTGTTAGAGAAAGTTAGCCACACCTGTAGGTTGGCTTAGTCAGACCCAAAGCTCCAGCAGAGTTTTTTTTTTCATTTTTAGGACGAGGCTAGCGGCAGCGCGCATGCGCTCCTTGCTCTGTGAGGCAGGCTGTATTAGGGTATGTCCTAGCAGCCCCGCCCAATCTCCGCCCATATTTGTCATTGGCTTTGTGTCATTGTCCTTCTTAAATGGTGGCTTCTGATTCGTAAATAGGCTTGTTAGTTCCGCCTTGGTACCGCCTTGTCTGCATTTGTTACCGCCCTTAACGACTGGACCTTTTACTTGGCTTGTTACACGGTCGGCTGTATCTAGTGGGTGAGCACTATTTTGTTTTAGGACACTGATGTGGACAATGGCGGCTGTTTTTTTGTTGTATTTGCATGCAGAGCGCGGCGCCCGCTTTAAATGTTTTATTTTAAAACTTTGATGTTGAGGGCGGTGCCCGCTTCAGGGACACCGCGCTCTGCTTAGTTATTTATTTTTTAAAATGTAATACTGAGCGCGGCGCCCGCCTCAAGGACACCACGCTCTTTCATTTTTTTAAAAATTAACTTTAATGAGCGCGGCGCCCGCTTCAGGGACACCGTGCTCTGTCTTTTAGCACTTTAGTGCTGATTGGACTCCCTCATTTCGCGCTTGTGTTTTGTGCCGAGTGTTTTGAAAATAATAACTTTATATTTTTCTCTTTTAGCTCTCCGTTTGTGAGTTCCTGTTCTATACCTTTGTATCTCCCTTCTTTGCTTAATTTACTGCCGGGCCCTTGGGTTCAGAAATCTGATATTGCCCAGCTCCAAAGCAATCAGCCGACAGGACAGCTCTTGAGAGCAAGCAAGTGCCTGCTGCTAGATCTGTGTATGTCGTGCAGGTGACCGGTTTATATGCGAACTTGGCTTTTATTCTCTTTTAAGCTCATAGAGCTGCCAACAAACACAGAGTCCCTTTCTTGTTTAGGTCGTCTTCTTTCCTGGTTGATTCATTTTTCTTTAATTTAGTTTTAATATACCTTCAAATCAGCTGCAGAACAGGGAAGCCCTTAATTATTGGCCTGGCCTCCGCAATTTTGAGGTTCTGTTGCTGTGGTGTTTTCTGCATAAATATGGATTTGTCAAACGATCCATCATCTGCTGTATGCAGGTTCGGGGCTCTTAACCTAGCACCAGCTATGAGTCGGCCAATACAGATCCTTCTTAAGCGCCAAGATACCCTCCCTATAGGCTATACAAATACACATAACAGATTTTGCAGATATTAATACAAAAAAAAAATTCTAGCTCAGAAGGCTCGAGAGTTACAAAAAACGCAGCAACACATGTTGCTGCTCTGTGGAAGGATTGACAGGTCACATTTTTATTACTTATTGCTGCATTTAGGTGTCAAACTGGTTCTAGCGAGTTAAAGCGTTTGACCAAATAGTATTACTCCCTTATTTTGTCACTGTTACACGTTAGCACTATCACAAAGTGTGCCATGTTACACCGCATATTTTTTCTTTTCTTGCCACATAATTTGGTCTTCCTCACCACATAACTTGGTCCTCCCTGACCGTATAATTCCAGTGGCCCTGATAATTGGGTAGTTTGCCTCATATCTTGATGGTTTATGGTGTTGAGCAGTGCACCACAATTCTGAAAATCACCAGATAGGTGAGAAAATCGTGGAAGCATTTCTTAAACCAAGACGCCCCTTGTTAAAATCATTTTCCTGAAAAAAAATGTATAATGCATCGATGCGATTGAGATAAACAGGCGCGGTTCCTGCATGAGGGCGTATGGGGCGGAGCACCACCAGTCTCAGAGGAAGGAGATCGAAAGACTGGTCTGAGGCTGCAGCACTTATACTGTCTGGTAGCAGTGCAGCACGGGCGTGTACAAATGCACGCTGCACATGCGAGGTGGACGACTTCAGTATCGCCCAAATCACGCATGTGCAGTGTGTGTCTGTGAGGCAGTGGTGAGGGCAAGCAGGTGCTACCTAAAGCAGCTGATTTTCCAGGTCTTCGGTCGAATTCTTGGCTCGCCCAGATCTCTGACGTAGCTCAGAACATTCTTCTAAGATCCCGCTTCCTCCTCTGACTGGCTGAGGCTTGATACTGTCACCCTATGATAATAGGAGGCGGGGTTTCAAGTACTGCTTCCTGTGGTGTGTTGGTATTTCCCTCCTTCCTTCAACCAGCTTCAGCCCGGCCCGAGAGAAACCTCTGGGAGAAACACCGTGATCAAGCTGAAAACAGGGAGTACAAGTGCACCTTGCCTCGTTTGTCAAGCTGCCTTAGAGGCCTGGCGCGCGTCATCTGCCTTCCATGGCTGCCAAATTTACAGTCTGCACTCTACAAAACACCGCAGGGATGACTCTTCGGTTTGAACAGGCTTGGATATAGTCTCCTGCTTACTTCACCGCGCTACATACATTCTCCTTGCCAGCCTCGCTATCATACTTTCTGCTCATTGATTCCCACCAGCCTCCCCACTGACTCCCATCTCCCTTCTTCCGTTTTCTTGCTTTGCTGGAGCAGCACAGCTACAAAATGTGCTATATTATGCCGCATCATATGCTTTTTCTTGCCACATAATAAACAAAACGCCCTTCCACTTTTAAAGTTCACCGGCCGTCACTGGAGATAAAGTCGGTAAACCAGTTCCTCTCCCAGTTGGCCAGTATGTAAAACTGGAGATTTTGCGACTTAACGATGCCTCTCGAAGGAGACAGAAAGAGCCCCACCTAGGCCTGATACTACCGGCGTTGTTTGTCCAGCCCTACCGCCCCTCAGCGTCCAGGGGCCCGCTGTCATTAGATAACCACGTTTCCCTCCAGGGCAGCACCCTGCGCCACTTTAATTTGATTCTTTGTGAAGGCTGAATAGTTTATGGAGGCATATTTTTTTGTTTATTTATTTAGCAATACATGACGTTTCTACCTGGCATAAGGTCAGTGGTGGAACGTAGCTATGTACAAAATAGTGTAATATATAAATCAGATGGTGACTGAGGGATTAGGCACATAAACTGTTTTGTGGGGAGACATTCAAACATAGAGAAAGAAAACAGTACGACAAGCATGCATAGCATAGTAACAAGGCAGACCTATTTATATTTTTAGAAGGCAAATAGCTCGCGGAACGCTTACGTTTTCCATATCAATGCTTAAGTAGCTCATGTTTTTGCTTTGCATTCTGGGGTCTGTAGTCCTGTTTATAGTATTATAAAACCTTGGCTAATCGTCCAAGAATGCAAAGTAAAGACCTGGACTTTTCCCCCCCTGATCTTTACTTGCATGGCACTGGCTCTAATATTGCTTCCTCAGCACTCTTTCTTGGCTCAGCACAGTTTATACAGAGGTGTGTTGTAGCTACAATTTGCCACCCACACGTGCCGTTTTTCAGACGCACTCCACTGCCACCATTTTTCTTCTGGCTTTGGTTAAGGAAACTGGAGACGTTTTTTAGGTCGAGCCTGGGCAGCGTATGCGCTGCTCTGCGAGGCATGCTGTATTGAGGTAGGGACTTGAAGCTCTGCCCAATCTCCGCCCACATTTTTCATTGGCTTGTGTCATTGTCCACTGTAAACTGTGGCTGTTCGTTGGTCAAAAGGCTTAGTAGTCCCTCCTTAGTACCGCTTGTCTCATTTTGTAACCTCCTATGGCGACACCCCTTGTTACGTGTGTTGTTGCTTTTAGGCTTTAATTATAGCCTCCAAGCACTATTTTCTCAAATAGCTTTGCCCTGCCTGCTGTTGCAGGCAGGACACGCTCTCTCCTTACACTTTAAAAAAATGTTATACCACGCATTTGCAATGCAATAAGTTTCGCATTTGCGAGAGTTTAATCTATTGGCATTGTAAATGACAATGCCTTTTATTTATCTGTTTTAAAAACAACACATAAAAAAAGGCATTGCCATTTACAATGCCAATAGCTCAAATTCTCATAAATGCAAGACCTATTGCATTGCAAATGCTTGTTATAAAGTGGTGTTAGATTGTTATTGTGTTCTGTCTTACTTATTTAATGTATTGGTGTTTTTAAATGCTTTAAACGCCTGTGTCCTAAGTTAAGCCTGAAGCTACCAAGGGTTGAGCAAGCATTCATGTATTGAGACTTGACTGGACCTTATTTATGATTATGGTGTTATTACTAGCTGTAGGTACCTACCTGCACCTACTAATAAACCACCTTCCAACACTGTACCATTGGACTCAAGCTATACCTCAATGATGATGCCCCAAAAGGTTCAGGCTGATCGGATGTAGAAGGGACCTCGTCTGACCTTTCAGGCTGGATTGTTCCCCTCGGAGCTCGGCCACGTCTGATTTGCACATAACTGGTCTCCCTGGGGACTAGCATAGTGGGCAAAAATACAATTAAGTGCAATGCGCCCTGAGCAATTACCAGTTATAGTTATTATTTTTCCCTACTCATCTCTTTTTGATTTTCCCTTAAGTCGAGACAGTTTACCCATATTTAGGCTTCCCTCACTCCACAGACCCAGCCCTATCTATTTCTCTGCTCATTTGCTTTGGTTCTTACTGAAGTAATGTATCCGATATTCGAAACCAGACCACCTTGTCCAGACAGCCAATCTGTCTTGACACCAAAGCGGCCCTTACTGGCATTTTGATTCTTTTATCCTCAAGCACACGCTGATATTATCATACAGTAACGTCTTTAAGTAGTGACAAGAAATAACATATTCTCCAATTTCTTATTCTTCTTGTATTCTTTTTTATTTTTTTCTTAAAATTCTGGTATCCAGCCTCAAGCCAACACGAGTTTCGTCGCCATGGGACAATACCTGCGACTTCCTCAGGGCTAAAAGACATAGAAATACACATTGCTATGGTACATCAGGAAATGCGGACTTATCAGTGTCACTTTGAACCCACACAGCTTGACTTTGGTGTCTGTTTTAACCGTATTTTGATAATCCTGTGACATCTTAGTGACGCATCATGCACAATTTATGTTAAATGTTTCCAAAGTTATACATAGCACAATGTAAAGCTCTACTATTTCATTAATAATGTCCTAACTCGAATAGCTCCCAGTTTTTTAATTTACAAACATTGTGGTCTCCTGTGTTCGCCGAGCCTCTAAGCATTTACCATGTTCATTGTTTTTTTATATAGCCCAAATCACAAGTCAGATGTGAGCACACCAACCAGGTAATCATTCTTGTGTCCTATAAGTGTGTTTCACCCTGGTTTGGCAGTTCGGTCTGGACTGTTCCCAGGAGGCACAGGGTCAAGACTGATTTGCATATGGCTGGGTCCAAACTGGAGTGGCGTGGTGAGCAAACGGATGATGGATTAAACCCAGATCCTTGTGACTGGGGGTGAATGTTTGCATTGTTCAGCATTCCGTCCATCAATTGTTCCTTTTGCTTCTGTCACCCTAAGTGGGAAGGGCATGCCCAGACGTGGGTCCTGTGCTCACTGCGCCATTGGATTCAAGCTAGCCTGGCTTATGAGGGGTGATGCCCCGAAACCGGTCCCAGGATTCTTGTTTCCGGTCCAGGGAGGACCTGGCTTGGCAGTTCGGTCTGGACTGTTCCCATGAGGCACAGGGTCAAGACTGATTTGCATATGGCTGGGTCCAAACTGGGGTGGCGTAGTGGGCAAAAGAACAATGGATTTAACCCAGATCTCTTGACTGGGGGAGAATTTTTGAATCATTCAGCATTCCGTCCATCATTTGTTGCAGTTACACTTCGCGCCCCTTGAGTTAAAGCATAATTATGCAGCAGACAGATGTTCCTATCATATGTTATGTTGTGACATAATCACCCACTCCGCCAAAATTTACACCATGTCCCCAAATTAAAACAAAACAAAACAAAAACATTTTACTGGCCAGAGAACTTCCTTTGTCTAATTTAGACAGATGGTGAGTTTTATGACGTCTTTCATTTGCACCTCCTGAATGTGCCCACTTTTAATGTTATCACGAGAAATCCAAAATGGTGTACAAAGTTGCAAATGAAAAAAAGCTAATGCTGACAGACTGATCCTTCACTCCGGCCATATGCTTTGAGTTACAAAAAATACGTATGGCCTGAACACTGGACACATTAACTCCTAATAATTTAGCCCTATTCTCTCGTTTCCCTTCAGATATAGACTGTTTCCCTCAGGCAGTAAAGCACTCAATCTGTCATTATTGTTTTCCTGGCTGGCAGACCTGTCCAATAGAATGACGACAGCATAATCAACTACTCCGGAGCCAAATTGCTGTACTCACACCAACTGTCAGCGACACAAAACTGCAGCTCCCTTTCTTGTCATACGCCTGGACTCCATTCGAACTGCAGCTCAGGTAAAAACTGTATGCGAGTCTGGAGCTGGGCAACGTGGGTACTGGTAATAACAAATAAAATGTCTTTATATAACACATCATACTGTGCCGTTTCTAAGTGATGTAAATAAGAGCTAAAATTATAGTACTCAAATTACCAACGTTTTATGTTCTTGGTGGATATATATGAAGTACTCAAACCACAAATTACTTTCTGGCAGCACCTGGAGAGTAGTGTGCGGAGTTCAAAGAGGAAGGAGATTGAACCTCACTTTATAAGTAGTGCCCGAGGGAAGGGAGCATAACTGAAAAGAACAGGAGTAAATCTGACATGTGGAATGTTTAGGTATCTCAGTGGCAGAAAAGCACTGAAGAGGAAGGGTTATACAGTTAATGTGCCATCCTTAGACATTTGACTGACCATTAAGTGAAAGGTATATCGGTAATTACAAGCAGGAGGCAGCCTGAAGTCTGCAGAGTTTGGGCCTTGTGAAGTAAGAAAAAGATGTGTTTTTAGGCCTCGTATGAATTTTAGGATGCATTTTTCCCATTTCAGATGGAGGAGCCAAGTACGTAGAGAGACTTGCCTCCAGGTTTTTTTTATGTTGTGGGAGCCTGAGTGAACACTAAGGTGCCAATGATTACATCAGGCGTCTGGATGAATGTAGGGCTAAAAGAGTTTGAACAGACTGCCTGGCACGTCAGACTTGTGTATAATGCACAGTGTTTTGATGTGTATTCTCTTTGTTATGTAGTCGGTATAGGGTTATGATTGTGGAGTCGCTGGGATCTGTGCTCCTTGATTTGATTGGATTTAAAATTTATAAAGCGCAGCAATCGCCCAAGGGCATCAAGGCGCTGTAGATCAACCGTCCGGAAGAGGTCCACTAATACACCAGCATCAGAAGGAGCATTACATGGAGAATAGCCATGTCTTAAGAGCCTTCCTAAAGGGCAGGAGCTGAGGGATGGCCCTTATGTTTAGGGGAAGGGAATTCCAGAGTTTGCTTGTGGCCATTGAAAATGCTCTATCGCCCCATTTCTTTTTTTGATTCTCTGTACCGTGAGCAGCAGTTGGAGAGATGAGCGTAGGGGTCTGCCTGGGGAATACCAACTGAACATGGTTTTTAATCTTGTAGGCTATGGAAGATGAAGCGCCTTATGTACCATGCAGAGAGATTTAAAGCTAATGCGCTTATTGATAGGGAGCCAATGTAGGGTTTCTAGTCCCTTACCAGCGGACTGTCGTCTGGGAATGTCCAGAACAAGTTTCGCCAACGCATTCTGCACCACCTGGAGTTTATGCTGCGTGTTCTTTTTCGAATCCAGGTACAGCGAGTTACAGTAGTCAAGTCTGGACATTACTAGGGCAAGAGCTACCTGCTTACGTGCCGGCCGCTGGATAAGAGGGAAGATTTTCTTAAGCATCCTTATAATCCAGGTGCAGGTGGAAATGGTACGATTCATTTAGACATTAAGGTTAAGTTCACTGTCCATCAGTACTCCAAGGTTCTTAGCCTTCTTACCCAGGGTAGGACAGATTCCTAAGGAATGGGGCCATCAGTTACCATTCCAACTTGATGTGCCTGAGCCGAATATCATAACTTCCGTCTTGTCCCCATTGAGCTTCAAAAAGTTACATGACATCCAATCTGCCACTTTAGTCATGCAGCCAAGAATAGTCTCTGTTATCGAGCATGAGCCCTTGGGGATTGACACCATGATCTGAGTGTCGTCTGCATACAACACTACCTCCAGTCCAAAGGAATGAATAACAGCCGCTAAAGGTGCCACATAAAGATTGAAAAGCGTAGGGCTCAACGATGAGGCCTGCGGTACTTCACAAGGTAAGAAAAAGGCCTCAGAGTGGAAGTGCTGTAGTTTCACCATTTGAGATCTTTCCATAAGAAAAGAGGATAAGAGGGCTAATGCTTGATGAGAGATGCCAAGACCCTGGAGTCTATCCAGCAGCAATGTAGGCGAAATGGTATCAGATGCTGCTGACAGATCCAGGAGTATCAGCACCACCACTTGTCCTTCATCCACCATGCGCCTAAGGTAGTCGGTGGCTGATATTAGGGCGGTTTCTGTCCCATGGTGTTTCCTAAAACCAAACTGGGAGTCATTAAGCCAAAGTTGCTGTTCCGCAGTTTCCATCAGCTGGATGTTAAGGTGCATCTCCAAGATCTTTGCTGGAACCGGGAGCAAGGAGATGGGGCGGTAGTTCTTACAATCCATGGGGTCTAGACTAGGTTTTTTTAAAAGAGGCCTAATGATAGCTTGCTTCCAACTATGAGGATAGGATCCGGATAGGATCATGTTATTCATTAGTTTACAAAGTGGCTCGGCTATGATGTTGGCCGCCATATGAAGAACTGCTGGAGGGCAGGCTTCTAGAGGTGATCCTGCATGGGTTTTCATAAGATATTGTGCAGCCAGCTTATGTGGCAAAGGAGCTTATTTGCTTGATTTGTAATTTTTTGCAGTTTGACAAGCGAATTTTTATAGAGACCAGTAAGAAGGCTGTTACAGTAATCCAGGCAAGAAAACACCAATGTGAGGATTAAAGCAGTATTTTGATGGAATTGGTGGAAAGTGAAGATGCTATGGAGCAAACTTAGACGACGCCCTTTTTAACTCCCTTTAGATCCCTTGAGAAGTAGAAGTAAGGTCACTGTCAAAGAGTGCAGCTGGATTGTCAGCCTTCTGAGCTGGTCTTGGAGATTGACCCGATGAGTCTGGCCAAGAGAAAGGAAGGGCTGGAGAGTCACTTTGGCCTGCCAGCAAGATTTCAGAAATCTGACCTTTCAGATTAAAGTGCATCCAAGATAAGACTTAATTCAGACCTGATGGCCCGCTCGCTTTTTTTGGTTTGTGGAAGTTCTGAATATCATCTGCATATATTTTAAGGGTGTACATTTTAAGTATGGAAATGTGAGTTAACCTTGCTGAGATTTTGCCATGCGACATACAGATCACAGTAGATCCTGAGGATATGTTTAATCCATTGAACGGTGTTGTAGGACCGGAACAGTTTGTGTGCTCTTTTCTCTAACTTCCATGGCTACCATTGTTCTGCACACTTTATAATGACCTTATCGCAGCTGTTGTGACTCAAGGGGCAGAGATGAGACTGGGGGTGCCTGATTTGTATTCCAAAGTTGTAATGTGGCACCCTCAGTGCCAGCCTAACTCCCTTACACGTAATATATTAGTGGGAAACCTGAGGCTTGTCTCCTAATTAGCTCATTAAGTTCAGAATATGCAGTACAGACTATGTAACCGCATAGCTTCCAGTAAAAATGAGTGACTTACAGTGGGATAATCCCAGCCGTTTTTTAAAACTCAGCCTGCTAAATTTGGTGCGTGCTGTATGTATGGTCAGACAACTAGTTTTCTTTTGCATTTTGCAAACGTCTGTTGTCATTCCAAGTTAGATGCCATTTCGCTTGAATCCTTGAGTAATAAAATACTTCATTGAATTTACACAGCATAGTGACTAATAAAGAGAGTGAAGATATAAAGTATAGGGTAAGGCCAGAAATCTATAAGGGAAAAGGACGTAATTGTGCATTGTCGAAAAAGTTGCTATTAGACTGATTATCTTTACTTAATGTTGACTTTGTCCGAAGTATTGTCAATTGTACTATCAGTCAAATTTATCCTGAGAGATTCTTTGATCTTTGATACATTGTTGGGGTATAGAATGAGATAAACTAACTTCCGTAATATATACTGCTTTGGTTACAAGTATTCATTTCACAGATTTTTTTGCTGGGCAGACTTTTTTAATAATATATTTGCATAGTTTTTTTTTTCTAACAAAATTATACATAAGCATATTGTTGGACTTGGCCCTTTTTGCAGGGTCATCCCTGAACTTTTTGCCTTCCTCCTGTACTTTTTCTGACCTGCTTTTGTTGGTTTTATGACTCTGGGCACTTTACCACTGCTGATCAGTGCTAAAGTGCATATGCTCCCTATTGTAAACTGATGTATGGATTAGTGACTCCATGATTGGCTTATTTGATTTACTGTCAGACCCTAGTACAGTGCACCGCGTGTGCCCAGGGCCTGTAAATCAAATGCTGCTGGTGGGCTTGCAGCACTGGTTGTGCCACCCACCGGAGCAGCTTGGAAAGCGTGTCTCAGGCCTGCCATTGCAGAGCCTGTGTGCAGTCTGGTACTGCCATGTCGACTTAGTAAGTGCACCCACTTACCAGTCCCCAAACCTTCCCTTTTCTGCATGTTAGTCACCCCTAAAGTAGGCCTGCGGGCAGGGTGCATTGTATGTAAGAGGTAGGACATGCCCTGATATGTGTGGCATGTCCTG